>JAJHZJ010000318.1:15357997-16007640 GCA_023548195.1 Bettongia penicillata ogilbyi
ATTCCACTATCTACTGGAAGGCTTCTTCATTGGCTGAGCCTGGGACTGTAGCACAGACAGATGAAAGACGTCTGTTCAGAGAGACAGGCTGGGTTGATACCAAATCAGTGTGGATAGGAAGGGAAAAATGTCATTCCTTTTTTGAAATGACTATAATCCTCAATCTGGAGGCTATATTAGTATGCCTAGGTCCCACTTAGTCTGCACCGTTTTGTTTGAATTTCTGAGTTCTTGCTTGTATACCTACATTATGATTTTCTCTTTCCACCTTGTGGATAAATCTCATAAAAACCATGTAGAGTAGAGAAGGAAATAGGGGAGTTGGCATTAGGACATTGGTATTAGGCATTTAGGGTTATTGGCAGCACAGGGAAAGGTAATCAGAGATGCAGAAGACCTCTGAACCCAGGTCTAGTCTGGTTCAAGGATCAAAAAAAGAGGAAGGTTTTAAATGCATTGACATTTAAATATTGGAATAAACAAACTCCTAGCCCAAAGCAGTTTCCAGATGGCTCAGATTCCCCTGGAAGCCAAAGTTCTCTCTGGACTCCCTTAAGAGAAATGACTTGCCCACCATCTCACACCTGCTGTGGTGGCACACCCGGGCCAAACGAAGGGACAAGATACACATCCCAGGAAGAATTTAACAGATCGATCCCAAAAGGTGGCAACCATGGCAGCAGCGGCAAAAGCTCCGCAATCTCTTTCCTCCTGGCGAGGGCAGCCTTCCAGACCCAAATACAGAGAACCGAATTTCTCCTTTCTTCTGGGAGGAGAGGGGTCAGAGGTCACCTGTGCCCAATCAATGACCATATTTCCCTTTCCCTCTTTTTGCCATTAGCCCTAGATGCCCTAGTTTCTAGTGCCAAGCCTCACTGATGGGGGGCAGGGCTGACCTTGGCCAGGTCCCCTTTTCTGGGGGTGCAGCGTTGCTTACCCACTTTCTCCTCCTCCCCAGGGCGCTCTCACCTTGGCAGAAACCCCCTTCCAGCCGCAGAACGCCTGGTGGGCAGCGCTCACGGCTCCCCGGGCCTCTGCCGCTCCGCAGTCGGCCACACGCCCTATCCGCGCGCCGGTAGCCGGGTCCCGCACAGGGAAAGTGCCGGCGGCGGCGGGCAGCCAGCGGCCCCCCACCAAGGCGTCAGTGCGCAGCAGGGCCTGGGGGAGCCCGGCCGGACCCCCGCTGTGGCGTCGGAGCGGGTGGGGGCCGGGCCCGGGCTGGGGCCCCGCCGCAGGCACAGGCGGGAGGAGAGGGCAGCGGGGGCGGGGATTGGCGCCCGGAGGCGGCCAGGCCCGGCGCAGGGCCCCGCAGTCCTGCAGCCGCAAGAGGCTGCTCATGATCCAGGCGGCGGCGGGAGCACGAGCAGCAAACAGGCCAGTGACAGCCCGGGTTTGGGGGGCGCCTGGACTGGGCGGGGGGCGTGGAGAAGCCGGCGAGCCGGGCGTGCGGGCAGAGGCAGGCGCAGCAGCGAGCGTTCGGGGCCGCGCAGCGCAAGCCCGGGACGCACTCTCCCCCGCCCCCCGCCCGACGCTGGGCTCCTTCCTCCTCTCCCGCCCTCAGGACTCTGCACCTGGCTCCGCGGGCTCTCGCTGCCGAGGCCAGAAACGCTTTTCGTTACTGGTGCGGGGAAAGGAGCTTGGGAGGCGAGGAGTTGCGTTCTAGCCAGGAAGGCTCCTCGCCCCCTGAGAAGAGGCGCGCTTTCCTCGAATCTGTCATAGCGGAGATTCCTCTTCGGGTCTGGGGCTGGACTAGGGTGCCCGGGGACGGGATCGAACTAGGCTGCCCGGGCTCGGGGCCGGACTAGGCTGCCCGGGGTCGGAGCTGGACTAGGCTGCCCGGGGACGGGGCCGGACTAGGCTGCCCGGGCTTGGGGTCGGACTAGGCTGCCCGGGCACGGGGTCGGGGCCAGACTAGGCTGCCCGGGCTTGGGGTCGGACTAGGCTGCCCGGGGTCGGACTAGGCTGCCCGGGGTCGGACTAGGCTGCCCGGGGTCGGGGCCGGACTAGGCTGCCCGGGCTTGGGGTCGGACTAGGCTGCCCGGGCTTGGGGTCGGACTAGGCTGCCCGGGGTCGGACTAGGCTGCCCGGGGTCGGGGCCGGACTAGGCTGCCCGGGGTCGGGGCCGGACTAGGCTGCCCGGGCTTGGGGTCGGACTAGGCTGCCCGGGCTCGGGGTCGGATTAGGCTGCCCGGGGTCGGGGTCCCTTTCTTGTGATCTTCGTTCATCGAGGGTCCCTCGTGTGCCTCAGGCTGCGCCATCCGCTCCAGGATTTGCCTGAGTCCCCAGCCAGGGGTTAAACCTGTGAGCAGGGGGGGCACTGCGGAGGGAAGCTGGGTCCTGGCAAAGCCCAGCCTTCTTGCTCCCACATAGCCTTAGCATCCTTTCCTCTTAAGCATCTCTCCGCTATCACCGCTTTGGAGATCTGGTGACAGATCCTTTTGCCCATCTTGTTATGATAAAGTTATTTTCATCTTTGTCGCTAATCTGGGAGGATTTAGCCAGGGAACCTCTCAGAGAAGGAATAATGACATTTCTGCAAGGGAGAAAATTTCTGCTTTTCTTAGGGGTCTTGGTTGATCCTTCTGGTGGCAGTAGTAGTGCTGTTTGATCATAAAAAAACAACCAGCCAGGATTCTTCTTTTCATCCTTGGTACTGTCGCATGCCTTTATTACTTTATTTACAGCATCCTGGGTCATCTCCAGTCATCCTGATGAATATCTGGCCACTGGACCCAGATGGCTCAGTAGGAGAAGTGAGGCTGGTGACTGCACAGCCCTCCCTCATTCAATGTCAAGTGCAAGTCATGTCATCATTCTCTGATGGCATGGTCTTCTTCAGCAACAAAGGACGAACACAACAGGATTAAATACAAATACTTTCTCTTAGCATTCATGGCTTGTTACCATCTGGTTCCATTTACCTTATCAAACTTATTTCTCACTAATCCTATTTCTGTACTCTCTGGTCCCACAGAACTGGACCGCTGGTTATTTCCTGATGTTGCCCAGCTCTCTCCCACCTTTATGTGTTGGTGTAGTAGGCTTTCTTCCTTGTCTAGCAGGACATTCTCCAAACTTCAGCTTATTAAAAAAAATTCTTCCTCAGCTTGTGTCACCTCTGTTGTGAAACCTTCTCCGATTCTTACCTCTCCTCTCCCAGCTAGAAGTGACTCCTTATTCTTTCTGCTGTATATGATTATAGCTGATTTGACATTGACCTTATACCATTCACAAGCACCAAGGACATACCCCCAAATATCCATCAAAAGGAGTCATAAATATAAAGATGATGCAATTAAATGCCTATTATGAGAGGATGGCAGAGTGTTGATCAGACTTCTAATAGCTTTTTGCCCATTTGGCTTATCTTCTCTCTAGCCTGTAAGCTCCTTGAAGGCAGCCATTTCCTAGATGAGGCCTGTCCTGATTCCCTTCCCTCTGATCCACTCATCCCCCCCCTTCCCCATTTACTTGGAATACATTTTGTATTATCTTATATGTGTGAATATTTCCCTTAATAGAATAAAAGCTCCTTGAGGGCAGTGATTCCTTTGCTTTTGTTTTCCTATCTTCACTCTGCCATACTCTCATAATAGGCTTTTATTTAATGATGTTGTATCATCTTTATATCCATGACTCCTGGCACAGCCAACTTCACATAGATCTATTCAGTCCTTAAAAAATATATACTAAATTATATTAAATTGACATGCACTGTCAATCATCAGAACCCTAGGCCTTGGCTGATTCTTACAGGAATAGTATGCTAATCACACCTATGGAAAGAACCGGCCAGAACTGGGCAGGGTTTCATGGGACTTCAGTGATGGTACAACCTTTTGATAGATATTTGGGGGCATGTCCTTGAAACATGCTTGTAGATAGATGGTATAAGTTCATTGTCAATCAGCTCACATTTATCCAATATCTAACTCTGTAGGACTTAGTGCTAAAGGCACCAAGGACCAGGTGGTGGGGCATCACGCTGGGAAATCTATTGTTAACACAAGCCATAAAGATTCAATTAAATTCTACAGACCATTATCATGTCCAAAGCACTGTACAAAGACAAAAATGAAACTGTTCTTGTTCTTAAGATGCTTGCAGTCCTGAAAGAGATTTTTGGAGACAGAGTGACTTAGGATAAGACAACTCAAAGAACAAAAAGGTTTTAAATGGGAATAACTGAAAAGTTACATTTGGAAATACAGGTTGGCCAGTCATGACAATAACAAGAACACAACTGAGTTGATAGCTTGGGAATTAATCAATTTGTCAAAATGAACTCACCCTCATTAGGTTTGGGTGTGCCTGTTTCGTTATTCTTTGCCCTTGGAAGCATTGTAATTTAAACAAGAACTCAGCTTATGTTTCTTAAATTGGATAATATTAGTAATAGCACTGCTAACAATAAAGCAATACTACTCCCTGAACTCATGGGTGCAGACTAAACTAAATGACAAGGATTAGATTTGGGATTAATAACCTAAACATGTTTTCTCTTTTCTACAACATCGTATTTATCAATTATAGGTCTGTTTTTGGATTTCCAGAATTTTAAGCCTCTGCCATTTCTAGCAGTAGTTTCTCATTTGCAGGAAATTGGAGTGGAAATTTTTTTTTTATTCTCGTAGCATCAAATTTGATGTGAAACCATAAGCCTAGGACATTAGTCTCTAACATTTAGCAGAATCAGCAGTAAATGTGTTTGATATATGGCGTGTGAGTTGGATTTATTTTCGGTTTCTGTCTTTTCTTGGATGAGTTGAGGAAAAGTTCATGAAAAGAGGGTGGCTTATAACTAATTATAGGTAATTATAGGTAAAAATCTCAAATTTGATGAATGTCAAGTTGAAAATTGGATCTTTGTACTGGTGAGTTTGCATTTTTTCTTCATTGCCTGCAGAGGGAGTACATCTACTTTGCTATCTATTCCAGTTGTGATCATAAGACTTAGTGCTGAAAGGACCTTAGTCATGTATTCTAAACCCATTAATTTAACAGGTGAGGAAACTGAGGTCTAGAGGGGCACAAGATCATATAGATTGTAAGTAAAAGAATTTAAGTTTGAATCCACAACCTCTGATTTCTTATTCACTTTTTCCCTTACTGTCTCACTCTATCTTAACTCACAATATAGTGCAGTTTCCATGAGGTAAATTTTAAGTTCATGATTTATTTCAAAATCTATTTAAAATGTAGACCACCAAAATAAACTCATATTGCCCGTTGCCATTTAAACAAAAATCTTACCTAAATTTGTTTTATAGTCATAGTTTATTTCCACTAAGTATCATTTTTTTTTTTGTAAAACCATTTCTTAAATGTATTGGGGAACATTGCTACTAAAATAAAACTGTGTTAAACTCTTTGATCAAGTATAAAGGGGATAATCATCTAATTCATTTATGTTTTAAGTTTAGATTTTTACATATCAGACATTTTCTAAACAAGGCATACCTCTATTTACACATGCACACACACACACATACATATTTTAGGGAAAGATATTTTTCTTTGTTTAAAGTTCCTAGTGTCTTGCTTAGGTCATTGAATCTACTTGCTTCTCTCTTTCATCACATTTCTTCTAAATAGTGAGGTATACTTTGGTATGGCAAGATCTGGTTAGTTTGGTATTTCCAGCCTGTTATTTAATTCTGTGGCAATCCCTTACAAGTTTGTTGTTACTCTAGTCTCACCAGATTGTGTCATTTTAACTCTGTGCCAGTCCCTTACAAGTTTGTTGTTCCTGTTGTCTGTAGTCTCACCAGATTGTGTCATTTTATCTCTGTGCCAATCTTTTACAAGTTTGTTGTTCCTGTTGCTTGTCTTTAGTTGGTACTTGTTTTTGTAGCTGCCCTCCCCTCCCCCCCAAATCCCATACATGCCAGGTGGTGAAGAAAAACATTGTGTGGTGGCAATATTGTTTGGTCCTTTTAATTGGTCTTCAAAGACTTGCATTGTCAGAACAAGAAATATGCTGGAGGAAAATAATGTGGACACGGTTGTCATGGGGTGTTTTTTTGTTTTTTTTTGTTTTCTTCACATATTAACTGCACCACTTCCATAAAGTCTTAAAGTGAATCTGTACTGGCAGTGATATTATAGTGGTATTGGGAAATGGGAAAGAGAAGTCAAATGAATCCAAAACTAATCTATTTTTTCCTGTGAGACATGCCCTCACATTTCTCTGGAGTAACTCTTAGAACACTGAAATCATTACCTAAGAGCTGTGCTCTCATTTGGTTATCAGGGACCCAAAGACCTGGACTGGGGGAGCAGCAGGAAGATTACAACCTCCCACATCTGATTCCATATTGGTCCTGGTTCTAGGTGGAAGTTCTAATTCTAGTGTTTTCCCCTTGACCTAATCCTTTATAGTTCAAACAACCCAGGCAGAAGAAGAAACTCTGGGATAAGGAGCCCAAAAAGCATTTTAATGCTTAACTTAACCTGTAAAAAGGTTAAGTTAGTCCTGAAGTCATCTGATATAGGCCTGAATTTCAATTCTGACCAGAACCTTTCAAGTTTCTCTTGGAAATCATCAGGATGTTGGACATTACAATAACTCAACATGGACCTGGAGGTCAAACTTATAGGGAGATCTGGCTGATATTACGTGCCTCTTGTACGTAAGGCTGATCCCAGGCCAATTGGTGAGCTAAACAAGGACTGACTTAAATAAACATTGAACACAAGATATCAGAGCCACCTGTTCAACTTCTAAATACTTTACTTTTCTCTTTTTCCTCAGTTTAGTAGACGCCTGAAAAATTTTCTCCGACTTCTGCCCCAGTCACTTCAACCTAATGCTTGACAAGAGTACACATTACCTCTTTTCCTTCTTATCCCTGTTTTCTTATACTATAGAAATATCAACAATGGAGTTATAGGTAATAAGATGATTAATCAGAATCCAATCCTTAGCAAGGCCTTTGGGGTTCTTCTCACATTAAACGTGTCTAATCACTTCTTTCTTTTCCCAAGGCCATCCTGCCAAAGCTTATTTAACTGTGATATACCTGAAGCAAAGTACTCTATAGTACCATATAGTACTATAAACCATATAATATCTATATAGTACCATAAGGGCAGCTAGGTGGAGAAGTGCATAGAGTGCTGGACCTGGAATTAGGAGGATTTATCTTCCTGAGTTCAAATCTGGTGTCAGATACTTACTATATGTGACCCTGGGCAAGTCACTTAACCCTGTTTGCCTCAGTTTCCTCATCTGTAAAATATGCTGGAGAAAGAAGTGGCAAACCACTCCAATATCTTTGCTAAGAAAACCCCAAATAGGGTAACAAAGGGTCAGACGCTACTGAAACAAATAGTCACCATAACCACTAATCAACAGCTGATGTAATATTTCTATAAGAAAATATGCTCAGTGTTACAATTTGGGGTGCCATGAACATTGCTCATTACCCCCATCAGAGATTCTACCAGTTCTTAAACATAAATATTGTTATCTTTGGTTGGAACTTCAAGGAGTTGGGGCCAAAAAGAGGGTGAAGCAGTCAAGATAGGTCTAATTGAGAGTTAGAGGTGAGGACTGGACATTTCTCTATCCCAGCTAACCTCATAGTTGATGTTCTTTTTTTTCTAAAGATTAAAGGCCTATCAGCTCTCCTTTCCACCACCTTACTTTCTACTTTGTCCTCTGATGCCTTTCTTTTTTGAACAACGGTATAGAAACAATTCCACAGCATCTTTTCTACCTTCTTGTCCCTGGAGTTTTCTGCCACTTGCTAACACTAAATCTAGAATCCCAAGAACCAGCATAGGATCTCTTCAAAGCTAAGAGAAAGAATTAAAAGTCTTTTTGTAACTTTTTGTTATCTTACCGTTCACTTCTCTCTCTTTTCCTCTCCCCCCTTACTCACCTCTTTCCTCTTCTCCTCTCCTTAACTTTCCCCCTTGCCAAACTGTAGAATATATACAGTTTCATGGAGAAGGATGGCAGAAGATTTATGAACAGTGTTAATATTATCATGGAGAGAAGCAAAAGAAGAGGGAAAATGTGTAAAGAAAACTTGATGAGAGATCCAGCTAAGGAAAGTAAAGGAATGTAGAAAGAAACTGGAAAGGGCATAATAGATGACAATTTTCCACAGAGAGGGAGTATATTCTAGAAGTAACACAATTTTGAGGGTATTGAGGAATTGATTTTCAAGATAATTTCATCAAAGGGATTAGGGGGGACTCAGATTTGAACTATGATGTTGAGTTCAAATGCAGTGGTTCTGTTACACTTGATGGAGGAGTTTGTTATTTAAAAAAAATCTATAAAGACTTGGAGGGAATACCTACATTGATAAGATTATAAGTTCATTAGTGTATTGGAATGTAAACTATGAGGAAAGAGTCACATACGGGCGATACAGCTAGGTTTCTGAGTACACTAGGGATTGAAATAAGATTTGGTCACATTTCATATGAAAAGTAGATTCAAAGATTAGTTAACCCATTTTTTTTTTTCTCTCAGAATCTGGACCAGGAAGTGAGGCTCTGTGGTGACGAACAGGCAAGGAGATTTGTACATGTGTGTTTGTCTTGGGATGTTACATAAGAAGGAAGATGGATGAGCCTGAGCTTCTTAGGAGGATCCCCAGCCTGAGATAGGACAGCAGCTGGAGTAAAGTGGAGACAGTGAATTGCTGGTGCAAGCTTCTTTTCCTTTTCACTCCTTTCTTCACCGTGGTCCAGCCCTACAGTGAGATACAAAGCAAGCATGAGGTAAGGTTGGGTCCCAGGCAAGCAATGAGTTGAGGTGGAAATGAATGGAGGAACGAAGGAAATCCCAAGATGGTGGTAATGAGGAGGGAAACAAAGTGAAGGAAATTTCTACTCCTATAGACTAGGTTAGAGATAACATTCCTGGAAGGAAGGAGGAGATGGCATTTGAATATAAGGAAGATATGCATATCAGGGACTATGTATTTGTTTCAGTTTGCTAAATTGTTAAGTTGAAATTAGCTATAGCCATGCCGAAGCTTGGCATTCCCTAAACTCAAATCATCTGCTTTTAAATTTGGTTGCAAATCAGAACTTTGCTTGGTTATATAATCCTCCATCCTAGAGTCCCTATAGAATGTATAGGAACAAGAAACAGAAAGACTCTGTGGGTACCTAAAAGTAGTCCCACAGGAAGTGCTAATTGACCTTGACAATTATTTATTCAATTATTTATTATTATTTATGCTTAAGTAGTGATTGGTGATCACCACAAAGTCCTCAATAATTGGAAAGGAATAATAACAGGAATGTTATTAAAATTATAGCACAGATCATTCTTTTCAGTTAACACATGTAAACTAGAAAAATACAAAGTAATATGTTGTTGTTGTGTTTGTCCTTTGTTCTCAAAGAGAACCATGACATCAAGATGATGATGTGACTTGCAGGTGATTTTGATTTGAGTGAGGGAGGGCTATGCAAAGTCACTAACCTCACTTTCTTCTCCTGGGCCATCTGGGTGCAGTGGCCTGATATTCATCAGGATTACTGGAGATGGCCCAGATTGCAATGTGAGACCTTGGCCCTTTCAGGCTAAGGTCTTATCACATTCTCACTCGGAATGAGATTCACCCGTTCGATGAATAGGCTTGTTTAGGTTACTCAAGGGATGGTCCCTTTGATTAAAAGAAAAATCAAGCTGGAAGGAGAAGACCCTCAGGATTCCTGGGTAAAAGAGAAACAATTACTATTTAGTTATTACATTCACTCTGTCTTAGGTGGGTGAGGACTTGTTGTCCAGTCTATGATAGCCTAATATGATAGAAAAGGAAAATGAGAAATGTTGAAGGGGTTATAGGAAAATTGGGAAATGAATGTGCTATTTGTGGAGTTTTGAACTAATTAATCTGGAGAGCAATTTGGAACTATGCCCCAAAAGCTATATGTACTATTGTTCTCAATCAATTTGTTAGGTTTTAGTCCTCTGTAACATTTTAATGGGAAAGTACTATGGTTGGGGGATTGAGAATAGTTTGGAAAGTGGTTGTCAAGAAAAAATGTAACAATTAAAATAAGAGATCCTATAAAACTTTGTTCTCTGATCCCCACCCAACTCGAGGTGACCTTCCTTAAGTTTCTTACATTTCTCTGACCTCCTTTATGCACTTAATCACATTCTGGCTTGTATCATAGTTACTTATGTAATCTCTTAACCCCATTAGAGTGTAATCATTTTGCCAGCAGAGATTATCCTTAAAAAAATAATTATTCTTTTTGTTTTTCCTTTGTCAGTGATGTTACATTTGCCAAATTTAATGGCCTTTTCTTAATCCTCTTCCTTCTTGACCTCTTGGTGATCTTAGATCATCCATTCCTCCTTGATACTTTTCTCTCTAGGGTTTTGTGACAATGCTTTCTTATTGCTCTCTTCCCCATCTGACTTCCCTTCTTCTCAGTCTCTTATTAACCCTGGGTATCCCCCAAGGCTCTGTCTCAGGCTCTCTTCTCTTTCTACTCTCTGTTAGTTTGTTTGGTGATCTCATCAGCTTCTATGGATTTAATTATCATTCAGTTATCATCCTATGAAGATGACTAACCAATATCCTTATCTAGTCCTATCTTCTAACCTCCAGACTAACATCTCCAACTGTCTATTAGACATCTCAAACTATGCAGACAACTAAAACTCACTATAACCCAAATAGAACTCATTATCTTAATTCTTAAGCCTTCTCTGCTTTCTCAATTTCCTATTATTGGTTTTTTTTTGTTTTTTTTTTGTTTTTGTTTTTTTGGTTTGTGCAAAAGCTTTTCAATTTAATGTAATCAAAATGATCCATTTTGAACTTCATAATGTTCTCTATCTCTTGTTTGGCCAAAAATTTCTTCAATCTCCATAAATCTGACAGATACACTATTCCTTGCTCCCCTAATTTGTTTATAGTATCGATCTTTATACCTAGGTCATGTGTCCATTTGGACTATATTTTTGTGTTCAGTGTCAGGCATTGGTCTATGCTCAGTTTCTCCCACACTGTTATCCAGTTTTCCCAGAAGTTTTTGTCAAAAGTGAGTTCTTATCCCAGAAACTGGGGTCCTTGAGTATATCAAACTATAGATTACTACATTTCTTGACTACTGTGTCTTGAGTACCTAACCTATTCCACTGGTCTACTCCTCTATTTCTTAGCCAGTACCAAGTCGTTTTGATGATTGCTGCTTTATAATACAATTTGAGATCTGGTAGGATAGGCTCCCTTCTCTACCATGTCTTTTCATTAGTCCCCTTGATATTCTGGACCTTTTGTTCTTCCAGATGAATTTTGATATTTTTTCTAGGTCTAGAAAATAATTATCTGATGGTTTGATTGGTATGACACTGAATAAATAAATTAATTTAGGTGGAATTGTCATTTTTATTATATTAACTCAGCCTACCCACAAGCAAGTGATGTTTTCCACTTACTTAGATCTGACTTTATTTGGCAAAAAGTGTTTCGTAATTGCATTCATATAGTCCCTGGGTTTGTTTTGACAGATAGACTACCAGATATTTTATGGTGTCTACTGTAGCTTTAAATGGGATTTCTCTTTCGATCTCTTGCTGTTGGGCATTGCTTCCTATTATTGTTAAGGACAATTCCAGGCTGCCAGTCACTCAGGCTCTCATGTAGGTGTCACCCTTGATTTCTCACTCTCTATCATCTCCTTTCCCCCATCTCCGATCTGCTATTTCTGTCATTTCTGTTTTCTTAATATCTCTTGTATATGCTCCCTTCTCCCCACTGATACTACTAACACTCTAGTTCAGACCTTTTCCCCCTCATTTCTGGACTAATTCAATCAATAAACATTTATTAAGAGCCTACTATGTGCCAGATACTATGCTGAGTACTAGGGATACAAAAAGAGGCAAAAGATAGACTCTGTACTTCAGGAACTCACAATCTAATGGGGGAGAGCAACATGCAAACAAATATATGCAAACAAGTTATATACAGAGTAAATAGAAGATAGTTATCAGAGGGAAAGCACTATAATCAAGATGGTTGTTAAGAAAGGCTGACTGTAATATGAGATTTTGTGGTTGTGTCACTTTCTTCTTCTGAGCCATCTGGGTCCAGTGGCCATATATCTATCAGAATGACTGGAGATGGCCCAGGATGCAGTGGGAGACTTTGGTTTTATCAAGCTAAGGTCTTTTCAAGTTCTTACCTTGAGTGAGGCAAACTCATTCAGTGAATAAGTCTCTTTAAGGGATGGCCCCTTTAAAAAAAAAATAATAATAATAAAAACTGGGAGGGGAGGACTGTCAGAGTTGCTGGCCAAAAGAGGAACATGTGCCATTTATATCCACTCTGGGACTGGAGGGCTCACCATTAAGTGGTGCTTGGGCAGGACAGGGACCTATTGTTGTCCAATCAATGAGATCCAGAGTCAACTGGGTTTAAGGCTTGGTCTTTGAGAAAGAAATCAAGTCAGTGAACCCCAAGTTAACTAGGTAGGTTTTGACCATCAAAATTTGCCTTTCTTTGGGCAGAACACCCTCAGTCAGGTAAGTTCATGATACCTATGAAGAGGAGATGGGATTTTAGTTGGTACTTTAAAGAAGCCAGGGAAATCAGTAGGTGGAGCTGAAGAGAACATTCCAGGCAAGGGAGACAGGAAATACCTGGATCCAAGAGCTTGGATCTTTGGGTTTATCGAGTTATCTAGTTAATCTAGTGCAATACTTGATTACTATGGTCTTTTCCTTCTGTATATTTGTGCATCTAATCTATTCCACTGATCCACCACTCTATTTCCCAGTGAGTAACAGATTGTTTTCATGATTACCACTTTGTAATATGGTTTGAAATCTGGCACTGTTACATCAATTTCATTCACATTCTTTTTCATTGATGTAGACAGCCTTTTCAAGTTTAGCAATAAAGGACAGAACAGATATAGGACCGTAATTAGCAGGAATGGAAAGATCAAATGAAGGTTTTTTTTTCTGGCTGAGAGAAACATGATCATTTTTGTAGGCAGTAGAGAATGAGCTAGTAGACAGGGAGAAATTGAAAATAAATGATAGAATGGGTATGGGGGGAATATGTTGGAGGATACAGGATGGAAGGGGATCAGCTGAGCAGTTGTTAAGGAGTTAGGCTACCTCATCATTGAGACAGAGGTGAAGGAAGATATAGTCGCAGAAGGTACCTAACCGAAAAGAGAGGAGGGAGAGAGGAGTAGAGGGAGTTCATGGCAAATGATTTCAATGTTTTCTATAAAATATGAGTCAAGATTCTTAACTGAGAAGGTGGGGGGTGGGAGCCATAGGCTGGCTCTACATTAGAGTCATTATCCCTACCTTTAATTGAGCTCTCCTTGGTGACAAAGAAAGCCAACTTAGACAAATATCCAATACAGAAACTGTTTTTGACAATATTACACGTATAAAATCTCCCATGTACTATGTTCATAACCTTCATAAACTAGCCCCCTCCTACCTTCCAGCCTTCTTACACTTTATTCCTCAATACATATTCTTTGATTAGGGGGCAGCTAGGTGATGCAGTGAATAGAGCATCAGTTAGGAGGACCTGAGTTCAAATCTCACCTCAGACACTTGACACTCACTAGCTGTGTGACCTGGGGCAAATCACTTAACCCCAATTGCCTCATCCTGGGTCATCTCCAGTCATTCTGATGAATATCTGGTCAGTGGATTCAGATGGCTGTGGAGGAGAAGTGAAGCTGATGACCTGCACAGCCCTCTCTCCCTTAAAACAAAGTCAAATGCAAGTTATGTCATTATTGTTTCTCTGATTTCATAGTGCATAATGGATGACCTGATGGTGTTTGGTTGGGGTGGGAGGGCCGAAGGGGATGCAAATAAGGAATTAGGTAGTAGGAGTTGGGGTATTAGAATCTTCTGGTTAGTTTCTCTATTTCAAGTATCTCCCCAGTCCAATCCATCCTATACTTAGCTGTCAAAATGATCTTTTAAAGTTCGAGTCTGGCCATGTCATCCTTCCCTCTGTTGCCACTTCACTAAACTCCAGTGACTCACTTCTACCTCCAGAATCAAATATGAGATTCTCTATTTGGCACCCAAAGCCCTTCATAACTTTGTAACCTCCTAACTTTACAGCCATTTTACACCTTACACCTCCCCATATACTCTGTAGCCCAGTGACGCTGGTCCCCTTGCTGTTCCTTGAAAGAGACATTCTGTCTCTAGACTGGGTATTTTCATAGACTGCTTCCTCCCTTCAATCTTCATCCTCATCACTACCTCTTGCCTTCCTTGGCTTCCTCCAAGTTCTGCTTGGAAGCCATAGTTCCAATTTCCACAAAACACCTTTCTAAACCCCTTTTGATAGTAGTGCCTTATCTCTGTTAATAATCTCCTGTTTATCCTGTATCTTGTTTGTACGTAGTTGTTTGCATGTTGTATCCCCGTTAGACTATGAATTCCTTGAGAGTGGTTTTATTTTTTTTTGCCTTTCTTTGTATTTCCAGCATTTAGAACAGTTCCTAGCAGGTGCTTAATAATTGCTCACTGAATATTTGATTGTCTGACTTACCTATGATCATGCAACTCCCATGTGTCAGAGATAGGACTTTAACTCAAGTTTTCCCAACTGCAAGGCTGGTCTACTCTATAATATACCATGTGTCTCTCTGCCTTGTATGTTTAAAATATGTAGGAGGTGGAGCCAAGATGGAGGAGTAGAGGAGGGCAGAGCCAAGATGGTGGAGTAGAGTAGAAAGATGCATATACTCTAGCGCTTCCCCCACAGCCCACAAAATTCCTGTAAAAATGACTCTCAACAAAGTCTAGAGCAGCAGAAGCCACAGAACAACAGAGCAAAAGAGGTTTCCAGTCAAAGGTAACCCGGAAGGCCAACAGGAAAAGTCTATCTCATGGGATGCTGAGCAGAGTGGAGCCCATCCCTGGCCATGCAGCACTGGGAGGAACAGGACCTGAACAGACCTCCAGGCAGAGTTTCTAGCAGGAAAGGTCCCAGAAACCTCAACCCACAAGCCACAAAGGAAGCTCCTAAGGTCAGTGGGGGAGGGCTTTCCAAGCTGGGTGAGAGGGAACAGGTATCTCCAGCAATAGCCCCAGGCAATGGCAGAGGCCGAGGCAGCAGACTGTAGGCAGCTACGGAGGCCTGGAAGCAACCTGGATCCATTGTTCAGGCAGCTTAGCTTAAAGCCTGTGGTGGTAAGGAGCAGCTGATCTAAATCTCAGCCTTGAGTGACAGCCCCACCCCCCACCCAAAGCCGAGGGGAACCTAGCAGCTGAGTCTAATCTCTTGACAAAAGAATTCAGAAGTCAAGTAACTGGCTGGGAAAATGCCCAAAAAGGGGGAAAGAAAGTAAGACCATGGAAGGTTACTTTCTTGGTGAACAGGTTTCTCCTCCCATCTTTTCAGATGAGGAAGAACAAGGCATACTGTTAGAGGAAGTCAAGGCTCCTGCCTCCAGGGCCTCCAAAGGGAACTTAAATTGCACTCAGGCAATAGAAGAGCTTGAAAGGCATGTTAGCAGCTTAGTAAAGGAGAACCAAAAAAATACTGAGGAAAACAACACCTTTAAAAAGAGGCTAACTCAATTGGAAAAAGAGGTCCAAAAAACCAATGAGGAGAAGGAGGCATTAAGAAGCAGAATTAACCAAATGGTGGAGAAGGTTCAAAAGCTCACTGAACAAAATAGTTCTCTGAAAGAGAGAAGTGAGTTCAGGGAAATGAATGACTGTGAGATAAACCAAACAGTTAGAAAACAAAACCAAAAGTTTGAAAAAATAGAAGATAATGTGAAACATCTCATTGGAAAAACAACTGACCTGGAAAATAGATACAGGAGAGACAATTTAAAAATTATGGGACTACCTGAAAGCCATGGTCAAAAAAAGAGCCTAGATATTATCTTCCATGAAATTATCAAGGAAAACTGTCCTGATATTCTAGAACCAGAGGGCAAAGTAAATATTGAAATAATCAACCAATCCTGAAAAGAGAAACTCCTAGGAATATTGTGGCCACATTTCAGAGTTCCAAGGTCAAGGAGAAAATACTGCAAGCAGCTAGAAAGAAACAATTTGAGTATTGTGGAAATACAATCAAGATAACACAGGATCTGGCAGCTTCAACATTAAGGCATCGAAGGGCTTGGAATAGGATATTCCAGAAGTCAAAGGAACTGGGATTAAAACCAAGAATCACCTACCCAGCAAAACTGAGTATAATACTTCAAGGGAATAAATGGTCATTCAATGATATAGAGGACTTTCAAGCATTCATGTTGAAAAGACCAGAACTGTATAGAAAATTTGACTTTCAAACACAAGAATCAAGAGAAACTTGAAAAAGTAAACAGGAAAGAGAAATCATAAAAGCTTTCTAAAGCTGAACTGTTTACATTCCTACATGGAAAGAAAATATTTATAACTCTTGAGACTCTTCTCAGTATTTGGGTAGGCAGAGGGATTGTACACACACACACACACACAGACACACACACAAACACACACACACACACAGAGTACAGGCTGTGTTGAATCAGAAGAGATGATATCCACAAAAAATATATATATATATAATTAAAATTAAGGGGTGAGAGAGGAAAATACTATGAGGAGAAAGGGAGAAATGGAATGGGGCAGGCTATAACTCATAAAAGAAATAAAGAAAAATCTTGTTCAATGGAGGAGAAAAGGGAGAAGGAGAGAGGGGAAAAGTGAAGCTACTCTCTCCACATATGGCTTAAGGAGGGAATAACATGCTCATTAAATTTGGTATGAATATCTATCTTATACTACAGGAAAATAGGGGAGGAGGCGACAAGTGGGGTGAAGGTAATGATAGAAGGGAGGGCAAATGGGAGAAGAGAGTAACTAGAAATAAACACTTTTGGGAAGGGACAAGGTCAAATGAGGGAATAAAAAAATAAAGGTGGGATACAGTAGGATAGAGGGTAATATGGTTAGTATTACACAACATGATTATTATGGAACTGTTTTGCAAAACAATACATATATAGCCTGTATTGAATTGCTTGCCTTCTCAGTGGGGATGGGTAGAGAGGGAGGGAGGGAGGGAAAGAAGGTGGAATTCAAAGTATTAGAAAAGAATGTTGAGAATTATTATTGCATATAACTGGGAAATAAGAAACACAGGTAATGGGGTATAGAAATTTATCTTGCCCTACAAGAAAATAGAGAAGATGAGGATAAGAGAAGGGTGATGTGTGATAGAAGGGAGGGTTCATTGAGGGAAGGGGTAATCAGAATGCAAAGTATTAAGGGGTGGGATGGAAGGGAGAGAGGGGGAGCAAAATTGGACATGTTACAAAGTGATGTAAAGGCAATTAGTATTAAAACAATTGACTGAAGTAATTACTGAGACTAAATCAGAGATATCTTTAGTTTGAGGAAATGAATTTTAGTCTAAGTCTCCTAGAGGCAGGTAACTTAGGGTAAAATTTGCCATTGATGGAAAAGTTAAAGTTTTAATGGTAAATTTGATTTTATGATTGTTATTTAAGCAGGAACTTGAACAGGTATAGAAAGGCATGTAAGCCACTTAACACTTGCCTCAAAAGATGTTCCTTAGCCAATGTGAAATGATAGTCATATCTGAAACTTGGTTTTTGGAAGTTTCTATTGTAAGATGCTATGGAACTATTAAGTGACTGTTCTTCTGAGTCTAACTCCAAGTATGGATGTCAAGAGAGGCAATCTGAGCCTCCAATCCATGATGCCAGTAAGCCTGTGAAATGCTGGTATGAACTGAAAAAGGTGATCTCATGGGAAGGGGGGGAGAGTGACTGTTCAGCCTGGGCTGAGGTAGGATTCTCCTGCCTCAATTTCCCCACTGACACCTGACAGACTTTAAGCCTGCCTGAATGCAAGTTGACAATCTACTCCTGCCTGGAACTGACATGAAGTTGGAGAGATATTGTTTCCTTGTCTCTACTCTTAGTGGCAATTTCCTATAGTCAAAAGCTTTGTAAGCTTAATACCAGATCTATTAAATTATAGATTATTGGTAGAGGAACATCTGAGGTCAAGTCTAAAATTAACGTATTAGACTTAGGACTTTAGACCAACAACATTAAGTTAGGATCCTTTAATTCTTACTAATAATGTGGAGACAAGTAGGTCAAGGGCTTATGAAGTTCGCATACATAGTTATTATTTGTGTCTCAGTTGGTTAATGTTAAAAAAAAATCCATTTGTAAATACTTTAAAAGAAAAATCCATTTGTAAATACTTTAAAAGAAACATCACCTGACCAAAAGTTGGAATTGTCATGTGATATGAACTGTGTTAAAAATGAAAAATAAAAAAAATAAAAAAAGAATTTATCTTTCTTAGCTGAGAGAGGCAAGTGAAATATGCTGTCTGGGAGGACAATGCATTTCCTCTTCCTTGTGGTTCTAAAACAAAAGCCCTGTGATTAGTTGGCATGTATGTTGTAGAGGAGAGTGATGAGATGGTATGGTGGATAGAGTGTTGGACTTGAAGTCAGGAAGCCATGAGTTCAAATTCTATCTTTAGCAGGTTTTTGATGCCAGGCAATTCACTTCACCTCCCTCAGCCTTGGTTTACTCATCTATAAAATCAGAATAATACCACCTGAGAGCACATGTAAAATGCTTTGTAAACATTAAAATTCTATAAGATGCTCATTATGGTTATTGTTAATTCTTTATCAAGTCTAGGTTGAAAAATAAAATATAAAATATGGTCATATTTTTATATATGCCTTACATATGTAAACATGTTCATTGAATTAGATTGAGAGGAAGAGGAGATCAGGGCTTGTAGATCTGGGCAACATTACAAACAAAAACAGCTAATACACAATTAGGTAGCTTATAGTTATACACGAAGGTAGAGGTGCGAGCACAGTTGTTTATCACAATCAAGTAAAAAATAGAGGCAGCCTTGCATTTGTCTCAGTAAGGAATTCATGTTGAAATGTAAGTGAAGGAACAAACAGACCGCAAACCAGAAATGTCCCTCCTTCCTCCCAAAAAGTTTCCAGGTTTTTTGGTTTTATTTTTTATTAGGCAGAATTTGTTTGCTGTCCTGAGCAAGTTGACCTAGTTGTAGCATGACTAAAAAATGGTTTTATTTCGAAATGCAGCTTAGCTTCTGTGTCACTGACCTGCTGGAGAAAGTCAGTGAGGAGGTCTGTGCATGGGTTTCAAAATCAGTGCTGCAGCTACACCAAGACCTCAGGAGCTGGAATATAGACAGTGCTCACATACATGTCTGCTTTCAGGAGCTGGTCCCTTGTGCTGATCATCCTGTTCTATTTGTCTCAAAGAAGTATAGCTTGTGGTATTTCAACTCATATAGAAATAGGTAAGTACCTGCACTTTAAAATATTGATGGAAAGGCAATAGTAAATTAAGGACAGAATCTGTGGTAATGAGTCATTAACTTTTCTCTTTTAGCTAAAATTTTTTTTTAAAATAACAAGCATGTTTTTTTCTCTCTCATATCTCTCTCCGTTATCTCCAACCATACACTGGGGAAAGGAAAAAGTAAACTTTTAAAACAAATATCCATAGTCAAACAAAACAAATTCCCATTTTGGGAATGGTTGTGTGTGTTGGTCTATTGACCCTCTGTTAGGAGATAGGTTTTCTTCTGCATCATTTCTTTGGAATTATGGTGAACATTGTATTGACCAGAGTTCTAAAGTTTTTTCAGTGTAATGTTTTTTCTTTTCAATTTTGTTATAGCATGTTATCATATTGTCCTGCTTCATTTATTATGCATCAGTTCATACAAGTCTTCCCAGGTTTCTCTGAAACCATTCCCTTCATTGTTTCTTACACATAATAGTATCCTATTATATTCATAAACTATGATTTATTTATTCTTTCATTCTCTTATTGATGGGTATCCCTGTAGTTTCTAGTTTTTTTGCTACCACAAAAGAACTGCTATATTGGTAAAGCCATTTAGAATGATGCCAGTCATTAGTTTCTAAGAGAAGACCAAAAGTTCCACTTGAATGTAAGTAAGTTGCCCTTTTAACTAATGTTTCTTGGGGAGAAGCGTATACCTAACTGAATAGTGAGTCTATTCGCCTCCGCCTTGTTGGACCTTCTTATTTGTGGTAAAAGTGAACCAGGTGGTTAAGTAAACATTAGATGTTACATTTATCAGACAAGGAATTTCCAAGTTAATTTTTAATTTGCTGTCATGATTTCTACATGTGAAAGGAGGAAGAAAGAGGAGGGAAGTGTAGTGTAATGATACACAGAGGATAGGATTTGGTGGCAGAAGATCTGGATTTGAATCTTGGCTGTTTGCTTTCTAAGTCTGTGGCCTTTCTGTCTCTAGGTCTAGGTTTCCTCATATGAAGATAATAATGTTTTATAGTCATGCTAATTGCTAGTGATATAAAGATCTTAAATGCAACAATGTAGTAACATAAAAGCATGTTACTATAAAATGGACCTAGAAACTGAACTCTAAAGGATTAGAGTTATAGGTGTTTGGAGCTAAAAGAAACCCTTCTTTAATCCTATCAGTTTTTAGTTGAAGAAACTTGGGCCCAGAGAAGTTAGTTGGATGATTCAGGGTCATGTGGTTAGTTAACAACACAGTTAGGAGGAAGACCCATATCTTCTGACTCCCAGGCCAATTTTCTTGCCAGTTTTTATACCTTATCTCCGTAAGGGAGACTTGATAGTCTATGGGAAATAATACTGACCTGGAAGTCTAGCAGTCTGGGTTTACATTTACAATTGTGCTTTGATCATAGGAGGGACCACACCTGGGGTGTAGTGTTCAGTTCTGGACATCTGTGTATTCAATTTTGGACACTTTTTATGAAAAAACATTTATTAAGCATTTAATATATTCCAAGAACAGATGATACAGTGCATGGTAACTTAAAAGATCAGATACATTCTCCTACTCTCATGGGTTCAGTAGGTGGTATCCCACATAAACTTGTTTCCCTCTACCTCCCATCTAAACCTGAGTTATCCCTAACAAGTAGTGAAATTCTTCTGGTTTGGGATTCACTGAGATCAAGTTCTGGAGAAACTCATTTAAGGCTTTCATGGTGTCCATGTAGTTTCTGTGTATCAGGAGGGTCTGACAGATGTACTTCTTCAGAACCTCTGCCAGGGCAGTTTTCACATACTTTGGAAGCAAGTGAAAAGAATCTTGGATTTCCTTTTGGAGTCCAGCAGCAGTCTCAGTTTTCAAAGTCCTACAACAGTGTGCATCACCTGCTATCGGGTTGTGTGTGGTACAGAGAGTATCCTGGATTTCTTTCTTCATCAGCACCACTGGGTGCTCGATGAGCACTTGGGTGATGAGTAGGGTTCACTCAGACAGTTAGATGAACTCATAGCAGTGGGCTCCCTCAGACTATCAAAGAACTTTTGGTCTTCTTGGAAGACAAGGCATCTACAGTACATAATTGCGTGTTGGCTTGTGTGATATATATTTTAAATGAAGTGAAAGGTTGTATAAAGGAGATAAGATTTGAACTTTGAAGGATATACTTAATTTTATGGTACTAAGGAAGAAAACATAGTATAGTGATACAGAGAATAGGATCTGGAGGTCAAATATCTGGATCAGAATTCCAGCTCTGATACTTTCTAGTTCTAATTGCCTTTATGTCTGTATCTCAGTTTTCTTATATATTCAAGTAAAACAACGTCATAAATTAGCCATGTCCAAAAATTTATATGATGCCTTAGTCTGTACTCTGATTCTATCACCTCTCTCTAGAGGTGTGTAGCCTTATGTTTCATCATGAATTATGGTTTGCCATTTTGATGATCAGAGTTCCTAGGCTTTTCAAAGTTGATTGTCTTTACAGTATTGTTCATGTATAAATTGTTCTCCTGTTTCTTCTCATTTCACTTTGCATTAGTTTATACAAGACTTCCTAGGTTTCTCTGAAACCATCCCACTTATTATTTCCTATAACAATAGTATTCTTTCGTGTTCATATGCTATAACTTGTTCAACCATTCCTCACTTGATGGTCACTCCCTCAGTTCCCAATCCTTTGTCACCTCAAGAAAGATCTCCTAAAATATTTTTGTGCATGTGGGCCCTTTTCTTGTTTGTTTGATCTCTTTAGGAATATAGACCTAGCTGAGTCAAAGACTATGCACAGTTTAATAGTTTCTTCTACGTAGTTCCAAATTGCTTTCCAGAACAGCTGGACAAAGTTATAACTCCACCAACAGTGTATTAATGTACTTGTTTTCCCATAGCTCCTCTAGCCTTTTATCACTTTAATTTTCTGGGTCAACTTTACCAATATCTGTGTGTGAGGTTGTACCTCAGTTGTTTTCATTTGCATTCCTCTGATTATAAGGGATTAAGAATATTTTTTCATATGGCTATTGGTAGTTTTAATTTCTTCCATTGAAAACTGCTTATTCTCATACTTGGATCATTTATCAATTGAGGAATGGTCATTATTCTTATAAATTTGACTGAGTTCCCTATATATCTTAGAAATGAGACCTTTATCAGAGAAACTTGGTGTAAAAGTTTTTTCCTCCCTCAGATTCCTGCCTTTCTGCTAATTTTAGCTGAATTGGTTTTGTTTGTACAAAAACTTTTTACAATTTTCAAAATACTGTCTGTAATTGACCAACTTAAGTGATTTTTTTGAAAATTTGTTTTAGCACACAGAGCTCTGGAATTTTTCAGCCAACAAGATGGCATTGTTAACTACAGAAAGGTATAACTCTTTTTCTTTTGCTTTACTTCTCATTAACTATACAGTGTTTAACAAATGTGAATATTTCTAGTTTAATATCCCAGGGAATGGCTTATCTTCAGTGTAACATACTTAATGCATACTCTATATTAACAAATGACTCAAATGTTATAGTATTTTAACAAAGCTAGAATGAAATGTAAGGTAAGGTAACATCTGAAGTAATATATTTAAAGAATTTAGGCATCTTCCATAAGGAGGTGGAAAGGGAAACTTTAATGCTTGAATTGGTTATGATGTGGGTAATTTTTTAACTTGAGGGAAACTTGCTCTACTATTTGCTCACAAATAAGTTTGAGTAAAATTGCATTACTATTAGGATAAGGATGTATTTGCTCAGAAATATGAATGTGAGTCCCTTTTGTCAGAAGACTTTCTCTTTTTAATATATTTCTTGATCAATTCAAGTTACCAGATAAAACTACACTATTGGATGCTGAAAGAACTAGTGGGTATAATTGTTGAGTTATTGGTAGGTTGGTTACCTTTGGAAGATTATGAATAATGGGAAAGATGTTAGAGAATTGAAGAAAGATGTTATTGAACTGAAAATTGTCCCAAATTTTTTTAAAAAGGAAATAAGTTGGAATTTGCAAACATAATCCAATAAGTTTTGATTTTAATTTCTGGCAAAATTCTAAAATGTATTATTCAAAGGATAGTCAGTGAATACTTAGAAAAGAAAGCAATGATCATAAGGAAGACTTCTTCAAAAATAGATCTTGCCAGATCACCTTATTGCTACTTTTTTGAGAGGATAACAAAGCTGGTAGATTCAGGAGAATTCTGTAGATATACTTTATCTAGGTTTTTAGCAAAAACATTTAAATTCTTTCATACTATCCTTATGAAGCAGCTGGAGAGCTGTGAGATAAACATTATTACATTAGAGGGATTTAGAAATGATTGACTGACCAGATGCAAAGAGAAGTCATTGATGAGTTATTTATTAATTCAATGGCAGATTTCTATTGGCATGCCTCAAGGATTTGTCCTTGCTTAATTTTTTTTAAACTTTATCTTAGATAAAGGCAAAAATGTCATACTAAAAAGTAGTTGGTCTGAAAAGATCTGAGGCTGTTAGTGGACTGCAAAATCAATATGAGTCAATACTGCAATATGGCAGCCAAAAACACTTTGCAATATAGGCTACATGAACATAGTACACAGAGTTAGGGCAATCTTATTCCCAGTGTACTCTTCATTGGCCAGAACCTATTTAGAATATCATAATCAGTGGATTTTGGACATTTCAAGAAGACCATTGATAGACTGGAGGTTTTCCAGAGCAGAAACTAACTTAACTAGGAGAGTTCAGAGCCTTGACACCACGCCACATGAAGACTAGTTGGAGGAGCCAGGTCAGAACGGGGAGAAATGGCTGCAAATTTCAGAAAGCAAATTTCTCCTTGGTGTAAAGAAAAGTTACCAACATTGTTAGTTATTAACAATTACTAACAAAAATAACTGACGATTAGGGCTATCTAAAAACTGAATGACCCCCTGTCAGGAACTTCCTAGAAAGAATCCTTATTCCAGTATAGGTTGGACTAGATGGACTCTAATGCTGCTTTGAGCTCTGAGATGTTATTTATGACCAGGGTGGTTCAGAAATATTTGCACCTGATTATTTTAAATACATGTCATCAGAACAGTAATGACTTGTTAGAGGTAAATTATGATTATCCGGTCTAGAAAATGGAATGGTCCTGGCAATGGAATAGCATTTAGACTTTAATTTCAGCTTACTTGTTTAAGAAGTAAAATGAACAGGCTCAAATTTTAGCTTTTATTTTCTAGGGCAGAGGTTTTTTTGTCTCACAAGGGTTCAGATTGTTTTCACCTTATTTATGTTACAGTCAATTGTCTCTTTTTAAGAGTTGGCAGTCTTTTTTTTTTTATCAGTTATTATGTACATGAACTTTTTTTGTTTTTTATTCTCCTTACTGATCTCTGCTTTTTAACCATTATATTATTCATGAGTGCCTTTACTATAGGGCAGACAGAGAAAATGAAACAAAAAGAGAAGAATCAGTGAATTTGACCACTTTTTAGTAATTCTGGTAACACCTATTGGGATACAAAGGTCATTGCCTCCAATGAGGTTTTTGAATTCTATATCAATTTAATTTATTTATACTGTCCCTGTCTTTGACTACTCTCAGATAGTCAGGAATTGGCTGTACATGTATCTGACTGGCCTTTGACCTTTGCTTTCTGATTCTGACATTTCCCTGCTTTTCTAGCTGTTATTAGAACACCAGGATGCTTTTCAGGCTGGGAGTGCATTTCCTGATGCTTTTTATCCTGACTTCTGTAAAGGAGGTGAGTGAAAGGAAACCTAGTGTAATGTCACGTTTATTTAGTCAAGAAGCCACAGTCTAGCTTTGGAAATAGAGTTTCTCCTCATTTTTGAAGGACTGTTAGGGAATCAATGGATATAATCCAATTCAGTCAGTTAACCAGGTAACTGAAATATACCCCTTTAGGCACTAAGACTTTACAAAAAGATGTAATTGTATGATGGAAATCCTTCATTTAATTCAATTAATGGTCTTTAATATTTTGTTGCCTTTAGAAGCAGTGGAAAGAGCCCAGGACATGTCAAAAGACTTGGATTCTAGGCCATTCAACATAAATATCAATATCTCATCCTATGTCTTAGGAGGAAAGAACCCAAAGCACCTTAGTATATTTATTTCGTCTACTGTACCATTGAAAAATTCCCAATAAATTTAGGTTACTTTAAAGTATTTGGAGTTAAGAATGGTTCATTGGGTAGGGAAGGAGTGTATTTATTTGGAAATAAATAGGATGAAAAGCAAGATACATCAACAAAATTTTTAAAAAAACAAAAAAACATAAAGTCTTTAATGTCGAGGTTAATTTTCTCAATGATTACTCATTAACCAAGAGGATAAATTATTTCCTATAAAAGATAAAATATTTAAAATGTTAAGATCCATAACATATACATAAGATGTTATAAATTTTAAGCTTATTTCATAGCATTTTATAGTTATGGAACCTGGCAAGGAGTACTGTTTAGTCTGGGTCAATCAGATCTGGGGAACTTGCAGCTTTGAGGTCACACATGGACCTCTGGGTCCTTAAGTATGGCCCTTTGACTGAATCCAAACTTTGCCTTTTAAAAGATTTATTTTATGAAGTTTGAATTCAGTCAAAAGGCCACAGTTGAGGACTTAGAGGGCCATGTGTGGCCTCAAAGTTGCAGGTTCTCCACCCCTGGCAAGGTCCTGACTTTATACATGCAGGAGTAGACCTTTAAATTTTTCCACACATTTCACTCACTGGGTTCTGCAGTCTTCCTTGGTATTCTGAAAGAAGATGTCTAAGGTATTTGAGGAGTAGGTGGGGCAAGAGTACTAAATGGAAGAAAGGAGACTGAACTGAAAAGACATATCACTTGAGATGCTCAACTGAGAAACCAAACTCTTGAGGAACTAATGCAATCTTGTTATATCAGGAGCATTCCGTGATGTATCTGAAGATACTCACTGGACTCCGTTTCTCAATGCAAGTATCCATTACATCCGACAAAATCATCCTCTCCCTTGGGAGAAGGTAAGAATGATCTTCAAATACTAATAAATTATGTGATATGCCAGCCAGTAATTTTATCCCAGTAATATTTGTTCTAATGCAATTTTGAAGTAGTGAATGATTTTTTTAAAACAAACTCCCAAATGTTTTTTGATCGTTTAGGAATAAGACAGTGCCTGCCATGGGCTTTTGAATCAAGTCCTGGAAATGTAATGAAGCCAAGTTAATGATTTAAAACTCCTTACTAGATTTTAAATTCCTTGAGGATAAAATCCCTGTCTTATTTTAAATCAAATGTGATAATATATATATAAAGTACTTTTAAAACCTTAAAATACCTCAAAATATATAAATACCAGCTATTTATCTTTTTGCCTCCCAGAACCTAGCACAGTCCTATGTACAGTTAATTAAGTGTTTTGTTATATTTTATATATATTAAATATAGTTATATTTAATTATTTAAATTAAATAAATAGTTATATTTAATCTTTGCAACCACATGCATTTATTTTGTTATTGGTCAGGATACTGAGAAATTGGTGGCTTTCCTATTTGGCATTATGTCACACATGGTAGCCGATGTGAGCTGGCATAGCCTGGGCATTGAGCAAGGATTCTTGCAGACCATGGGAGAAGTGAGTACACTTCTTGATAGTTGCTAACACTGATATTGTTATTTTTTTGATTATGTATCAGACCTCCTTCTCAGAAGGCAGTGCTAATAGTGCCTATGGGACAAGCTTTTCAATAAACTAAATAAATACATAACCTATTACTTTAGCTATTTTCACTGGGTCTAATTGCATAACCTGGAGAAGAAATTGTGAGTTGACCAACTCTAAGTAACTGGATGGTAATTCTGTTGCTTACACAGCCTTATGTACAACTATAGTGTTCTGTCATATGATATACTTCTTGTCATTTGGGCCAGCCTAGTATGATATACAGATATGATATGTGTGTGTGTGTGTGTGCACAAGCTCATTTGTGTATACATAAATAGGCAGTGCAGCATAATTTCTAGAAAACTTGTCTTTGAGTCAGGAAGACATGGGTTCAGATCCCCCCTCATATATATTCTGGTTGTGTGAACCTAAATAAGTCTTTGATTTTTTTAGTGTTCCAAGGCAACTTGCCAGATCTGTGTTGGTAGAAGTTTTTCATTAGAAATTTCTTTTACCACTGAAGTCACAGGTCCAATTTGAAAACAAACGTCCATACTTATATATATCTAGGGCAGGTTCTGCAGATGGGCAGCTCAGGATTTGGCTCAGAATTGAGTAGGAAGAAGTGATGTTATGTGGTTCTGGGTCATCCATCACAACCTCAGAAAGATCAATGTGATGTGTAACTTAAAAGTCAATGCAGAGACTTGTGGTGGCTTTAAATTTGCTGCAGCCAGTATATTATTCACAATGATTGCCCACAGATAGTGGTGTAAAAAAAAATCATCCAGGACATACATGCTTCAGAAGGGAGTTGGTTTGGTCATATGAAGGAAGATGCTATCTGCATGCAGAGAAAGACCTGATAAATAAAACTATGTATAGACTGATTTTGCATATATACTATTTATGTCTAATGGTAGCCATCTCTAGGGTGGGGTGGGGGGGAAGGAGGGAAAAAAAGAAATGTATATGATAATTTTATTATATATTTAAAAGAACTAACAAATTGTACATAATAGATTTGCAGTTTTATGTGCAATCATCTTTTTTTATTATACTTATAATACTTTATTATATGGAAATGCTTGTTTTATTCCATAAATTAAAAATGAAATAAATTTTAAAAACGAAAAAGGACTTCATTTGGTCATGTAATGAGAATGAGAGACAATGGAAAACCAAGTAGTACTTTGGGATCCTCAAAAGATTAAAAGAGTCTGAGGAAGCCTTCCTTCCTCAGATTAGGTGAATCTTTTATTTATTTTTAAATTTATTAATTTATTAGGTGAATAATTTATGGAAAGACATAGTCAAGAGTCATAAAGGATGAGAAGGGTCAGAAGGGTCTTCACTAGGGGACAAAACTATCCTATGTGATCACAATTGCAATAGCCTGCTGGTTGTGGGCAGCTAGGTGGTGCAGTGGATAGAGCACCAGTGAAAGAGTTAGGAGGACCTGAGTTCAAATCTCACCTCAGAAGCTTGACAGTCACTAACTGTGTGACTTTGGGCAAGTCACTTAACCCCAGTTGCCTCATCCTGGGTCACCTCTAGTCATCCTGATGAATATCTGGTCACTGGATTCAGTTGTTTCTGGAGGAGAAGTGAGGCTGGTGACCTGCACAGCCCTCCCTCACTCAGAACAAAGTCAAGTGCAAGTCATGTCATTGTTTCTCTGATGGCATGGTCTTCTTTGGCAACAAAGGACAAACACACACACGGTCTGCTGGTGGGTCTGCCTGCCTCAGTTCTCTCCCTCCCCTCTAATTCATTCTCCATTCAGCCACTGAAGTGATTTTCCTAAAACACAGGTCCAGCTATGTCATCCCTCTTCTCAGTAAGCCCCATCCTGTTTTATCTAGGAGCAAATACAAAATACTCTATTTGACATTCAAAGCCCTTCGTAATCCTAGCTCCCTCCTTCTATTCCAGTCTTTCTTATACTTTTCTCTGTGCCACATACTCATAAATCCAGTGACAATGGCTTCCTGGTGTTCCACAAATGAGATACTCTATCTCTTAACTTGGCTCTGGGCATTCTCTCTGGGTGATTTACATGCCTGGAATGCTGTCTTCCACTCTGACTACTAACTTCCATGGCTCCCTTTAAATCCTCTAACTAAAATCCCACCACCTACAGAAAGTGTGCTGCAACCCCTCTTAATTCCAGTGCTTTCCCCTCTTTCAATGATTTCCTATTTATCCTACGTATAGCTTGCTTTGTATATATTCATTTGCATGTTGTCTCCCCCATTAGATTGTAAGCTCCTTGAAGTCTTTTTGTATCCCCAGCACTTAGCACAGTACCTGGTAAATAGTAGGTGCTTAATGAATGTTGATTGATTGATTGATTAAATATATAAGTGTAAACCTTTGTAATATAGATAACATTCATCCACAAGGTCCTAGTAACCAAAATACACTGATAACAAATATAAATATAATTTAAAAAATAGAATGGAATTGCTTACTTCTAATCACAAATACTATTTGAGAAGATAGATTCACACTCAGACTATTTATGCCTCTTTCCCTTTCCTTCTCTACTTTCAGTCATATGTTTTAATCAAAGAGATGATAACCTGATACTTTCTATCCATTAAAAAAATACTTTTGCAGATGAAAAATGAGCTAACTTGAAAATAAAAATCACACCCTTACCTAATGAACTAGCTTTAAAAGTCTCCTCTGGATAAGTATTGTTTCCAAGTTCATTCTTTGACTTTTAAACGTGGTTATAAGACTTGTAGATTTAGAATAAGAAGGGACCTTAGAAACCATCTAATTGAAACTCCTTCATTGTATAGATGGGTAAACTGAGACTCAAGAATGTCAAGTGACTTGCCCAACGTATTTAGCAGACACAAATCTTTAATTTTCTCGTGTATCCATGTCCATGCAACAGATGTGTATGTGTATATGTGTGTGCGTGTGTGTGTGTGTGTGTGTGTATTGTGTATCGAGAGAGAGAGAGAGAGAGAGAGAGAGAGAGAGAGAGAGAGAGAGAGAGAGAGAGAGAGAGAGAGAGAGACAGCTGTGCCTGCATACCTTATTGGGAAAACCAAAGTCTTGGCTAAACCTGAGTGCTGCTTATGCAATATATAAATCTATATAGCTCTATGTATGCATACATATATATACAAAATAGATAAACTAAAATAATTCACTATAGAACTTAACTATTAACCTCGCTGTTAATATTCCATAATAATCAGAGATGTTATTGATACAGTGCTTTAAAGTTTGTGATATAAGTTACAAATGTCATCACATTTGCTCCTCACAACAACCCTGAAAGTAGCTGCTACTATCTCCATTTTACAGATGAGGAAACTGAAGCACAGAGACTTGGCTAGAGTCACACAGGTAGTAAGTGTCTGAGACCAGATTTGAACTCAAGTCTTCCTGACCCCAGGTCCAGTGCTCTACCTATTGTGTGACAGCTGCCTCTAAAAAAAAAAATCTTTCTTAAAAAAGAAAAATTAATACCACCTCACACCTAAGGAAAATAATAAATGTTGGAGAGGATGTCGGAAATTTGAAACACTAATGCACACTGTTGGTAGAGTTGTAAACTGATCCAACCATTCTAGAGAGCAATTTAGAACTATGCCCAAAGAGTTCTAAAATTGTGCATACCCTTTGATTCAGAAATACCACTAAGTCAGTATCCCAAAGAGATTTTTAAAAAGGGGGGTGAGGGAAGAACCTATTTGTACAAAATTGTAGTAGCTCTTTTTGTAGTGGCTAAGAAATGGAAATTAAAGAGATGCCCATCAATTGGAAAAGGCTAAACAAGTTATGATAAATGATTTTGATGGAATACTATCGTACTCTTAGAAATGATAAGTGTGTGTGGGGAGTAGTTTCAGAAAAACCTGAAAAGACTTAAATGAACTGATACAAAGTAAAGTGAGTAGAAGCAGAATATTGTACACAGTAACAGCAATACTGTACAGTAAGGACCTGTGAATGACGTTAGCTATTCTCAGCAATACAATGATGCAAGACAGTTCTGAAGGACTTATAATGAAAAATGCTATCCACCTCCAGAAAAAGAACTGATGGAGTCTGAATGCAGATTGAAGCATCCTTTTTAAAACTTTATTTTTTCTGTGTGTGTTTTCTTTCACAACATAGCTAATATAGAGATGTGCTTTGTACGACTGTATGTGTATAACCTAGATTAAATTGCTTGTTTTCTTATTGAGGGGAGAAGAAAGGGTGGGAGGGATGGAGAGAATTTGGAACTCAAAATTTTAAAAAATGTTTAAAATTTCTCACATAATTGAAAAAATATTTCAAAATTAAAACAAATTAATATTGTATAAAAAACCAAGTCAATATATCCTAGGACCTTCTGTTTACTTCATTTTGTATTTTCATCTCTCCGCTGTTCTTTTGTCTGGGTTGAGTTTATTTTTCTTCTTATAGCTTATTTATAATTCATTGTTCTATTTTTCAGATTGATTTTCATGGCTCTTACAAAGAAGCTCATCCTATTGGTGATTTTGGTAAGGTTTTATTTACATTTATTGACATTTTCCCAATTTTCTCATAGTCAGCTATGTAGCATAGAAGGGCAGAGTGCCAGACCAAAGGTCAGGAAGACTCATCTGGCCTCAGACACCAAATATGTGACCCTGGGCAAGTCATTGCTAGCTCTGTTTCTCAGTTACTCATTTATTTGTAAAATGAGCTGGAGAAGGCAATGGCAAACCATTTCCATATTTCTGTCAAGGATAGTCCAAATGGGGTCACAAAGAATCAGATATGACTGAAAAAAAGACCGAACAACAACAAATCTCACCTTTCTGAACTTCAGTTTACTCATCTGTAAAGTGGGAGTAATAATGTTTATTCTGTTTGCTTAAGTTTTGGGTGGGGAATGTGCCTTCTAAAGTGCTACAGTAATGCAAGTCATTTTCTTACCTTTCAACTTTTCTATCAAGGAGCTGATGACGATATATAGTTGCACACATTTTAGAAGTTCCTATGTAAAGAAATCATTCTGATGAATTTTTTTGTGAAGTGAAAAATCTTTTGCAATGTGAGTTATCATTCCCTAATTTGTTAAAAAAATAATAATAGATCACACTTACAAAGTGTTTTAGAGCAGGCATGTATAAACTGCAGCCCATGGTTGCTTACAGCCCATGGGCACGCCAAAGGATTTCAGCTGGGCAGGCCAAGAAAAATGTAGAGGATGCTTTCCTCTACATTTTTCAGGAGCTTACAGAAATCTTTTGGCGTCCTACATGGCTAGCTTGCGGGCCTCAGGTTGCACAGGCCAGTTTTAGAATTAGCCTTAGGGTCTGGAAGATCTGCCTTCAAATCCTGCCCCTGGCACTTAAGGGCTGTGTGAGCCCTGACAAGACACTTAACCTCTAACCTCTAACCTTGTAGGGCCCTCAGCAACTTTCTAAAGGTATAAAGTACAAAAGAGTTGCAGATCTTCATTGTTAAGGAAATTTCCTCATTGGGTATTAGCTACCTTGAGGAAATCACTAGTGATTTACCAAGGTTTACAAAGTACTTTCTTGTCATGGTTCCTTCTTCTTCTTCCATTCAACATACATTTAATTGTTTAAAAATTTTTTAATTTTTAAATTTAATTTTTTAAAATTTAATTTTTTATTGCTAAAATTTTTTTTAAAAGTTTTGTTTTATTTTGTTTTGCCATGAGTCTTTGAAAGTAAATAGTACATGTGTTTGAGAGATTGCATGTCTTGCCCACAATTAGGCTGCTAACTTAAATGCAGTTAGGCTGCTGAGTATCAGAACCAATCCTTAAATTGAGGTCCTCCTGTCTTTGTGTTCAGATTTCATATAACAAATGTTTTGAAGCAGGGCTTAACCAAAAAGTATGCTCGATCTTGTTCCTCACTAGTTAAAAGTATACATGAATTATTTTTCTCACACTGTAGGAGGAGATGTGTTGAGCCATTTTGAACTTAATTTTAACTACCTTGGGCGGAGCTGGTAAGAGCATCATGTGTGTTCAGATATTTGCTTTCTTAGGGGAATTTAGAACTGCTATAATTGGAGCCTTTCCTGCATTTTAGATTTTTTAAAAGCAAAAATTGGTGTTTATCAGAGTCTATTATTTTTCAGATACTCTGGATGAAGACATAAAGGGAGCATGACCACTGTTTTCATATTGAATATTTCATATTGTCATGGGCAAGAGGGATTAGATTTATTTTGCTTGGCTCAAATGGACAACAAAAGCCAATGGGGTTGAAGTAACATAAAAGCAAATTTCAGGAATATCAGGAAGAACTTTAAAAAAGAAAGTCAATAAAGATGTCCCAGAGTGGTATGGGTTGCTTTGAAAGGTAGTGAGTGTCCTGTTTTTAGTGGATCACCACTTTTAGCAATCTGTTAGAGAAAAGTAATGCTTCAAGTAGGAGTAGAGCAAGATAATCTCTGAGATCCCTTCTAATTATAAAATTCTATGATTCCAATTAATATCAATTTTTATGAGTCACAATATTTTCCTTAGATGCTGAACTCACTTGAAATTAAGCTTTAGGATTATTCCCTACCAAGTCTGCTATGAAAAAAAAAGTTTTTGGAATCTAACAAGTAATTCCTGTGATCTAAAATGTAGCATAGTATTCTATCACATTCATATACCACAACTTGTTCAGCCATTCCCCAACTGATGGGCATGCCTGCAATTGTGTTTTGCCACCACAAAGAGAGTTGCCATAAATATTTTAGAACATATAGGTTCTTTTCTTTCTCCCTAATCATCTTGGAAAATAGACCAAGTACTGGTATTGCTGGGTCAAAGGATATAGGCAGTTTAATAACTCTGTGGGCATAATTCCAGATTACCAAAAAAAGAAAAACCTTTTTGTTTTTGGTATATGATTGTGATGGATTACTACTGTGCTATAGGAAATTACTACCTCAATGATCTTAGAAAAACATGGATGGACTTGCACGAAATCATGAAGAGTGAAATGAATAGAATGAAAAGATCATTGTATACAGTGACAACAATATTGTTTTAAGAATGACTTTGAGTGAATAAGTCATGTAAATACTCAAATTAGCTATAAAGGATACTATCTGCCTCCAGAGAAAGAGTTGACAAATAGAAGTATGTATGAAATAATTTTACACATATGCACACACACACACACACATTTGCCTGTTTGTGTCTAATGGTAGAAAGGAAAAAAGGAAATTTATATGATAACTTTATTATATATTTAAAAGAAATAGCAACTTGTATATAATAGATTTGCAGTTTCATGTGCAATCATCCTTTTTATCATACTGTGTTATGAAAATGCTTGTTTTATTCCAAAAATTATGCATACATCCATATATCCATATGTGTGTGTGTGTATGTGTATAAGAGAAAAAAGTGTAGCATAGTGAAACATGGTTTAGCAGCTAGAGAGTCAATCTTGAGTTCAAGTCACGCTTCTTGACACATGTTGTCTGTGTGACATTAGGTATCAACCTCCATTGGTAGGTGAAGTTTTCTTACCGGGGGTCCCTCATATCAGCGAAATCACTGCTCCAGTCCTCTCTGTCTTATCCAGTAAACTAAAAAGTTAGCTTTGTAGTTGTTACTACAAAATTTGTTAATTTCATCAATGTCTTTTAAATTGGGAATTAGAGGCATTGAATTATTTTTTATTATGTTATTCTAGGAAACTTATAACAGCTTATTCCACTCAACAACTAGTGCAGAAAAAATTCATTAAAAAAACCAAGCAAAAGAGAAAATAGCCCTTGAATCCTAGTGTTGCCCCTGGAAAATTTTAGTTGTAGAACTTCCCAAATGTTTCTTTTACTAAAATGTACTCCATCAAATATTTTGGTTGGATTGTATCTAACCAGCTTTTATTAATTTAAACAGAAAATCAAAGCACATTTTCCATTGATTCTGATCTGCTTCTTAGGTATATACCTGTCAAAGACCTATTGGGAATCTACCAGCAGCTCTATGGCAAGAAAGTCATAACGCAAAGTGCAATAATTGACTGTTCGTATCTTCAGTTCCTAGAATTGTAAGTTTGATGCAGAGAGTTCTTTCTCAAAACTTAAAGAAAAAAATAGCACCTGGTTTTCTTGCAGATTTGCTGCAATAATATTTACAAAACTTTGATGGCTCTATGACCTCATATATTTGTGTTCTCCCTCTCGTGATGTCTATCACAATCCATCCATGTCTGTCTGTCTCTCTAACCCATTTCTTCCTGTAAAACCCTCACAGGGGGCAGGGGCTCCCCCTATTAGGTTATGATACTTCCTTGAAAACATTTCTAATTATCTTATTATCTAATTATCTCATTATCTTGGCAACATTGGTAACACTAGCTGTTTGGATTTGCATAGACAGGGTGTGCTAGAGCTTGTTCAAACCAGTTTGTAAGAGCTTAATGTTAAATTTTTAGTGTAAGCATTTATACGCTAGAAATAAGCAAACACTACTGACCAGTGCTTCATTTATAATTTTATTGATTGTTTAGACTTCAAAAAGTGATGGAGAAGATATTAATAATACAGATTAAATTTAAAATATACTATAGGTACATCTCCCCATCCCTTAAGAGCTGGTTGTTAAATATTTATCAGCACACTGCAGTTTTTAATCTTTTAGAATGGATACATTTTAGTAGGGCTTTATTTTCATCATTTGGTTTATATCTTTGTAGGAAACACAATTTTCATTTCATTATAACTTACGTTACAGGTATGGTGAGAGGTTCATTCTTTCCAAGGTAATTTTCTTTATAAACATATTACCCTTTGTTAAGAGTCTGATGGATGCCAGACGGTTACCTAATTTTTTTTTCTTTTTTTTGCCTGCTTTTATATAGCTTTACCCAAATTTTGCAAAAAAGTCCCCATTTTTGGTGGAACAGTTCCAAGATTATTTCCTTGGTGGACTGGATGACATGGCATTCTGGTCCAGCAATATGTTTCATCTAACAAGCTACATGTTACATAATGGGACCAGGTGAGGTATTATTTTGGTTCTTGTGCTTTGTGTTGTCCAGATCATTTTTTCCTCTCTAAGAATTTCAGCTAACCTCAGGAATAAAAAAAATACATAATATGGTGTAGCCATAATCTAATCTGTCAGAAGGAAGGTGGCAAGTGTGAGCATTGGTTAAAAGAAGTGGGTGTCTCTAATCTGGGAAAGAGAAGACTAACGGGTACATAGTTATTATCTTCAAGTATTTGAAAAGTTATTATATAAAAGAAGAATTAAATTTAATTTGCTTAGCTTTAGCAGGTAGAACCAAAACCAGTGGATGAAAATTATGGGTAAGAAAACTTTGTAGTGTAATAGAAAAAGTGCTAGACTTGGAGTCAGGAAGACCTGAGTTCAGATTTTGCCCTCAAGTACATGTTAGCTGTGTGACCCTTAACCTCTCTCAGCCTGTTTCCTTATCTATAAAATGAGGATAATAACAATACTTCAAAAGGTTGTTGTGAGAATCAAATGAGATTATATATATAATATAAATATAATATAATATATAAATATATAATGTCTGTGTTTGTGTATACATATATATGTAAATACTTTGCAAACTTTAAGTGCTATATCAACATTAGTAGTTATTATTATAAGGACGTAAACTGCAATGTAGGACTTAATGTAGGACTTAAAGTGGAACTTTTTAACTGTTAACAATATCCCCAAATGTGATAGACTATCTTGAGAAGTAGAGTCCCTGTGGTTAAGACTAAGTGCTCTCTGTTCTGGTCAAGATTAGTCAGACATTTATCAATGTTGCAGGGCCAGTGTTCTTAACTGTTATGTGATGGACCATATTTTTAAGTGCACTGAAGGTCTTTCCCTCCCAGATTGACTTTTTAGTGAAGGCAAATCAGGCTATCTTTTGCCTCATTTCTTACCTAACCTTTAATTATTGAACGGGTATTGCCTGAGACAACCTGAGGTCTGGGAAAGATCTTAATTAAAGAGGCCATGGGCTCGAATTCAGGACCATCACCAGTCGCCTTGACCTATGTCTTGCTGCTGGACTCAGATGACTCGGAAGAAGAGAGTGGGGCTGAAGACTTTGCCCTTGAATTCTGCCCTTGGTTTTTTCTTCTGACCTGTTCAGTTTGCTTAAACATGTTCAACAGATGAGAAAATCAAATTAACTCTGATTTCATTTTGTACTTGATTCTACCCTGTATCACTTGTAAAACTGCCCAAACTATGCTTCTTTGTCTCTGAGTTCAGTTCAGAAGTTCAGCCTTGTTCTCTGAGCTGAGTTGTCCCATAGATCATCTTAAATCAAAGAAATATATTATCTCTACATATCTTACTGCCCATGTACAATTAAGGGAGATCTGCTATCTTGCTGACAAGCCTTGCAAGATGAGGTGGACACCAGAAAATTTGTTATCTCTGCCATAGTTCAAAGCAAAGGCATTTGCTGAAATGGCACAGCATGAACAGTAGTAGCAAAACATTCCTCCCATAAAACCAGGAATGCACTTTTTCACCAATACATACAGGAAGAGTGGAAAGAATGGACACACATAGAGAGCCTACGCTTTGGAAAGTACTGATCTGAATCTTTGAAGAGAATTTGAAGTACTTAATGTAAATCATTGAAAGTAAAATATGTTTCATAAGATAATAGGAAAAAACTTTATCTCCTTTTGCATGTTTCTACAGTGACTGTACCCTACCTGAGAATCCTCTGTTCATAGCATGTGGTCCCAAACATAATGGCAGCCTTCGGTGAGTGGAATCCTGATGTTTTCATTTAACAGCCCTTGTGATCACTCATAGGATCAGAGATTTAGAGCTTGAGGAGTCTCTGGTGCTCAGAAATGGCGTCCTATTTGCAATTTGTGGATCTTGCAATGGAAAATGTTTACCCAACTAATTCTTACGGAATGGATTTTTCTTTTGTATTCTAAGGAATATCGTGCCAGAGGCAACTTTGATCAGTGTGGTCTCTAAAATTATATGCCATCTATGGGATAGCATTGTGTCCCACAGAATTGTAATTTAAATACCCATCATGACAACCTTAACAGGGGGAATTTGAAATTCAGTTTTATCCTTTTAGGATGTGTCAGAAACATCCAGAATTTAGTCAATGGTGTTGAAGCTTTGACACAATTCTTTTCACTTTAGCGTCTGGATTATCATAGCATTATAGACATAGAACTGGGAGGAAACTCAGAGGGCATCTTGTTCAATCTCCTTTTCTTATGGAGTAGGAAACTGAGGCCCACGGAGGTTAAGTGACCTGTCCAAAATCACAGAGATATTAAAATGGGATTTAAGCTTATGGCCTCTGACTTCAAAGACTTTCCACTGAAGTGTGGAGTAAAGAACAAATAAAGATAGGAGACAGGAGGACTTGACTGAAAAGAGGAATTAAAAGAGAAATTGAGTATTGATTAAAGGAAGAACAGTTTAGAGAGCATCTTCTTCATTCTAATCTAGTGTCCTCTTATACCAGCAATAAATTGAAAGACAAATTTCCCTTTTTTCTCATTGACTTGCCTAATCCCAAGATGGTGAGAGCATTGTGTTTCCTAGCAAGAAGACTATGATAATTGTTAACCTTAGCATTTCCTAGTTGACAACAACGTATCTGTTACTTTTTTTCTCTTTGATTTTCAAGGGAGAATCTTACCTTCTTAGTTGATAACAAATGATGATAATAGAGAATCCCTATCTCTGATTTCTTGCAATTTAGAATAATGGGTTGGGATAAATATTTGAATTCAAAAATGTTTAACTTTTTTCTTAAAAATGAGAACTTGTCAAGTCTGCAAGGTATACTATAGTACGTATGATGGAAATTTACATTTCAACCTTTTTTTGGTCCTATACAGACAAATCTTTAACTCTTAGTGATCCAGAAGGAGCTCTAGTTTTATTAATCATTGAATGCTTAGGATTCTGATACTCTGGAAAATATATTGAGAGTGGGAGCTTTTTGTTTTATCAGGAGGCCTTGGAAGTATTATGGTACAGAAAAATGGGAAAGAGAATCAGGAATTTTTTCCCAATCCAGCAACCAACTTGCTGTGTTGTCATGGGCAAATTACTTCTTTGGGCTCTAGTTACTTCATGTACAAAATTTTGTTATATTCATTCAATTATACCCAACTCTTTGTGGACCATACTGTCCATAAAGGTTTGTTGTTTTTTTGTTTTTTTTTTTGGTAAAGGCACTGGAGTAGCATTAGGCAAACAGGTTAAGTGACTTGCTCAAGGATATACAACTAGTAAGATTTTAACTCAGCTTTTCTTGACTCCAGGCTCAGTGCTCTATTCACTGCACCATATAGCTGTTCCATGTACAAAATAGGAGATGTTGAATAGAAGGCCCATTAAGGGTCCCTTCCAATGCTAAATTTTATAATTCCTTTTGTGAGGATCTTGGAGTTCAAATCCCACCTCTGTCACTTATCTATAAAACCTTGGGCAGGTTATGTCATCTTCCAAGGTCACAGTTTTCTCAAATGTAAAGTAAAGGGGTGGGGCTGGATGGCTTTTGAGATCCCTTTTACCCCCAGATTCATAATGATCCTATAAACTCAGAAGAATGACTGGAAGACCCATTCTGTTATACTTCCTTCAAGCTCTACAGTCTTGTAATACATGAATATCTCATTATCTGTCTTTTAGCTCACTTATTCAAGATATTTTATTTCTGAATCAGTTAATGGTTTCTGAGACTTATCATTTGTAACTGATTCTTCTTGACAGAATAAAAATGCCGAAAGATAAATGTCATGCAACTTTAAATGTATCCTTAGCTGAAAATGCTAAAGGAAATATCAATTACACAGAAAGAGGCGTCTTCTTCAGTGTGGATTCGTGGGCTCAAGTAAGAGTTTCTCTCGAAATAAATTGAAACTTTTTAACCGTGGCTTGTTACTTTTGGATTGAAGACCCCTACTGAAGCACAAGAGTTATTATTGCAAGAGGTCTACACATCCCTGTACCTACCATGCCTTATCATTTTGACTTGGATTTTATTTGAATGCATATACGTATGTATGGTATATATGTATGTATATATATATATGATACTTTTTATGTTGATGCTGTTGGTTATTAGTAAAATACAAGTTTTTATTTTGTTACAAACTTATATTTTATTCATTGTGATTAATTAGTTGTAATTACAAACTTACATTTTATTAATAACCAACAGCATCTACATGCATTTGAATTTGAATTTGTAGAATTTCATTTATTTTCTCAGTTAATGGATACTAATAGTAAAGGTGCTCATAGTCAAAAATGGCCCTAAAGGATGAACCTGGGACTCCTGGAGGTCCAGGATAGGCAGAAGCAGCTCTGGTTGGTTTCATCTAGCCCTAGTTTGGTCTCCATACAATACCAGTCACTAGTACTTATTGAGGGCTTATTGTGTGCCCTCTCTTAAGGGGAATGATAAGGAGATAAAAAGGAAATAGAAAATATAGTTCCTATTTTCAGACAGCTTACAAAATATGGTCCACCCTAAAATAAAGTTTTTTTCACCTACTCTGTGAAACTTTTCTTGATTCCTTTCCAATTCTAAGCTGAAAATATTCTGTTTCCTCAAATCTTCCTAAAGATTTTTACTTACTATCACACACTCACCTTTGTCCCTGTCATACCCTGTACCTTGCACTATAATCACCCATGAACATATTTACACCCTGAGAAAATGTAAGCTTGAGACATGCAGACACTATATTATCTTTTATTTTTATATTCCCAATGCCTGACACTTCACATAAATATGTTTGCTGTTCTGCTTACAAGGACAGCAGCAGTTATGTGGTGGAGAACACTTTCTTTTGGGTATATCCAGACCAGAGCAGTCTTGGGGATTTTGTAGTAATAGAGGACTTACAAAATAATTTTTTCACTAAAAGTGCAAAACATTATACTCTTTAAAAGATAAAGTTATTGAGGTTGAGAAGTAGAATGTATTTGCCATAGTCTTACACCTTTAAGTGTTGGAATTGGGACATGAACCTAAGATCCTCCTAACTCCAGTTACAGACTTGGAGTCAGTTTAGAGCTAACTAGTAGTATTTATGGCATATGTGCTCTATGTGTGCATATGCCCTATCAATCAGTTAGTCAAAACACATTTATAAAGTGCTTACTATAAACCAGGTGAAGAGCCAGGGAGGCAATGAAAGGAAAAAAAGACTCCATCTTCAAGAAGTGTGCATTCTAATGGGGGAGAAAGCTTGTAAATTGTTAAGTACATTCAAGTTATACATAGAGTGATGGAAAGTGATCTGAAAGTGGAGGGCATTAGCAAAGGGAATGACTGGGGAAAGGCCTCTTATGCAAGGTGGGATTTGAGCTGTCTTGAAGAAAGCCATTAAAAACTGAGAAGCAGAGGTGAGGAGGGCAGAGCATTTTAGGGACAGGGAAATGAGGGTGTGAGAAGCCAGTGCAAAGGCATGGGGATAGAAGATGGACTGTCATGTTTGAGGAGCAATGGCTAGCCAGTAGAGCTGGATTGTAGAGTGCCCAGAGGGTCCTAAGGTACAATATTACCTTACCTTCCCATGTAATTTGGGAAAGGTAGTATGACAAGAGAATTTCTAGTTCAGGCTTCCTGTTGCCACTTGCTAAGGTAAGGGAAAGACTGTGATCAGAAGAACACTGCCCCAGTCTACTTTGAGTTTCCAAACAGTTCCTGGAAACTAGAAGGTCATACCACCTTCAGAATCAAGGTTGGGAGATAAGCCACAGCTCCAGTTTGGATCAGCTGGCAGATGTCCTTATCTTCCTCCTTCTGTTTCTAGATCTTCCTTATTTTCCCCTCCTGCTTTCTGTTGAAATTCCATTGTTTCTTTTCTGCTCATGTATACAGAATGTATGTAAAGTACTGAAACTGATTGGGCTTATTGACTCGTCTACATTTGAGCCTGCACTGTGAGCAAAATAAAACTGTATCTTACTACTTCAGCATCATTGATTTGGTGATTGACAGCAGTATCTAATCAATGGACACTCATAATATTTAGTCTCCGGTATGGAACCAAGTTATAAAGAACTTTAAATGACAAAGAGGAGTTTATATATGATCCTAGAGATAATGGGAATCCAGCTGAGGTCATTGATCAGGGTGAGTGACATAGCCAGATCTATACTTTAAAGAAATCACCTTGACAGCTGAGTGGGGGATGGATTGAGGTGGGAACAGATTTGAGGCAGGGAGTCCAGGCTACAGGTGATGAGGGCCTAAACTAGGGTTGTGACAACGAATGAAAGAAGAGGATATATATGTGTGTGTGTGTGTGTGTGTGTGTGTGTGTATGTGTGTGTGTGTGTGTGTGTGTGTATGTATATATAAGAGAAATGTAGTGTAGGTTAAAATGATGAGATTTGGCAGTAGATTGGATACATGTGTTGAGTAAGAGTAAGAGAGCGAGTATAACTCTGAAGTGTCAGGCCTGAGTGACTGGAAGAGTGGTGGTACCTTTGACAGTAATAGGGAAATTTGGAAAGGTGGAGGATTTGAGGCTAAAGATAATGAATTCTGTTTTCAACATGTTGAATTTCAGAAGCCTTCGGGACCTTCAGTTAGATATATCAAAGTGGCAGGTGGAGATTTGTGACTTGCTCAGCAGAAGAATAAGGGGCTGTATATATGTAGGACTGGGAATTATCTGTCCTGAGGGACAGAACAGTGGGGAAATAAAAACCAAGTGAAAACAATAGTCCCTTCTTTCAATTACTTTTAAAAAATGCTCCCCCTGTGGCTTAGGTTTGTTACATGACTGATGGAAAACTTGGAACCTGTTTCTGATCCCTAATGGTTTAGTAGAAGGAGGTACAGAAATGGATTTTGCTTTCTGTTATGACTTTGCACAAGTTATTTAACTTCTCAGACTCCATTCCCTTATCTGTAAAATGAAGGGGATGGATTAAATGAAGTTTAAGGCCTCTTCTATCTCTGCCTATGTGTCCTTATGATCTATACTTATATTGCCAGACATTCCGTGTTAGCTTACCAGAATCTCTTTGTGGCTGGAATGATAAAGATGGAGCAAATGTATTTCAGTCAGAGGTCATAGATCTCTGATATCACTGAATGTACACTACTCCCTGTAGTTTGTGAATCTGTTATCTCGTGTTGATGTTTTTCATAGTACCAGTTCAATAGTTTTAAAATATATATGTATGTCACAAGGCTGAATGATCCATAGAAAATCCATTCCAGGAGAACTTGGGTTATGTATCTCTTTGTCTGTTCAGGACTTATTTGAACATGTTCACTGGAACTTTTTGTTTAGTTTTATTTTGAAAGAAAATAACAAAACCATCTATGATTCAGTTGCATGTTTTGTGAAAAAAATGTTTTGGGGGTTAATTTTATTGGGAGTTTAGAACATAAGTCATTCATTCTGATCTGGGCTACACGATTTGGTTCAATTCAGGTCCCTTCTGCCTTTTTTTTTTCTTGCTATACATTTCTATGACTGTCTCTTCTGCATATTTGCATGTAGCAGCCCAACTCGTATTCATCTTTCTTCAGTGAATATAGTTGATCATGCACACAGAAGTATCCATAAAATGTCTTTCCTTCATAAAGGTCAGTGATTTTGGCAGATATACATTTATATATCTGGATTTACATATAGTATACTGAAAAGAGCACTGGACTTCAAGTCAGGAGTCTTGGGTTGGAATCCTGGTTTACTTGTTATGTGATCAAATCACTTCCCTTCTCTAAGACTCAGTTATTACTCCCTTGTCCCCATTAATTAGTCTTCAAAGGCTTCCTATTGATGAATCAATATCCTTGTCTGACCTATCTCACATGGTTGTTTGAGGAAGATACTTTGTCAAATCTAAAGTATTCTAGAAATATGAGCTGCTATGATTGTGGGGATTTACATGTGTCTGTAATCATGGTTAATATTGTTTTTTTCTTTTAGGATTCAGTCTCCTTTCTCTACCTGACTTTCACCAAAAAGATAAGGAATGTGTTTGCAAGTGAACAGCCACACCAACATAATTATGTCACCAATCCCATAGCATCTTACTTTCTGTCATTTCCCTATGTGAAGCTTGGATGGTAGGTTGGACTTATTTTGTCTGGAATTATTTTAGTTTCATTAACTCTTTAGTTCTGAAAAATTTTTTAAAAATTACACCTGCTTTCAAAGTATATTTTTTGGTTCAGTTTATCATGGACTAAATATGTTTATTTAGTTAATCCCTGGCTCCATGTGACCAAATCACCTCTCATTTTCACGGTGGTCTTGTTCCCCAGAAGTCAGGTATTAGTCAGAGTAGCTTAAATGCTCCCTCTTGCTATGTTGAAACTTTTCAAAAAGTGAAAAATTCTTTAGTAAATCAAGTCATTTGCACATAATTATACCTCACTTTCCCTCTTCCTTTTTTTTAAAGTGAATCTCCCAAATAATAGTTTATAATTTAAATTTGGGGCTCAAGTTTTGAATTCTTTATTCAGTGGAGCCTGCTTATAATGCTGTTTTCAGTGTCCATGGGACACTTTTTTAGGTGAGATTCACAGCTTTATACTAAGACCTTCAGAAAATTCACTAATTAATGCCCTTGAATGAAGTTGAATAGACTGTAACCTTTATATTCATCTCTCTTACCTTTTTTTATTTTTTAAAGTTTTATTGAAGTCTTCTGCTTTTATATCATATTTGTTTTTTAATCTACCTCTCTCCCTTCTTCTACCCATTGAGCCTTCATTTGTAATAAGTATTAAAAACCAAACCATTCAGAAAAACCAACATGTGCCACAGTACATCCATACTCTCTTACCTCTTCAGCAAAAAGGTGGAAGGATGGGAAAAACTTTCCCAAGAGTTTCTCATCAAACTATTCTACTAAAAAAGAATTTTTTTAAAAAATTCAGGTTATTTTTATTTTTCAACATTCATTTCCACAAGATTTTGAGTTTCATATTTTCTCCCCATCTCCCTCCTCCCCCACCCCAAGACAGCATGCATTCTGATTACCCCTTCCCCCAATCTGCCCTCCTTTCTATCACACCCCTCTCTTTCCTTATCCCCATCTCCTCCATTTTCTTGTAGGGCAAGATAGATTTCTATACCCCATTACTTGTATATCTTATTTCCTAGTTGCATGTAAAAACAATTTTTAACGTTAGTTTTTAAAACTTTGAGTTCCACCTTCTTTCTCTTCCTCCCTCCCCACCCATCCCCACTGAGAAAGCAAGGAATTCAGTATAGGTTATACATGTGTAGTTATGCAGAAGACTTCTATAAAAGTCATGTTGTGAAAGACTAACTGTATTTCCCTCCATCCTATTCTGCCCCCCATTTATTCTATTCTTTCTTTTGACCTTGTTCCTCCTCATAAGTATTTATTTCTAATTACCCCCTCCTTCCTTTTGCCCTCCCTTCTATCATCCCTCCACACCTCACTTATCCCTTCTCCCCTACTTTCCTGTAGTATAAGATAGATTTTCATACCAAATTGAGTGTGCATGTTATTCCCTCCTTAAGCCAAATGTAAGGAGAGTAAGCTTCACTTTTTCCATCTCACCTCCCCCTTTTTCCCCTCCATTGAGAAAGCTTTTTTTGCCTCTTTTATGAGAGATAATTTGCCCTGTTCCATTCACTCCCTCATTCTGTGGGTTCTGCAGCTCCAGAATTTGTTTAGAACCATTTTTTTATAGGTATTTGACTGGGCTTGGTGGGAGTGCTCTAGAAAGTCCATGCTGTTACTCTGCCATCTTGGCTGTGCCTCGCGCCCCCCCATCCCATCCCCCTTCCCCCCTCCCCCACCAAAAGAATTTTAAAACAGAAGCTGTCACTTTATCAGTTTTGTTGTTGTCCAGTCATTCAGTTGTGTCTGACTCTTCCTGACCCATTTAGGTTTTCTTGGCAAAGATACTGGTCTTTTCCTTCTCTATTTCCTTCTCCAGCCCATTTTACAGATGAGGAAACTGAGGCAAAAAGGGTTAAGCATCTTGCCCAGGGTCACACAGCTTGTAAATTGTCTAAGGCATGATTTAAACTCAAGTAAATGAGTCTTCTGGACTCCAGGCCTGGCACTCTATGTAGGGGTCATCTAGCTGCTCTTTATCAATGGCAACAACTTGTCCCCAAACTGGACTAGTCATTTTTGCCTCTCTGGGCTTCAGACTCTTCATCTACGAAATGAAGAGGTTGAAATGAAGAGGAATCTTAGAGATGGGAGGGAACCTAAGAATCATCCAAATCCCAACTCGATTTGAAATACAAATCTTCTCTAAAGCATCTCAAACGTGTGGTAATCCATATCTACGTGCTTGCTGTGATAGGGCAGCCCATTTTATTTTCAGATAGATTTTAGTTATTAGTACGTCCTTCCTTATTTAGATCCAAATCTACTTCCATGTAGATAGAAAGTTTCTCTTTAATCCTAGTCTGGGGACCAAACAAAATAAATCTAATCCTTTTTCCATTTGATAGCCCTTCAGTGTTTTTGACACATATTAAGCATCCTGAACTAAGCATCCTAATTCCTTAAACTAATTCTCCAAGCACATATTTTTGAATCTGTCAGCTTCCTAGGTACCCTCTTTTGCACATATTCCACCTTATCTACATTCTGCCTAAAATACAGCTCCCACCACTGAGCACAGTGCTTCAGACATAGCCTAACCAGGGTGAGGAACAGTTGGACTTTTACTTCTTTCCTGTGCAGCTTAAACTCACATTTTGGTGGCTCTCACATCATCCTCTTGACTCATGCTGATCTTGTAGTCCTACAAAACTCCCCAATTTTTTTTCATTGGAACTATTATCTAGTAATGTCTCTCCTATCTTACACTTATGTATATATGTATATGGATTTTTTAAAAACTCAGGTACAGAACTTTACATTATTCATAGTATACTTCCTGCCTTAGCCACTTCCCAGTTATGTGACAGTGGGAAAATCATTTAACCTGTCAGTCTCAGGTTCCTCATCTTTTATAAAACAAGGGGTAATAATAGCACCTATTTCACAGGTTGCTATGAGGAACAGATGAGATAACAATGTTAGGGTCTTTACAAATCTTAAAGTGTGTTATAATGCTGTTATTATTATTTCTGTCAGCCTACCCCTTTGAGATATTTTTTGGGATCTTTTTATTTCGTTGAAGCATGATACTCTTTTTAGAGGATTAATAATGAGCTACCAAAGTCCTTTGGCTTTAGGCTATTAATTCATTCAATTACAACACCATTAAGACAGGAATCAAAGTTTGTCTTCCCTGTTCACTGCACATGTAAAATGAGCTGTCTGATTCAAGGCAGATCATTCCAGATAAGAATTCCTGGTTGTGTTGGCAGCCAAGAAAGAGGCAGGCTTCAGTCTGAGGAACTCTTCCTTTGTATCAGGTCTGAGGTACATGAGGATGTCAGCATCCATCCATCAGTGCTCCCAGTTATCTTGAGCAGTGTTGTTTTGTTTTTTTTTAACCGAATAAGATTAGATTTTTTGCCTGATCTCTATCAACCCCAGGGTTGTGATTCAGACACTAGGGGCTATCACTCAGAACTTGGAGGTTGTTTCTTTGTGAAGAGGTTGCTTGTTTGCGGCTTTTTGGTGTTTTGACTTTACCAATTTCCTGAAGGTCCAATGTGATATGTGTTGGCTTAGCACAGTGCCTGGAACATAATAGATGCTTAATAAATGTTTATTGACTGAGTGATTGATTGTATGTGTGTGGGGGGGGGGAGAGAGGGGAGGTCTGGGAATTTAAAAAAATTTGAAATGTACATGTATAGATATGTTGTAATTGTATTTCTCTATACTTGGTTGTCTTCGTAATGCTGTGTATTCAGTTTTATGTGTTTAAAAATATTATCCAATGAAAGGATAAGTAGATTTTGCCAGACTGCTAAAGGGATCCATCTGTGACACAAAAAAGGTTAATAATCCTTGTTTTAGAGGGAGCAGGACTTAGGTCATAATTGTTGATAAATATTTTAAAGCTCTCCAAACTAGCTACCATGATAGTTGATACCATTTGCTTTAAGCGACACCGAATTTTCCCCTTGACCCTCCTTCCTCCCTCATCCCTTCACAACCTGGGATCTCATTGTTGTAAGGAGCTCTTGGCATGGCAACTCCCTTCCATGATGCTGGATTATCTAGACAAATTATCTGTAATTTATAGTCTTTGAGATTTTTCTGAGGCACCAAAAAGTTTTAAGTTTCTCATAGTGTTGACAGCTAATATGTACCAAAGGCGGTATATGAACTTAGGACTTCCTGACGCAAAGACCATGCCTTTAAACAATAAGCTTTGCTAAGTAAGGATACTTGGAAGAAGTCTGCAAGAGGAAAGAAACAAGGAAGAAAGTGTTTTGCCCAAATCAATATTTCCTGTGGTATTACTGATTATCCCTTTGGATGTGCAGGTCAATGATTTCAGCTGACCTCAACAAGGATGGCCATGAGGATCTGGTGATAGGAGCACCAGGGTACAGCAGATCAGGCCATGTTCAGGTGGGACGAGTGTATCTCCTCTACAGCAGTGATATAGGTTTGCCTCCTGTAGACTTGGATTTGGACAAAGAAGCACATCTAATTCTAGAGGGCTTTCAGGTATGGTTCTAATTCAATATTTTTTCTTTAAAAACATGTTGCATGTGCTTTATTGGATAATAAGTCATAGCCTAAGGCCTATGATCATGTTAGCATATCTAGTTTTGACAAACTTCTCAGGATTCTTTAAATGTCTTAATTGTTTAAACAGAGTATGGTATATATTTAATGAAAAAATTACCCTGTGTTTTAAGAGATATTACTGCAAAATCAAAAAAAAAAATTTTTTTTTAAATGTCTTCACTGAAGAATCAAAATGGAGACTAACTGTGCCAGAAGCCCACCTCCAAGTCTTAATTCTCATCAAGGCCTTAGCTTGTGTAAGGCAGCTAGAGCTTGTCCTCACAGTAATGAAGTTTAGAGGGTGCAGGAGGTAGAAACAAGGGGCTGAATACCTAGTTAGCAAGAATATTGGCTTAAAATAGGTAATTTAAAAGATGGTGTGCTCTTCTCTTCTCCTTTCTTGTACATGGCCATACTCTTATCTAGGTCAATGATTCTCAGAGTATTGTCCAGGACAACCTTAGGTACCCAAGACCCTTTTAGGGAGTTAGTCAAAAATTACTTTTATAGTAAAACCAAGATGTTTTGATCTCTAATATAGTAAATATTAAAAGACATAATCTATATAAGCACAATCTCTTCGGGGAGAGTTTCTGAATTAATTTTTTAAGAATATAAAGGAATCCTACATCCAAAAAGTTTGAGAACTGTTTTTTTTGGCTCCACTCTGTTCCCTATTCCGGGAGCAGTCTCCCTAGTATTGACTTCCAAATATCCTGGGATCCCTCCAACTTAAATGAATTCATCTTTAAAAGTTGACTTAAAAGGGCAACTTGTTTTCTGTGTGTTCTGGACACTCATGGTACTTGCCATTGGGCCCCAGACTTGCTGGTTAGGTCTCTAGTCCTTACAGCTGCAATAAGAAAGGACAGGGTTAATTTATTTGCAGACAAATGCAGAGTATTAATTGACTTATACAAGGTCACTTAAGGCAACCTGTTAGTTAATGACATTTATGGAGTTTTCTCTGTTGGACAACAATTATAAGTGTGTTGTGATGTGAAAAATTGTATTGAGTCAGGTAAGTTCTTGCCTTGGTTCTGCCATTAACTCCATAATGGTATCAGGCAAACCATGTACCCTTTCTGCGTCTCAGTATTCATCTATCAAGTGGGAACCACACTAATGCTTGACTTATACACTTCATGGAGTTGTTATGAGAATGAAAAGAAAGAACAGACAGGAGTGAAGTTTGCAAAGTTAAATGACAAGACTCCATCCTTATGCAGGACAGAAATTTTACCAGTTTCTGTGTTTTGAGTAGAACATGAATACAGTGCTGTAAACATCACATCATAGTAGTGTCATGGGAATTGGAAGAGACTGTAGAGATCATCTATTTTAACCTCCTAATTTTACAGATGAGGAAACTGAGGCCCAGACAAGAGATTAATTTGCCCAAGTTCATAATACAAATATTTGAGCTAGAATTTACTCCCAGGTTTTCTCACTGTAAGCCCATTGCTTTTTTACCCTTTTTTATAACCTCTCTCTGCCCCCAAGCCTGAAAAAGTTTCCAAATAATTCCACCCACTCCTGTTTGCTGCTTATTAGTCACTTTCTCCAGAAATGTCTCAGTCTGTCACAGTGTTTTACAAAATGGAATCATTCATTTTGGGAATAGGAATAATTGTTTACCCCAGAGATTGAGTAACTCTACAGAAGCAGCACTTTAATGGAACAGCAGTTGTTATTGTTATTTTAAAATTTTTATTAAATTATGTTCTTGAAGACCAGCATGTTCTAGTGGAAAGATCACTGAACTGGGTGTCAAGGTCTTTCAGCTTTGCTATTAATTATCTCTGCAACCCTCTGAGCTTCTGTGTCCTCATCTGTAAAATTCACAGGATCATAGATCTAGAAAGGACCTCAAAGGCCATCATTTTACAGGTGAGCAAACTCAGGGGAGGTTATGTGTGTGTGTCAGAGGTGGGATTTGGGCGCAGGTCTTCTGACTTACAGTGCTCTTTCAACTGGACCATGATTCCTAGATGATCTCTAAGCTCCATTTTAACAGACGATGAGGATGATGATAATGTTGTTGATGATGATGACTCCAAGGTTAGAATTCATATACCTCCAAGGAAGCTTAGTTAACTTTCAGAAGAGGCTGAAAAGACCCTATTGATGATATAATCAACATAAGGCTGCTGGGGACACGTAGAAAAGTTAGATGGGATGAGAAGATATTCTTATGATTGGAGGTTGGAGGAGCAGTGATTCACTGAAATATTGAGGACTAGGAGGGAAGGAAGTTTTTAGAGCTCTGAATGTTAGTCACCACTCTGTCTTCAGCTTGTGTTGTGTCTTTTAATAGTTAGGAAAGTTCTCTTGTTTATGAGGTTCCCATCTACAGAAATGGTGGAAGGGTAAAAAATGCAAGGCTATCTAATAAGTAATACTGAAATATTACAGAAGTAAGGGGGTTATGCTATAGACTACGTCATCCTATAGACAGTGAAGGCCAACGTGGTGTAGTGGAAAGGAAGTCAGGCTTGGTACTGGAAGCCCCAGGCTTAAATCCCAGTTAAGCCACTCACTAACTGTATGACCGTGGCCTTCATTACTTTGGGATTCAGTTTCTTCATTTGTAAAATGAGTTAATTGATATCAGGTGTTGGCACACTACTGATTGAGTGCCAAATCCAGCCAACAGCCTGATTTTTTAACAGTCTTCACTTTTTAGCATATAACGAAACTTTATTTTAAATTGTAAATATCATTCTTGACTGTGATTAATAGGTGGTAGTTGCAGTCCCATGGGCTATGTTGTTTGCCAACCCTGGAGTAGATTATCTCAAGAGTTGATTTCATCTCTAAATTCTATGCCTATAATTTGTTATTAAACAGTTTTTAATGCCTATACTCTTTGACCCAGTAATATCATTACTAGATCTGTTTACAAAGATGATTGGGGAGAAAGGAAAAGAACCTATTTGTTCCAAAATATTTATAGCAGCTCACTTTGTGGTGGTAAAGAACTAGAAATTGCAGGAATGCCCATCAGTTAGGGAATGACTGAATAAATTGTGGTATATGGTTGTGATGGAATACTACTGTGCTATAAATAATGGTGAGATCAGTGATCTTAGAAAAAACATGGAAAGACTTGCATGAAATAATGAGGAATGAAATAAGCAGAGCCAAGAGTACATTGTATACAGTAACTAATATTGTTTTAAGAATAACTTTGAGCAAATAAATCATTTTGACTATTATATATACCCAAATTAACTACAAAGGACATATGAAGAAAGACACTATCTGCATTCAGAAAAAGAACTGATAAGCAGAAGTGTGTATAGAATAATTTTGCATGCATACATATGTATATATATGTGTGTATATATTTGTGTGTGTGTGTATATATATATATATATAATATATATATATATTATATATATATATACCTATTTGTGTCTAATGGTAGCCATCTCTAGGGAGGGAAGAAAAAAAGAAATTTACATGATAACTTTAATATATATATTTAAAAGGAATAGCACATTTTATATAATAGATTTGCAGGTTCATGTATAATCATCTTTTTTATTATATTATTCATGGAAATGCTTGTTTTATTCCATAAATTAAAAAATTAAAATTTAAAAATTCTATTTACATTGATATCACTGAGGTCCAGCTATCACTATCATCTCTGAGTCTATGACTTGAGGCTGAAAGTAAATGAAAGAGCATTGGTTCTGGAGTCTGAGGACCTGGGTTCAAATCCTAACCTTGTACAAGTTCCTTTATTTCCCTAGAGGTCAGTTTTCACATCTGTAAGATGAAAGGGGTAGACTAGGTGGCTTCTGTGGTTTCTTCTGGCTCTAAATCTTCTATCCTAACAGGGGAATAATGAGTTACTTTAGGAACTCCTCCACCCACCCTCCAAAATCTCCCAAAACAAGAACAAAAAAATAAAACTATTCATGAACTACCTGATGTCTGGTTGTTACCCTAGCACAGTGGATGATCCTTTCCGAAACTGTGAGCCACTTTATGTTCTAAAAACCCAAGAAGTACAAGGAAGGTCTTTATTTACTGCTACCCTGTTTCCAGGGATCCTGTACCTTCATCGTAGCAGGAGACATTCCAAAAATGTTACTTGGGAAACCAACATAAAGCACAAAACCTTTCTTTTTTTCTTTGAAAGATTATGACTTAAGCAAATGGGAAATAATATTTAATCCTTCAGCCCTCAGGTCGCTTTGGCTCTTCTTTGGCAGTGTTGGACTTCAACCAGGATGGATTGCCTGACCTGGCAGTGGGAGCCTCCTCAGTGGGAGCTGAGAAACTCACTTATAATGTAAGGTTACTTGTTTTCTCTCCATTCCCCATCCCCCCTTACCCCTTCTTCATTTCTGAGGGGAAGTAAGAGAATTAAAAAGCCCAGGGATCATCAGTTAGATTCTGATATTTATGATATTCGCATGGTAATATGATAACTTCATTTAGTCTTTATCCTACAATGTTAAATACCATCAGGGACACAGAAGAAACATAATATGTAGTCCCAGCTGTAGTTTTGTTGGGAAACTAAGACAGTTGGAGAGGAGCAAGACAGATGCAGTTCACTCCCAAGGCAGCAACAAGATGTCACAAGGCACATGTGAGAGGTGTCAGCCGGGTGCCATAGTTAATCTATTATGGAGTTCTAGTGGGAGAGAGATCCTGGAAGGCTGGAATCATCAGGAAGTGTATCATGGAGGTGCTGAGAGCTGAGCTGAGCCTGAGGATTGATAGGAGTTGCTTAGACAGCCTTTTCCTTATTAAATATTTTTTTTTATCAGAAGGGAACCGATGTTCCTAATTATGGGGACATGATCAGAGCATTCTAAGTGTGTGAGAGAAGAAACCAGGCTGCTCTGAGAACTAGATCTTTCTCAAAGTCATCAGTGATTATTATTCAACATTTTCCTGGGGCCCTGACCATATGAAAGCACACAAAAAATTATTCAATACACAAATCTCTTTCATATCATTTAATTGATCTATCAGCACTTATTAAGCACCTACAATGTGTCAGGCATTGTGTTAGGCCTATGAATACAAAGAAATGCAAAAACAATTTCCGCCTTCAAGGAGCTCACATCCATTGGGGAGATAACATGTAAACGACTGGGTACAGACAAGATTCACTTACGAAATGCTATTATCAAATGAGCTAGCATGTATAAAGCATTCTACAAACTTTGAGACACTATATAAATCAATCTATTGTTATTTCTGAAGTCTACACGTTTTTCTTTGGTCATTATCTAGGGGGCAGTATATGTCTTTTTTGGTGCCAAACAAGGGAAAGTATCTTCTCAACCAAATGTCACCATTTCGTGTCAGGTATGTCCATCTACTCCTAATGTATGTTTGCCACCTGCACCTGGTCTTCCATCAGTGCCTCTTTGAGTTATGGAGGTGATCCTGGGTTATTTTAGGCTATACCAGTGAAGCAAGAGCTCAGGCAGTCCTATCTACTAGCTGGAAAGGCTTCAAATATGGGTCAGTTGTTTCAAAGATTAGCTTATTTAAATTTGGGGAGCTTCAACACCAGCTTGGGTGCAGAGTGATAAATTGTTTGGCAATAGTAACTCACTGGGATCATTTGTTTAGGCGTAGAGGGGTTGAAACCTGTGTCCACTGCAGGGAGATGGGTGACCCTGATGAAATCCCGGATACTTGGACTACTGTGGCCAGACTTGTGAGGCTCCTTCTATTGCAAAGAACTCTCTATAGTCTCAAAACATGTCCATGTATGAATTAAAAGTTGTTTTCTTTTCAGGACACCTACTGTAATCTTGGTTGGACACTCTTGGCAGCAGATATCAATGAGGATGGTGCTCCTGACCTGGTGGTTGGGTCACCCTATGCACCCAGTGAAGGGAAGCAAAGGGGAATTGTGGCTGCATTCTATTCAGACCCCATCCAAAATGTCAAAGGTGATGCTTGTTGGTGGGATTGCCCAGTCTGCTGTGTGTAGATTGCATATTCTTGTTCATTCTTTGTATTCCTCCCTTGGTGAAGAAGTCATATCATTGCCTTAAGTTGTTGACACAGAAAAACCCAGAGAGTATAAAAGGAAACTATGTACCCAAGATGTTAGCTTCTAGTTATAACTGAACTTTAACATACCATTTTCCTGTGCACTTAAATGAAAAGAGAATTCAGCAGTAGCTTTCTAACAAAGACTTTTCATCAGGCTAGGGAATGAAATATCATGAAATGTATAGAAAAGCAGTTATTTTTACAAATTGTTCTTCAGTTCTGGCAACGTACCACAGTTTTGTTTCTTATATGAATTTCTTTTTTTTTCCTTAAAGCCAAAGAAAGACAAAGTTTATTAAAGATTCACCATCTTGGGTTGGCTCTTAAGGAGCCTAAGCATTTGTAACACTTGTATTCACCAGTGAGCCAGATAGAATCTGAGCTAGACAATCTGAACTGGATTGAATCTGAGCGCCTTCATGGAGGAACTTATATACAGAAAAGACTATAGGTGGGATCTGGGGGTGGTCTGGTAGTCTAGGGTGATGGCAGGAGGGGTTTAGGGAGAGTATTGAGTATAAGTTCAAGTCCTAGTCCTCAGTGGGACTAGGGTGACTGTCAAGGATGGGAAACAGCTAGAGGCAATCAGGAGATATCAGACAATGGAGGGCTTGGGTGGGAAGCAAGTGGGGGCAATCCAGAGATCTTAATAGGTGGGGTAGGGGAATGAGTACAGATCTTGATGGGAGTGGTCAGCAGCCTGGGAAATGGGGTTTTGATGGGATCAAGGGTGGGGGCGGTGCAACAGAGACCTGAGTAGAATGATAATGAAAAGCCCATGGCCTTCCTGAGACTTGAATAAGAAAGACCACCTTAAGTGGGAAGATTCAAGGGGAGTTTAAGGAGGCTCCCAGTCTGAACAGATTGAACCCAAATTCTTTTGGGGTAAAGGGTGAAGGTCCCAGCTTCTGAAACTGCTTCCTACTGGCAAGGGGCATAGAGCTGTTCCTGCCTTGATGGGTCCTGTTCAAGGGGCCAGACTTCAGAACCTGGGTGGTGCCAGGTCCACTGGGCTGGAGACCTTGGATTCAGTTGGAGGTTGGCATATGGCCTGGGCTGTCATCTGGAAGTTGATGGTTTGCACTCTGGAAGATGAACCTGGCAAGGAGGTGAGGCAAACACACACCAAACAGGCACAAAAGGAGTATGAAGAAAAGACAGTTTCCTTGGCATAAAAGATAATTTCTCTGGAAAGAATCAAAGATGACTATGGCAAGGCCAAAACATAGAAGGGCATGTTTGATAGGTTAATTTTTTGCTGTCAGATATCCCCTTTCTTTCCAGATTGCTCCATGGGCATGTAGAACAGGGAAAGCATATTTTCAGTAAACAAAAACATCAACTGGCCTGGGGACAGGTCCTAAGGAATGGGTTAAGACTCCCAAAGCCTATCTTCTGCTTTCATCAACATACAGAGTGAAAGGTTTTCCCAGGTTGGTAGGTATAGTGATGGGGTGGTGGTCAAATTAGTTTTCAGAGTCTCAAAAGCTTGAGCGTAGTCTGAGTCAGTGTCCTGAGCAGGGTCATAAAGAGGTTTAGCAATAAAACCGGAATTAGGAATCCAGGGTCTACAAAATCCAATCATGCTTAAAACACTCAAACTTGTTTCTTAGTGGCTGGACCAGGGATAGACAGGATTGTCCTTTTTCTCTCAGAGGTTAAGGAGAGAGAGGTGGGCATGAATTCATGGCCCAGATACTTTATAGACTGGCATGCTATCTGAACTTTATCCAAAGAGACCCTGTAGCCTCAAATGCCTAAGAAATCAAGGGCTTCTGTGGTAGCAGCCAAAGAACCTGCCTAAGTGTGGGTGGCTACAGATAAGAATATCTTGCACGTACTGAATTAGGCTACTACCTGCTAGTTTCATGTGCCTTAAATCCCTTCCCAGAGCCTGGGCAAATAAATGAGGGTTATCTCGAAAACTTTGGGGAAAGACTGTCCATGTTAGCTGATATGGACTAGATTCCCCAGGAAAAGTACATTCAAAAGCAAAAATAAATTGTGAGTATTTTCCATTAGGCTTTTTTTTGTGGGAAGGATTGCAGTGTTGCATGGAGATGAACAAGGGACAAGGATTCTATACTTAAGAAATTTAAAGGTTCAATTAAAGGTCTCAGGCTTAATCAGATACTGGCTGAGATGGGGAACAGCTGGAGTGGTAGAAGTAGCTTGCCCTGGAATTCCCAGATCCCAAACAATTGGCTTGACTGTCTCCCACACTCTCAAGTGAACATGGGGAGATTTAGTGAACAGAGAAAAAAGAGATGGGAGGATTAACTAGGGAAAATTGGCTCCCCAATTTCACCATCAGGTCCCTTTCCAGCAAGGGGGCAGGTCTAGAGGAGGGCATAAGGAAGGAGTGTTTAAACAACAGATCCTCAAGTAGGCTGGGGAGGGGGTATGTCTGGAGACATTCCTTAGTTTCCCCTTCAATGCCTAGGACCCAAGGGGTTAAGGGGTGGGTAAGGCTAGAGTAACTGGTTAAAGCAGAGAATTTAGCCATGTTAAAGTGGGTAACCTTACCTTCAGCCTTTGTTTTTGCCCTGGGTTTGGTGAGAGAGGTGGAGAGAGTGGGAGCACTGCCAGCACCCAGGCTTTCCTTTTGTTCCAAGTCTTGAAGACTGGAGGACAGGGTACTGGGGGGCAACTCCACCACTTTTCCAACCTGAGGGACAATCTTTCCTCCAATGTCCCTCCTGGTCACACGGTTCCACAGGAGTTAGTTCCTGGGGCTCCCCCTAGGGGCCGCCCTGGAGGGGCACTCCTTGGACCAGTGACCCTCCTTGTGGCAATGAAAGCAGGTTTCCCCACTGCCCAAGTAGCCGGGTTTCCTCCAAGGGGGCCTTGGAGGGGTGCTCCCTGGGTCTTTTCCTGGCCAAGGCAGCAGCCAAGACTTGAGCATGTTCCCTGGCTCTGGCCCTTCTCCTTTGTTCTCTTTCCTCTGCTGCAACGAGGCCTGTGTTGTTAAAGACTCCAAAGGCTGTTTCCAGTAACTGGGCCTGAGGTGTTTGGGGTCCCAGTGCCAATTTCTGCAGTTTCCTCCTAATATCTGGGGCAGACTGATTAATAAAATACATGCTAAGGATTGCTGCCCCTTCTATGGAGTCAGGATCCAAATTTGTATACTTTTTAATAGCTTCTACTAGCCGGTCTTGAAAAAGGACAGGGTTTTCCTTTTCTCCCTGAGTAATTTCCCTAACTTTTTGAAAATTTACTTGTTTTTGAAATGCAGTTTTTAGGCCTTCTAACAGGCAAATTACTATAATGTCTCTCTTTCCTCTATCTGCACTCTTTTGATAATCCCATCCTGGATCACTAGTGGGAACAGCAGCTGCTCCTGGGGGGTATTTTATGGGATCGTTGCTAGCCATACAATCCCCAAGCTTTTGGGCATGTTCCTAAATTCTCCCCTTCTCCTCAACGGTACAATAGGCAGAGAAAAGAATATGCGAATCCTTCCAAGAAAGTTCAAATTGTAGGGATATGTTCCTAAAATCCTCAGTAAACCTAGTGGGGGTCTTCTGAGTATCTCTCCAGTTTCTCTTTAACGTAAATGAGATAGAGAGCATGCACTTCCCTCAAGGAAAAAAACCTTGAAGGCACGGTAGGGGCAGAGGCTTGGTTAGAGAGATATGAAGTCCCAGTTTTCATGAGGGAGGGACTGGGGAATGATGACTCAGCTGGTTTGGGCTGCAAGGCCTGGGCATCTGGCTGGCAAGGAGAAAGATAAGCTGGCATCTGAATAGGTGAAGGGTTAGAAGGGGAGATACCCCAGAGACTGCTGTAGGGGTGGGGGCCTGAGGCCTGAGTGAATGTTGCCCCAGTGAGAGGGGCTGCAAAGAGAGGCACCTCAGCAAGACCCCTGGCTGAGAACTAAGCAGGGGTAGCCAAGCGAGGAGGGGCCATGGTTAGAAATACAGGATAGGTAAATGAGGCAGGAATTGAGGGGAGTTGGGGTAGAGGAAAATGGAAAGGAAACCAAGAGAAGGAAGGGGTGGTCAAGGAGGGGAAGGTAGGAGGTCGTAGGGGAGCAGTAGGAGGATGGGGAGCAGAAGGGCTCATGGGGGATTTGGGAGAGGGTAGGGGTTGGGATGGTGGTAACGGAGGTGGGGAAGGAAGTGAGGTTGAGACCCTAGGACACATAAACAGGGTGTCATCCAAAACATCCAATTCACCCCCATTTCCCTTTTGTGGGGCGGCTGTAGCTACAAGCATCTTACAATCTTTTCTGAGAATGGGGTCCTGAGAGAGTTTGACAAAGGCCCATATGTAAGGTATTTCTATTCATTTTTCCTTTTGGAGACAATAAAATTCCAACTGTAAAAGTGTATTTACATTGTAAGGTCCTAAATATGGGTCATACTTCCTGGTCCTCCAGGTGATACTGAGGCCAAACTGTGTTGCAAAAGAACACCAACCTTTTCTTTTTAAGTTCTTTAGAGAAGCTATTTTTTCTTTTCCAATTTTGTAAGAGATATCCCAAAGGTGAATTTTTTGGAATTGAAGGGACTTGATCCATTACTTGGCATGGGGCTGGAAGTCCCTCTCTTTGTAAAGGAGGGATGTGGGAGTAAGCCTTAAGAAAAAAAAAAAAGAGGATAAAAAAAAATTAACTGAGTTTTCCCTGATTCCCTAGTGTCCAGGAAATCCAGAGAATTGGGCACTCACTAAACTGCTGTTTCCCTAATTTCCTAGCACCCGGGGAAAGTCAGAGAATTGTGCACACTTGCTTTTACCCAGGTCCACTGCCTCAAACACAGCCACTGGATCTACAACCTGAGTCTCTAACTACCTAGTGCCCAGGAAATTCAGAGACTTTTCTTGATACTGGGACTTGAAGCCAGGTCCGAAAATCTGCTTCCAAGGTGCTTGGAGAGCAAGAAGGGGATAGAGAAAGGGTGAGGCTTACGTACCTTTCAGTTTTAGAGAAGAACTTGAGATTAGCAGCTTTTCCTAGTCAGGAACCATAAATGATGAAGTGTAGGGGTGCTGAGGACCCCAAAATACCGACAGTCTGAGTCCTACTTGAATGAAATCGACTCGTCTTCTTAAAACCAAAGAAAGACAAAATTTATTAAAGATTTGCCATCTTGGGTTGGCTCTTAAGGAGCCTAAGCATTTGTAACGCTTGTATTCACAAGCGGGCCAGATAGAATCTCAGCTAGACAGAGTCTGAGCTGGATTGAATCTGAGCGTCCTTACATGAATTTCAAGGGCGATTGTTGCACCTGGAAGAATGAAAAGGGGCTCTGCTAGAAATGGGCCCCTGAGATCTGCCGGATTTCAGAACCTCCAGATTTACAGGTCATCACAGCCTCCTAGTGAAAGTGATTGCTCTTGTCTTCTAGATCAACTGAATGTTGAGGAGGCTAATTGGATGGTAAAGGGGGAAGATGACTATGCCTGGTTTGGATATTCAATTCACAGCCTCAGCCTAAAGAACAGAACCTTGTTATTGGTTGGGAGTCCGAGCTGGAAGAATATGAGTGGGTAAGCTCTGATCTTGAATTCTAGGACTGAGCTCCAGTGTCAGATGATTATAAACTTACCATTGCTTGCGAGCCCTCTAGATGTAGAAGTTTTCTAAGTAAACTCAGCACTTTTGAAAAAGAATCTTGTAGAATATATATCCGATAGATTTTTAAAAATAGAAACCATTTTGGGGGATGTAGTTTGAGGTGTTTTCTCCTAGAAGCAGAAGGGATGGTTTGGTGCAGTAGAAATGGTGCTGAACCTTATATAGTCAATTAGAGGACCTAAGTTCACACCCCAACTGTGCCAATTACACCTGTGTGGCTTTACAGCCCTACTGTCCCCAAGTCAGTTAGGATTATGAGGGCTGAAGTGTGTGTGTGTGGGTGTGTAGGTGTGACTGTATCTGTATCTATATCTATCTTTCTCTTCCTCTCATGTTCAGTTCAGAAATGATCTTAACTAAATCCTGTGGTGAATCTGGCTGGAGATAGCTGGGTTGCTGAGAACTGTGTCATTTGTTCCAGGCTAGGTAATATGTTCTACAACCGCGATGAGAAACAGAGTATTGGAAAGGTCTCTGGCTATTACCCACCAAGTAGACAAAGCTGGTTTACTATTTCTGGAGACAAGGTAGGAGATTCCTTCCAAGGAGAACTGCCATATCATACTCTGTCAATGCAGAGCCATTTCATGTTGACAGCATTGCATTTTTTCAGGCAATGGAAAAACTAGGCACCTCACTATCAAGTGGTGTTGTGGAAGTCAATGGAGCCCCAAGACAAGTGCTGCTGGTTGGTGCCCCAACTCGTGGTATGTCTGGCATCATTTAATACTGCTTCCTATTAGTCAGATGGACCACCAAACTAATATTTTTAAGACTCAGCATTCAAGAGGGACAGGGTCATCTCTCAGTGGAGGACCTTGTTAGCAGATCCTGAGCATTGGTGCTTGCTTTTCAGGGAAATGATTTCATTCTCTTTTAGGAGGAAGATTAATTCATGAGAGTCAATGACTTGGCTACTTTTCACTGTCTAACCTTAGCCAAATAACTTAATTTCCCTGGGCTTCATGTTCTTTATCTGTAGAATGAGGTTGCACCAGATTAATCCATGAGAGTCATAAGTGGCTTTTTTTCTGATCATTATAGTAGGAACATAGAATTATACCATTAAAAAAAAACTTAATGAATATAGATCCTGGTTCTTATGTTGCCACATATTGGCTCTGCTGGAGTTCTCTCCTTTCCAGAGTCAAAAGCTATGGTTCCTAACCTTTTTTTTTTTTTAATTTTCAACACCCTATTATTATTTTGCAATTTCACCTCTTTCCCCAAATATACCTTTAAATACTATGCAGTTTAAGACATTTATAAAGTCAGAGGTGGGGAACCTGGGTCCTCAAGGTCACATGTGGCCTTGTAGGTCCTTGGGTGCAGCCTTTCAACAGAGTTCAAGTTTTACAGAACAAATCCTTTTATGAAGGGGATTTGTTTTGTGAAGTTTGGATTCAGTTAATGGGATGCATTTGAAGCCTTAGAGGGCTACATGAGGCCTTGAGGTGGCAGGTTCCCCATCCCTGGATAGTTTCATTAAGTTTATTTTAAAAATTAAAGTGGATTGGAGTTCATTTCGTTTTTAGAAATTTGAGCCACCCACAACTTTCTTGGGTGCTACAGTAATAATAGTAATCCATTTCTCTATAGTGCTGTGAGGTTTACAAAATATTTTCCTCGTGGTAGTCTTGTGAGGTGAGTAGTTTCCTATTTTACAGATGAGAAGATGAAGTCTCGGAGCACCCACGATCCAATTGCTAGTAAATGTCAGTGCAGGAATCTGAGCCCATGCATGTCACCTGATCCCGAATCTAGTGCTATTTAAGTATGAAAATTACTGTGCTAGGCTTAAATTGGTGAAGGGCAGAGGAGGCAGGCATATATGTGCTGGAAAGAACACCGGAGGGGAGGGGAGGGAAGCTGAATCAGGTGATCACTAAGGTATTCTAGTGCTGGGATCCTCTGACTGTTTAAATTGATCTAATAGTAGATGGATTGAGAGTTAATGATATAAATAAGGAAAAAAAGGAAAATACTGGATTTGGAGTCAAAATGCCTGTGTTTGAATCACGGCACTGCCATTTTTCTACTGCAAACCTAAGGCGAACAATTTAATTTCTCTGAGCCTCTCGTTTTTCATGTGTAACTTGAGAAGGTTGGCCTAGATGACTTCTAACACCCCAAGTCTTGGGATCCCAAAGTCAATATTCCCTCCAAGATTCAGCTCTGGATTTAGCACCAATGTAAATGAAGCTTTTGTCAGTAAAGAGGATGCTATGTACTTCAAAATTGTAACTACCTTGGGAGGATGTTGAAGTTATAAATTATTGTGGTTTTACAACTTTGATGATAAAAATTTAACTTGAGTAAGATTATTCTGAAATTATTAAAATCACATTTATAGAAATGCTAAACTCTGACTCTAAGAAATGTCCCCTTGTATGCAGAGTAATTGTAGTTGTGTCTAACTTTTTTATGACCCCCATTTGGGGTTGTCCTGGTAATGATACTGTAGTGATTTGCCTTTTCCTTCTCTAGCTTATTTTTCCAGGTGAGGAAACGGAGGCAATTAGGGTTAAGTGACTAGCTCAGGATCATACAGCTAGTAAGAGTCTCAGGCCAAATTTGAACTCAGATTTGAATTCCTGACTCCAGGCCTGCCACTCTTTCCACCAATCAGTCACTTTTGTATAGTAAAGCCATATTTATTTGGTGACACTAGGGACTGAGGTGTTGTAAATGAGGGAATTTTTCAGATAACAACTCTCTTCAGGCACCAACACTTTTAAAAAATGCTTTTAATAGTTCTAATAGTAAAGTTTTAATAGTAAAATGCTTTCATAGTTCATCTTTCTACACACTTCCCTGCTTTAGTAAACAGAGTACACCAAATATCTTTCTCAACATCCATTACTGTATTAAACTGGACAACAGTGATCCCTTCTGTGTTCTTGTCTGAGGTTATTTGCTCCTATGCTAAGTGGCCCAGGTTCCTGTACTTTTCTTGTTAGTATATTTTTTTGTGCTTCCTTTTTGGCTGTTTTTGTGGGTCTTGTTTTCAAGCAACCCCAAGGAAGTTTCTAATTGGCAGTCTGCTATAAGCTGAGACAGAACTGAAGACTGCCCAAGAAAATCATATAATCAAGTTTGGTGAGTAAGTTACATTAATTTTACATACAGTACTACGCCAGTAGCTCTGGTGTAAGGGCTTGAAGACAATTCCAATCTTTTCTTAAGAAACCAGGAAACCAACATGCCTAACCCTAGTTTTGCAATATCCTAGAGTATTGCAATAGTACTTATTTTATTGGGAGCACAAAAATGTTCAAGCAAAATAAATTTTAATTCATATACATTTAAATGACAACTTTTTTTTCCCTTGTTATTCAAAGGTCTTCTTTGTTCAACTTCTTGGATTTATGCCATTTTGGATCATTGAGGTGGTAGAAAGTTCTACTGTCAAATGACTGGAGGCAGATACTCCGTTGTCTCAAATTTCTCCACACTCCTGCCTATCCTACATTTAGCCACTAAAGTGATGTGCAGATCTGATCATATTACTGCCGTCTTCCCTTTCTCCCATGTACCTTGTGGCAAAAGCCAATTTTCTAAAAACTAGAACTTTCTAACAGTAGGTTGGCTGCCTCATAAAAAGTAGTGAGTTCCCAATCACTTGAGGTATTCAAGAAGCATCTGTAAGGGATATTATAGATTGGAGTTTTGCACTGGGTGAAAGATTAAACTAGATGGTCAGTTAAGATCCCTCCCAAATTTAGAATTCTCTGCTTACGTTGGTTTCATAATATGTGACATCTTAAATCTAAGCCTCTGATACTTTCTAAGTTGTTCCATTTTCGTTTTTTTGTATTGTTTCAGATGACAAGTCTAAAATGGCGTTCCTATCCATGACTCTGCACCAGGGAGGCAATACTCAGATGTATGACTTAACGGCTGAGACAGGGCCCTCGCTACTTGGCACCTTCAGTGGAGACAGGCGTTTTTCCCGCTTTGGAGGGATCGTACACTTAAGGGACCTGGACAATGATGGATTGGGTGAGAAAGTGACGCAAACTTGAGCCAAGGAGTCAGATTCTTTTACTCAATGAAGCGGTTCCCCAGTAGAGACCACTCCCCTGTAGCTGTGCCTGAACTCAGGCAGCTTAATGAGAATTGACAGCATGTAGTTCAACCCTATCATTTTGGAGAGGAGGAAACTCAGGCCCAGAGATGGCATGCTTTGCCCAAGGTCACCCAGGTAGTTAAATTGGCTGCTCAGTAATGCTAAGGACGTTTTGATAATAATTCTGAGCCTAATTAGGCCCAAGCCAAATGGTGTAACAATGGCTATGTTCAGGATCTCCACCCTATTAACTGATGATGAATAATGAAATGGGAAAAGAGCATCTGTCTTAGGCTAAGATCGGATGATTGCAAGGCAGGGTGGGGGTGTGTTGGATAAGGAAATAATGATTACTGTGAGGACTTCAAACTGGAACATGATTGTCTTTCTTCCTGACCCTTTCCTCCCCTCCTCACCTTCCCTACTACTGTAGAGGGCAACACCATCTTCCCAGGCCCTCGCTATATCTCGTCACCACCACTCCCACCCCCATATCTAATCTGTTGCCAAGGCTTTCCTTTGCAACATTTCTCAAATTCTTCCCTCTCTCTCCTCTGAAACTGCCACCAATCTAGTACAGACCCTCGTCACTTCACATCTGTATTACAGTAGCCTGTTGGTGGGTTGGCATGTCTCAAGTCTCTCCCCACTCTAAACTATCCTCCATTTAACCACTAAAGTGATTGCAGATCTCATCATATTACTGCCCTCTCCCTCCTGCCTTGCTTATTAAAATTCGGTGACTCTCTATTGCCCCCAGTATCAAATACAAAATGCTCTGGCATTCAAAGCCCTTCATAACCTAGCCTCTTCCCACTTTTCCAGTTTTCTTACACTATACTCCCTGATAAGTACTCTTCCATCTAGTGACACTGGCATCCTGGCTGTTGCAAGAACAAAACAGTCTATCTCTTGACTCGAGGCATTTTTTCTGGCTGTCTCTCTTGTCTGGAACACTCTTCTTCCTCCACTGACCTCCCTGGCTTCCTTTAAGTCTCAGCTAAAATCCCACCATCTGCAAGAAGTCCTCCCCATGCTCTCTTATTCTGTTACCTTCTCTCTGTTAATTAGTTCCTATTTATACAACGTATATAGCTTGATTTGTATATGTTTGTTTGCATGCTGTTAGATTGTGAGCTACTTGACTCTTTTTTGCCTCTTTTTGTATCTGGCACATAGAAGGTGCTTAATAAATGTATATCAATTCGTTAAGGCCTCTTCCCCTTGTGTTCAATGCTTACAGATGAGCTCATCATATCAGCCCCTCTGAGGACAGGGGACATCACAGGTGGGCTGCTCGGTGGGGAGGATGGCCGTGTTTACATTTACAATGGCAAGAATGTTTCACTTGGTGATGCCACAAGCAAATGCAAATCCTGGATCTCTCCGTGTCCTGAAGAAAAGGTAAGTCACTAAGTGTCCTCCCACAAAATCCTACCAGTTGGGTAGTCAGCTAGCTACCGAGTCCCTCTTAATACAGTCAAGTTTTGATGTTGTAACACTTCATGAAAAACTAAATGAATGCCTTCCTGGTGCTTGATGACTGCAGGGCCTTTATTGTCTGTATTATTCATGTCTAAGGCACTTGACTACTGGAGGAAGCATTTAACAAACACACATAACATATACAGAGGTACATGCAGCATACTGGCCTGAGAGGGGGAAATCATAAAGTGTTTTAGCATTTCAGTCACAACTCTGACAAGATCCCATGGTCGGTGGGAAGAGACTGCCCACTTTGAAGGTGAAATCCGTAAAGATCCTTTACCTCCCAGTTTTAGCATTATAGATTCAGAGCTGGTAGGACTTTGTAGTCCAATTCCCTGATTTTACAGATGAGAAGACTGAGGCTCAGGAAGAGGAAATGATTTGCCTGTCACATAGGTAGTAAGTGGAGGGGCAGGATTTGAACCCAAGGCCTCAGACTTTGAATCCATTAATCTTCCCATGAATCCAGTCTATTCCCTTCTTTAGGATAAGTTCCTTTGTCTTCCATTTCCTGGGTGTTTGTACTGTGGCCATCACATAAAATTTGTTCTTTCAAATCTATCTATGTGTATCATAATGACTATAATATTGTGTTTCCCACTCCTTTCTTTTCTTTCAGGCTCAGCATGTACTGATTTCTCTTGAAGTGAGTATCTCTTGAAGCATTTTTGAGAGAGAAATGGACTACCATTTTTCTTTCTACTTGAATTTGTTGTAACATGACAAGTTTTTTAAAAGACCATTAATGCACAAAATGTGTTTTATAGGAAAGTTCAAGATTCGGGAGTTCTGTGGTCACAGTGAAGTCAAAGACAAAGGTGAGGACAACACATACGTATGTATCAGCTTTCTTTTTTTCTTATTATTCTTAATATGTAGGAATAGTATCTTTCAGCTTACCAGTCAACTGGTCAACAAGTATTGAGCATCTACTGTGTGCCAGGTGCTATGCTAGGTTTCAGTAACACAAATACAAAGAATTAAACAGCCTCTACTTGCAGTGATCTTACATTCCAATATAAACCTATGGCATCAGTCATTTATACAAGCAAATATTTATGACATGCATACCCCTGTATATCTTGATAGGGCTTATTTCTGGCAATTCATAGGATCACAGATCAAAAACTGAAAGGTACTTTATGAGTCTCATAGTGCAACATGCCTCATTACACAGAGGGGGAAACTGAGGCCCAGGGAGGTCAAATGATTTTCCCAAGGTCACACAGGTAGTATCAGTGGCAAGATTGGAACTCATGTTCTCTGACTCTAGAACCAGCATTTTCTTCATCTATATCATGCTTGCTGGCCTGAATGCCTTGGAACAAACTGCAAAGTGTGTTGGCAGCTCTATTTTAGGGCCACAGGGTTTAGACAAATCTGGGGCCATTCTTGTACCTGAATTTTTCTCCCTAAGAATGCTTAACTTCATATTCTAACATTTTTGGTACAGTAGTTGTGTCAACAAGGTCATCCAGGACCAATGAATCTTGTGATTAGCTGGGTTCCAAATTCAAGAAGGCAAGGTTAGGTTGCCCTCTATTTCTGGTACAAAGACTTAGTCTATGAACTTGATACATGAACATTTGAATCATAGGATTTAGAGCTGGGAGGGACTGTGGAGGGGATGTGGTTCAAACCCCTCATCTACAGACGAGGAAACTAGGTAGTCAAAAGATTTGTCAGGTCACATTGGGAGGAAGTAACAGAGCTAAGAACGTTCTTTCTACTGCTCCACAGATTCATACAAAAGGTTGAATTAAAATGATTAATTGCACAAAAGAATTCTGTAATTTACAAAAATTCTTACCTTAGGAGCTCTTAAAATTGCCAGTTCCTCTCATGCATTTAAAATTTGGTTTAATTTTACAAAATTCTGACAGTCATAGATGTTTCTAGGAACACATTTGTTGTGTAAAATGAATACTACTTATAAATAAATTCTTTTATTATTTTCATTTTTTGAGAAGTGTTACACAGCTGGTGAGTTTTAGGCATCTGAACACAAATCTCTACTTCAAGACCAGAGTTTTTCCAACAATATAAGCAGCTAGGTGGCAAAGTGGGCAAGAATGTTGAACTTGTCAGGAGTCAGGAGACCTGAATTCAAATGTGGCCTTAGGCACTTCCTAACTGTATGAGCTGGGTGAATTTGCCTGCCTCAGTTTCCTTATCTGTAAAATAGGGATAATAATACCACCTACCTCCCAGGGTTGTTATGAGGATAAAATGAGATAGTATTTGTAAAATCTTTTGTAAACCTTAAAGCACTATATTAAATACCAGCTACTATTACTACTTCTGCTTTCACTATTACTACTGCCACTGTCATCACCACCACTACCATCTCTAATACTGTCACCACCACTACCATCACTACTACTACTACTACTACTACTACTACTACTACTACAGCCTTAATTTTTTTAAAATAGAGGCCCTACCATGTGCACAGGACTGCCCTAGGAGGTCACTTTCAACTTTGAAGTTCTGTGATTCTGTGCTAAAGGAGATACTAAGGGTGTGTGCATATGTATGGTACATTCTCTTATTGAAATTAGTAGCTTAACAAGATCAGAAGAAAATATGATGTAGTGGACAGGACACTGGACTTTGAGTCCGAAGCTCTGTGACCCTGGGCAAATCACATTGCCTCTCTGTGCCTCAGTTTTTCTGTTTATAAAAATGAGGGGTTGGGACTAAATAATCTTTATGATCCCTTCCAGCTCTAGCATTCTTTTAACTAACATAACTGGAGCACTGGGCTTACAGTCAGGAAGACTCATCTTCATGAGTTCAGGTATAGCCTTAGGTACTTAACTTGCTTCATGACTCTAGGCAAGTCAGTTAATCCTGTTTGTCTCAGTTTCCTCATCTGTAAAATGAGCTGGAGAAGGAAATGGCAAACCACCCCAGTATCTTTGCCAAGAAAACCCCAAATGGCATCAGGAAGAGTCAGACATGCCTGAAATGACAAAACAACCACCACAAAGTTTAGGAATGAGATGGAACTGGATGCCAAAGTAATGGACTTGGGACATCCAGTGAAGGATCTGGAGCAGTTGGGGAAGGTGTTTGATGAGATGGGCCTTAACCTAGACCCTGAAGGATCAGAAAGATTTGAAGAGGCAGGGAAGAGATAGGCAAAGGAACTTATGGGAATGGGAATTTAAAATGAATTGGGTCCATTGGGCCAACAAGGCCAGAGTTAAATGGGAAGGTCTTTGTGCCAATGTCCTTGTAGAACACCCACACTGATGTTTCTACCTCTTCGTTGGCATCTGTACAGAGGTGAGGACATGAGCTCCATTCAGCCATCTCTCAAACAACTTCAATCCTAGAAAACAGCCAGGTTGCAATGAAGACTATAGGTTTGTGCTCCAGGCTTTTTAGTTCAGCTAGGAATATAAGATCATAGATGTATAACTGGAAGAGACCTCAGAGGCCATTAAATCTGATGCCTTTATTTTAAAGAAAAGGGACCTAGGGAGGCTAAGTGACTTATCCAAGGTCATACAGCTTGCACGTGACAGAGCCAGGATTTAAATCCAGGTCCTCTGACTTCACAATTAGCACCCTGTATTTTTTCCATTGCCTTGATGGAACTAGATAAAAAGCATACTTTACTGAAAAGTCAATGGTATTTGATCTGAGTTTTCCTTGAAGAAAGAGATTTAAGATTCTTCTCCTCCTACTTGGTGAATGCCATACATTTTTTATGCCAGAAATGGGAAAACAACTCTTTTTATTGTTGCTGCGGAGTGGTTTTAATGTTGCCTGACTCTCAGTGACCTCATTTGGCTTGCATATGACTTTTAGTTGTTTCAGAAAGTCAAATCTGTCCTTAAAGGATAGTAATTTACTAGCACTGCAGATATTCAAAGGAATGGGTTGCAAGTTCTGAAGGCATTCCAAAGGATATCCTTTATTAAACAAACAAACAAAAGCCCCAACTCCAGCTGTTATTACTTTATAGTCTTCCCTTACAGGACACTTTGTTAATTCAAGGCCTCGTTGAAACCAGTACCATCCTAGGCCACATGAAGTTGTGGAGGACCGCATACTGGGAAGCACCCTTACTATTAATGCCGTTGTCCTTTGTTCTTTCTTTTCATTTCTTCATTACGGATCTGGAAAGGAATCAGCTACTTCCTCAGTAGCAGCTTGGACTCTTTTAGGGCATATGAGCTTTTGGTATTGTGGCTGAAACCCCAGCCACAGCTATTCTGACTGTCCTATGTTGTGTCCTCACAGAATCAAGTTGTTGTTGTTGCTGGAAGGAGTTCCATGGGAGCCAGACTGGCTGGGACACTTCACATCTACAATCTGGGAGTCAACTAGTGACCTTGACACTATTTCCCTGCCTACCCCTGTCCTTTCTATGGAGAGGCCTCTGACATATGGATGAAGTGAAGTGGAGCCATTGTGAAGTATCATTTAGGTGGAGTTCCTGAGGGAGGCAGGGAGAAGATAGGAAGAGCATCAGGCAACTGGGAATTGTGAAACCTTCAAGTACATGACTCAACCATACTATGAAATAGCAGCAACTCCTCTTGCACACATCCCCCTTTCCAAATCTGGTTCCTCATTCCCCCTGGCATCTGATGTGTCTTCCTTCTCTTCTGAATGTAGTTCAACTCCCAGATCTACCACAAACATTATGTGACCTTGGGAAAATTACTCTTTCTAGGCCTGTTTCCTCATCTACAAAATGAGCAATTTGGGTTAGGCAGCTTGTAAGATCCCAGATCTAAATCTAGGAGCTGACTACTGCCAAACCTTTCCTCCTTCCACTTATCTGTGTAGCCCTTCCCTGTTCCTGGGATGGTCTTCTTGTCTTTACCTATTTGGCAAGCCTTGAAAATTTGCTTCTTCCTTTAGGGAAGCTTAATTGATCACTAAGGAGAGAGTATAAAGGGAAACTGGGGAAGGGTGGTGCAGAGGGGAATCACAGGAGCTGATAACCCCCAAATCCTAAGACCACTTTTTTCTGCCAGTGGTTTTGAAATCTTAAATGGTATGTGGCTGGTGATATTAGCATATGTGTAGCTCAGTGAATAGGCAACAAGAAAAAAAAATGTGTAGTTCAACTGCCTGAAAACTTGAGCTCACATTTCCCCATTTACTGACATTTCTGGATTCTTCTTATTTTCCAGTGTTTCAATAGATCTGTGATGTCATTAATATGAGTATTCACTCCAACAAAGGAGATGATTACCTACTCATGCCTACCCATACAGGGTAACTCATGAATTCAACAGAACTCTCTTTATAAGAATGAAGATATCTTTAAGGTGATGTACAGTGAAAAGCAAATATTAAAACTGAAGATAATGAGGCCCCTCTGGGTACTCTACAAATTCTACCAAGGCAACCAAGGATGAGGATAAGGTTAGGCCCTCAAACTACTATCTTTTCATTGTCTTTCTCTTAGAACTACCTTAAACAGGGTTGTGGCTTAATAGGCAGGGTTGCCTTAATAGTAGTGCAGATTCTGAATGGAGCTAGCACCATAAGCAGCCAGGCAGAATATATGCGAGCTAGCCTACAGTGATGACTGGATTTGGTGTTCCAGGCTCTGTTCCAGCAAACTGTACTATCATCTGTCCCAGACTATATTTAACTGCCAGTATTGAGACTTTAAAAGTCATGTGTGATGATAACAGAGTAAAACTAAAAAATATCCAACACAAAGACTTTACTAAACATCAGCCTATGGTAAATGGGGGTAATATACATGATGATAGTATCAGTTGTTCAGTACTACCCTGGAGGAACTATGACCCTGGTGAGATTAACACAGTTATTTTGGGTGGCCTAAACACTTCAGGAGTAAGTCATTATAAATATGAGGAATATTTCCTAGCTTCCCTAATAGCAAAGTGTAGGGTGAGAAGAGATCCCAGGTAGAATACCGTCTAAGGACAGGCGTGGTAAAAGTGAAGAGACAAATAAAAGGCAAATAAAAACGAATAAGATAACATTGTAGGTATACCTATGGATAATCTTAAGTGACCCTTGACCTAGGTTTCCTGGGGAAAAGGAAGGTGACCTCTTCCCTGGAATAGCAGTTGCCAACAAGAGACTCCATGTTATGTCCTCCATAGGAGAACAACGAAACAAGAACTAACATGTAAAACACTACAGATGTAACTACACCTGGCAGTTCAAGATAGTTACATTTTTAGAATTCCTTAAACTGCATCACAAATAAAGTACTACTATGAGAGTACTGTTTTCTGTGCTGTCCTACATTATACTGGAGTTTTTCAAAGGGAATTTAGTAATCAGGTGACCATAAACTGCTTAGCAGTGGCAATTTCTATAGCTAACGACTGTTAAGTATTCTTCATTACCTGTTTAACTCCTGGAGATTCCGGCCATCAATACAGGCTTCATATACTACCCTACTTCCCCAAAACTTTGTTACTCTGCTTCACAGAAAAGAAATGCTCTTTCTTTGAATATGGCCCATAATTACCTAATGATTCCTATTTTTCATCAAAATGATTTTATTAAAGTACTTAGATAATAGTGTTCACAGATCAAATGATATTTATGTGAAATCATCATAAATGTTACAAAATAAATGTAAGCTATTATCAACAGGTAAACTGTGAAACAAGTATCACAGGATATTTAGCCACAGTATTATTGCTTAATTTCATGCTAAGATATAGATTCCCCAAACCAAACTATTCCTGGGGTTATTCTTTAGCATAATTCTTAATACTACAAAATTAAACTTTTACAAGTTTCACAGAAAATTATCTTATTTCAAGTAACCAGAACTATATACATGGCATTATTTGTATTTGATTTATTTACATTATGTAGCACTGTTCTTTCAAGACTTTAATATAAAACCTTATCCCATTTAAGTCATGCAAACAAAAGATTAAGTAATTTGCAAAAGATTATCCAGTGATTGTGTAAGGATGAACCCAGGGCTCTTGATTTCTTCTCCATTACCTGCACTACCCATGCGTATCACCTGCCCCTCTATAAAGTAATGAAAATAAATCCCAAACTCCATGGGTAGCTTAATGTGGAAATTCCAAAAAGTGATGTGGAATTCTTCAAGCTCTTCCACCAAAGTAATATATAATTGCATAATCCTTAATTGTTCAATTGTACAGTATATCACAGTTCACAAAACACAGATTAAATACGGTCTTTCAGAAACCCATTGCTACCATTATACTTTTCTTGGAGGCCAACACTGACAACTAGCTAATTAAAGAACCACAGTTACTTCTACTAGCATATATTAAACCATACAACTGTCAGAACTGGAAGGACCTTTGAGACTACCTAGCTCAATGGCCATGTTTTATAAATGAAGAAATGGGACCCAGCAGACCAAGTGACTTACCCAAGGGCACACAGCCAAGTAGTGGCAAAGTCTGCCATGCTGCTCCTTGTTGCCAGGGTTAATCTCAATGTCTGCCGTTTCACATTTAACATTTGGTTTTCTACCATCTCAGGTTGATAGGCTAAGTGAATGTGCTTTAGAAATTCATTTTTAGAGTATCCCTTTTTGGCATGAGTTCTTATCACTAGGAAAGCTTGAACCTAACACTTTTCAAGGTTTGAACATTTGACCTGACAACCTCCAAAAGTTAAGGAAAAAAATTAATCTGCCTCTTTAATATTATGGGGTAGTTAAAAATTTCCCTACCTGGAGAATAGGAATCAGCAAAAAGCTTTTTAAAAACATCCAGGGTCACAGACAGAGCCAGTTACTAAATAGAGGAGGAAAAAACTAGCAGTTCTGTACCATTTGTTATGGGAGTCTGGGTGATGTGATTAATAAATTTATGTTTAGGCTCCAATTCCTCCATTTTGCAACATTGGTATACTTGGCAGAGTAGATATGAAGTTGGTATTAAAGTTAGGAAGCCCTGGATTCAAATCCTATCTCCAATCAAATCCTACCTATAGCATCCCTGCTATGTGACCTTGGGCAAGTCATCCTTTTCCATCACCCAGGACATTCTCTTAGATTATGAGTTACAGAACAGTTGCAGATCTATGGTAGTAGGAGTTTCCTTACCAGGAAGGGGCTCCCTATTGCAGAAAAATTCCAAGTCTTGGGGTAGCTAGGTGGCACAGTGGATAGAGCACCAGCCCTGAAGTCAGGAAGGTCCTGAGTTCAAATCCCTAGGCACTTACTAGCTGTGTGATCTGGGCAAGTCAACTCCATTGCCTCAAAGAAAGAAATCTTGTCTAGATGGAAAGGAAAAAAAAAATCTGAGACCTGCCAAATGCTTTGATGTATGGCAATGAAAAGTGTCCTGCAAAATCAAAGTATTGAAGATATTCAAATAAACCCCAAACTGTTCTTAAATGCTTCAAGAGGCTTGGGGACAAACGATGCGGGGACAATCTGTATTGTTATCCTCTCAGCTAGAAAGCTCCATTGTTCCAAAGGCAAAGTATGCAAGCTGGTCACCTAAGAAATATCCTTTCTATCCTGAATATTCAGTGGCTCCTTAGAATTCCCCATAGGCTCCTTCCTCCTACTAGCATATTTAAGAATGAGAACATCCATTCATCTGTTTTCTGTCAAATCTACTTTATACCTCAGCTCACTGAAGGATACTTTTCTTTCAATCAATTACCAGATAACCCAGAAAAAGAGAGCTCTATCTGTTCCCAGATGACCTAATAACAACTAAGAATCAGGGTATCTTAATGATATCCAGCTTTATGAAGTTTTTATGACAAAAGTTACATTACAGAAACTGCTCTGGATTTCTAGGCACTGTCTATGGCACCTTAAATTCGTGCTAATCTTGAGAACAAGTTTAAATCATGATACTGTGACTTTCAGGTTACTTTCTAAACTGTTAAATCCAGCTGAAGTATGGCAGCTTATTCCATTATAGATGTTAGTAATATGGCATAATTCCTTCTATTACATATTTCCTTGGTAAAATCTGCATTAGGAGAGGGAGTTTTCTCACTGAGTTTCCTAACCACAAAATCCCACACCTCCTCCCCAAACATGGAGAAATTATCTTGTAGTATAAGGATCTGCCATTTAAATTTTGTGCAGAATAACTTTTAAGGAAGAGATCACTTGTATGACAGAAAAGGACATTGACTCTGGAGCTAAGAGGCCTCAACTCTAGTTCTGCCTCTGAGGTGGTGTAACCCTGGGCAAGACAATTTTACTTCTGTATGCCAGTTTCCTCATATATAAGGACTACAGAATCTCTAAATTTCTTTAAAAAGTGCAAAGGACACGTATAACTGTTAAACGGGGTTCCTTTCATTAATGATCTATGATAGGAATAGTAGGAAACACAAAACTGAATAATTGATAGCAAGAAGGTAAAATGGGGATGACACTGGTTAGCTGAGGTATAATGGTTATTAGCACTCAATAGTTCTTTTGGGCTACCATGCAATGGGAAGCTACATCTTCGTAACTGTAATTGCACAGGACATTTGTTTTGAGTACTTTTACACATTTAATTGAATCCTCATGAATCATATGAGGAAGTTGAAGCTTAGAGAGGTCATGTGATGTGTTTGGCCAAAGAGACAGCAAAGGCAAGGCCAGGATGGACTACAAAGTGCTTTCCATTACTACTCTCTCTATGGTTTGACTTCTAGAAACCACATAAACCATGTTTTGCTAAATACTAGGAATCTTCAGCTAACTAGAATGGTTATCATCCTCTGTACTCCCACTGCCCTACCTCTTCTGGAAGTAAGAGGCAAATCTCATGATCAGCTTAGTTAAAAGAATACCTTTTTAGCCTGCTCCTTGAGGGCTGGGGCTGTCACTTTTCATCTTTGTATCTCCAGTGCCTAGACTAGCATAGCACCTGATACATACACAGTATGTATGTAAATGTCACAGGCTCAATACAGATTCCCCACTCCTAAATCACCTGTCATACAGTATTACATAGAGATAACTATTTTTTTCAGACCCATCAATAAACAATCATTTACACGGTGTCCCAAAAGTCTTAGTGCAATGTCACTCTTACATTCAGTGTATCAATGAAAAGCCCTCCACTGACAGCAGCTCTTTGAACATGCAGTTAAAACAAGATTCTGGCCCCTTAAGGCAAGAAGACGAGCAGGACTGACTGATTATTTCACTTTGTTCCTTCACTCTGAGTTCGTGCTTTATGAACTAAAACCCCAGTCTTAAGATTGCCATTGCCTGTTGATAATCAATGGTTGTGTTTTAACCATCAGTGATTTTTTCAAGTCTTCAGTTTTATTAAAAGAAAATAAATTAGAATAGTGCCAGAAGCTTCTTATGTCAACTACCAAAACCATGACTTCAGTCACTGCTTGCCATTCCTATCGGTTTGTGAGGATACTTCTGCTTGACCCAAAGCCATCTGGCCTGAGACTGTTCTTTATCTCAATTCTTCCACTTGCTTGGAGAGGCTTTTTAGGTAAAGAAGGCATCTAAAAAAAGAAGTAACCAATTTTATTATCACATTAACTATAATGACTGGTACCTACATAAGTGTCTACTATGGAAAAATACCCCAGATAATAAATCAATTTCCTTAGTGACACTATGGGTACAAAATTAAGAAAAGTGGATACATTTTTATACTTTTACATTACACAATTCTTTTTTCATGTAGATTTTGCTTATGACAAAAAGCCATGCATCAAATGATTTCATGTGTCAAAATGTGTTGTGTTCTGTATATAGCAAGAGTTTAACAGATGTTTCCTGATCATGTCAGCTGTATTTCTTTACAATTTCCTAAATGTTTATTTCTTCATAAATTGCACACCTAGAAAGTGCACTTGAGTATTTTATTTCCAATAAAACTGAAAGCTTAAATAACATACTATTTTGTTGCTAAATTTATAGGTTGCAAAATAAAATATGTGATCCAAGATACATTAAGTATTTCCACTGAATAATGAAACAATTTCTTTTTCTTACCTAGGCAATCTCATAATTTATAAATTATTTGAAACATTAACAATTTTCATGATTCTGTGTTGATAAGAAAAAGCTCAAAGATTCTATGCTATTCAAATAGACACTTTTATAGTTGTCAAATTATATTGCTACAATGGCAAAAGAAAATACTTCCAGAAAATCCAACGTACCAGTGCCAAAGTTCTAAAGGACCTATTTTTATAGGACCAAAAACTCCTTGAGATATTTAATACAAATTCTTCCAGGATTCTACAGAGAAGGCAGTGTGTCCAAATGTGACAATGCAGAGAAAGGAAAAAGACTGGCAAATAATGTGAACCAACTCAATTAAGTTCATTAAGTAGATGCTGAGTACCTACCTGTATGAAAGACACTATATTGGGTGCTAAGATTCTTTAGGATCCAGTAATGAGAAAATTTTCCCTAGCATTTTAAGGTTTACAAAGTGTTTTACATACATTATCTCATTTAATCATCAGAACAATCTCTGGAGGCAGCACTACAGATATTTACTCTAATTTACAAATGAAGAAATTAAGGCTGAGAGATTCAATGAATTGCTCAGAGGTGACATAGCTAGTAAGGACACAGGTCCTCTTGACTCCAAGTCTAACACTATAAATTACCTCAGGAATTTCAAAGAGAAAATTACAGTCATTTATGCACACTTTTCAAGTACAACATACCACAGGAGGTAAAGGAGCTTCTAGCTGTCGACCAAGGAATGAAAGCAGACGCCTCCAGATGAGACCACTTCCCATAAACATGATTCCTGTAACCAGCCAAAACACTCTATGGTCCTAAAATGGAATAAATAAGTTGACTTCCAGAAAGCCTGGGAAGATAGATGGATCAACATTCTAGTAACAGTTACAATTCATTGTCCCAAGTCTAAATTGAGCAGATTTTCCTAGTTTCGGTAACCTTACAATGGCATGAGACAAATACAACTCTCTTGATGATACCCAGAGCCCATGAAACATGCACAATTTCTGAGCTAGAAGGAAAGAGAAGTCCTTTAGAGTGCATTATTCTACCTGGCACAGAAATCTTTTAGAGAGAATCTCTGACAGAAAGACATTGTAGCCTCTCCTTAAACACTTCTAATGCATACTTTTCAAGTCACTATCCAACAGTCCTGTAAGAATGCTGCAACTGTGAGGACACTGTTTTTAATGGTCAGCTTAAATCTACTTCCCGGTTAGGTCTAGGGATCACTAACAAAATTACAAATACAAGATTCTATAGTATATTAGGAATATAGGAACAAACATTTTTGTGTTCAATCTTTTTTTTGAGAGCTCAAGAGAACATTACATTGCATTACAACAGAACAGAACATTCAGAGATAAATAAATTTTACCTAGGATAGGTGGGGAACGTGTTCTGGTTAAATGACTATTTTGGTTAATTGGACATTACCACATATGCATACCCTGGTTTTACAATCCCTGAGGCTGCAAAAATTCTGTGAATATTAAATTCATCAATTTGAGAGCCAGAAAGGCATAAAGTAAGTCAGACTTTAAACTGCCAACATGACATGACACCTCTGAGGGGAAGAAACAGTTGGCTAAAGAGTAGATATTTGATGTTCCTGTTTCCTTAGTCATCTGAAGTGTGCTCCTTTACTGCTATTTGACCTCAGTCTCCTAATCCCTCCCCAAACTATCCCCAATTTGGAAATAGCTGCTGTTAACATGGGACAAAGGATTCCAGATGCACCAGGTGCTAGGGTATTAAACCTACTAAATGTTGAAGCACTCAACTGTCACACCAATGCCAGGGAGAAGTTGGTACGGTGTGTATGTGCTTCAAAAACTCAAAATCATGGGTCTCTGAATAGAAAAGCCATTCTCTATGCCACAATGAATTTCAACTTTACATTCAATTCTAAAACAAGAGAAAAAGTAATTTAATTTTTTTGCTAAGTCAGGAAGAACTTGAGAATTTTGCATTTCTCTGGGGTCATCATTATGATAAATGGTAACAAAAATTCTAGTAATTCTTTAGTTTTTTACATTTTGGATAAAAAAGTCATATACTCCTTTACAATCTCATATGAACCCCATTCCTAAGTATGTGAAAAATGTTCTCTGGAGACTTAGTCATCCACATTCAAGAAACTAGTTAAGATTCACTTCCTCCTTATGCCTGTGGTTGTGTCCTATATGAATACTATGGGAAGTTATCAAAGATCAGAATGACAGTGATGCACACCTGAACAATTAATTTTACCACCTGTCTGATGAGTGACTATTTAGTCTTTGATTAAATACTTCCTGGGAAAGGATTCTTACTGCCTCCTCAAGGAACGCTTTGGCATAGCCCTTATGGTTACAAAGTTTTACTTTTAAGACTAAATGTACCTTTTTGAAAGTTTAACTCATTGCTCTTTCCTTCTGCAGCTAAGCAGAAGTTTACTGACTCTTCCATGCGAGAACCCTTCATATGCCAATGTCCCCTAAGGGTTCTGTTACACTGCCATGAAAGAAAGAATCCAAATACGTCCATTTAGAAAATTTCTGTTGCTACTCTAGTTTAAATATATCCAGTGGTGAATTTTAGAAGTGCGGGTGCAAGGGATCCGTGAATGGTCCTTGTCGTTTACTGTTTTTATCAAAGACAAAGACACAGATGGCATGTCTCTCAGGTTTCTGGATGACACAAAGCTAGAAGTATAACTAATGCACTGCCTGATAGATTCAGCCTTAAAAAAGGTAAGAAAACTGGACCCAACCCAAAAAATAAGTACATACATCTGTGAAATGTGAAATAACAAAGTTGATCTACAAGTCAACACTCATTTCAAAAGGAGCCCAGAGTTCTTCAAAATAATAAGCTCTCACCTCTTCAAGGGAGGACTCCAAGTTCATTCCAAAGGCAACTCCCATTAGTCCAAAAAGTGAAAGAGAGAAGGTTCCCATGGTCAACTGTAGGTTCAACCTCATCATCACATTACGATGGCTAGGGTGGAGAATACCTATTCAGATCAGAACAACTTATCTGCTAACTACATTTTGCATGAAGATTAAATATTCTATATTGAAACAGCAATACACCAAATCTACACTACTATCAAAGAGGCTATATTTTCATATGATGTCTAATGATAATTGTACACTTATGGTATCTATATTCTAAAACAATAGGCCTGATCAGGAAGAGGAGCTATTCAGTAAATAATTTCTGATGAACTTTTAGGTAAGGTGACCTTACCTGTCTAGATTGATGAAAATAATACTTTCTGAGTCATCAATCAATACTCTGAGCTCCCGAGCTTTATTGGAGAGATCATCAGCTAGTCTGTAATAGTTTTCCAAAAGTAACTCCATCTCTTCTGCATGATTAATTCCAGTACTACTCTTCTCACTGCAAATAAAAAAGGTTATTTAGCTAGAGATATGGGGACATATCACTCTTATACATGCATATATATCACACTAACACAGGACCTACCTGGTATTAAATTTCGTTCTGAGATCACCTAAGGTCAACCTCTAAAGAGAGGCAAGGATTTTTCTTTTGCTATGATAGTTCTCTATGGTTGGTTGGCAAGCTACATTAACAAGATCAAGATCTGCTTTTACATGTAGCCCTTCCTATCCAGATAGGAAGATGAGGGGAATCAAATTCTGTGTGTATACACACATGCATATGTACATTACATATAACTTGACAGTCTAAGGTCCAAGACCTTGATGTCATCTCTGGCTCCTCCTTCCTCTTTGTCTACAACAGCAAATTAGCTGACACATTCTATATATTTTTTCTGCAGATTTGCTTTATATCTGCCTCAACTTTCCATTCCCATGGCCACTACCCTTGTTCAAGCCCTTGTTACCTCAACGAAAATACTGCAATAATGGTTTCTTCCTCTGCCAAATTATCCTTCCTAAAGCATATCTCTCATCATGTCACTCCCTCACTTAAAATTCAGAAATGGCTCCTCACTAGTCACTGAATAAGGTCCACATTCCTTTGAATGACACCTAAGGCCTTTTTTGATCCAATTTCGAGCAATCTTTACAACATTATTTCCCATGTTCCCTATTACCTATAAAAATCAAAGAATTTGAGAGTTGTGGCTATGAAAAAAACCATTATAATAAACTCAAGATATGGACCACTAAGGACCCGCAAGGAGGGAAAACCCACCGCTTCTTCAGGCAGTTCCATTTCACTTTTTTTTTAATAATTAATTTACTTGTTTTTGGTTTTCAACAATCATTTCCATAAGTTTTAAATTTTCTCCCCCTCCCTCCCCAAAATGGCATGCAATCCTATATGGGTTCTACACATACATTCTTATTAAACACATTTTCACATTTGTCATGTTGCATAGAATTAAAAGGAAACCCATTATGCTTTTGAACAACTCAAATTGTTATAAAATTTCTTCCTAATTTCAAGCTTAAATTTGTCTTTTAAATTCTACTCCTCACCCTCTGTTCTAGTTCTGCCCTCTCTAGGTAAATAGAGCATATAATTCTTCAATCACATGACAGCCCTTTAAATACCTGAAGATGACTATGATGTTACATCTCCAAGAAAAACATCTCTAGCCTTCAACAGATCCTCATATGACATGGGCTCCAGGCTCTCCACCATCCTGGCTGTCCTCCTTTGGACGTCTAGCTTACCCAAGTCAATTAGAGCCAACATGTAAACCACTATGCACATAAAATATGTATACAAAGTACATCAAAGTGAATCTCAAAGAGAAGGCACCAGCAGGATGTGGGAAAGCAACTGGGAAAAGCCTCCTGAGGAAATTGGGGTTTGAATGAAGTCAAAGATTTTAAAGGCAGAGGTGAGGGGGCGAAGCGTTCTGTGTGGGAGGGGGAGGGTTAGGGATTTTGGTGGGTAGGGATGGAAAGTGCGTGGAGAGAAGACGATAGCAAAGGCACGGAGTTGTGAGGCAGTATCAGGTGCGAGTAACAAGTAGGCCTGTGTCGCTAGATGTGGAGGGGGGTCAAGCCATGCAGAGCTTTAAATACTTTTAAATGCCAGAAGAAGACTGTATTTAATCCTGGGGCTAACAGAGTACTTCTGGAGTTCACTGAGTGGAAGAATGACATGGTTAGACTTTTCCTTTAGGAAAATCATTTTGGAAGCTGAACGGAAGAGAAACTGGAGTAAGAAAAGACTTGAGGCAGGGAAACCAATTAGAAAGCTATTGAAATATTCTTGATCACTATGCTCAGGCAGTGAGGTGGTAGAATGAATACAGTGCCAGGCCTGGCATCAGGAAGACATCCTCCTGAGTTCCAATATAGCCTCAGACACCAGCTTTGTGACCCTGGGCAAGGCACTTAACTCTGCTTGTCTCAGTTTCCTCATCTGTAAAATGAGCTAGAAGGAAATGGCAAACTACTCCAGTATCTTTGCCAAGAAAACCCCAAATGGGGTCGCAAAGACTCACATGTGACTGAAATGACTGAAAAAAATCACTACTTTCTTTTCTGGATGTTCACCAACCATTTCTTTAATGATATATATTATGATGCTTCCCCAGGAATCAAAGTCATGCCCTACAATCTAGTTAAACACACCATTCCCCTTCCCAAGTACACAGCCTACCCTTTCTTTGCTTTGAGGTTGTTCTCATGCTTCTTCCATTTGAAGTACCACCTCTCCTCCATATTTATGTGTCACAACCTTAATCATCTTCCAAAGACTGATTCAAAAGCTAGCCTTTTCTATCAAGATTCCAACCAGATATTTTTCTCACACCTATGAAGCCTTTGTCTTTATATGTCTTAGGGCACCTATCATAAACTACCACTTTTTTCATTACCTGACATGAATTTTTTAGCCCTTGTGAGGAATGTCCTCTACCAATGATGGTTATTTTCTCTGTAATTTAGTTTTAAATAGCTGCCTGCAGAACTGAAAGGTTAAGAGATTTGCCCAGGGTCACAGGATCACTATATGTCAGAGGTGGGGCCTGAATGTAGTTTTATGGGACCCTTGTATGAACCTCAGAAGGAAAATTTCTTAGAAGGAAGGGACTGTATTGGTTTTTTTCCCCTTGTGTCCCTAGAGTTCACAAAATGCCCTGAAAAGGCCTCCTAACTGTTCTTCCTACCTCAAACCTCTCCCCACTCTAGTGCTTCTTCCACAGTTACAAAAATGATTTTCCTTAAATAGAGACATGATCATGGCACTCCCCTACTCAATAAATTCCAGTGGCTCCCTAGTGTCTCCAAGAAAAAATATAAGCTGTTCCTTTTGACTTCCAAAACTCTTCCCAACCTTTCCCTAACCTATCTTTCCATCCTCACTGTCCATTACTCCTGATCCCACAATCTAGGTAAAGTGGCCTTTTCTCCATTCCTCATACATCACACTCATTCATCTGCCTCTGTGCTTCTGCACTGGCATGTCTCTCCCCCTCCATGCAACCCTCCAATCTTTGCTTCATAATGTTTCCCTCTCCCTTCAAGATAGCCCAAGTACTACCACGTTATATAAGAAACCTTTCCTAATCTGCCTGATGGCTAGTGCCCCAATGTATGAGATTACCTCATATTTAACCACTATGTACTTATTCGTATCTATTCTTTTTATATTTATTCTGTATATACTTATAGAATTACTTGCTGACTTCTTTGAATGTGAGCTTCTTACAAGTAGACTATTTCATTCTTTGTATTATTAGTGCCTAGCACATAGTAGGAACTTAGTAAATGCTTTTACATGCTCATTAGGAAATTAAATATTTACCTCAATATAATTTACTTGTCATAGAAAAGTACATTAGCTATATTCTATGTACTAGAAGTTATCATTAGAAATATTAAAATAAGAAGGCAAAATATGGACTGTAGGATATAAACTGTAAGAAAATGGGTCTGGGCTGTGGTAGACTTACAAGACTTCAGGATCACTCCATTTGGTTAGACAAAGTTCTTCTATTACTTCTTCTTCATCTAATATTTCCAAAATGGACTCTTTGAAAACTTTAATATCTGTTTCTAATTCTGATAGGCTATGGAAGTAAAAAAAATAATTAGGAGCATATTTATTTAAAGGTGTTTCATTATGGGGCAATACATTTTATATCATACAATTCACCAGTACTATATATCAATGACTTAAAAAACCTTCCCTAATTTCACATTACCCCTATTTATTTATGACATCATTAGAATAAGAATGACCTCTATGAAGTATTTTTATGAACACTAAAATTTCAGCATTCTAGAACTAGAGAAGAGAATGCAAATGTTGAATATCTAAATAATATTTCATGCACAAATTAGAGGTCAAGTATCTCTGATACCTTGACCATGTAAAAGTGGAACAAAAAATGAGCACAGTAATGTTTTAAGGAAAAAGACTGGAGAAAAAGAGGAAAGCAATCAAAGAAATGGTTATCATTCTTTTAGTTGACAAGCATTCTTCCTTATTTTCTAATACTTTCTGGATCACAAAAAATGTGCTGACGCCACAACATAAACGTCAACTTGGAGATAAATCTCAAGCAGGCTGTTCCAAAAGTGTGTCTCTGGCCTTCTGTTTTTTTTTAGCATTTTTATCATGACTAGGAAGAAGGCTGAGATTATATGCTTAGCAGATATGTAGATGCCATGGAGTTGAGAGGAATGTGTAACTAACATCTTAGATCCAAAAACAATGGGCTAAATCTATTTAAATGAAATATAAGATATATCATATAAAGAACTACCTGCAGATTAGAAAAATCTATTTCAAAATAAAAGACAGAAGAGGCTTGTTTAGACAACAGTTCATATGAAAAAATACCTTGGTGAAATGAAAAGTTACTATAATAAAAAATGACAATGTAATTAAAAAAAGTAAATGTCATTATAGACTGTATTGAGAGGCCCAAGAATCAGATCATAGGAAGTGACGGAATCACTGTGCCATGTCCTAGACAGAACACTTATAGAGTACTGAATTTAGTTCTATGGGTTGCATTTTAAAAGGGACAATGACAAGCTGGAGCATACAAGCATGGGTTGAAAGCAATGGAGATATACAGCATGAAAGAAAGAAAACTCAAAGGAAACATTACAGTTGTTTTCTAGTATCTGAAGGACTTTCTCAACAAACACAGACTTGTTTTGCCTGTCCCCAGAGGGCAGAACTAATAGTGATGAGTAAAAATTTTCAAAAAGGAAGATATAAATTTCCTGGAAGGAAAAACTGCGTAAAAATGTTAACTTATCAAACTGGCCTACTTTGGGAGTTAGTCAATTCCATCTTACCAGAGATCTTTAAGGGCAGGATAAAGAACTACTTGGAATGTCATAAAGGGAATTCTTGTTCTGGCAGAGTTTGAACAAGGTAGCCTCTGTGAGGCCCTCTGACTCTGATATTCTGTGAGCAGCCCTTATGTTGGAAATGCTTCAACAGTAATTCTTTAATGTGTTTATCTTTAGTGCAAAGTTTATGACCATGTGTATGTTTAATTTATTGTATATAATCATTAAAAAGCTTCAGTTTCAGTTCAATTCCACCTAGCAGTTCCTTTTAAGGAACTCATGAAACATTAAAAACTATTAAAAAACCCTATCTAGGAGATACTGTAATAAATATACTGAAAGTGTTTTAATCTACACAGTCAGAAAGTGAAAAAACTTAATTATTATGTAAAGCTAGATAGCATCATTTTTATATTTTCCAATCTTTTCCCATAAGAACTTGGAATGCTATCCTTGGAACTACCCTGGGCTCAGATAGGGAAATGTTAGCCTTATCTTTCCAGGAATAAGATCTCTACCAAGCTCCCCTCCTCCCTTTTCAGCTCCCTTTTATGTGTATTCTTCCCTTATAAGAATGTGAGTACCTTGAAGGCAGGGGCTGTCTCCATTGCTATCCCAGTGCCTGGAACATAGTAAATGTTTAATACATGCTCACTTTATCCACCTATCTATTGATGGACAGACTTCTTGCTTGTTCCTACAAAAGCACTATAGTATTTTTTCATGTGGAACGTCACCATCTCCGAAGATCTTGGCTGTAGTATGTTACCAACAGTGACATGCACACAAGGTATAAGGACAACAGCAAAAGCATGTATGACAAGAAACAGAGTGAGACTGGAAGTGGAGTAAGCCTAAGAGATAACAACCAGACACCTTGGATGATGTGGTAAGAGAACCAGAGGTATTTTCCATGAATATTTCAGTAACCACTTAACTTTCATCTGGCATTATAAGAAAAGCTACCTTAATAAGAAAATTTTTAAATGAAAAGCACCCTCTACCCCTGACATCAAATATTTACCTCTTGCTATTTTGAAGTAAGATGTGCAGTTTGCTTCTGTCCACTGATGAATGTTTGGGGTCCACTAAAGCTTCCAGGGTCTCAAGAATGAGAGGCTGCAAAATGCTAAGTTTTCCCTGAAGGGTGTTGATCTAGATAACAACATGACCTTTCATAAGAATTAAAACAATTCTTTTAGAATATTCTGGGTCAGCGAATCCTCTATTAAGTACAAAAATCTACAATATCTAGAAATACTCATAACACTTCAATGAATTACGGTAAATGATTAGAATACTTCCAGGACTACAAAGTACTCAAACTAAACCAAAATGCTCATTCTCCAGAGTTCTTCATATTGGCCTAGATTTAAAGGCTGAGAGGTTACTAACATTTCAGACAAGACTGTTTTGCTATAGATACCTACTTAACAAAAAGAAGGGGAATTTGCTAGTTAAAACAAAATCTATCAATCAAGAATCAGTATAAAAGCTGAAACAACCCATGGTAAAAACATTTCTAATTTGACTCAGTAATGAAAACAATGGATGGCAGGTACCTTTCCTATCCATTCCCAAAAAGTCATTGCTGAAATAACAGATATATTTCATTCGCCTCTCACATTCCCTTAAACATTCAGTTCCTATTCAGAAAAACAGAGAGAGCAGAAACATGGAAGTTTCTTTGCTTTTTTTAAAGACACCCACACAAATATGATAATCTAAAATTATAGCATAACTGACACTAATTTATATTCCTATTTGATATGAATAAATGAAAGTGAATAAATGAAAACTAGGCTCACCCAATACTGTAGAAGAGCTTCTATAGCCCTAAACTCAAAGGGCAAGGAGTATGTGACAAGCTGGCCCTCTCCAGCCAGCTGTAAAGGGAGTTCCCGGAAGAGCCACTGTTCCCAGTTTAAATTACGATAGTCTAATATCAGAAGATATTCTGGAGTAATCACAGCTTTCAAATACTGTAAAGTAATATACAAACTGTTAAATGACAGTGAAAAAAGCAACATAAACAAAGCATGATTTCCCTCTAATACTTTATGAAATTTGAATTCTGCATAAATGAAATCTCATGTCATGGCTTGCACAATATGATTGCTAAACCTCCTAAGTATTTTAGCTGACAGAGTAAATCATAATTCATATATTCTTGAGAGCAAAGCAAAATTACTGTGTATCTCTCTCTCATTCTTAATTTAGAGGACTGGATAACTGAAATGACTGATAGGCTTATTTAAGGCTTGCAGGACAATACCAAACAGGGCAGAGAGGAAGGATTCACAACAGAATCTCAACCTTCTTTTGTCTTAAAATGCTCTCTGGTTTCACTGAATCATTTTAATTAAATTCTAAAAGACTTTCATTTTAGTAAACTTACAAATAATTGCCCTAAATTCCCTAAAACAGAAGGCTTTCAGAAAACTTTTAGTATTTCACAAATTGCTAAGGACAAATAGTAAATTAAAATACAAGCAGGTACCTCAAACCATCAAATAAAGCAAAAGACTCAGCAGGTTTGTAATTTCAAAAATTCCAAAGGCGGGCTAGGTCCTCAGTCAGGCTGGGAATGAGGAGATGGGTAGGTCAGTTTTGAATCTGCCAGTTACTGATGGCATAATCAGCCTGAACTGCAATACAGTAATGTAAATGGAAATTCTAATCAAGGCACAATCTGGATGCACGTGGGCAGAAGTCTGGGAGTCAGGCCAATGTGTAGAGTTTACTTTCTGTGAGATAAATGAGGAAGAAACAGCAAAGTCAGGCACTCCTGGTACGAAATGGTAGCAGATACTCAGGAGGGGAAGCAAGTTGTCTGTCAGTTACAGCAGGTGGGAGAACCGTTGGCACTGTGTCCACATCCCTTTAGTGGCTTAGTCTTTATTTTGTATATATTTCTGTATGGACATGATGTTTTCACTAACAGAATGCACACTGCCTGAGGGCAGGCACTATTTTTGTTTTTCTATCTCCAGTGGCTAACCAAAGCGTTTGGCACATAGTAGGCAATTAATATTCATTGAGTAACCCACTTATGACCAATCTCTTTTTATAGATGAGTTAGCTGAAGTTCTGAAAGGATTACTGACTAGACCAAGGTTACACTGACAAACAACTAATTCTCCAGATGGTATATCTACCTCAAGGAATTCCAGTTCGTGTCTGAGGATATTTTCAGTAACTTTCCTGTCCATTTTCCCCATGCAGAATATAAAATATTATCACCAAAAACTTCCCATGAAAAAGTCGATCCATCATATTGTGAGCTATAAAGAACTTTCAATTTCTACAACTGTTAAAAATTGAACTTGAAGGAAAGTTGAACTTAGGAAAAGTCTGCTGTATCTACATAAGTGTCATCGTCATCATCATCATCATCATCATCATCAAGGATGAAGATTTTTAAGGTCTGGCTAAGTCAACCTCAAGACATTCCAGCACAAATTCTTGAAATGGAGATGGATTCTCTTTCTTTCCCTTCCCCCACTCACTAAACAAAAAAAAAGCTTAATGCAAATAGGACAGAAGAATGGGTAAAAGAAGAAAGGACAAAACTGTTCAGTATTTCACTAACACACATATCATAAGTGATACTCTACATAGTGTTGACAAGTGAAAACCAGCCCTAATAACTGTAAAAATGATATTCTAAAAAAGGTTTGGAAAATGCTTCACCTTCTAATTTAAAGGATATCCATTAAATTGTGCTGCCCAAGAAGCCTTGCAGCTGCACATGCTCACATCATCTTTATGAGCGGAAAAGTCAACAGCTAAAATATTAGTTGATGTTTTCCCAAGAAAGTTCCATGGCTACTTGCTTTGGATCAGTCATTAGTCCTAAGCCTCACAGCATCTATTTCAACACAACACAAACTCATGTCCATAATGATAACGCTGAGCCATCAAAAAGGGATAAATATATTTGGTATTACTCTACTTACTAAAGTGAAGGACTGCAGAGTTGTATTACTCTACTTACTAAAGTGAAGGATTGAAGAGTATATTTTTTATTTTTCCTTAAGAAAAAGTTCTAATACATCAGGGGTCCTCACTTATCTGGAAACCCCGTCCATCTAGAGTAATTCAATCCTTTGGGGATTTGGGTTTTTGTTTTATACGCAAAGAGCATATATTTGAGCATTTACCTCTTCAGTATTTTAAGGAACTGTGATTTCATTCAGGTGGGCAATTCTTCCACCAATGATCACAATCATTCTACAATGTAGTTGATTTTTGGGAGTTACTGTGGCTGACATTCACTGCCCTGCAATCAAGCACTGAGGATAAGCTGCTCTAGTCTTCACTAGCCATATCTTTACATAACGGGCAGAGCCCATCATGTGCCCCAATTCAAAGCTTTTCTAAGTTGAAATTCTAGAGCCTGCACTCAGCTCCCTGAGTAGGACTTAGTGGAAGTTTTGAATATATGTATAAAAACTATGTATAAGAAGAAAAAGTTGTATTACAACTAACTTTTAAGGTGAGCTCATCTAGAGCAGAGAGACAATATTTAGGACTAAGGGACAAAATGACCTCTGGTGAACAATCTGAAACAACCAAGGAAACAATCAAGAACAGAGGGTTAATGATCCAGAGGAAAGAAGTATTTTTTGTTATTGATTTAGAGAAGTGAAGTATGTGCTAAGAGAACGAGTGTGCATCACTCTTCTCTAAGGCCAGCAGGTAAACAATGCAACTCTGAATTGAGTGATTCTCAGTGACCAAGGTGGAATACTTAAAGCATGGTTAACAATGTTTCAAACAGGCATTTTAAAAACAAAATTACTTTTAACTACAAACTATCCACACAATCAAAACTCATTACAATTAAACATAGACATCATCAATAAATACCTCAAAGACTATAAATGAAAATAAAACCCTTTACCTCCATTCTCATGATAATTCTATTGTTCCTGCTTGTGATACTCATTAAGTGCTGAAATCGTAAATCTCTCGCTTGAAGACCTAATTCCTGGTATAATTCTATTTTCTTTCTTTCTAAAAATCAAACAGTTTAGACAAAAAAAAAAATAAAATAATTAAAATGTAAATGTATACAAATAAAAAATTAAAACAAAATATAAAATACAGCTTAAATTTCATGTCATAAGGCATTTCAAAGATACTCCTTGATGTTTTCAAAAATGCTATTTGACTAAAGAAAACAAAAGCTATGATGACTCTTTCAGCATTGTGAAGTCCCTAGAAATAGTTTCCCTCAAAAGAATTTACTTCTTCATGAGTAGTTAAAAGTTTTCAAATTTATGTCAATCCACCTCCTCTATGGAAAGGATGCTTTCCACAATTTAAAGTCACTATACTCTATTGGTAATCTAAGAAGAATTTAAACTAAAAACCACAATTACACTATACTAGAAAACATTAAGGATCCTAAACAATTGCTAACACAAGATATGTATTCTATAAAAAAACATACCTTGCAGTAAACATGGCTTTATGACCTATGAGCTATCATACTGTAGCAATAACCATATTCTTCAATAAAAGATAGCACAGCATAGCATGACAGATGAAAAAAAGCAGCCCTTAAAACCTGGAAGACCTTGGTTCAAGCCCTGCCTTGACATCTACTGGGTGTGTGACTCTCTTAACTTCTTACTGCTCTAGGACAGTGCTGTCAAACTCAAACAGGTAGTTTTTGGGGGACAGGGGTGAAAAGGGCACTAAACTATACATAAGGTTCCCTGCAGACCTCATACAGATTTTAAAAATCATGAGTTAACATTATTTATGCTTGATTATATTTTTTATTTATTTTGTCAAATACTTCTTAATTACATTTTAATTTGGTTCGACTGCACTCAGGAGTGTTGAGTACCTGTGTTGAGGTACACAATGCAGCCTACGGGTTATATGTTCTAAGAGATTCTCTAACATTTTACATTGCAGACAACTTACTAACTTACATTGGTAGAGGGAATTTCCTCATCTGGGACTTCCCACGCTCCAGTCCTTATTTCTAATCTTTAATACTTCAAATCTGCCAGCAGATTATTTAAACTTTGCTTACTTCTTAAAGCAGTACAAGAATTCGAAAAGGCAAATTAAGATATGCTAGATTTTCATAGCTGAAAAACAAGAAAATCATTATCTTGGAGAGTAGATTAGAGGAGTCCCCAAAATACATTCTATTAATGTTAGTGCAACTTTTTTAAAGTGCATATCCTAAAACATTTTATTCCAGGCAGTAAATGATCATAAATTAGAACTTGCAAAAAAAAGGAGTCACAAAGTATATATGCCCCTGCTATGAAAAGATGACAGTGGTGCCTTCTGTGCAAGGGGCTTATAAAGAGACCTTAACAATTACCTGTTATGACAGCCTAGGTTAAACTTATTAAGGCAAGAAAAAAGCTGAGGTCTAAAGATATAAAGTCTGGGGATCAATCACGAATTCAGGCTCAATGAGAAGTCTGATAGCTTAAGGGAAACTCTTCTCTTTCTTCCCTGACCTATGTTTGGTTGGAAATATGGCTATACTCTGAAAATGGATGGCTGGTTATCTGAGAAATAGTAAGGATACAAAAGGGAAGAGAAAAGATTTGGTAATGAGGTACAGTTACAGTATCTGTCAAGAGATAAAGGGCAGCAAAATAGAGATATGAACCTAAGGATGAACCAAGCCCCCAAGAAGCAAACATTTGCCTAGAAACAGTGCAGGGATTATGCTGATACATGTTAAAGACCATATGAGAGCAAAGAGAAACTGAGGTAGGATGGTGAGGTTTGGTGACTGACATCTGGAGAAGAAGGATACCAGTAAACTTCAGGGGGGATGGGAGGAGAATGAGAGGGGGGCCAAATAAAGATAATTCCCAGTGTTCAGACCATAAGGTAAAATTAGACCACATTAGCACTATGAGACAATTTCCACAGCTATCTGCAGGAACTCTGTGGAATCAACAAACACATGAGAATGTGTTGTGATTGCTAGGCTACTCTGTAATTCCTGTTTTCTTCAGAATGTGATAGAGAGGAAAGAAGAGCGATCACAATGGGAAAAAGTCTCAATCCTATTACTTTACAGATGAGAAAACTGCATCCTAGAGAGAAAGAATAATTTTTACAGAAGTACTAAGCAGAAGAAGTGGGATTTAAAACCTAGGCCCCTTATTCAAATCCAAGGCTCCCAAACTCAGAGAAGAAAGCATTTAAAACACTGCACTTAGATACAATACAATGTTTTAGTTTACATCTGATTCATTTACTACTAGGGTAAATAAATGAAACTTTGTTTAGGGAGAAAAACAAACAGTGTTACTTACCAAAAGAAGAAACATTTCCTTCCTTGTCAAATTTTGTCTAAAAAGAGATAGCAGAAATTTGTTACTTTTAGAAAGCATAATTTAATCTTATTGAAATATTTCCTGTAAATAGTTCAAACAAAGACAAATAGCAGAACATTTTTTTCAGTATGTACTGATTAATATTAGGAGGGAAATTTTTATAACTACTATCTTTTAGTAAACAAGTCCCAGAAGAAGATACTGCGTAAAAGAATATACACAATTAATACAGAGTGGTAGTCAGTAGTGTTTTTAATGTTTGTCCCAGGTTAAGACCTGAAAAATTACTTTTATTTCCTTTAACAATATTTATCAAACACCTTTCATGTTTTATGTACATCCTTTCTGTATTATATAAACAGCTCTAGACTCCCTCTTAAGCTCCAGACCTACATCACCAACTGTCCGCTGAATATTTTCAAACGTGTATCTGATGGGCATCTCAAACTCAGCACATCTGAAACGAAAGTCATAATCTTTCCCCAAGAAACTCATCCCTCTTCTGAACTTCTTCTGTTCAGGGTGCCACCATATTTCTGGTTGCCCAAGTTCATAACCTGTATACATCTTTGATTCCTCACTCTCCATCATCTCATTTGTCAAGTAATGGGTATTTTACAGATCTTTCACATCAATACCTTTCTCTCCATTTTCATAGCTACCATCCCATGTCAGGCCCCTGTCACCTCTTAAGTGGACTTTTCCAATAGCCCCTTGATGAATATTCTTGATTCAATTCTCTTCCCTCTCCAATCCAGTCTCTGCCAAAATGATACCTCCTTAATAACCTCCAGTGTCTCCCTATCGTCTTTAGGATCAAAAATAAACTTCTTAGGGATATGAAGCCATTTACAACCTAGCTCCAGCCTACTTTTCTAGCCACATTATATATATTACTTTTTTTCCGCTCAGTCCAGGCCAATACAATCAAATAGTCCCCCTCGCTATTCTTTACATACTACATTCCATCTCCCATCTTCATGCCTTTGTACAGGCTTTACCTTATGTCTGGAATACCCTTCCTTTTCACCACTGATTCTTAAGATTCCTAGTATCCTACATGTGCCAGCTCAAGTGAAGTATTCTACATGAAATGTTTTGTGATCTTTGTAATTGCTATTGCCTCTCCCCTCATTCCTGTGTACTTATTTTACGGATGTTGCATATTTTATCCAAGTTGGCCCCTTCTTCCCAAATGAGGGCAGAGACTGTTTACTTTTGTCTGTACATACCCAACATCTAGTACAGTAGTTGGCCCAAATCAGATTCTTAGTGCATGCTTGATGACTGGTTCCTATAGGCAGAGGTTTAAATCCCAATAAGGGTTAAGAAGGGCTATTTGTCCTTCTGTAATAGATCTGCCAGAAATATTTCAGTGTTAATACATAAATTTCAGAATTTTAATCTGGTAGATTTTATTCTAGTTTATCACAGAGTATACCAGAATTACTGTGCAAAGAATTTTATCAGTTCTGTGGAATCACAGTAAATTTAACTGGTCTCTAAGACCTTTTAAATATGATTAACCAAAACATTAAAGATAGAAGGACATTAATACAAATCTATCATTTCATCCCCTTCCCCTCCAAAAAAATTAAGTTATATCTTTGGATTGGAAAAATAAAAATGATAGTCTCAGAACAGAAGGGGAAAATCAATCATTGTTAACATGAGACCATTCTTTTTCAAGGGAACACTTAAAGGTCACTATGCAATTATATTGGACTTCGATATGTTTTGAAGTATTTTTTAAAAATAAACATTACCAATAGTAAAGCTGAGGAAAATAGTACAATAGGTACTTACCACAGTAAATACTGGTGCCACACTAGCTAAAGTGGCTTGGGAAGCATCTGAAGTACTGAGTCGAAGAACTTCCCCTGAAAAATACCGGAAAATATCCTGTGAACAGTGTTGTTATATGTGGACAGCAGATTACTGGGCCTCTTATTTTTTCCTTTCTCTCTCTCTCCTACATTTAGACCATTTCACTACATGCTAGTAACTCTACCAGACAGTAAAGAAAAGCAGTAACAAGAAGTTTTGGGTAGCTAGGTGTCACAGTACGGAAAGAGCCCAGAGCTTGGAATCAGGAAGACATCTTCCTCAGTTCAAACCTGGCCTCAAACACTAACTAACTGTGTAACCCTGGTCAAGTCACTTAATCCCATTTGCCTCAGTTTCCTCATTTGTAAAATGAGCTAGAGAAGGAAATAGAAAACCACTCCAGTATCCTGGCCAAGAAAAAACCAAATGGAGTTATGAAAACTTGGACATGACTGAACAAAAAGAAGTTATGCTATTACTAAACAATTTTTCTATTTAGTTCTGATGGGTTTAGGAGAAAATGTTACAATTCATGACTAAATGAGATGTGTGGACAACCTATGGATATTAATTATCTATGTTTGCTTTCTTATTATTATAGTAACTCAATTCACTGAATATCTGTGACAACCGGTGAAGTCAGCAAATAATGTGTAAGATTTTAAAAATATGTTTTCTTTGGAAGTGCTCTGAAATTTGGAAGATTTTAAGGTTTTCTTTATTCTGTAAGTATTTGAATCCTGTTCATAAACAATGATGCTGATACATCTGTTCCAGATACCCTTCCCCTCCCCTTTTTTCAATTAACCAGTAAAGATTTATTAAATAATAACTTTATGTCATTTTATTATCACAACAAATCAGAGAAGGGGATGCAAAGTGAGGATGATACTTGAATGAGAAAGTATTGACATAACTCTCATCTCCAGGACATCATGGGCTTGGTTGGGGCTGTACATAGGACATTTGCTTTGTTCTGGGTGTGGGGGGCTGATTAACCAAGAAGCAAAGAGGCTTGGCATGAAGGGAGAACTGAGCCCCTGCTCTGGAAAAAGAACAGGAGTTGCTAATGTACCTAGGCACCAGCTTCTGAGAGGAGCTTCTGAGAAGAGGGTGGATCTCTGAGCAGCCCTAAGCAGAGGCAGCACTTGCTTCAGTCCCCAAAAAGAGACCTGGAAGAAGGGGCATCCAGTATTTGCTTGACTGCTCTTCTCAGGACTCGGCATGGGGATCATTACACCCAATAATAAATCACCAGTTCCATGTGCCTAGCCAGTCTCTTGACCCACAGTTTAAGAAGCCCTGCTCTAGAATACTCCAGCAGTTGTGTGGCTGTCCTACTTGTGGTGGGGGTGACAGAGGAGTCAATCTGTGGAGAGTGGGGCAGACTTCCAGTTATAATGGAGAATGGAAGGGCCTGGCAGTGTTATGGTCCATGGAATCATTAAGAATTGGAAAGGAGTGAAAAACTAAGAAACAGGCACTGTGTTCCATCCTACAGATACAAAAACAAAATCCCTTCCCTTAAAGAGCTTACAGTGTACAAAGAGGAAAGGGCAGCAAAAGGGAAGTCACTGACACTTTGTAAGCAGAAAAGTGATATGTTCAGACTGGAATGAAACTTGAGGAATATCAATTTGTTAGCTATATGAAGAACAGATTGGAGACGGGAACGACTAGATGCAAATACTCAATCCCCAACAGCACTGAGGTTATTTGAAGGAGTCACTTCATCTCTCAGCTATCTTAAAAAATATATACATTCAAAAAGTGCCTACCACGTGCCGGGCTCTGTGCTGAGTTATCTCATTTGTAAGATGGGGCAGTGGGGCCAGATGCCACTAGTGGCCAGTATGACAGCTTTTTAATACTGACTGTCCAGTACATCTCTAACTTTCCACGATTCTCGAAGGCTCAGGAGTCCTAAACACCAATCTGAGGAGACACACTTTTATGCCGCTCCTTCCCACTTGAACAATTAAAGAGGCAGTGAACTTGGCAAGCCCTGGAGCGACCCTGGGGCAAGGGTGGGCGGACGCGCTAGCGTTGGGTCACTTTTAAGTGTTGGGGAGGGGGCGGGATGGGAGAAGAGGGCAGCGAGTAAGTCTTATCCTGGTTATAAGGCGTTCACAACTAACCGCGGGGTAGAGAGGGTAACCACAAACACTTGTCGGACAATCAAAGGGGAGTCGGCCAGGAGAGACCGCACCACGTCACCCGAAGGATCCTGGGGACTCACGTGACGGGAACCGGCCAGGGTCAAATCGGGCACGGGGACCACGCGTGGACTGATCCAGGGCCTAGGCCCGCTGAGAAGGCTCGGGGGTGGGTGGGAAGGGGCGGTATACCTGGTACGCTGGGCCGCCGGGGCTCACAAAGCTGCCGGAGCCAAGTACTCCGGGGCAACCCCGTTCGGCTGTGTCGGGCGAGCGGCCCTCCGGCCCGGGACCCCAGGGAGGAGGCTCCAGGGGGCCGGGCCAGCGCCCCCAGGACTCGCTGGGGCCGCCCCCCGGCTCGGGCTAGGAGCCGGGCCAAGCTCGGAAGACAATCCATGGCGCTGGAGACCGGAAGCCTCAGCTGCCGGCAGCGAGATCTCTGCCCTCCCGCCCCGGAGCGGCCATCAAAGCTCCGGCAACTCCGAGACACCCTCCGGGCCCGCCAGCTGAGCAGGCGCAGTAGCGCTGCTACCCCCGGAGTCCGAGATGCACGCTACGCCCCGCCCCTCCGAGTGCCCGCCCTCTTCTCGCCGTAGCCAATCAGAAGCGGATTCCGCTTGTCGGTATTTTACCGCGAAGCTAGAAACAGATACAGGGCTCCTGGTGCTTGGAGGTGCCTGGACTTAATGAGGGGACTGTGTCACCCGGCTCTTACGGGACTTAACTGGCAGTTTGTTCTTGGCTGTAGTGGGATGCTGCCCATAATAATACCCCACCTCCCAGGGTTGGTGCGAGGAAAACCAGAGGAATTGTATTTTGTATTTGGGTACTTGGCTGTAGATTAAATCTAATGCCACTTAAAAAAAAATAAAGGAATTACTTGTCTTAATTTGCAGATGAGAGAGAGGGAGGGAGTGGAGAACCGAGAAAGTTTATTGTATTTCCTTAAAAAAAAAAATTACCAAACCAAAACAGCTCTGAGGTTTCACCTCACACTCAGAAAACTGGGAAAGAAGACAAAATATGGAAATTGGGAGGGGGAGTGAAGAACGATGGAAGTTCATTGTACTTCCTTTTAAAAATGGTTACCAAGTCAGAACAACTCCGAGGTTTCGTTCTATATCTAGAAAGCAGGAAAAGATGGCAAAATATTCCCAGTTTGCTCTGAATAAGGTCATAGAGTTTTTTTAGTCCCCTGTGAAACTGGGAATTTGGCATTTCTTAAGGCACAATAATATGCCATTACATTCATATATTATACATTCATGTCACAATTTGTTTAGCAATTCTCCAATAGGCGAACACTCCCTAAGCTTCCAGTTTTTGACTACTACAAAAAACTGCTAGAAATATTTTTGTATATATACATCCTTTTCCTATTATTTGATCTCTTGGGGTATAGGCCTAGTAATTGTACTGCTGGATCTAAGGATTAGTGATTTTGGGGTCATAGTTCCAAACTGATTTCCAGAATGATCAGACCACTTCACAGCTCTACCGGCAGAGCAGAAATATGCCCATTTTTCCTGTAGCCTCTCCAACATTTGTCATGTTTGTCTTTTGTCATTTTTGCCAATCTATATTACTTACATTTCCCAAGATATTCCTCTCCTTATCCTCTTTCAACTGTCCCATACGACGGTGTTTTACTTTTAAAAAAAAAGAGGGAGAAAAGTTCAGAAAAAACCCAAACCATTAAAAAGACCCTTATATTATCTGTAGTGTTCCATATCCACAGTATTCCCTCTGCAAAGAGGTTCTTTCTCATATTTCTTCTTTGAGGCCAACCTGGGTCATTATAATTTGAAAAACGCTAGCAAATAAGTGATATGAATTTCACCATTAACAAGATTATGCTATTAGGGAAAGAGCTGTAGTAAGAGAAAGATGTACAGAAGGTAAAATATGATTATGTGCAACAGAATTATCAACATCTCACTTATGTCCTTTCCTCTCCACTTGCATAGCCACCACCCTAGTTCAGTTCCTTATCACTTCTCACTTGGACTAAAGAAGTTGTCATCTTCTATTTAGTCTCCTTATCTTTAATTCTTCCCACTATAGTCTACCCTCCACATAGCCAATTAAGTTAATTAAGTTTGCTTTATGTCATTCCCTCTAGTACATCTTATACCCATATCCTATATGTATATTCTGTCTATCTGTACTGTTACTGATACAATTTTGAAGAGTTACATGTATCATCTTCCAGTATAGGAATATAAACAGTTTATGTTTTCTTTTTCCTTTTTACCTGTTCATACTTTTCTTGGGTCTTGATATTGGAGGTCAAATTTTTGGTGTAGTTCTGGTCTTCTCCTTATGAAGGATTGAAATCCTTTTATTTTGTTAAATAATTTTTTTCCCTTACTGTATTATGCTTAATTTTGCTGGGTAAGTAATTCTTGGTTGTAGTCCTACTCCTATGCCTTCCAGTGGATTCACTTTCTTAAATTATAAGTTAACTTGTTGCAATCTACTGGGAGACTGATATTTGAATATCTGAAGTTGTTTACAGATCTGCTGCTTTAGCATTTCCCCTCAGCTCCTCCCTGTCTCCTTCAAAGTCTGTCTTCTGATAAACCAGCTCAGGAGATTGGACTTCTCCTCCTGTTGGTAATTATCTTCTATGATGCAGAAGTTCCTGCTCCAGTCAGCTCTACTTATTAGACTTGGGACCTCTGGATGTTTAAAACTCAAAAAGATCACCTCCACGCCTAGAAATGTGTTCCTCAGATACTATGTTTGATCCCCTACTTAAGAAAATAAACCAAGCAGAAGAATTAGCCAGGGACTCAGGCGTAATCTTGCTTAGCTGACATTTCACCCAGGAGTCACTATGGGATTTAGGGGAAAGAGTGATGTCTACTACAAGAGAACACTACTTGCCACAGGAAGAGTTGAAGAAATAGAATGAATCAAAAGCTGTTTCTTCTTCTTAATTGATACAGGACCAAGGGACCACTTACAGTTTGTCACATTGTATCAAAACACCAAGTCCTTTCAGCACTAAGTCATAATATGACAAGAAGCAGCCAGGAAGTTCATCTTCTCTGATGTACTGAAATTGAGTCAGTCACACACATAGAAGAAAAAGAGGCTACTTAGTGAATGTTCATGAAATGTCCTTTGTTACAGATATCTGAAAAATCTGAGGTACAAAGGGATTAAGTTGCCTGGCCAAGGTTACAAAGGAAGTAAATGCAGGTATTCCTTCCACAGTGAGACTTTCCCCATCCTAGTTTCAATACTGAGGGTTGGTATAAGAGATTTTTTTTTTTTTTTGGAGTTTTGCAGAAGCCTCAAATGACATATGAAGGCCATCAGATGACACAGAGCCCATGACCAACTACTTAACTCAAATTTTACAATGAGATTTTGTAAGCACTTCATAAAAGAAAAAGGAAAAAATTCAGATTTTTCTAGTACAAGGGGAGGGCCAAACAATGATACACGATTTTCCAGATCCCAGGGAAGCTGTGCTCTTAACACTCTTGGTGTGAAAGGGATAATGATAGAAACAGAATTTGAAGGTAGTTTCTCTGACTTCAAATCCAATACTTTTCCCACTATTAAAGTAAGAGGTAAGAAAAGAAGGGCATCAAGTAGACTTTTTTCTAGAGGTTAGCACTGAAGGTGAGGAAATATATGATCATTTAAGAGGATAGCAGGATCAAAGGTTTCTTTGACTGATAACATAGGATAGGATAGGAGGATAGGATAGATAAAAGTATATTTGTAGATAGAGAAACATTTGGAAAAAGAAATAAGGGAGAGAGATCAGTTGAGCCAAGTCCTGGAAGTGGCTGAAGTAAATAAAGTCTAAAACAAAAGTTTATGTTAGTCTTGGCAAGAAGGCATGTCACCTCATCCTGAGACTATAGGGAAGGCAAGAATAAGTAAAGGACATAAGGAAATTTTGAGGAACGGAAGAAGAGATAAAAAAGATTAATAGCTATTATTTCAGTTGTCATAGTTAAGTAGGAACTTTCTACTATTGAGAGAGGTGATAGTGTCAAATATTTATTAGCTATTTGACCTTGAGCAAGTTACTTAGGAGGGATCCCTATTGCTTCACTTAGCTGACTTGTTTTAAAAAATATAGGTAAGGGCAAGGGATGGTATACAGGCAATTAGTTATACAGTAGCAGCTTTGGTGTCCCTCAGAAGATAGCTTTTTCATCTGTAATCTCAGCTTTATATATATCCCCAACTCCCATTCTTTCATTATTTGACCTCACTTTCTTTGGGAATGATAATAATGGCATTGATCTCATGGGGCTGTGAAGATCAACTGAAATAAATGTAAATGTTAGGTATTATTAAATATGAAATTATGGATGTATCAAAATGCTTATTTGTGGCAATGTGGGGGTGATATCAAAAAAGTCATTAAGATGATTTTGTTCCCCAAAATCGCTAAGCCCCTTTTATCACAGGTGAATACCATAGGCAGAAGCTTTGTCCCACTGTCATCTTCCCTACCTTACCATGAGGCATCAAGGTATGGGGGAAAGCAGTTGCTCTGGAGTCAGGTAGATTGTGTTAAAATTCCCTCTCTGGTGAAAACTGCCTCTGGGTTTTTGTGTCCATATCTGTAAATGTATTGAGAGAGAAGAGGCTCCCTTTGAGGTTCCTTTTGTCATTTAGATATTAGGAACATATGTGCTTAGAGTCCCAAAATGTGTATTTTGTGGCCAATTTAGTTTGGAAAATAGGGCATTAAATAATTAGACCAGAGGAGGGAGCCCTGCTTCTTTGCATAGTTTTCATTTTATTTTGTTTTTTATAGAGAAGGTTAAGACAAGGTACAGTATTCAGTAAATTAGTAATATAGCAGCACCTTGGTGCACTCCCTTTTTTGGTGAAAAACTATAACCTCAGCTTTATAGTTCCCAAATTCTTTCATTTTTTCACTTACAATTTTTAAGACTCAGTAATATAGGTTGTAGAGGAATGATTTCTGGGTGATAAAATAGGTTGAAAATTGTTTCCTCCCTCTTCAAATCTTGTCATTTAGTTTTGTGGGGAAAGTAGAACTAGTAGTGATTATTATTTCTATAGAGCAAAGATGAGGTTCCGATACACAGTCATCCAGTTTTCCTCCATTAGACTGTAAACTCAAAGGGAGGGAGTGTCTTTCGCCTTTTTTTCTTTTTTTTGGTATCTTCAGATTTAGCACAGTACTCAGCACCTCGGAGATGCTTAATAAATGCTTGTTAGCTGCCTGACTAATAGTTGGATTTTGAGAAATGAGCATTGTATTTTAAGTCAGAGACCCTGGGGGCCAAATCTTAGTTCTTCAACTTCCTCTCCATGTGGTTTTTACTTTCCTGGGTTTCAGTTTCCTTAGCTATAAAATTAAGGGAGTGGGATAGAAGGCCTCCAAAATCATTCTTAGCTCTAAATTCTCTGTTATTTTCTGCTGGTCAAAGTTTTCTTTTTGGGTGAAATTAAAAGATATTGAAACCAAAGCAATATAATGTATAGAAACTATATAGTTAGTTCTAAGGAAAAGATTTCCAAGTTTATTGTTTTTAATCATTTTTATTCATACATCTTGCTCAAACACACTATTTCCCAATAAACAACTCAATCCCTCCCCCGTAGTACCTTCCCATGCAAAAAATATAAAATTGTTGAATAGAATTATTTTAATTGGTGGCATATGTAACTTTTCATTTTTGGAATTTATATTTGTTAGCAGAAAGGAAGATTGTTTTAAATTTATTGTGTTTTAACTTAAATTTGGAATCAAAATGGTTCTTTGTATTTGATCTGAGTTTTATTGCTTTTTAATGTTTTCTTTGTTTATATCATGTAATCAATTTGCATATGAGAACCTCCTGGTGTATGCATGGGGATGGGTTTGTGGGGCCATCCCATGGAGCACATATGGAGATGAACTGAGTCCCTGGGATATTTCCAGGAACATATGTGGCTTAAGCTTTGAGATTATTTGTGCTTTGAGATTGTGAAGCAATTCCTAGATTAGTTTTGTAGTCCCTACAATAGTGTAGAGTTTCTTCACCTTTTTTGTGTCGTGGACTACTCTTGCAACTTCTCTTAATTCTATTGCTTTCCTTCAATTATTTCCTATTTATTCTGCATATGGCTTGTTTCTACACATCCTTTCTTCTTGTCTTCCCTGTTAAATTTTGAGCTTCTTGAAGGCAGGGACTATCTTTTGTCTCTTTTTGTGTCCCCATCTCTTAGCACAGTGCCTGGCACATAGTAAGTGCTTAATAAGTCTGGTGATGAAGCCTCAGATGGATTCCTCAGAATAATGCTTTTAAATGTATAAAAGAAAATATACAGGATTACAAAGGAATCCAATCACATTGAAGTACAGTTAATATAATAATAATTCAGTCAAAATAATAATAAAAAATCCTAATCTTGAACTGAAAGTTAAAAACCCCTGGTTTCAGCACTCTGCCAGGACTCAGACTGTTCTGCATGGACTCAGAGCTAGGGTACTCTTAGTTGGGGAGGGTATCCCAGCCTTCTTGGGCACTACGTATGCTTTTTCTTCTGGGACCTTCTGTGGGTCTAATGTATTGTTTTATTCAGTGTACTTTAGGTCATACAAGTTTTCGTATGTTTTTCAGGATTCTTTATGTTTGCCATGTCTTGTTGCTGGCATTTGACTTTTTTTCTTTTTCAAGTGTTTTCTTTTTTCCATACTTATATAATTTAAAGTTGTAAAATGCAGGAGGACTGCATTAATAATGACTAATTTATAATACAATGCATTTTATTATCATTTCATTTAATTTTTTAAAAGTAGATATTTAATAAATGTATAGTAGCCTGAGATGGACTCATGATAATAGGCTGTTAACCCATTATATGATTTTTTTTCCCAAGTGACTTCAACATTCATCATCTCAAGGACAAATATTACTATGCAAATAAATACTATATAGATTTTTTCTTTTTTCAAATGTATCTATTTATTTATGTATTTCTTTGTTTTTTAATTTTCAACAATCACTTCCATAAGTTTTAAATTTTCTGCCCTTCTTTTCCCCCTTCCTCCTCAAGAAGACATCAATATTATATGGGCTCTACACATACATTTCTATTAAACACATTTTCACAATAGTCATATTGCATAGAAGAATTAAAAACAATGGGAGAAAGCATGAGTAATACTAAACAAAACCAAACATAACAAAAGAGAAAATAGTTTGCTTCGTTCTGCATTCCAACTTTATAGTTCTTTCTCTTGATCTGTATAGTATTTTGCATCATGAGTCCTTTGGAAATGTTTTAGATCCTTGCATTGCTGTGGAGGACTAAGTCTATCAAAAAAAGTCCTCACACTGTGGCTCTTACTGTGTATAATGTTATCTTTCTTGTGCTCACTTCACTCAGCATCAGTTCATATAAGTCTATCCAGGTATTTCTGAAGTCTGTCTGTTCGTCATTTCTTACATCGTAATAGTATTCCATTACATTCATATACCACAACTTGTTCAGCCATTCCCCAATTGATGGTCATTCCCTCGATTTCCAGTTCTTGGCCACCACAAAGAAGAGCTGCCATATTTTTGTACATGTGGGACCTTTTTCCATTTTTATTATCTCTTTGGGATATAGCCCTAGAAGTGGTATTGCTGAGTCAAAGGATATGCACATTTTTATAGCCCTTTGGGCATAGTTCCAAATTGCTCTCCAGAATGTCTGGATCAGTTCACAGCTCTACCAACAATGAATTAGTGTTCCAACTCTCCCACATCTTCTCTGACATTTATCATTTTCCAGGTAACAGATTGGGAAACTGAGAATTGGAAAGACTGACCTGCTATTATCATCATGCTATCATCAATATGGGGAAGCTTGTACTATAATCCAAATCATGTGACTATAGTTCAGAGCTCTTTCCACTGTACCACTATACTATGCTCTCTACTAACCTATAGAAACCTTAAAAAATACTAAGATGAATAAAGTAGATTAAGGAACTAGGAAATAAGCAAATGTGGGTGTCAAGGACTAGGGGATCCTGGTCCTTGCTACCATCAGAGGGGCACAATTTGCTGGGATGAAAGCAAGATGCATAACTATCACCCTTTCCTTGCTATTTGGCTGTTCCATGCTTTTCAAAAAGACATATTCAAATGAATCAAATGACAGTGGAAAAGGGAACGAGTAGGAGGGACTTTACCTTAAAAAAAAAAATGAAACAAATTTTACTTGCAATTTGAAAAAAGTCCACTTTTTTTTTTTTTTTTTTTTTTTTTTTTTTTTTTTTTACCAAGGAAGTTGTAAGTCAAAAATTATAAAGGGATTTAGGGATCCCCTTGTCATAAATAAGCCAAGAGGAAAAAGAGTGGTTTGGAAATGTTTTAATTAATTAGATTAATTCATTCAGTGAATTAATCTACCAATGCAAATGCATGTTGATTTTGCTCTCTCACAGAGTACACATAACACCTATGCCTAATTTTTATTTTTAATTACAACTGTACAACAGACCATTTTATTCTTACATCCTCTCATTTTTTTTTTCTTTATATTTGCCCTTCTCTTTTCCAGCTTGTCAGGATTTGGCTTTATACTCATAAACCTTTTTGTGATCTTTGTCCAGTTTTAGCCTGGTGATAGCTACCTTACTAGGGTGAACATCCTCATGGACAGTCATGCTATTAGCTTTTTCATGATGTGCATGCTCAATGTAGATGATATATTTCTTTCTGTAAACCTGGACTACTTTGTCAATTTGCTGACTTTTGTAGTATCCATGGTAGTATGGAATTGGAACACAGAATGAAGCAGCTCTACCAACAATGAATTAGTGTTCCAACTCTTCCATATCTTCTTCAACATTTATCATCTCTCTGAGACAGGAAAACTTTAGAGGGAAATATGAATTTGGCTTTGGGCATATTGAGTTTAAGGTATTTACTGAACATCCAGTTTATGATCTCTTAAAGATAGTTGGAGATTTGAGATTGGAGGTGAGTAGAGAGTTTGGGGCAAGATAGGTATATTTGAGAATCATCAGTATAAAGATGGTTAATTACATCCATGGCAGCTGATAAAATTATCATAGAGGCAGAAAAGAAGAAGACCCATTACATATTCCTTTCATTCATGCAGATGGAAACCTCTGCTCATCTTTCTGTGCAATTAATTAGTTGAACAAATTATTGGAATGATTGAACAAATAATGAACAAATATTCCATCTGCATTGTAACTTTCCCCATTATGGTTTCAATATATCATGGGTCATCATAAGAAATTAAATGAGAATTTTTTGATAGTTTTGTAGAAGTCACAGATCACACGAGAAGGATAGCAAATGACACAGAAAGAGTTTGCAAACTCAGAAATGCATAAAATACATGTATAGTATTGTGTCATATCAGCATATTTATCTTTTAGTACTGACATTGAGAGGAGTTAAGTGACTTGCCCAGGGTCACACAGGTCCTAAGCAGATGAGGCAGGATTTAGTATTATAAATACCCCATAAAAGGAAAAGAAAAAATTCAAACTTCTCTGGTGTGAAGGGAGGATCAAAAATTTTTATGTGGATTTTCTAGATTGCGAGAGTGCCTCTACCGTAACCCCCATGACATGGAAAAGATAACTGGGCCTACTTTTTAGGCCCAAGTTAGGGGTCACTTTCTTCAGGAAGCTTTCCTTGACACTTTCCCATCTCCTTTTCCCCCAGCTGAAAGGGAACTCTCTTCCCTCCCAACTTTCTCCTGGAACACTGACTGCATCATTCCTTTATATTCATATGTTCCCTAGTTTTTTGGGCAAAGGGTTGAAGGCTCTTTAAGAGTGGTCTTTGTCCCATCACCTCTTTATATTTCAGGTGCTTAGGACAGTGTCTTTCATAGAGTTTAGTGCTTAATATAAATATTTGTTGAAATGGATGAAAGTGAGTTAAATTGACATTAGAAAAACATATAACTGCAGTTATTTCATTAATTCTAGAAACCAAACTGCTGTTAATCAATAACCTCAGTATCAGTGACATAATTTCCTGAAAACTGCTGCTTTGTAATGGTTAACCTCCCACTTAGTTGCTCACAGCAGGGGGTAGTTTCCCTTTCATCACAGTCTTCTGTTTTTATCTTACACTGTGATTTTAGTGATTATGCCTTTAAAACAGCAGCAAGGAGCTAACAATTCTCCAGGTAGCGAGAAATGGAGTAATTTTGATATGGTAATTTTTAATAAGCTAAAGAAAACCTTCCTGAAGGTAACAATATAAATTGATAATGTTACCTTAGACATTACATTTCTCTAGGTTAGTAGTGAAGGAGATCAAGCCTCTTGATCTGTATACTATCTGAAGGGTGGTGGCCCTCCAGATATATCATTCACTGTAACTTCTATGGGCCACTAGTTGGTGCAATGGATGGAGCACTAGGCCTGGAGTTAGAAAGATTTCTTCATGAGTTCAAATCAGACACTTATTAGCTATGTGACCTTCGGCAAGTCACTTCACCCTATTTGCCTCAGTTCCTCATTTGTCACTGGAGAAGGAAATGGAAAAACATTCCAATACCTTTTCCAAGAAAGCCCCATATGGAATCATGAAAAATATGTTGTCCACCAGTGTGGACAACAAAGGATTGGGGGAGTTTTCTAAAAGCTATTTTTTTGTTTGAGAGGTTTTGAAGGATCAGGGCCAGTTGAGAATTTGGGGGATGGGTAGAAGACTAAGAATTAAATCAACTTTAACTTTCCTAAACTTAATCTAGATTATGTTGTTCTTACCTCTAATCATATAGCAAACAAAAACACCAAAAATATGACAAGCACAGTTTACTTCTTTTTAAAAGGAATTTCAAGTACGCTCTGATCATAATTTTCATTGCCATGATATACTTAAATATTAAAGACAAACAGTAAGCATCAAATTGCTATGCCAGGATATATGGACTTCCCTTGCAGAAAATTCATACATTTGCCTTTTTTTCTTTGTCAAAGCTCAAATCATATAAGCCAAAATTCTTCAAGTTTTATATGTTCAAATGCGAAAGAATGGCCAACCAGATTTTAAAATACAACATAAACTCCAAAGTTCTCTTTGTATCACACTGTGTAATATGTCCCAAAGTATTCTGTTAGTACTGCCATGGTGGGGAAAATGAACAGGAATTTTACTCATTCCAGTTTAAAGAGGTATGCTTATGTTGCGAAAGAAAGACTAATTTAATTACAAGCAGAAAAAAAGGGATAACTGACAGATGTGGAGTAAGATTTGGAGTTTAGGTTGCCTAGTTTCATGAGTCTTTTCTATAACAAAGATTTAGATGTAGAAAGCACTAGATCACCATGGAGGGAGAGATCTCTATTTAAAAAGCTTCCTTCTGCATAGCATAGGCATATTACAGTGAGCTCTTTGTGAAAGCCAGATAATTTTGCTACAAGTGAAATTACTCTATGAAAAGGCACACAATTGCATATATGCCTACTGTTTATTTGATCACTCAGTCAACATTTATTAAACTCCTACTTCTATAAAGGCACTATGGACCAGCGTAGGAATCTTAGCAGTAGCTTTACTATGTACTCCCCCCTTCCTAGGTAAAAGTATATTAATTACAAATGTAAATTAAAAACAAATCCAAATTCCTTACTATATTATTTATTCTCCATAATTTATTCATTTCCTGAGATTATGGGTATTTGTTCTACAGTTTTCCCAGGGACCAGAGTAAAGATGAAAAAAACAAACAAATAAATCCATAACACAAGTTCTTTATGCGAATGTTGAGTTTATACAATATGTATGTAACTAACACAATACCTAGAATATATTAGTCATTCAATAAATAATAAATAAATAATAAAAATAATAAATGTTGAGTGTTGAAGGAACGTGAGTCAATTAAAGAATAATGCAGCAATTTCTTTTTTTGAAACATTGGTTTTATTTGTTATCTTTTGTTTTTATTTCACCTTCATTTTCCAATATATTTTTCCCCTCCCTTACTCCATGATAGCTATCTATCTATCTATCTATCTATCTATCTATCTATCTATCTATCTATCTATCTATCTGTCTGTCTGTCTGTCTGTCTGTCTGTCTGTCTGTCTGTCTGTCTGTCTATCTGTCTGTCTGTCTGTCTGTCTGTCTGTCTATCTATCTATCTATCTATCTATCTATCTATCTATCTATCTATCTATCTATCTATCTATGTATCTCCCTTACCACAAAGAATAACAAAGAAAGAATTAAGGGGAGAAAGAAAAGAGGAAAGGAAAAGAAAAGGGGAAAGTAGGTCAACAAAACTATCTAGCACATTTACCAAGTCTGACATTCTGCTCCATAACTGACAGGGAGATGTAAATGAAGTGATTTCTCGATAATGATGTGACCAGTAATTTCAGTTTTAAATACTTAACAAAGTGATAAAATATGAATGCTCATAGTATACCAGGAATTTAGTCCTTTCTCCTCCTTCATGAGGTCTTGCTGCATATTTCAGTGGCCTCTCCTGAAGCTCACTCAGGTTTGGAGAGTCTATATTTCTGGCAGTCAGAGCCACTTTTGGATCTTCTAAGCTATGAAGATCTGTCCTTCTACTAGAGAGGCCATTGGGTTTTCCTGTACACATTTAGGAATAAATCAACTGGCCAAGCAAATAAAGTGTGTGGTGGAATAGTGGTGGTAGTCAGTTATACAGGACAGGTGCTCCCTAAATTACAAAATCAGATTTTAAAATATTTTATATGTATAATGAGATCTCTTTTTTCAGTGATTCTAATTCTGAGATTGGTAACACTTTTCCTTAGTTTATAGATTGAGGACAACAACCAAGCTGCCTTGGGATAATAACACCATCTAGTGGCTACCACAGAGACCTGTTTAATACTCTATACAGGATGGTCCTTGAAAATACAGAATGCTTTGCCATGACTAGGGGTAGGGGAAAGGGATTGAAAGCATAGGATAGGTCACAATATCTGCCCGACTTCCAACACATCACCAATAACATTTTAGGGGAAATAAGGTTAAAACAAAGGCCAAGGACAAAGTTTTAAAGGACAAAATAAGTCATACAAGGGCAAAATAAAATCTGAGGTGTAAGAAGAAGCAGGGAGTGGCTTTTGCCTGCTTTTCTCTGGTGCTGACAGTGGATTACCACATTATTTGAAGGTGCAAGGGCTTCATGTCATTTTAAGCATCAGCTGACGGAGCTGCCTCTTCCTTCTCAGACCAACTACCAGCAAGATAGAATGCTACCAATTGAAGAGCCTGGAGGAGTTGCTCAGATGTAGCACACCCTCCTAAGGATTAGGAATTGTATGGTTGCAAAATGGTCAGGATTTGAACCTAGGTGTGACTCGATATGGAGTCTGGAATTTTGTAGCAAGAAATGACCCAGTTAAGTAAGTATATATTGGAACTAAGTAATTATGAGTCAGGGACCAGAGCAAGAAAACAGGTAGGGATGCATCATGGGTATAACCCACGTGGAATGGTATCATAGGAAGTGTCCTGAATTAAGGAGGAGTCAGACAGATGGGATTGTCATTAACAGAACAGGACTAGAGAAAGAGAAGAAAGAAGGGTAGAAGAGCCTAAGGTGACCCCAATGGTACTTTTAAGTAAGGACTTTTAAATAGATGATGTAGGACTTTCTTGGTGGTCTAGGTCCTTGGAAATATCTCATCCTTTTCTTAAAAGGAAGGGACTAGAGTTTGGTTGATCAGGAAGGTTTCAAAATCAATTTGCCTTTCTGTCTACTCTAAAGTCTGCTGTTTAGTCTTCCTTCTTCCATGAACCTTCTGTGTCTGACAGAAATATGGGAGAATTAGGGGATGATGGTGGCTTAAGCAAGGAGGGTTAATAGGGAAGTTATTCTGCATTGAGATAAACAGAAACCCTGAGAGACAGTTTCTGAGTGATTAACAATCAGTTTATTAATTAGGTTAGCCAGCAATCAATTAAATTGATGGTCAGTGGGTTTTCTCAGTCACCAAAGATGCCAAGGGAGATCTTGAAACACCTTAAATCCTTTCTGAAAATCAAGTGAAAATCAACCTTGATTGGTGAACATTTAATGAGGAGGTAGGCTACAAGTCAGCTCCTCCTGCTGAGAAACGACTTGATCATAAGACTTAGTAGCCTCAAGACATCTGGGAAGCCATCTCCATCCTAGCCTCTCTAGCTAGTTTTCTCCTTCATGAGCTGAGTTGCCCTAAACTCTAATGGAGGGGGCCCCAAGGACAGGGGGTTCCTCCTTCAGGCAAAGGTACACCCAGACTAGATTCTTTTTATATTCTAAATAGAAATTTGGTCTCCCAGTTGGTTGGGGTGTCCACCCAAAGTTTACAAGCATGTGCTTTGGGGGTTAGGAGCAATTTTATCACTCAACCATGCCTTTCAGGGGCTGACAGACCTTTTCAGGAGATGGGTTTAATAGAAATGAAAGGAAAAGAATGAATAATTAGTTATTAGTAGGTAGTATAATATTAATTTATCTCAGCACCAAAATGATTCTCATCTGATTTTTTTTCCCTGGTTCAAGTCCCTGACAGGGACAGCTCTGCAGTTATATTTATTCCATTACCCTATGAAGTTGGAGCATAGTGGGCACATAAATATTTTAGTGCTCCAATTAATCTGTGGTTTCATGGACGTAGTTAATCCATCTACTGGAGCATACTGCTATACCTTCTTATCCTATGTGATTTTTATCCATCTTTTGCCATAAACCTACAGAGCACTTACCCAGGGTGCTTCAGGATTTCATCTTTTTGGGTTTTTTTTTTTTTTTGCTATTTTTTTTGTCTTCCAGTTCATGTATCATTGTTCATGAGATGATCTAGCTTAGTTAGGTCTTATGTCAAGCTTTCTACAGATTCCCTTTCTCTTTTCTTTGTTATTTTGTGGAATGATACTACTTAAATCTTTCCCCATTCTCCTTTATAATCTTTCCCCAGAAAGTTTTATATCATTTTCAAATGAGTTTATATTTTAAACCATTGTTGCCATATCTATCTGCTTGGCAGCAAGATCAATTTTGCTTCCTGAGATGGTTTCTGTAATAATAGGGAAACTGAGGCATATTTTCCCAAGCAAAATCAATTTATTAACAGTAACACATATAACTATTAATAAAGAGAGTCAGACCTGGCCCTCTTAGTCAAGGCAGTGACTTTGATGAGAAGGGAAAGATCTTCTTTAACACAAGAAAGAGGAGTTCTGGGTGATTGGGAAGTGCCACCCCTGGCTACAGCTGGGAAAGGGGGATTGGCTTTCAGGTGTGGCTGATCATGCCCCCATAAGACAATAAAGTATGTTATGCTAGCTTTTTTGGCTATCACATCCCACTGCTATAAGTTCTCTCCACATCTTTGCCAGAAATCCTTTGGCTGATTGATCAGAAGGCACCAAAAACCTAGACTGGATCTTAGGGCAAGAAGATACATGAATCACCTTCCCATATAAGAATGTAGGTACTTTATCCTTGTTTAGTTCCTTATGGTTGTTTGCTCATATTTATGTTTTTTTCGACTCCTGTGTTTCATATTTTCTACATAGATCTAGTGTTTTAATAAGGAATACATGAAAATTCTTTATTTCATTTAAATGGAAAGAAATTGGAATTTCTCCCCTCACATTTCCCTACAGTTGTAACCACAACAGAGACATGATATAGCAATGATAGTGCCATGGCAGATGGTGACATTGACATGACATAATCATGACCAAGCTGTGACAAAGAAATAACAGTCATGGCATGACATATAGCTGTAATATTGGTGTGACATTATGTTTGTGTGATATTGGCATGTAATTTGCATGCCATTGTGCAATTTTTGATGCATCATGCATTGGCATGATATTTAATATTGGTGTAATATTGATATATTATGGGCATGATACTGGCATAAAATTGCATGATATTTATGGGACACTGGAAGGCACTTTGGCATGACAACAATATGGAATTGGCATGGTATTTGTGTGGTATTAGCATGATGTTCCACATTGGTATGCAACTGGCATGAAATGAGCATGTAGTCAGTGCAATATTTGCAAGATATTTGGCATGATGTTTTATGTTGGATATTTGGATGTAATTGGTATAATGTTTTCATGACATTGGCATGTAATTGGTCAATGTTTGATATTGGCATGATATTGACATGCTACTGATGTGTAATTGATGTAGCATTAGTGTCTAATTGGCATGACATTGGCTTGTAATTGGCATGATATTGTTGTGACATTTGGTGTAATCTGGCTTGATACTGGCATGAAATTGATGTGATATATATATATATATATTTGGCATAATATTTGCATAATATTGGCTGATGCTTAATCTTGTCATGATGTTGACCTTTGTGGGATATTGGCATGATGCTTAATATTGGAGTGCAATTGATATGATGTTTAAATGAAACTTATATGTAATTGACAGGCAATTGTCATGATACAGCCATGGTATTGACATGGCATAGCTATGATATCAGTATGACATTGTCATTTCACAACTGTACCATTGGCTTGACAGAGGCATAATATTGGCATATCATAACCTTGTTCCTCCTTCTGAGAAGGTGCTTCCCTCAAGAACCACAGTCACACTGTCTAAACCAGACTTGAGAACCATTGTGTCTCTGCCCAGCTAAGGGTGGTCAGATCCTTTTCCAGCACCAAAACTTCATACTTGTGAAGAACTGCTTCTATGAGCTACTAAGGAGGTCCTGATAGGGGGTAGGAGGGATGCGTCACTGGAGTGACAGAGAAGCATGACACTAATATGACATAACTGCGATAGTGGCACAACAGAGGCGTGACATAGGCATGGCATTCTTGTGACAGAAACATGACACTGAAATGAGGGAGGTGTGACATTGGTATGAGAGATATATGACTTTGGTATGAGAGTGATGTGATGGAGGTGTCACATCCGTATAACAGGTGAGACAGAGGGGTAACATTAGCATGATATAGCCTGATGGAGGTACAACATATCCATGACAGAGGCATGACACAGATATGACAGAGTTGTAAAAACCATGATAGATGTGTGACAGAAGTGTAACATAGGCATGACAGATTACAAGATAGACTGGCAGATTGTAGCAGAGGTATGATGTAGTTACTATGACTTGGGAGCCTGTTAGCATCCTTCCCCCTCTCTAGCAGTAGCCTTTCCATAGTCTCCTTGATCCCAGCAGGTTCCCAAATATCCAGCACAAACAGGCAATGGAGGAGTCCTTCCCTTCCTTTGTCCTGTTTCCATTGGGTGTAGACCAGTCCTTCCTGCCTGAATGTTAACCCTATCCACCTCCTCCATCCCAGACCTCAATTTCTATGGTGGTCTGCGAGTTTCTTTCTAGTTCTGGAATTCTATGGAAAACTTCCTTTTGTCAATCTTTCAAATATGCTTTCATTAATTTCTTTAGCACTTTGATGTGAACTCATCAGTATGGCTACTTCCTCCAATGGTACAGAGTATAACTCATTTGTGTTTTCTTATCCCATGCAATTCTTTTTCATCTTCCACAATGGATGTGGTCACACAATATGTCAGGGGCCTTAATCTAGGTCTCTTAGCATAGTGGATAGAGTGCTGGACTTGGAGTCAGGAAGATATGAGTTTGAATCCTGCCTTAGACACTTATTACCTGTGTGATCCTGTTAATTAATCTCTCAGTTTTTTCAGTAAAATGGGGATAATAATTGATAATAAAAGGTACTGATAATAAAAAGATGAGTCTTCCTGACTACAGGCCTGGAACTTTAGCCACCCAGCTATCCCCCTTACTTTATAGGGTTGTTTAAATGATCAAATAAGAAAATATATGTAAAGTAATTTGTAAGCCCTAAGGTTCTCTGGAAATATTATTATTAGTAGTATCTCTTGACATTGCCTGAATGATGCTGCATCATGTTGGCTTTCCATCAATTCTTCCTTGGTATAGTTAAATGACCTGCCCACTTGCTTTTCCAAATATATATTTCTCTAATAATGTAATCTATGCCACTTTTCTGCACAGTTAATCTCTGGTAATCGTAGCAACTAGGTGGAACATTGGACTGCTGGGCCTGGAGTCAAGAAGGCTTGAGCGCGAATCCAATCTCAGACACTGATTAGCTGTGTGCCCTTGGATGTCACTTAACCTCTGTTTGCTTCAGTTTCCTCAACAGTAAAATGGCAATACAGTAGCATCTACCTTCTAGAGTTGTTGTGAGAATAAGATGAGATAGTATTTGTAAAGTCCTTAGCACAGTGCCTGGCACATAGTAGATGCTATATAAACGTTAGCATAATCACAATAATAATTATTAATACATTGTAGTCTACTCTACCACATGCTTCCTCAACATGTTTTGGGCAATCCAGAACTTTAATTCTTTGGAGATTGTGGAAGTCTGTGACTTGAAGCCATATTAGTATAACTGAAACAATAATGTTAAAAAGCAAGGTCTTAGTTTCATTGAGAAATTTAGGGTCATTAAAAACATGGCACAATTTCCAAAAGGCCATCTAGCTTGCTCTCCTTCCCCTAGTCAATTCTGACTCCAGTTCACTTTTCATATATAATATCTAAGATTAGTGTTCAAGATACTTATGTCTAAGATACCAGGACCAGTTCTATGGGTTGTCTATCTAAGTGCAAATCATAGCCTGGAAAATAAGCATTTTTTTTATTTTGCTGTATGGATAGTTAGAGCAATATCTTTGGAGTGATTTTGAACCTAATTTAGCAGGCCCTGTAATATCCTTGGACTTGATACAATCAACGCAATGGTACCTGAAAATGTCAGTATCTGGTAGAACCTCACCATCTACAGGGAATTGCCTCCAAGGTGATTTTTAGGGTCTTTTTTCCCTTGTTGAGATAACTGACTTACATCCATGAAACTTTTTTGGAAGTTTTTGTTGATGTTTGTCCTTTTATTAGCTTCCCATTTTGGGAGTTCAACAGTATATAATAATAGGTACGTTAGAGTGAATTCTGTGTTATATATTTTTCTCATTTTTATTTTTTAATTTGGTTTTAATTTTAATCTTCGGTCTAATAAGATGATGATATAACTAACTGTAAGCAAACAGTTAATCTGGAAATAACTTTTATACCCAGTAACCATTTATCTACTGGTTTTTAAAAGGTAGCCATTTTCATTTCTGACGAAGTTATTTGGTCTTTTCCATCTCCAGTGTCTATTCTTGAGGAAAGTATAATATATTGCCATGAATCTTCTGTATAGTTTACAAGTCTTCCTCATTTCTTACTGTTAAACCACATTTTCTAACATTTTTTGCTGCCTTGTTTTGCATTAAGGTCACCGAATATCAAAATATATGCTTATTTAATTTGGATAGTCTTATCAAGCTTTTGATAGAATTTTTCTGTCTTTTCATCCTCTACAATAGGTGCTGGAAAACAATGGAATTCTTTTTACTGGTCTTTTAATAAATTATCATGAGGATCATAATACTAGATTACCACATAACACTATGAAATAGCGTTTCTTGTTGCCTTTAGATGCATAACCAAGTTAACTCTTCAAGGATAATCTGAGAACACTACTTCCATTTAGCTGTAACTTACTTTTGTTTTCTAGTTTTATTTTTATTGGGAATGTAAAAACTAATGTGATTCAGTTCTTCCAGCATAGTGGCTTTTAACTTTGGGTCTATGGCTGAGAACCATGGATAGATTTCAGAGGGTCCATGAACAACTTGGATGGGGAAAACTTCCATTTCTATTTTCACTAACTTCTCACTAGAATTTAACATTTCCTTTAATTATTTAAAAACATTATTTTGAAAATAGGTCAACAGAATTTATCAGCCTGTCCAAGAGGGGTACATGGTACAAGAAAAGTTGAGAATTATTTTAATAATATACACACTTACTGGTCACTGGACAAAGGTCTTACACCTAGAATCCCAACAGTTAAGTTAATGTTTAGAGGAGGTTGAAAAAGGGTGTACTTTTTAGCACTCTGTCTCCTTTTCTGGTAGAATATTGTTACCAATAGAGAAGAAGTAGGGAGACATGTAAAATTAAATTCCATTTTGTATTTTCTTGCTATTGCTTGTTGCCAGGGTAGTTACGGTCAAAGGAGTCATCAATGGTTATGAGCTTCTTCTCACTTAGCTAGACTGGATCTCATAAAGCAGACGGAACCTTTAGCTGAGATCAGAATAGTTTTCCCAGCATGGGTTTTTCTCTGGCATAGCCTTAAGGAACCAAGAAATGCCTACCTACCATAGTAAGGCATTATAGTAAGACTATTAATTAATAAACTTTAACAAAAGCTTCTTGATGTACATTTAAAGTTTCACTAAAAATATATCTACATTACATATTGTTTACTTATTTAATATATTTTTTAACTGCTGCCAATCATTCCAATCATGCAGTGAGTTCAGAGTTAAAAATAGGACATAGTCATGAAAAATATGTGTATACTCTGAAATATGTATATATATTACATACATATACACACATTATATATATATGTGTGTATCATGCACACATGCATATCAAAAAAATGCTAGGTTCAAATACAACCTCCGACACTGGCTATGTGATCTTGGGCCTTAGCCTCTTTGCCTGTTTCTTCTTTCTGGGTTATTGTGAGGATAAAATAAGATAATATTGGTAAACTGCTTAGCACAGTGTCTGACACATAGTAAGTACTATATAAATGTCAATTAGTACTATTATTATTTATAATTTTTAGGTCATGTTTATACTACTATTTGTAATATTATAAAACATTAAAACTCTTAGGGGTCATTTTAACTCCAATATCAATCCCTTTTTAGGGCAGGAACTATTTGTTAGAGTCTAATCTTGTAGATACCCTGTCTGCCTGAAGAGTTATGATTAGCCCATCTTTGATGATTGCTGATTTCAAAAAGTTTGCTTGTAGTGATTTCCCCCCACTGAAAATCTTAGATAATTTTCTCTTTCCTGATGTGTCAGGATTCACTGGAGAAAAGGGAATCCTCTAGTTGGTTAGTTAAATGCTATCAAGATCTATGGAGAGCTGATGAGTCCCCATGACAATTGTTTTTGTGTTCATATGGCCTTACTGGTAAAATAATTCCATTAATATCTCTTGGTATTGGGTGCCTAGAAATGGGTATGTTTGTGGAGATGATAAGAGTAGATGCGATACTTAGACAAAACAGTAAGTTAATACTTCTTTCTACAAAGCCCTAAAATACAAATAAAATTTTCTTATGAAACCCATTGAGATCCCCTTTATAGTTTCTAAAATTTCTTTTTAAGCATTGTTTAGGTCCTCTGGGGTTTCTTTATGTTTTTTCTCTTTGTAAATAGCAAGCCTAGCTAAAGCAGCAAGGATCCCTGAGGGCAGTTGGGAGATGGCATGTGCCAGGAGGTCAGACTTCCCCTCACATCTCTCCCAGGACTCTCTTCCCAAGAGCTACCCTCCAGGCTGTTATTGCTAATTATATCCCAGCCCCCAAAGCCATCATTCAGAGAAGCAACCTTTATGGTAACATGACTGGACAACTGTTTCTGCAGGTGCTTTAGCAGCAGCCTCCTCCACAGCCAGAACCAAGAAAGACCCAGAAAACACAGCTGTCACCTCCAAAGTCCTTGGCACCATGCCAAATGGTTCAACATTAAAAGTAGATGTGATTTTAAAAAAAATGAAATGACACTAAGAAAGATGAATTACCATTTGCCTTACTACTAGACCTTTTCATCTGACTTGCATCTAAAACCTCCTACGGTTTATAGCAAATAAGATAATATTTGTGATGTGCTTAGCATAGGAACTTGTCCATAGTAGGTGGTATATAAATGTTAGCTATTACTATTATTATTTACATTTTTAGGTCATGTCTACACTACTATGTAGTCTATGTGTGACTACATTACTACCCCCATTTAGAACCAAACTCCCTAAGAGCAAAAGTTCTCTGACTTTTCTGTCTGTATCCCCAACATTTAGCACAGTGGTTTATTTTTTTGTTGTTGTTGTTAAATTTTGTTTTTCATTTTTAATACCGTTTGTAACAGATAAAACAATTCAAATTTTTGGTCAGATGATACTTCTTTTTAAAGCATTTACAATATGGACCACAAAAGAATTTTTTTTTAAACATTAACCAACTGAGACACAAATAATATTTATGTTGCTAGCTTCACAAGCTTTTGACCTAATTGTCTCCACAGTATTACTAAGAATTAAAGGACCCTAACTTATTGTTGTTGGTATAAAGTCCTAAACCTAATAGCTTTATTTTAGACTTAACCTTGGATGTTCCCCTATCAATAATCTATAATTGAATAGATCTGGTATTAAACTTACAAAGCTTTTGACTATAGGAAATTGCCACCCAGAGTAGGGACATTGCAGGGATACAATATCTCTCCAACTTCTTGTCAGTTCCAGGCAGGATTAGATTGTCCACTTGCATTCAGTCAGGCTTAAAGTCTGCCAAGTGTCAGTGGGGAAATTGAGTCAGGAGAATCGTACCTCAGCCCAGGCTGAACAGTCACTCTCCCACCCTTCCCATGAGATCACCTTTTGCAGTTCATACCAGTGTCTCACCAACTTACTGGCATCATGGATTGGAGGCTCAGATTGCCTTTCTTGCTACTCATACCTGGAGTTAGACTCAGAAGAACAGCCACTTAATAGTCCCATAGCATCTAAAAATGGCAAGTTCCAATAACCAAGTTTCAAATATGATTAAAATTTCACTTTGGCTAAGGAACATCTTTTGAGGCAAGTCTTAAGTGGCTTGCATGCCTTTCTATACATGTTCTAGTTCATGATTAAATAGCAATCATAAAATCAAATTTACCATTAAAACCTTAACTTTCCATCAATGCCAAATTTTATCTGAGGTTACCTTCCTCTAGGAAATTTAGACTGAAATTCTTTTCCCCAAACTAAAGATGTCATTGATTTATTCTCAGTAATTAATTCAGTCAATTATTTTAATACTAATTGCTTTTACCTCACTTTGTAACATGTCCAATTTTTCTCCCCATCACTCCCCTCCCCCTGTTTTCTAATATTTTGCATTCTCATTACTCCTTCCCTCAATGTATCCTCCCTTCTATCACACCCCACCCTTCCCTTATCCCCATCTTCTCTCTTTTCTTGTAGGGCAAGATAAATTTCTATACCCCATTCCCTGTAGTTCTTATTTCCCAATTATATGCAATAAAAATTCTCAACATTCGTTGCTAATACTTTGAATTCCAACTTCTCTCCCTCCTCAGTCCCACTGAGAAGGGAAGCAATTCAATACAGACTAAATATGTGTTCTTTTGCAAAAGACTCTCATAATAATCATGTTGTGTAATCCTAATTATATTGCCCTCTGTCTTACTCTATCCCCCCTTATTTTTTTCCCCACAAATGACCTAGTCCCTTCTCAAAAGTGTTTATTTCTAGTGACTCCCTTCTCCCATTTGCCCTCCCTTCTAACATTCCCCTCATCCCACTTGTTGCCTCCTGTCCTACTTTCCTGTGGTGTGATATAAATTTTCATATCAAATTTAGTGAGAATGTTATTCCCTACTTCAGCCATATGTGGAGAGAGTTGCTTCATTTTTCCCCTCTTCCCTCCTCCCTTTTCTCCTCCATTGAATAAGATTTTTCTTATCTCTTTTATGAGTTACAGCCTACCCCATTACATTTCTCCTTATCTCTTCCCAGTATTTTCCTCCTTCACACCTTAATTTTTATTTTATTTTATTTTTTTGTGTAAATATCATCTCTTCTGATATAACACACCCTGTACACTCTCTCTCTCTATATATATATATGTATATATATGTGTGTGTGTGTGTGTGTGTGTATGTACAATCTCTCCATCTACCCAAATACTGAGAAAAGATTCAAGATTTAAAAATATTTTCTTTCCATGTAGTAATGTAAACAGTTCAGCTTTAGAGAGTCCTTTATGATTTTTCTTTCCTATTTACCTTTTCATGCTTCTCTTGATTCTTGTCTTGGGAAGCCAAATTTTTCTATACAGATCTGGTCTTTTCCTCAATATGAATGATTGAAAGTCATCGATCTCATTGAATGACCATTTATTCCCTTGAAGTATTATACTCATATTTGCTTGGTAAGTGATTCTTGGTTTCAATCCCAGTTCCTTTGACCTCTGAAATATCCCATGCCTAGCCCTTCGATCACTTAATGTTGAAGCTGTCAGATCCTGTGTTATCCTGAGTGTATTTTCACAGTACTCAAATCTTTCTTTATAGCTGCTTGCAGTATTTTCTCCTTGATCTGGGAACTCTGAAATTTGGCCACAATATTCCTAAGAGTTTCTCTTTTTGGATCTCTTTCAGGAGGTGATCAGTGAATTCTTTCAATATTTATTTTGCCCTCTGATCCCAGAACAAATACCTCAGTTTTCTTATATATAAATTGAAGGAGTTGAACTCAGTAACCTCTATAATGGTCTCTAAAAGGCCTTTGAGGTCTTCTAGCTCTATATCTATGATCCTCGATAATTTCATGGAAGATAATGTCTAGGCTCCTTTTTTGATCATGGCTTTCAGGTAATCCCACAATTTTTAAATTGTGTCTCCTGGATTTATTTTCCAGGTCAGTTGTTTTTCCAATGAGATATTTCACATTCTCTTCTACTTTTTCAAATTTTTGGTTTTGTTTACTAACTGCCTGATTTAACTCATAGTCATTCATTTCCCTGAACTGAATTCTCTCTTTCAATGAATTATTTTGTTCAGTGAGCTTTTGAACCTTCTCCTCCATTTGGCTAATTCTGCTTTTTAAAACCTCCTTCCCCTCATTGACTTTTTGGACCTCTTTTTCCAGTTGTTAGCCTCTTTTTAAAGCTATTATTTTCCTCAGCATTTTTTTGGTTCTCCTTTAGTAAGCTGCTAACTTGTTTTTTAAGTTCTTCTATTGCCTGAGCCCAGTATAAGTTCCCTTTGGAGGCTCTGGAGGCAGAGAACTTGACTTCCTCGGACAGTATGCCTTGTTCTTCCTCATTTGAAAGGATAGGAGGAGACACCTGTTCCCCAAGAAAGTAACCTTCTATAGTCTTATTCTTTTTTTTGGGCATTTTCCCAGCCAGTTACTTGACTTCTGAGTTTCCTCTCCACAACCACCTTGCCTCCAGTTCCACCTAGCCAGCACTTGGGGGCTGAAATTCAGATGAGTTGCTCCAGAGGCTCAGGGATTTTAGGTGGGAGCAGGGCTGCTATTCAGTGTGAGATTAAGATCAGCTGCTCAGGAGGGGGCAGGGCCACTACACAGGGCTCACTTCCCTCAGGGGCTTTACGATGAGATCTTCAAAAATGGATGCAGGCTACTGCCTGCTTTGGGAGTCCCATCTGCTGCTGCCTGTACTGTTGCCTTCTGAGGAGGCCTGAGATATGGGGACACCCTGCTCCCTTCTGGGCCAGCTGAAAAGATCCTCTCACTCACCTTTAGTGCCTGTGAGTTGAGGGATCTGTGCTGCTGCTGGAGCTCAGATCTGCTCCTTTTGGTGCCACGTGGCCAAGGCAGGGCTGGGCTCTGCTCTGCACCCAGTGCTCAAAAGACCTTTCCCGTCAGTCTTTCAGATTTTCTGGGATAGAAATCTCCTCCACTCCATTGTTCTGTGGCTTCTGCTGCTCTAGAATTTGTTGAATGTTCTCCTTTACAGGTGTTTTATGGGCTGTGGGATAAGAGCTAGCATATATGCATCTTTCTACTCCACCATCTTGGCTCCTCCCCCCAGTACAGTGGTCTATATATAGAAGTGATTAATGCATGTTTGTACACACATATATCTTGATATAACAATGTACATCTGTATGCAGAGCCGTGTACATAAATACACAAATGTATTCTTCTCAATTTGTTTTTACCAGTGTCACAAATTATCAGTATTTAAAGGAATTTCAGATATCTAGGCCATCAGATATACTTGAATAAGAATTCCCTTCTCCACCTGATAAGATTTCATCCAGATTTCACTGTAAGACTAGAAAGGCAACATGATATAGTGGGTACGACAAAGGGCAAAGAAGTTGGAGTCTGGAAGACTTAGGTTTAGCTCCCATGTCAGACACTTACTAGAACTGTGATTCTCTTAACTTTGCTGTACCTCCGTTTCCTTATATATAAATTGAAGGAGTTGAACTCAGTAACCTCTATAATGGTCTCTAAAAGGCCTTTGAGGTCTTCTAGCTCTATATCTGTGATCCTGTACCCTTCATTGTTCTTGGACAGAGAGATATTATGCATTAGAGCTTTAATTCACCTTCTTGTCAAAAGAAGACTCAGATGTAAAACATACCATGAATCACTCTCTCCAACATCTGGAAATTCTTTGTGAACCTCAGACTGCTTCTGGTATCCTCTGAAGAAGGAGGAACTACTAATAGTTCACTTGTCCCACTCATCCAGGATCAGTACCTGTCCCCATCATTAACCCCTAATGATTTTGTCTCATGGGCCTTCCCTCATTAGAAGGGTTCTTTAATTATGTCCTTATGGGGTTCCCCAACTCACCACACACTCAGATGGGGCCCCTGGGCATATGTTTTACAGGACAGGGAAAGGAGCTTTACAGAAATCCCAGTTTTTTTTCTTTTTTGGTCAGGCTGTGGGATCATAGTCATGGAGGCAAGGATCACACAGAACCCCTGTTCTATTCCTTCATTCCTAACCCATATCTGAAAATCCAGATCACATAGTTTGTGAAAGATTTTATTGGAGAAGATGCAGAATAATGATTGTCTAACTGCTAAGGGATGCCCTGCTGAACCCTCATAGACCTGTGACAATGCAAAAACATGAGTTGTAGCTTCCTCAACATAACTAGGAGCCTCTCAAAGTACATTAGGGATTTTCCTACTTGAGGCCTTCAGAGGCCTACTGGAGGCTGGGAAGATAGGAGTAAGGAGGGTACAGACAGCTGCTTACCCCAGCTCTGCCTTGGTGCAACAGAGAGAAGATCCCCACTTAGATCTTTATTACATTTTGTCTTGTGTTTGTTATCTTTCATTGGTGCTAATCTTGTCTTCTGAACATCTTCATGGTAGGGGAACATGTCTTTTACATTTTTTCTAGCTTTCCTACTAACAATCACTCATTCAATCAATCAGAAAGTAATTATTATGCATTTACTGTGTGCCAGATACTGTACTAAGCACAGGAAATGCAAAGAAAAAGTAAAAACAGTCTATAGTCTTTAGGAACTACATTTTAACAAATGTTGGCCACCTAACTAGGTGCCTAACACATCCTTGTTGACTTGACAGATCTTATGATAACAGTCAGTTGACCAAAGGAATCAAAGTACAATGGCCAAGTTGCTTCTGAATTTTACTTCTTAATAATAATAGCTAACAGTTATATAATGTCTACCACATGCTAGGCATTTCATAATCATTGTCTCAGTCAATACTCCCATGGATCCTGAGAAGTAGGTTAAATATTTCTATTTTACAGATGAGGCAATTGAGGCAGAGGTTTATGTAGCTGATGTTGGATTTGAACACAGGTCTTCTTGTCTCTAGGTTGGTTAGGTGGCCAGTGGCTGGAGTGACCTGGATTTAGGAAGACCTGAGTCTTCCTAAAAAAAAACCAACTCAGATGCTTATTGGCTGTATGATCCTAGGTAATCTGTTTACCCTGTTTGCCTCCATTTCCTCATCTGTAACATGATCTGGAGGATGAACTGGCAGACCACTTCAATATCTTTGCTAAGAAAACCCCAAATGGGATCATGAAGAGTTGGACATGACTGAACGACATCTGCCTGACTCCAGGCCTTGCTCTCTATCCACTGCACCACTCTTGTAGCAGACCACCTCTCTCTGCAGTCAGCTGTCTCATAACTATACCAGAAAAGCCTATATTGACAATGAATCTGGACATCACATTTTCATTTGTATTTAGGAGATTATGCTATGGGATAGTGGTGGTAGGGATTTGTAATAATAATGCATTTGTTCAACATTTTAAAATAAGTCACTGTCTGTCACATATGAGGACTATGGCAGGAAGCAACAGCATCAAAAAATCATTAAGCATCTCTTGTGTATATGTCACTGTCCTAGTTGCTAAGACACTCTATTGTGAGAAAGAGCCATGCTTAGCTGGGGATCTTATAGTCTAAATGGGAACTAATAATCTAAAGCAATGCAATGCCACTTATACCTCTTATAAGACTTAATTCCCAAGTTTTCTGTTGCTTTACAAATATACATCCTCATACAATAAGGACCATTAAAAAAAGAAAAACTACCTATCTCCAAATTAAGATAAAAAAATAGATTTATAAGCTATTTCTTATTTATATATATACTGTTGTAGGTCAACAATCATATGGTATATCAGAAATATTCTTCTTTCCTCTCTTTGGAATAATAATAATGATGATGATGATATTGTGTTGGTCTTCCTACAGTTGTCTATTGACCAAGCTATGTAGGATATATGGCTTGATTTTTTCTAGCAGTGGATTTTGCTGAGTCATCCAGACTTTCTTCTTTGCTTCCTCTTGAGACTAGTGGCATGTATTTTCAAGAGTGCTCATTAAGGTGAGGGATGTATTGTATGTCTATGAGAAAAATTTTCTCTATGGAAAGTCAATCAGTTGTCATCTAAATCAACTGAATTAGCCTGTGCAGACAAGTCCAGGGGCTTTCTTCGTTAACTCCTATCATCATTCAACTGGTAGAAACCTAATGAGAAGTGTTTCTCAAGGAGTTGAACTTGTTGGTATTTTAGGACCTGGAATAGAAAAAAAGTGCAATGGTGCTAATAACACACATGAAAAGGGTTGCGAATGCAATCAGTGTGGGATTTCACTCGTATCATAAATTGCCATGAGAAAAAGAGATAATTATATGATGCTTGAGTTCAGGGACCTTGTCTTTGAATCTTTTCTAGCACCAGACATGCTGAATTACACAGAGTGGACACAGCAAATATTTGGTGAATGAATTAATAACTTTTCTGAGTGTATGTTGCTATGAAGAAGGTGGTTACATATTTTCTTTGTAGAGAGAATGAATTTAATTATCATCTTGTTGCCTATCAAATATTTGCTGCTCTTTAGTTGTTTCAGTCACATCTGAATCTTTGTGACCCCATTTGAGGTTTTCTTGGCAAAGAAGTTGTTTGCCATTTCCTTCTCCAGCTTATTTTACAGATGAGGAAACGGAGGCAAACAGGGTGAAATGACTTACACAGGTAGTAAGTGTGTGAGGCTGGATTGGAACCTAGGTCTTCCAGATTCCAGGCCTGGAACTCTACTATGCCTCCTAGCTGCCCCAAAGATTTATTTATTTTTATTAATTTGATTACTTTTCTAATGGAGCAGTTTCCACATAGTTTGAAGTTGGATAACATTTTTTGCTATCTTTCACATTATTGGACATAAGGTGAAGTCTGGAAATAAGAGCTTGGATTTGTGGACATCAACTCAAAAAATTTATAATCATATTTTATGTCTCTCTCCAAGAATATTGGGGTTAGTGAGCCTGGTCTGAAAACCATTAGGGAGGTTGGTCTGAAGGCAACATTTTTGCCTTTAAATGATAAAACTATCTTCATGTGGAGCTTCATTTGCTACCTAACATCTTTCAAATATATATTTGATACTTTTTGAGTGGGGGGAGGAGGAAGAGGAAACTGGATCTGTGCTTTCAAAAAATCATAGACAGTGACTTATTTTAAAATGTTGAACAAATGCATTATTACTATAAATGAGCTAAAAGGGACTTCAGAGACCATCCAGGCCAACTCTTAATTTTACAGTTGAAACCAAGGTCTAAAGAGATGCCCAAGTCCAAAAAGTAGTGTTTCAGAAGTGAGAGGTGAACTGAGGTCCCCTGACTTAAAAGCCAGTATTCTCTGTGCTATATATCCTACTGCTTTCAATGACATAAGGAACTCTCTAATAAAATAAATACCTCTATCAATATAGATCAGCATGGGCTCTGAAACCTGAGCTGCAGTGGGTAGGAGTGAGACTGTAACTTGCCCAGGGTCAGTCTGTCAGAAAATGAACATTTTTTAAGTGCTTACTACAGTGCCAGGTACTATGCTAAGTGCTAGAGACTCAAAAAGGCACAAAAAACAGTACCTGTTCTCAAGAGCTCACACAGCTTGCATACGTCAGAGACAGAACTTGAAGTCAGATCTTTGTGGCTCCCAGACTAGCTCCATATCTGCTACACCATGCCTATCCTTCTACCACTGTACCAAACTTAAAATAATAATTCCCACTTGTATAATACTTTAGATTAGCCAAGTGCACAACCTTAAGTGCTAGCAATTATAGGTATTATTATCAACCCCATTTTATAGATGAGGAATTTAGAGGCTCTTAAAGAATGCCTAGGCAGTTGGGAGGGCACTGTACCTGAGTCAGGAAAACCTGAGTTCAAATCTAGACTTAAATACTTATTGGCTGTGTGATCCTGGGCAAGTCACAACCCCTATCAGCTTCAGTTTCCTCATGAAAATAATAATAGCACCCTCATTCCAGGGTTGTTGTGAGTATAAAATAATAGTTGTGAAGCACTTTGCAAACTTTAAAGTACTATATAAATACTAGTTGTTATTATTATCATTGACTTATCTCTGATCACTTAGCTGAGGCAGACCATTTGAAAAAAGATTCAAATCCAGGTCTCCTCACTTCAAGTCAAGTGCTCTATCTCCCTGCTCACTCTCTTCCACTAACCTTTCACCTTCTTTCAGTCAGCCAGTCTCTTTCCCCACCACTAACTCACAAACTGCTCCTCTATTTACCAACTAACAAAAACTTTCAACACAATGGAAGTTTGTAATGGCATACAGTAATTTTACACATTCAGAGTATTGCATGGCAAAGCATCCCGGTCATTTATACTCCAGGATCCCACGGCAGAAAAATGGCTGGAGCTCTTTTCTATTTATGTGTTTTAATTAGAGAGCTACATGTTGTGGAAAACAGCTTATTTCTTGGAGCCAGCTGCTCTTCCTTGAGCACCCCCACAAAATCTATCTAATTTGCACAGGAAAGCAGACACTCCGGTACGATGTAAACTGTGTGTGTGAGAGAGGGGCTGGGGAAGCTCTCCACATATCAGTGTGACTTTTGGGAAGTTATTTATTTTTTTAAATCAGCAAACATCTACTTTATCTCTTTCACACTTCTTTTGGCCCAAATTGAAAAAAAAAAACAAACCCTCAAAACAAAACAATCCCAACCCGACCTCCCAAACCTTGTAATAAACATGTAAAACAAATTCCCTCATTGGTCATATCCCAAAATGTGTCTCGTTCTGCATCTCGTGTCCATCTCACTTTTACTCATTGTCTCAGTTTTCCCATTTGTAATAAAGTTTGATTAGATAGTCTCTAAAACAGCTTCCAACTCAGTCCTTCGACGATCCCACCTCCTGTCCCTCTTCTATATTCCACGAAGGGTTAACAGTGATAGCCACACGGCGTGGGCTCAATGCATCCTTGTGGACTGACGGATGCCACACGAATACTTTCAGGTGCTGCGTGCTTTGCTTCCCCAGAACCCTTGTCTCTCTGATAGGCCACGGGACAAGTGTACGAGCAGGGGACGTATCTCCGTCACCCTCCCTGGGGACCCAAGGACGCCACCGGGTATAGTTTGCGGACTCCGCTCCCTGTGCGTTGCTGCGGTTGCTATGGAAACGGCGGAAAATAACAACTGCGTTCCCCGGTGGGTGTAAGCAGCCCTCGTGCTGGAGAGTAGCCGGAACAGCAGTAGGAAGAGCAGCAGCAGCGAAGTCCGCCGGCCCGCCGCGCTAGTGCTAGCGTAGTAGCGGCGCGAGCCGTCCGCCCTGCTCTAGCCTCAGCAGCCGCCCGAGCTTGGGAGTCAGCCCCCGACCCGCCAGCGCCTCGTTCCCGGGGAACAGCCACCTGCAGCGGCAGCCTCTCCAGCCACTACCGCCGCCGCCGCTTGGCGGGGAGCACCCAGGCGAGGCCCACCGAAGACCCAGCTGCACCTGATTGCAGCCTCCCGGACCAGGCAAGGGTTGGTAGGTAGTCCTTTCTACTTGGAACTCTCCTTAGGTCCCCTCACATCGCCCCTGCCAGCCCGGGGAGCCGCTGTGCCCTGAAACTTACATATTCAAATGATGCACTTGTGCCTACTGCATGTGCCTGGGATCAGGGAGCCCAGGGGTCCGAAGATTGCTGCAGGGCAAGAGTAGGAGGGGAATAGGAAGCCCTTGGCAATTTCTCCTCTTTTCCCTTTCTTTTGCCTAGGGATGCGCCTGCTGCCTCTTTGCACTGTGTTGGAGAGAGGAAGAGGTGTCTGGCGGTTGCAGTCGCCTTAAACTTTTTTAAGTTGGCAGGAGAGAGGAAGCAAGGAGTCCCTAGGGGTTGCAGTCCAGGTCCTTTATTGCCTTAAACTTTTTGGAGTTGGCAGGAGGGAGGGAGCGAAGAGAGAATAAAACCGTCTGGAAAGAGTAACAGAAATTAACTATTAAAACTTTGGCGTTTATGGGATTTCTAGTTTCCTCCTCTCTCCATCTCGCCTTTCTGAAACATCCCATTTTGCGTGTGTTGGCATGTAACCTTTTTGGGGCACATACACAGCATACATTTATTGCTTGGCATATATATCTACATATATATGCACAAATATATTTAAGAAGGTACAAAATGTATTTGGCTCAGGTATTTAATATGGTACAACAGCTTTATAGCTCATATAAAATCATATTATATATACATGTATGTGTGCTTTTATATGGTTGAATATATATGTGTACATGTCTATCTATTGAGAGGACATATATATGCCAATTGATATAGATTATGTTGACACAGTTAAAACACCTTCATTAAATCCTATAATCTGTATAGTCAATGTATTCATTATGTATACCAGATAGACATCTGTCAGTTTTACATTTGTTTATCCCACCAGTAGTTGATTGAGTGTATGTGTGTGTTTGTCATAGAGAGGCTTCGGAAGAACTCATTGTTATAGAAATATAGCTGTAGACTGTGCCTGAGGTTCTGCCAGCTCCTAAGAAGCCAGCCAGCACAAGAGAAAAGAAGCAGGAAGGAGGTCGTCCTGTGGTAGAAGATGAGCAGCACCAGTACAAGATCCAACTGCCTGACTCAGCCAGTAGTGAAGAGTGTGCTGGTGTATCGCAATGGGGACCCCTTCTTTGCTGGACGCAAAGTGGTTATCCATGAGAAAAAGGTGTCCAATTTTGATGTTTTTCTGAAGGAGGTGACAGGTGGGGTTCAAGCCCCCTTTGGAGCTGTCCGAAACATCTATACCCCTCGGGCAGGGCACCGAATCCGGAAGCTAGACCAGATTCAGAGTGGGGGGAACTACGTGGCAGGGGGCCTGGAAGCCTTCAAGAAACTCAAGTGAGTCATATTTGTCCTGGACTACATATATGTATTTTATTGATGGACTTTGCATAATTCCTACAGTTCTTTGATTGAGGTAGAGGGAATTTCCATATACTAATTGACCTTTGTTAAGAGGGTTGAAATGAAAAGAGTTAATGGAGAGAGCAGTTCTCAAGAGAGGTCTATCAGCATTATAAATGGGTTTCAAGTTTGTGCATCAAGTAAAAGAAAACTCTTTGGAATGATACTTCGGAATGATACAGCAGTTATAGTCATCCCAGCAAACTAAATGTCTGCTTTGATGCTCCAACATTTTGAACTCTATCTACTTTTCTATATTACTTATTTCATTAAAAAAAAAAACCATACTTTAAGATCAATTTCTTTTTGTTCAAGGGAAGACTTTAAAGCCTCATACCACTCTGTGGGGGAAGTACTATAAGCACTAGAGACTTTATTAAGAAAGAGGGAAGAACATTATGTTCTTTGTACTTCACTCTTTTATAAATGTTCATTTTGCTCAAAATGTTTTAATAATAGCTACACTTTGATTTCAGCACAGGTCAACCCTCTCTCCTCATATTTCAGTAAGAGATAATAATGCCCAACATTGCTATAGCTTGTCACAGTTACAAAATACCATATATATGTATATATACTATTAAATTAAATATTATTTCATCTGAGGATTAAGTATGGTCAGATATACATGATTACAATTGAACTTCATAACAGCCACTTGAGAGGTACACATTATTGTCCCTATTTTATAGATGAGAAGATTGAACATTAGTGGCATTGTACCTAATCCAAAGTCATTTATTTGGTTGATTAAATAATTGGTTAAGTCAAGTTTGACCCAATGGTATAGAATCGTAGATCTAGAGCTGGAAAGAACTTCAGAGGTGTTCTAGACTAACTAACCAACCAACCAACTAACTAACTAACTAACTAACTATATATATATATATATAAATTTATTTATTTATTTATTTTTTAGGTACATGAGGAAGGTCCTAGGGAGGTTAAGTGACATTCCTAGGACAATATAGTCCTAAGTGTCTGAGGCAAGATTTAAATCCAGGTCTTCTTACTCCACAGCCAGTACCCTTTCTGCTGTATCACACTGCCTCTGGCTCAAAATGTAGTTATCTTCATAATGTTGAAATATAAATAATTTTTAAAGAATAAACCTCTTTCTTCATATACTAATGAAGATGTCTAAGTTTTTTCCCTCCTTCTCTCTGAATTTATCTGAATTCATATCAAAGAAACAGTCAGTCCTAGGGCTTAGTTTTGTGGGAGTTAAGGGATAAACTTATTTCGCCATCTTGTTACCAACTAATCAAAATTATCCTTCTTGGAGCAATTTTTAGTCATGTATCTCTTCAGATGTGGGCTTTATGTCACCAGTTGTTAGAGCTGTCAGATCACAGGATCATAGAATTAGAACTGAAAAGGACTTTTAAGATATCTAAGTCACAGATCAAGTAGGCTCACTTGAAGAAACACACAAAACTCAAGAAAGAAAATGATCTCCCCTGTTACACAGCTTGTAGTAGAGCTGGGTCTCCAGTTCACTTCTTCTGAAATCCTAGTACAGTTTTCATTCCACTAGAATACATTTTTTCTACTTTAGCAGAAAAACTATAAGATCTCAGTATGTGATTCTTTTCTGTGCTTGGTAACATATCTAACACTGCATGTCATATTTGTGTTACAGTGATAGGATAATAGAGATTCAGAAGCTAGAAGAGGCCTTAGAAGTCTTCCTGACCAAATCTTTCATTGTACATATGTTTAGTGATTTGACCCAGGTCATATATGTTGTAAGTGGCAGAGTTAGCTATAAAAGCAGGCCACATGACTTTGAATTTATCACTCTTTTCACTACATGATAATTTTTATGTTGACACATTTTCAGTGGGAATAATTTTCTGGTTCAGTGTCTGGAAATCTATCAATCAGTCTATCAATCAATCGTGTGCAATATTTCAGGCACTGTGTTTCAGGTACAGGGGATCCACGTACAAAAAAGTAACAATCACAAGGAATTCTTTAATTGATGTCTTTTGGTTACTTGGAGTCTTCAAATAGATAAAAACAAGTATTACTGTAGTTCAGGGGTGGGCCTTGAGGCCATATGTGACCCTCTAGTCACAAGTGCAGCCATTTGACTGAACCCAGACTTTACAGAATTTGTTTAGATTCACTCAGAGGGGCAAACTTGAGGACCTAGAGGGCTGCATATGGCCTTGAGGCTGCAGGGTCCCCACCCCTGCTCTAGTTCAGATAGTTACTGCACCTCATCATAGATGCAAAGTATACTTCACAAGATGTTTAATGTCAGGTAGCTAGGTGATGCAATTGACAGAATGATACCTTCATAGTCAGGAAGGTCTGAGTTCAAATCCTTCCTTAGGTACTTACTAACTGGACAAGTAACTTAGCTTTTCTTGGCCTCAGTTTCCTCATCATTAAAGTGGGGAAGATAGAAGTGACCACATTACAAGATTGCTGTGAGAATCAAATAAGCTTATATCTATCTCACTTTGCCAACCTTAGAGTAATAAAATGATGTTAATTATTGTTATTATGCTTGCGGAATAAAGTATTACAAGTATTGGGAGACTAGAATTTCTATTTTTATTTCTGCTTTCAGTTTACAGCTGATGCTGGTTTCTGAATATCCTGTCATATCTGACTTTTTCTTGGACTGGCTGATAATTTACTTTCATTTATGCTAGAAATATGAATTTCTATTATAATGATGGAATCCTAATAGAATTAAATGTCAGCTTAAAGAAAAATGAACTTATGGGTTTGTGTAATGAAATATATTATCGGAAGGAAACTCAGAAAAGTTCCAAGTTGTAATTTGTGTGTTGTCATTCATTCAGGACCAGTCTTTTTTTTTTTTTTGAGGGGAAAGGACAGGAATGGAGAAATAATGAAGGAAAAGAGCAATGCTCATATATTTTTGAAATGAAAGTAAGCAACTTTCATCCCTGAAGGTCTTATACCATTTTGGTTATGGTTCATTATGGATTTGCTAATAAATAGATTCCTACAGTTTTGCTTTTGGGATCCAAAAAAAAAAACCTCTAGGAATCTATTTATTAAGGATACAGTAAGACAACATGGCATAATAGATAGAGAGTGGTATGTGGCATCCAGAAGACCTGGGTTCAAATTCTGACAAAGACATCTATAAACTTTTTCGCTTTGACAAGCTGCTTAACTCTGTGAGTTTCAGTTTCCTCCTCTATAAAATGGGAATTATACCATCTACCTCAGGGTTTTTGTGAAATAATGTATAATATAATATACTAATATATTTTAAGAGTTTGGTGAACTTTAAGGTAATATGAATGTCAGTTATTATTATTAAAGTGTTGAGAAATTATATTTTACAAGATACTGTTATTTTTAATAGTCAGAATAGTCTCTCTCTGTGTCATAACATTTACTGATTCAGTAGATCTGAAGTCACTTTGCTGTATCTGGCCATTGGAAAAGTTCCAGACTCAGTGAAGGGGAGAGAAAGACTGGGCTATGACATAAAATGGTTCCTGAAGTTTAGGAATACAGAACAACCTTATTTTTTTTTTTGTTTAAACATTTTTTAAATTAGTATTAGAAAAGGAAATGTTTATCATAGTTTATATGCTTTATATAATTGAAGATTTAAACTTTAAGAAACATTAGCATGATAGAAAATTAAAAGATATAGAGGAAGTAATATGTAAAAATTTAGTATTTGGTGAATTTTCTGCAATAAATATTTATTGAACATCTTTTGTGTGTCTATGGTGGTAGGAACCATTGGAAATGATAAAAATAGGTTTAAAAAGATAAGTCCAGTTGTAATGAAAAAATAGGGACTTCCAGAGGTCTTTTGTCTCTGAATATACCCGAACCATCCCGGAAGGATCAGTATGTAACCTAATCTTAAAGCAGTTGCGAGACTAAAAAAATCCTGTCCTTTCTTGGTAGTTACTCTAGTGCTCACAATTGGTAAGTCCTTCACTTTATTTTATCTAAATGCCTCCTGGTGCAATGTAATCCCCATTTCCTTTTTTTGTGTCATTGACAAAGATATAAAACATCAGCCTGTATAAATCATCTTTCATATCCAAATCCATGTAGGAAATTGAATCTATTAAATAAATTGAGCAGTTAATGATTATGAAAATAATGTTCATTAAATTCTGTAATAAAAAGTATCTGTCTCTGAGGTTTCTGGCTTCTTGAAACATAAGAGAAGAAATTATCCAGTTCCGGTCAATGATTCAGAAAGCAGTTCTCTCCATTAGTTTTTTTTTTTTCAAACATAAAGTTTTAGATATGGTTTATTATTTCAATTTTAAATCGTTCTTTGGTTAACAAATATATATCTGAAAAATCCTCTTATATTTTGTTGTATTTTCATTAATTGTTAACATATATTGATTATCTCACTGAAATGCTATGTAAGTGACTTTTATTTATTTATTTTTCAGCTACCTAGACATAGGAGAACCAAAGAAGAGATCAATGGAAGTTGTTAATTCAGAGGTAATCCTACCACATTTACATTTTTAAAAGTTCTATTTAATATTGGTACCACTTTGACATTTTTAAAGATAAAGATACTGGTTCATATTTTGAAAGTTATTTTGTGTCATGCTGATTTTAAAGCTTATGAACAATTTATATCTTGTTTTGGGTGTGAGGCAATATCTAATAATAGCAGTAATGGGCATTATGTGCCCATTGTCTCAGAATGCTCAAGGTAATATCTAGTTGAATAAGATTGGATAGGTTATTGAACTGACTTAGTCCCTTTATATTTTGACTTTATCCCTTTACTTTTGTGCTTAATGTTCATCTGCTCAATCAAGTGAAGTAACTTTTAAAAGTAGCCTCTTAGTTCTAGATGTTTCACTGAATTTGTTTTTAGAAATCCAGAGAATTACCCAGTTTTCATGGAAATGAAAAAGAAACTTGACTAAGGTAAAGACTTCTTTGAGGATTTCGAACAAACCACGGTTAACAAGCATGTTTAAAGTACCAAACTCCTCTAAAATCTCAACAGGACTTTGGGGAACCCTGTTGAAAGTTTCATCATTTTGCTTATGAAAATATAGACTAAAAGGGAATCTAATCAACAGAGTCAGAAGCAGAAATGAAGGTTTAGCCTTTTTCAGAATTCTGTTCAGTAGCTGAAGCTTTCCCTACCCATATTTACTATGTGTAAGAAATAACATCTTTGGGTTTGTCACATTATTAGGGGAAGAACACACAGAAAAAAATGTAACATCCCTTTAGTATTCTTAGGGAGAATTCTCTCTTCCCATGTCATGGTATGTAATTTTTATTCCTAAAGGAATATAAATAAATATGTAGTGTCTGAAGATTGGGCAAAGAATGCATTCATTAATGAAATTATTTGGAACATATGTTATTCCTAAATACAGCTTCACAAATAACCACCATTTTAATTTGTGTCCTGAAATTTTAAAAGTAGTATTTCAATTGCATTATTAAATATGATTTTCAATATTTGTCAAACTTATTGTTCATGAAAGTGACAGACATAGCTTAAAGTAGGTCAAGAGGTACATTTCTACATTACGTCCACATTAAAACTAAAAATTGTCATTTGTTTGCAACAGGATAAAAATTAATAAATTATTGAGGATCTTAATTCTTTTGTGAAGGATAGCCATTTGTTAGCTTAAAATAGGGTGTGTGGCTTGCTTATCAGTGTGGGAAAGTGTTGAGTGAGCTTGAATTCCTCCTGTGAAATATAAAATTATAAAATTCAAGCAATCTTGCAAAATTTAAACATAATTTACTTACTTTGGATTCTGATTTATTTAATAAAAATAGACCATGTTGCTAATTATCCTTAGTAATAGAAGCAGAAATAAAAATCCTAATTAATGTAATTGTTCTTTCCTGTTGGGGACATCAGTTAGTCTTTGCTTTTTGTCGGTGACTTGTCACAGTATATATACCTATATATCTTTATCTCAGATATTATGATGTGTGTGTGTGTGTGTGTGTGTGTGTGTGTGTGTGTGTGTGTATAAAATAGCTTGGTGGCCACAGGAATTTCCCTTCTGATCTTGTTTCCCCTCCTCTTTTCTACTTGCCCAGCTTGCTATTACTTGGAGCCCTAGTGCTGTTTTCATGATTCCTGCTCCTCTTCTACTCCCCAATGTTTCCTCTTAATCTGATTGATGGTAGGGGCTCTAGTGTCTGGCTGGCAAATTGTGAAGGGGAACCCGAAGCAGAGAGAGAGGTGCAAAGGGATGAAATGAAGGAGGAAGGAGGAGGAGGATAAACTCAATCCCACAACCCCTCTAAGCTATCCTACTCAATTCTCACCCTACCTCCCTGACCTGAGGATACCTGCCAACTTCTCTTACTATCATGTAGGCTCCTATAGAATTTAGAAGTTTCTTAAAACTCTTCCTTAGAACTCATTATGCTGTGTTCTACTCCTCATAACCTCTCCCTGCCTATTATCCTCCCCTCTTTCATAATCTCTTCAGTGTTGCTTCTGGCAAAATCCCTGATTCAACCTTTTATCCTGCCCAACTCCATTTGCCACAGCCTCTAATCCAGGACACAGGAACCACCTTGACTGGAAAGGGAGAAAATCAATCAGTAAGCATTTATTAAATACATATTATGTAAGTGTCAGGCATTGTGGTAAGCACTGGGAATACAAAGAAAGGTCCTCAAGGTGTTTATGTTTTAATAGGGGGAAGACAACATGCAGATATATATATGCATTCACACTATATATATGTAAGATATTATATGCATATATACATGCACATATATATATATATATATATATATATATATTAGATACATATAGTGTGAATGCAAGGAAACTTAGAGGGAAGGTACTAGCAGTGTACGTGTGTGTCTCTGTGGGTGTCTGTGGCGAGGGAGGCTCCCAGAGGCCTCTAGGAGAAGGTAGGATTTGAGCTGATTCTTGAAAGAAGCCAGGAAAACCAGGCAGTGGTAGTGAGGAGGGAGAAGGTTGTGGACATGGGGGCAATCAGTGGAAAGGGTAGACATGGAGATGGAGATTCATCTGGGAGGGACAGCAAGGCTGCTGTTGCTGGATCGTAAGAGTACAGAGGACAGTAAAGTGGAAGAATGCTGGAAGAAGAGGAAGCACCAGGCTGTGAAGGTTTTAAAATATGAAATGTGATTTTATATTTGATTCAAGAGGTAATAGGGGAGCCACTGGAGTTTATTGAATTGGAGAAAGCCATTGTCAGATCTGCACCTTAGGAAAGTTGCTTTGGAATGAAGGAGGGACCAAGATGGGAAAAGATGTGAGACAGGGAGACCAAAAAATGGCATTGCAGTAGGCCAGTTGTGAGGTGATGAGAAGCTGAGACCAGTATAGTGACTGTGTGGTTATTTGTTCTTACCTCTCAAAGAGGATCTGATATCAGGAAGGTGATGCTATGACCTGCAAGTGAATTGGATTTAGGTAAGCTGTGCAAAGTCACCAATCTCCCTTTATCCTCCAGAGTCATCTGGGTCCACTTGTAAGATATACATCAGGACAACTGGAGATGGTGCCCATTAACTGTGTGAGCAGATAAAAGGCATATCAAAGATGTTAGGAAGTTAGAAATAAGAAAGCCTAGCTAAAAATAGATTGGATATGTGGGATGAATGAAGGTCAGAGATCAAGGATGATACTCAGGTTGCGAACCTTTGTGACTAGGAAAATGATCAGAAAGAAGCAGTAGGTGATGTAAGACTGGAGCTCAGTAGAGAGGTTAGGGCTGGATATCTGGGAATCAACTGCAGAGAGATGGTAATGGGAGCTAATGAAATTACTAAGTGAGACTATACAGAGGGAGAATAAAAGAGATCTCAGACAGAGCCTTGGGGGAACATCTCTGGTTGGTGGGCATGCCTTGGATGAAGAACCTGAAATGAAGAAGGAGAAGGAATAATCAGAAAGATAGGAAGAGGTCCAGGAGAGAGAAGTATCATGAAATCCTAGCGAGGCAACAGTATTTTGGAGAAGTAGTTGATCAGTAATTTCAAAGACAGCAAAGAAGTTAAGAAAGATGAGTTTTTAAAAAAGGCCTTTAGATTTGGCAATTAAGAGATAACTGGGGCAAAGGGTATTAAGACTTTGTTTGTTGGCAACATGTTGACAACAATGAAACATATGCTGCTGGCATACTGTATTTGAAATATGAAGATATTTTCCCATAGAAACATTATCTTAGAAGGTGGTTAAGTTCTTGTGTGTGTGTCTGTGTGTACAAATACACACATATACACATTTATCTAGTTATCTATCCATCTATCTATATGTATGTATGTACGTATGTATGTGTGTATGAATGTATCTATCTATCTATCTCTGGCCCAGGGATTTCATTGATGTAAGAAACTCGGAAAGAACTGAGGTGAGGTTTTACTTTGGGGTTTGCTCATTGGAAGTATTTGTTTGGACAGATGAGATGTTGTTTCTCTCTGTGGTAACTATGTATGTATGGTCAGATGGTTGGATCTGTCTGTCAGCCTGTGATGTATGTATTGCTTATATTCAGATAATTGGAAGCCCTGTCTGTTAGTCTTTATTTCTCTGCTTGTGTTTTCTCTGTTGGTACATGTGTTTAATTAAAGTGATTGTTGACCCCTTAAAAGTTGCTTTCTTTTTAGAAAAGCAGATCTAAGAACCTGAGCAGCAGGTCCTCCTGTGTATGGGATCCTTGCTGTTACAGCGTGATATACTGTAACATAGTATATACTGTATGCTATTCTACAATATACTATGTAATTATATAGTATCATATATTGAGCTATAATATATCCTATATTATAATACTATGATATTTTAGATACATTATAGGTTAGTTAAGCTTTTGTGGGATGACCCCAGAACTTAACCACTATTTATAACATTGTTTCTATGAAAAAATGCATTTTAACTGCCAGATGGCCTGACAAAAAACTTTTGTAGAAGGAATTCTTACTTTGATGGAATTACATCATCTCAGAGTTCATCTTGTCCATTTCATATCTAAAAAGGAGTTCTCTCTACAACATACCTGACGAATGGTTGTCCAACTTTTACTTGTGGAGACCTCCAGTGTGGGAGGAATATGCTGTCCCCATTTCTTCCTTCTCCCTCCTCCCCCATGCAACTCATTTTACTTTTAGAGAGTTCTCATTTTTCATAAGTACTTTCTTATAGCAAGCCTAAATGTACTTTGCAAATTTATAAATGTTTCTCTTAGTTTTTTCCTTTGGGGACAGATCAGCTCAGTAAATCTTGATTTGAATGAATTGTCTTTACAGCTATTCATTCTACCGGGTCTTCTTGCCCCTAGGGTAAATATCCCTGATTCTTTCAGCAGAGTGTAACTGGTGGGGGGGGGGGGAGCAATGACTCTTGGACCTAAAGTGCTGGATTCAGTGGACTCTCAAAGAACTTGCCATTTTTCATGGATTTAGAAGCAGTGAAACTTAGTACTTAGTTAACAAGAACAATCAGTCAAAATAGGAAGCTAAAAGGTTTGGAGTGTCCCACATGTTGTGATGGCCTCCTTCATGCCAGTATCCTAGGACCCCTTGCTCCTCAGTATGTGACAATATCCTGCCCTCTACCTTAATCTGAGGACTCATTTTGTACTGCTTGTCCCTAATATAGCTTATGGTATTTGCTCTTGCCCCCAAATCCTTGGTTATAACTTTGACTGGAGCTTCAAAAGTAGCACTTTTCATACAGTCATAGGTGATTATTTGTGATCATTCTCCATCTCTTTCCCCATATAGTTTTACTACAGTGTACTAATTTTTCCAGCCTGGGATTTGCTAGTGACAAAGGACTGCGGTAAATGTTTGGGAAGAATGACTATTGTCCAATATGGTTGCTCTTTTAAATAATTTAGAGAGGATAGTATTCTGTAAAGTAAGGTCCAAATACCCTTTCAAACTATTATAGATATGCCAATTTCACATTGACTGTTGTTAAATTCTTTTCTAGTTCTAGATTGTTCTGAATATTTCATATAGTTGGGTTGTAAAGGATGATGAAGGATCTACTAGTGTCCTTTTCCACTTTTAGGAAGGAGGGAGAAGGAGATAGAAATCATTTTCCTGTGCCAGCCTAGATCTTATCAACCCATATAGCTGCCACTTAAGAATGGGAAAAGGGAATGAGAAAAAAGGAATAACAGGAATGAAGAGAAGAAGGAAAAGAGGATTACAAAAGAATAGGAAGATTAATAATATTTGTTCAATTGAATTGAAGGAGAGTCAGTAGACTCTGATGTTATTAAGCAAATAACTTTTTATTAAGTATGCCAAGTACGGTACTAATCACTGGAGAATACAAAGGAAAGCAACCCTTCCACCCAATACAGTTTCTGCTCTCAAGAAACTCAGAATTTAATGGGGGAGACAACATGTAAACAACTAAGTATGAACAGAATAAAATGGAGATAATTAATAGTAGGAAGGCACTAGAATCAAGGCTTATTCTTGCCTTTGGGATTTTTGCTGAGACTTGAAGGAAGCCAAGAGGCAGAGGTGAAGAGAGAATTCTAAGCATGGGGGACAGTCAATCAAAATGCCCAGAGTAAGAAGATGGAGTGTCTTATTTGGGGAACAGTAAGGAGGCAGCTGGCCTCAGACACTTACTAGCTGTGAAGTCACTTAACCCTTGTTTGCTTAGGAGGTAGCTAGGTGGCTCAGTGGACAAGGTTCTGGGTCAAGAGTCAGGAAGACCCAAGTGTAAATCTGGCCTCAGATCTAGCTGTATAGCTCTAGGCAAGTCACTTAACTTATGCTTGCCTTAATCCCCTGGAGAAACAAATGGTAAACCACTTCAGTATCTTTGCCAAGAAAGCTCCATGGACAGTATGGTCCACAGGGTCATGAAGAGTTGAACATTACTGAATGACTAAACAATGAGGAGGTCAGTATCACTGGATTGCAAAGTATGTGGAAGGAGTATAAGATGTGAGATGAGAGTGTGTAGTTTAGGTTATTGAAGCAGTTAATACCCCAGCATACACAGGAGGGCCTGCTGCACAGTCTTAGATCTGCTTTTCTAAAAAAGAAAACAACTTTTGAGTAGTCAACAACATTCTTTAATTATATTCACCAACAGAAAAAATGCAAGCAGAGAAATAAAGACCAACATACAGGGATTCCAACTATCTGACTATAAGCAATATATACATCACAGACTGACAGACAGATCCAACCATCTGACCATTACATACATAGTTACCAGAGAGAGAAGCACCAACATCTGAGTTTTCAAAGCTGAGGGCAGGGAGGGCACAGCTACCCAGAGTCTCATTTGTCACAGGAGCCTTCATCCAAAGAAGCCCCCAAAGCAAAACCTCATCTTACAGTATATATGCACTTTTCAGAGTGGAGGGCACAACCCTTGTGACCCAGTGCCTCATCAGCAATTAATAAAAGGTGTGAGCCTTCCTGCAAAACAAACGTCCCCTAATCTGAGGCCCATTAATGGGTGGAAAAGATCTTTCATTAACATAAATCTCATTAACATTACAGTTATGAAAGACTTTGAACACCAAAAAGATTTTGTATTTGATCCAGGAAGTGATGGGAGTCACTGGAGTTTATTGATTAGGAACATGATATGTCAGATCTCTACTTCAGGAAATCACTTTGACCACTGAGTGTAGGACTGACTAGAGTAGAGAGAGAAGGACTTGTGGTGTGGAAAGCAACCAGCAGGCTTCTGAAATAGTAAGACATTTCTGCAAGATCTTATTTATAATGGGAACTGCTTCTCTCTCTATTTCCTTGCTGCTTTTTAATCATGTCATCCCTCGAGACTGGACAGCAGAGGGTCAGCAGTCTCTAAATGATTACTCACTGCTCTCTTTAGCTTAACTGTTTCTGCCTCTCAGTTTTTTCTCGGGTATCACACTCTATGCTTGAATCCTCTGTCCCATGCTAGTTCACAAGACTCTTCTTTGGAAGGTCTCTGTGGAGGATTTAAGGGAAGACATGGACAGTTTTCCCATGATGGGAAAATGAGGATGGGTGGAATTTTCCCGTGTTTGAGCCTAAGCTCTTCTGTGCTACAAGTTAGAAACATCATGGTGCAGTGATTAGAATCATGAAGAGGGAATAAGGAGACAAAATCTTTTGTTCGGTGTTCAAAGTTTTTCATGAATTGCCCCCTTTTTCATTCTTCTCACATCTTATGCCTCACTGTCTCCCCATACTCTGCAATCCAGTGACATTGCCTTTCTTAATGCTACCCCAGACCTTTATGTAGTGCCCATCTTGATGAGATCACAGATCCATTGATGTAATAAAGAAGTGAGAAGTGTTGAAGACCCACTTTAAAATGTAAACCACAGGTCATGACTGAAAAATACTAAACAACATGAGCCTTCTCTAGACCTTTTTATCTTTATCTGTAAAACAGAAGGATGATGCTGAATCATGTTAGAATCCCCTTCTAGTTTTGTGGGCAACTTCAAGTAATGCCCCCTGTTCTTTAATTTATGAAATAGACCTTTAAAGTCTTTTACTGCTACGTCCTATTTGTTTCTCTCAATTCTAGGATTAAATTAAGTTTAAATTTTATTTATTTTTATTTTTGGATTTTTGGATCAGGTCCTTCTGATGTGGAAGGTTTCTCTACCAAAGAAGATCAACTCATATCCTACAATTTAGAGTTCTAGAGAGAATTGCCTGAGGCACTGAGAGTTTAAACTGCTACTTCTCTCTTAAATGAATTATGGTTGAATAGTTATGACTCATATCTACTCTCTATATTTGTAATGTACTGTTGATGTTTTATTTTGTCATATAATTAATTGTTTTGAATTTCAGCTGGTGCACTTTGGTTATAGTTCTGAATCAGAATCAGCCTTTTGGTTGAACTTAGTGTGAAGCAGATTCCATTATCAATCATCATCAATAGCACTTATATAGTGCTTTAAGGTTTAGAAGGTATTTTTACCTGCATTATCTCATTTAAGTTGCCCTCTAGGCTACATGAATAATTCTTGGTGATTTAGTCTTTTTTTTATTTGTTTTCAGGGTTTTACAATCACTTCCATATATCTTAGATTTTTCCCCTTCCTCCCACCCTTCTCCCCTACCTCCCCACTGCCTCCCTGAGATGGCATACAGTTTTATATAGGTTCTATTGGTGATTTAGTCTTGATTGTGATGGGGAGTGGGGTGGGGAAGGTAGTATAGGTAACTGAAACACATGTGGAGTTGGCAGACATCCTAGTCAATAACTTCAACCTCCTCTTCCTAAGTTACATACATTTAAAAAATTATTTTCATATTTTTTGAGCTTTAGTTCCTTTTGTTTCCCCTTTCTTCATTCACTGATAGAAGTGCTGCAAGTAGTACAAGTAAGGAGAACAGCTTGGAACATTTGACCACTGAACCCCTAGCTCTTGAAAATGAGTTGTGTCTGTATTTTGGAGTTTTCAAAAGAGTATAAGGTCATTGAAGGTTGGAACTGGGCCATTAAAAAAATCTTTATGTTTCCATCACCTAGCACAAGGCCTTGAACAAAGGGTAGGAGCTAGACTTGTGATTCCAGGAGTATAGGGGATTTCCAGGTGAGGGCGCTTCCTTTATCAGTGCAGCAGCCTTGAGGCCACATGGGGCCTTCTAGGTCCTTGGGTGTGGCTTTTTGACTCAATCTAAGTTTTACAGAACAAATCCTTTTATTAAGGGGATTTTGAATTCAGGCAAAGGGCCACAATTAAGGACCTAGAGGGTCACATGTGGCCTTGAGGCTGCAGGTTCTCCACTCCTGAACTAGAGTCTTGAGATGTTAAGTGATTTGACTGATATATATCAGAGATAGGATTTGAACCCTTCCAGGCCACGTCTCTAACCATTCTACCATGTAGTCTGTGCCTTGAACATAGTGCACTTGATCAGTGTTTGTTGAATGAATGGAGTACTTTTTTTCCTCCTGTGAACCATATGTAATAGTAGATTTTGAATGATCTTTGGATTTCCTCTGTTTATTGGACTCTGAATGATTTTTGCTGTCCACTTCCTGCTCCTAGAGGAGCTGGTTGAAAACACCTTTCCTCAAGGTGTACAGGTTGCTTAAGCCTAACAATTTATGGGGTTCATAGAGTTTCTGTGCATCAATTCTTTTCATGTTGTAGTGACATGAGTTATAAGCTGCCAAGTAAACCACTGCAAAATGTGAACTATGACACCTTTGAACTGTTCCCATGGTTGGCAGAATGCTTTCTTCCATCAGACTTCCCTCCATGAATGTATTAGCCCTGCTGTGTGTTTTGATTTGTGGAGACTTGGGAATTATTTTCATCCCTGTGGGGTATAGAAGTCGATAGGAGAGCATGGAGTAAAGAGGGAAGTAAGGAAAGATGAGAAGTGTTGGCAGAGTTCTGCAATCTTGAATCTTTGTCTGCCTTGCAAACTTTGTCTGAACCTTGGTTATATTTCAAGTTGGTAAACTCAGAAGAATGGTTTATGGTTTTTAATCTCATTATCAAAGCTTCACAGAGGTCTAATTTCTGTTTAACCATCACGTGCAAACTCTAATAGAATGTACTATAAGGTTGCTACTAAAGGACTTTTTCTTGAGTCTGAGATTCTAAAAATCAAATTGGGTGTAATTATTAACTTGACTGTAGGTAGCACATGGGGGCTATGTGGTTTAACTCACTAATCTTTCAGCTCTGGAATTCTGGGTTCAAAGGGACATTTCCAAATAGTTAAACTCCTAAGTAATTCTACAGTTAGCATAGAGAAAGCTTTCCAGATTATGTGTTTTTCAAGCTAACTACATTCCCTTCTAGGATTTTGGAAAAAGACAATATTTTGGGGGTATGCAAAACCTTGAAATAAATGATCATTCCTACTCCAAATAATTTACAAGTCTTATTTTAAGGACTGTTAGTTGGCTTTATTGAGGATACTCATATATAGATGTGCTGTGATCATGACAAAGCTCCTTGAAAAATGAAAATTGTGCATGGGGCAGGTGGAGAAAGGAGGCAGGAGAGAATGTAAGAATGCCTTTGTCCTGTGGTAAAGGGCCAAATTATTATGAAAAGAAGGTCACATGTAATTTGGAAAATATTAGTCTGTTAAACTTTTTGACAATATGATCAATTGCTCCTTGAAAGCTAAATACTTCGGCGATGCTTGTCTGGATCTTCATTTTGCTATTTCCTAAAGTAGACATTCTACTTTCCACCCTTTTGCATTTGCACAGGCTGGCCCCCATTCCTGGAATGAAGTCTCTCATTGCTTCCAATCTTAGCTTCATGTAAGGCTCAGTTACCAAAAGCATGTTTGCCTAAAAGACTATTTTACAGACAACTCACACAAGGCATGGAGGTCAGAAGAAGCAATAACAATACACTCTCAAGGCCTCTCTGAAGAACTTAGGAATTCATTGTGAGACATGGGAAACACTGGCACAGGACAGCTCAGTATGGCATCCCCACATCAGAGAAGGTGCTATGCTCTATGAGCTGTACTCTGTTCAGAATTATAGTAGTTCAAAAGAAACGTGAGATGTGCGCATTTAGAGTCATGTCCACTCCAGATGTTCATATGGACTATTTATCCCCAACCACGGTAGAGTCTTCTGAGTTGTTGCCACAGTTGGACACTATATCTTGATCCCAAAATAGTGATTTTATTTTGGTCCTCTCTGAGAGTGAAGTACAAGAGTCAGCCAGCCATTTCTTCCAGCAAGCCTTCGCTTCCCACAGTACACTTCCCATCTCAAATTATCTTGAATTTATATATTTCTGGCTCCATGGTATATCTGCCTACACCTGCTTCATCAGGTTAAATGTAAACACATTGAAAGTAGGGACTAATTTTTTGTTGTTTTTGTATACCCAGCACCTAACAAAGCGCTGGGTATACAAAACACATAGCATATACAAAACATATAGCAAAAACGCATTTGCGTAAGTGCTTGTTGTTTTGAATTCCATATAGCTGAAATTTTATATTTAGAATTTATCTTGTAAATCTAAATGATTGAATAAAGAATTAGATACTGACAGAACCTGTATACTCATCAAGTTGGACTAGAATGGCAAAATATTCTTACACCGGTATTTCATTTAGATCAAATCTCTGGTTCCAATTTAGTTCTTTTGGTCATTCCAGTAAGGCACACCACAGTATTCATCTCTGCTTGTGATGTTTTTTAAAAAAATATTTTTCAATTCATAAAAATTTATTTTCTCTCCCTCCTGCCTTCTCTCCCATTGGGGAGGAAAATAAACAAACAAAGCTATTCTAACAAATGTCAAGGAAAAGAAATCCCCACTTTGTCCGTGTCCAAGAATATGCATTTGTGAATTGTATCAATTGCTCTCAGGAAATAGGTATCCTGCTTCATCATGGGTTCTCTGGAATCATGGTTGGTCATTGCCATTGATCAGAGTTTTTAAGTCTTATAAACTTTTTTGTCCTTTCTTATACTGAATTTTATATGATAAGAAAGTTCGTGTTTTAAATTGATGCTTTAATATAATAAAATAATAGCATTTAGATCTATAAAAGACCATAGTTCAACCCCAGCATTTTACAGAGAAGAAAACTGGAGCTCAGAGAGTTTATGTGATTATCCTAACATCACGCAAAGCTGAAACAGAACTGTAATTCAGACCCGGGTTCTCTGACTCCAAATCTAGAGTTCTTTCTATTACACCATTGTAATTGCATAAAGACATAGTTTAAATCAGATTTTAAGTAGCATTCTTTAGACAGTGTTCAGTTCTGCTAAGCTAACGAACTTGATGTTGATGAGTTTCTTTACATACCTTTGTTGGAAAACCAGTATTAAATTTATATTTTAGGAAAATTCTTAGAATAAATGAGTTTTTCTTTTGCTGAAGTTAGAAAAAATGAGTAAGATATAGGGAACAGGGTATCTTCATGAATACAAAAGGTAGGAATAAATATTTGTTTTTGGTTTAAGAGACTAAACTGGGCAAAGACAATTGAATTGCCGTATTCAGAAGAATAATAATAGTTTGAGAGGCAACATTGGTGCAGCATATAGAGTGCTGTTTCTAGTCAGGAATATCTTTGGGGTCTGCTTCTGATTTGGCACTAGGTGTACCACATGAATGAGTCACTTAAATTCTTTGAGTTAGGCAACTTTCCAAAATATCTTCACTGAGTTATAGATGGTTTTCATGTACATGCCTATGGAATGGCATTTACCTTTGATGGAATACAAGGTGATGCATTTGTATTTATAATGCATGTGATAGTAAATTTTGAAGTACCTTTATATGCATTATTTCATGCAGTTCTTAATCAGAGCTTAAACCCAGTTCTGCTTTCCTAATTCAGTGCCCTTCCCACCATGCCATGCTGTTTTGGAAATGACTAGCCACGTATAGGTGCCTCAGGAAAAAAAAATCTAGGGGTCATAGACATTAGCAAGGAGGTCAACATTATAACATTGTTGTTTCTAAAAAATACAATCCTGGAATTCATAAAATGGATGAGGAATCTTGATATATGTAGTACTGGACAGACTCACGTAAATGTTATTTTTCAAAGTGGAACTCAAAATTGTAGTCCTAGAGTATGTGAAAAGTCTTCAGAAGAAGAACCACAAAGATTATTAATAGGTTGGCAATTAAGAACTATAAGGAAAGGATAAAGAAACTAAGACTATTTATCTAGGAGAAGAGAATACTGGTAAGGACCAAACTAGTGAATGTTTTCTGTCTATCAAAGACTCTTAGAATGAAGTAGCCACAAGGTACCCATTGTCCCTGTAAGCTACAGCATGAGGGTTGTAGGTTAGTTTAAAGCATAATATTCTGGCAGTGAATGTTATTATAGACTGAATCAACCCTATCACAGTGTTTCCAATGAATTTTGCACCCCCGCATATTTGAAGTGCCTTTCCCCCAGACATATAATGCCATCTCTTCAGCGATCCTTCTCTGATCCTACTTTCTAGCCACAAACAACCTTCCCTTCCTTTGCCCTTTCATAGTATTTTTCCTCAAACCCTTTTTATAGTCTTAACATGCAGTTTTGTATCCAGAGTTATTTATGTGTGCTGTATCCTCCACTACAAATATAATGTCCATTAAGAGCATGTCTCAATCATTTCATTGTGTCCCATAGCACACTGATTGGCATATAATAGGTTCTTAATATTTGTTACATTGAATTGAATTAATTACTGAGTAGATATATTAAGATTTTCTTCGGTATCTGTAGAAGCAAAATGGATCAGGTCATTCTGTTGTGACTGATTTAGGTGTAACTGAATAGTGGGAAGATAGCTTGATATGGGCTTACCTTTTGATGTACTGTCTAACCTAAGGTGCTGAAATTTATTAGATTCTTATAGAAACTATAAAGGGAAGTAGTCAGAAACCATTACACTGCCATGGGAGCATATGTTTTTGAGATGGAAAGGACTTTAGACATTGCCTAATTTAATTTTCCCATTTTACAGATGAAGAAACCAAGGTCTAGACAAGTGTGAAGTGGCTTGTCTAAGAATAAGATTTGACCCCAAAATTCTCTCCACCACAATGTATCTCATTAAACTTATGGAAGACATTGACCATATGTAGTAGGAAACTATGTTCTCCCAAGGATGGAATGATTTAGATGATCCTTGCAATATTTTTTCTTTTTAAATGTACACAACACTTTCTCTCTTGCCATAGTATTTATCATCATGTACATCCATTTGTATTGATTATGATTTTTTAGCATCAACATATGGGAGACAAGAAAACAAGATTTGTGGTCATGATATGAAAATACAAGGTTAGCAGTAATTTTTTTCTTTTAATTGTGGTTTTAATGGAGAATGAAGGGAGGGCACACCACAGTGTGGGAAGAAGTAGCAATCGATCCAGGAAGAATTTGATATTTTTTCTATACAAAAAGTACAGAGAAATAAAGGGAGCCTAAGAGTGATTAAAGGAGCCAGGGAACTGAACCTCAGAGAACTCATTAGCAATAATTAAGAGCAAAAAAGCCCCATCAGGTGTACACTTATTTTCTGGGTAGCCTTGTAGAAGGCACAAAGAGGACAGCCTTAATTCCACAAAGGTGATTTGTCTTTAGTTCTGAGCAGGTTTTGTTTATTTTAAAATTTCTGGAAAAAGAGTATTTTTAGAGTGTGGGAAACTGTAAGTTCCTGGTATTACACATACCAGTAATAAATCATTCAGCCCTTCAGTACTGATTAGCTTAGCCAGAGTACTGTATTAATGAGGCCAGGGTCAGGGGTTCGATTCCAACGTGTGCCAGATAAGTTTACTTATTCCATGGCCAGAGACTGTGCTCTTTGTTCTGCCCACTGTTTTGTGAATGCATGTTTTGGATCACAAAGAGGGAATCAATGTGTGGATAAATCAATGTAAAACTATTACTCTGTACTAGAAAGGCAGATCCCAAGGCTCTTCTGGTTCTGGTTCATGAGTGTCATCTCCCTGGGACAATGGCCAGGACAGATGGAGGACATTGATCTTTCTTTCTTTCCCTTGTTTAAAGTGGGGTTTCTTTATTTACGCTGGTTTAGTTTTCACATGAGTGATATTGCCCTAGACTCTAGCATGGACAGACAATGAAAATATCCATTTATCATTATGAAATACTCTCTTCTAATCAGTCAACTAGATCAAGCCCAGATGTCATCTGATGATCACATAGTTTAGATATTTGGTTTGTTGAAATAATGTTGGTTTTAACACACCTGTTCTGTGGAAAAAACTCCTAGCAGAAAAGGCTTATAGGAGGGAGTGTGGTCTATTTGCAATGTGTAATATTTAACCAACAGCATTTCTCTCTAGGAAATTCCTGTGCCATTTTCCCCCTTCTTACAGCAGCCAATACTTTTGAATTTCAAAGATTCAGATACTGTCATTCCATACCACAGGTTGATGCTTTACTTTGGTGACTAAAATTACATAACATGACATCACTAAGCTGTCAGGTTTAGCCAAGTTAAAAAGAGAACAGGTTATCTTTCTCAAAACGGGATTAAATTAATTTATTTTAAGAGACTAATCTGTACTTCGTAAATCAGTTTATAGAAGCAAAACATTAAGAACAATGAGTCAGTTTACCTAGAAATAAGCAGATAACCATGTGAGCTAATGTGGCATTTTAATATAAGGTGTCCTGTAGTTGATTATATTTTCTTGGTTTGTAGTAAGCAAAAAAAAATCACTTAAACTTTACAATTCTTTCATAAATTTACATGATGATAGACTCTTTTATTCTGGTTTGTGCTATTTATAGCTTGTTCAGTAAATCTTCATGTGAATTTTAATGTGACATTTGAATCAAAACAGCTGTATTGACTGGCTTTTTAAGTACCTCTGTTAGCCCTGTATGTATAGGCACATGGAGGGGATGTATGTATGTCCACATGGAGGGCAGTGTATACCTACATCCTTCCACATACATGCTGGTATAATTCTTCATCTCCTCAAATGCAATTTGTGCATTTTGTCATCTGCATAAAAATGTATAAAGATGCTATGTATGGCATAGAAACCCAGCATTTTAAAGTTGGGAGAATTATTGAAATTTCTTGCCAAACACAAGAAAACCTTTCTACTACATCTCTATAGCTGCTTACTAGAGTTGGGGAAGGCAATGATAACCTTTTTTTTTTTTTAGCATTATTTATTGTGGCAGTTCAATTATGTCTTACTTTATAATTTTGGAATGAGAAGACCAGCAGTCAAATCCTGCTACATAGCAACTTTGTCACTGCAGATGTCATTTAGTCACTATCTACCTCAGTTTCCTAAATTGTGAAATGAAGCTACTTGTTCTACCTGCCTCATAGGCAGTTTGTAATGAAAACAGTTTGTAAGCTGTGAACCTATATTTTAGGGACTTTTAACCATTTTTGTATCATGAGCTCCTTTGGCAGCCTGGTGAAGACTTTTCAGAATAATGCTTTCAGATGCAGAGAGTACATAGGTTTACGAATGAAACCAAAGATTAGTGAAAATAAAAATATCCTTTTTTGGCCACTGAGTTCACAAGTCCTTGAAAGCTATCACAGACTCCCAGCTTAAGAACCTCTTTGCCATTCTATACAAATTATCATAATCCCTGATAATGATAATAAAATCCATCTAACCCCTGCCTCAATCTCTCCAGTAACAAAGAACTATGTTATAAGGCCATTGGACAGCCCTTATGCTTAGAATTTTTTAAAAAATGGAACTCAGTGACATTGTTCCAGTTGTCCTAGGTGCTAGGACAAAACAGATTAAGTCTACCCTCATTCCCATATTTGAAAGTGGCTATTCTGTTTCTCCTTAGCTTTCTCTTCTGCATGCTAATCATTTGTTTCTTTGACCTCTCTTTATGTAAGATGCTTTCCAGAATGATTATCATCCTGGATTCTGAACTCTAGATGCTTTCTAGTTGGTCAGTGTCTCTCTTAAAATGGGATGCCCCCGATATTCAGTGTCTAGATGTAAGGCTGATATGCATTGTCCAGATGTATAGTAGTTTTTAAAATGACTTAAGTTAGAGCATATAATCTTTGGCCCAGGTGTTGTGAGGGAGTAATTTTGTAAACTGCAAAATGCAGTATAAATATGAACAATTATTGTTAATTTTTGCTTGTGATGGAATCATATAGTGGAAAGAAATGTAGATCTGGAAATAGAAGACCTGCATTCAAGTCCTGGCTTCTTTGTTTTTTTTTCTTTTTATTTATTTATTTATTTATTTAATTTTTTACATTCATTTTCACAAATTTTTGGGTTCCCAGTTTTCTCCCCTTTTCTCCCCTCCCCCCACCCCAATACCCCAAGCAATCTAATTTTCCCTATCTCCAATCTGCCCTCTCTTCTGTCATCCCTCCCTTCTCTTGTCTCCATCTTCTCTTTTCTCCTGTAGGGCCAGATGACTTTCTATTCCTCATTAACTGTATGTCTTCTTTCCTAGTTACAACAACAATATTAAACAGTTGTTCCTAAAACTTTGAGTTCCACATTCTCCCCATCCCTCCCTCCCCACCCATTCCCTTTGGGACGGCAGGCAATTCAATTTAGGCCCTATCTGTGTAGTTTTGCAAATGACTTCCCTGATAGTCGTGTTGTGTAAGACTAACTGGATTACCATCCCTCCTAACCTGCCCCTCATTGTTTCTCTTCTGTCTCTTGATCCTGTCCCTCCCCAAGTGTTAACTTCAAATTGCTCCCTCCTCCCTTTGCCCTCCCCCCCATCATCCCCTCCCTTGCAATATCTCCTTCTCCCCCACTTTCTTATACTGTAAGATAGGTTTTCATAGCAAAATGAGTGTGCATTTCACTCCTTCGTTTAGTCAAATGTGATGAGGGTAAACTTCTTGTTTTTTTTTTTTTTCCTCTCAGCTCTCCTCTTTTTCCCTCTATTAAGAAAAACTCCTACCTGCCCCTTAAATGACATATAGTTACCCCCTTCCCTTTCCCTCTCTTTCCTCCCACTACATTTCTCTCTCACCATTTACCTTAGTTTCTTTTAAGGTATGGTCCCATCCTATTCAGTTCAATCTGTGCTCTCTATCTCTGTATGTGTGTGCATGTGTGTATGTGTGTGCATGCGTGTACATGTGTATGTGTGGTCCCACCAACTACCCAGATACTGAAAAGTTTTAAGAGTTACAAATATTGTCTTTCCCTGTATGAATATAAACAGTTCACTTCTGGTAAGTCCCTTAAGACTTCTCTTTGCTGTTTCCTTTTTCATGCTTCTTCTCATTCTTGTGTTTGAAAGTCAAATTTTCTTTTCAGCTCTGGTTTTTTCATTAAGAATGATTGAAAGTCCTCTGTTTCATTGAAAGACCATATTTTCCCTTGAAGTATTATACTCAGTTTAGCTGGGTAGGTGATTCTTGGTTTGAGTCCTAGTTCCTTTGCCTTCTGGAATATCCTATTCCATGCCCTTCGATCCCTTAATGTAGAAACTGCTAGGTCTTGGGTTATCCTGATTGTATTTCCACAGTACTGGAATTGTTTCTTTCTAGCTGCTTGCAAGATTTTTTCCTTGAGCTGGGAGTTCTGGAATTTAGCCACAATGTTCCTAGGAGTTTCTCTTTTTGGATCTCTTTCAGGTGGTGATCAATGGATTCTTTCAATACTTATTTTGCCCTCTGGTTCTAGAATGTCAGGGCAGTTTTCCTTGATAATTTCATGGAAGATGATGTCTAGGCTCTTTTTTTGATCATGAGTTTCAGGTAGTCCCATAATTTTTAAATTGTCTCTCCTGGATCTATTTTCCAGGTCAGTTGTTTTTCCCATGAGATATTTCACATTCTCTTCCATTTTTTCATTCTTTTGGTTTTGTTTGGTGATTTCTTGGTTTCTCGTAAAGTCATTAGACTCCATCTGTTCCATTCTAATTTTGAGAGAACTATTAAATTCAGTGAGCTTTTGAGCCTCTTTTTCCATTTGGCTCATTCTGCTTTTGAAAGCATTCTTCTCCTCATTGGCTTTTTGAACCTCTTTTGCCAATTGAGTGAGCCTATTTTTCAGGGTGTTAATTTCCTCAGCATTTTTTTGGGTCTCCTTTACCAAGGTATTGACCCGTTTTTCATACTTTTCTTGCATCTCTGTCATTTCTCTTCCCAGTTTTTCCTCCACCTGTCTAACTTGCTTTTCAAAATCCTTTTTGAGCTCTTCCAAGGCCTGAGCCCACCCGCCACCCCCCTGGGGTGTCTGGGGTACTGAGGCCCTAACATGATGGCAAGAATACGTCCTCATCATCAGATCCAAAGGTCAGGATCTTTTGCATTTGTTGGAAAAAACTCTGTATAGTCTTATTTTTCTTCCCTTTTCTAGGCATTTTCCCAGCCAGTTACTTGACTTCTGAGATTCCTTTCCACCCCCGCCTGGATCCGCCCAGCTAGTGCTTGGCCTCTGAGATTCAAATGGGCTTTCCACGGCCAGCTTTAGTTCTGGTGCTGGGGTGGAGGCAGGGCTGCCTCCCAGGCTCAGTTCCCTCAGGGGCTTTATGCAGAGACTTTCAGGAACGGAGCGGGTGGGGGCGGGGTGGGGAGTCTGCCTCCTAAGCTCAGTTCCCTCAGGGGCTTTATGCAGAAGCCTTCAGTAATAGAGCGGGGTGGGGGCAGGGCCATCTCCCAGGCTCAGCCCCCTCAGGCCGTTCATGCAGAGACCTTTCGTAATGAAGATCCTTCCTGCTGCTGGGGGATTCCTGAGTCCCGGGCCGCTGCAGCCTCAGCCGCCGCCCACACCTCTGCCTCCGCTGCTTCCTGCCCCCGTCTCTGCCGCCACTGCTTCCTCCCGAGGGGGCCCGAGTCACGGAGATGTTCCGCTCCCCTCCTCCAGCCCGGCCTCCTCTCTCACTGACCTGTAGCTTCTGTGGGTGGAGGGACTTTCCCGGCTGCCGGAGCTTCCGTGTCTGAAGCCTGCTCGGGTCAGCTTCTCTGGGGCCACAGCCAGGGCAGCGCTGGGGTTGGGGTCCACTTTCCGGGGCGTGCTGGACCCTTGGGATGGGTCTTCAGTGCTCCCTGGAACAGAAATCTCTTCCCACTCTGCTTCTGCACACCTTGTATTGACCCAGAAGTTATGGGGGACTCTTTTTACATTAATTCTATGGGCTTTTTGGTTTTGGAGCTCGTAAACGTGCGTCCTTCTACTCCGCCATCTTGGCTCCGCCCCCTGGCTTCTTTGATTACTAGGCACAATTGTAAATAATTTAATCGACCTTTCTAGGCTTCATAAATCTTGCTCTACTTACTTTATAGGTTGTCTTAAAGAAAATATTGTGCAAACTACACTGTCATATATGTGCCCTGCTATTATTATTATTATTGAAAAAATTAAATTTGTAGGAAGAGTACTGGATTGGAAGTCATGAACCCTGGGTCCTAGTCTTGCTCCTGCCAGTATTCAGTGGTGTGACTTTGGGAAAGTTCCCTACTCCAGGACCTCAGTTTCATTATCAGCAAAAGGGAGGGATAAATAAAGCAGCTACTAACTATTTAATATGTGCAAAACACTGTGGCTACAAACAGAAAAGTAAGACAATCTCTGTTCTCTAGGAGTTCACATTAGGGGCTTCCATGGTTCTTAGTATACAGCAGCAAAGCAGATGGTAACGTCTCTTCATTAATGACATTTCTGCTGATAAATTCCTATCAGTTTCTGATGTGACAGTGCCAAGGACTTTGATGGCAGGCGCTTCTTTTTCTGGGTCCTCATTAGATGTGACTGTGGCATCTGCAGGAGCACTTGCCAGGGTGCATCTTCCCAGGGACTGTGTCCAGGATGATGGCTGAGGGCACTGGGATTGAAATACTAATATTCTCAAGGATCTTGAATTCAGAACCCTGGGTTGTCTCCATCAGGGATTGAGCAGGGATGGTGGTTTGATTTACCTGGCACATTTTCCCTTCTATATCTCCCTCTGGGCGTCTTGCTGCTTTAGCTCAATTGCTTGCCCTCCTTGTATGTTGCAAAAGATTATTAGACTAGGTGACTTCTAAGGTCCCTTATAACTCTCACATTCTATTCTTTGATTCTAATTGCTTCTCATGGGGATAAAACCCCAAACCTAGGGCTCATTAGCCTAGTATTTTAACTAACTGAGAAAACCAGGAAAATGATGTAGGATTTGCACTACTTTCTAGTCTAAGGCCACATGTAGCCCCTCTTTTTGGACTGAGTTATGACAACTTTTTGCTTTTTTTTCATTTGTTATAGGTTCATCCAGTTAAAAAAATAGAGACCATTTTGATAGGTGTCATGGAAGACTAAATATTTCCAGGTATGAGACTGGCACCCAGAGTCAGTCTCAAAGGCAATATTTAATTCAACCCACCTGCTCAGTTAATAAACATCAAGTACCAACCATGTGCCATGCACTGTGCTAAGTTCTAGGGACCAAAACAAGGGCAAAAGACAGCTTTAACCCTCAGGGAAGTCACAATCTAATGGCAGAGAGACAATATGCCAACAGATACGTACAAACAACCTATATATATATATATATATATATATATATATTTATATAAGGGATAAATAGAAAAAAATTAACAGAGGAAAGGTGCTAGAATTAAGAGATTGGGAAAGCCTTCTTGTAGAAGGTAGGATCTTCTCTATAATATACCTGACTAATGGTCATCAGTCTTTGCCTGAAAATTTCTTGTGAAGGAGAATTCAGTTGGACTGCTCTCATCATTAGAAAGTGCATCCTTATGTCCAGTTTACACCTGTCTTTTCTGTTACTTTCACCCATTTCCATAGTTTACCCTCAAGAGCCAAGCAGAGGGACCCTTGTCCAGGTGATTGCTTTTCAGATACTTGAAGACATGTCCTCTCTTGAGTTTTCCTTCTTCAGGCTGAACTAGTCAATTAAATTCCGTGTTCCCAGTAAAATTGGTATAATAATATATGCAGTCCCTGCTCACAAGACTGTTGTGAGGAAATTCATATCTGATAAACATTTATTAAGCTCCTACTGTGTGCCAGACACTGTGCTAAGTGCTGGGAATATAATTAATAAAAAAGAAAGTGTCCCTGACCTCAAGAAACTTACTATCTAATGGAGGGAGACTACACAAAGGGAGATAAGAAAAGAGGGGGAAGAAAGGGAGAGGGACAGTGGGGGACATCTTATTCCTTGGAGGTGAAACAAAGCAAGGACTTTGAAAACTTTAAAATATCAGGAAAGTGTGAGTCATTATTGTGTTTCATGATAATATTTGACAGAGAATACATGGAAGTCTTGAGAAATGTACCCGAAGAAACTGCATGAAGGAGGGGGAGCCTAGTGCCCATATAATTTCCCTTCTATACTCCTTAAGTCCTCATTAGCCACAGTGCTTAGGGATGTCTATTGCACTATTAAAAAAATCCTTTACAGAGACATTTCTGTCTGTAGTCTCTATGGGCCTTTCTGACTTTTCACTGTATTCTCTATACACCAGGATATTTTTACTGAATGTTTCCAACACGCTGCTCTATTAGAAACAAATTTTGACATGTCATTTAAAAAAAAGTTAAAAACAAATAACAAGTAGGGAGCCACTTGAATGGAAATTTACTACAGTGTTTACAGAGATTACAGAAATAGAAATTGTGTTGTGGAGTTAATTATTTTCCCTTGATATATTTTCATGGGAATCATTTGTGTCCTTTCTAACCATTCTGACTTAGTCTACTATGCTCTTATATTTGTTATAAACAAGCAAAGTTGCAGGGGAGTGATTAGATAAATTAAAAAGCACATTTCCTTTTCAAAATTGGATGTGGAGAAAACTTTTAAGTAAAAAATTTATAATGAGCTTTGCTATGTATGAATTAGAATTTGTATTAAAAAAAACTGGGCATGTAATTTCATTTATATAGAGAGCCCCACTTCTCTCTCTCTCCCCACCTCCACCCCATGGCTTACAGTCTTAGAGCAGAGGCTCTTAGTGTTTTCTGTGTCGTGGACTCCTCTGGCAATCTGATAAGGTTAGACATAGGACCCTTTTCAGAACAATTGTGTTTTTTTAAAAATGAAGATAATCTATGAATGGACCTTCTGAAATTTCTCCACCCCTTGGGGATATGGACCTCTGTTTAAGAATCTATTTTAAAGAATTACCAGGGTCATTGTGAGGTCATGTGACTTGCTCAGGTTTACTTAGAAGGAATTAGTCATAGAGATGAGAACTGAGCACACATCTTTCTCAGTTTGCGACTGGCTCTCTATATACTATCATTATACCATAGTATTTCTTGAAGTACATGTTTTTTTTTTTTTTTTTAATTTATTTATTTAGCTTTTTACATTCATTTTCACAAATTTTTGGGTTCCAAATTTTCTCCCCTTTTCTCCCCTCCCCCCACCCCAATACCCCAAGCAAATTTTCCCTATCTTCAATCTGTCCTCTCTTCTGGTCTCTATCTTCTCTTTTCTCCTGTAGGGCCAGATGACTTTCTATTCCTCATTAACTGTATGTCTTCTTTCCTAGTTGCAACAACAATACTAAACAATTGTTCCTGAAACTTTGAGTTCCAAATTCTCCCCATCCCTCCCTCCCCATCCATTCCCTTTGGTACGGCAGGCAATTCATTATAGGCCATATCTGGTAGCTTTGCAAGTGACCTTCCTGATAGTCGTGTTGTGTAAGACTAACTGAATTGCCATCCCTCTTAACCTGCCCCTCATTGTTTCTCTTCTGTCCTTTGATCCTGTCCCTCCCCAAGTGTTGACTTTCATTTACTCCCTCCTCCCTTTGCCCTCCCTTCCATCATCCCCCCCCCAATATCTCCTTCTCCCCCGCTTTCTTATACTGTAAGATAGGTTTTCATACCAAAATGAGTGTGCATTTCACTCCTTCGTCAAATGTGATGAGGGTAAACTTTTGTTTGTTTGTTTGTTTGTTTTTTTTTTTTCCCCTCAGCTCTCCTCTTTTTCCCTCCACTAAAAACTCTCCTACTTGCCTCTTAAATGACATATAGTTACCCCCTTCCATTTCCCCCTCTTTCCTCTCACTACATTTCTCTCTCACCATTTACCTTAATTTCTTTTAAGGTATGGTCCCATCCTATTCAGTTCAATCTGTGCTCTCTGTCTCTGCATGTGAATGCATGTGTGTATGTGTGTGCTGCGTGTACATGTGTATGTGTGGTCCTACCAACTACCCAGATACTGAAAAGTTTTAAGAGTTAGAAATATTGTCCTTCCCTGTATGAATGCAAACAGTTCATTTCTGGTAAGTCCCTTAATACTTCTCCTTGCTGTTTATTTTGCATGCTTCCTCTCATTCTTGTGTTTGAAAGTCAAATTTTCTTTTCAGCTCTGGTCTTTTCATTAAGAATGATTGAAAGTCCTCTGTTTCATTGAAAGACCATATTTTCCCTTGAAGTATTATACTCAGTTTAGCTGGGTAGGTGATTCTTGGTTTGAGTCCTAGTTCCTTTGCCTTCTGGAATATCCTATTCCACGCCCTTCGATCCCTTAATGTAGAAGCTGCTAGATCTTGGGTTATCTGATTGTATTTCCACAGTACTGGAATTGTTTGTTTCTGGCTGCTTGCAAGATTTTTTCCTTGATGGGAGTTCTGGAATTTGGCCACAATGTTCCTAGGAGTTTCTCTTTTTGGATCTCTTTCAGGTGGTGATCGATGGATTCTTTCAATACTTATTTTGCCCTCTGGTCCTAGAATGTCAGGGCAGTTTTCCTTGATAATTTCATGCAAGACGATGTCTAGGCTCTTTTTTTGATCATGGCTTTCAGGTAGTCCCATAATTTTTAAGTTGTCTCTCCTTGATCTATTTTCCAGGTCAGTTGTTTTTCCCATGAGATATTTCACATTCTCTTCCATTTTATCGTTCTTTTGGTTTTGTTTGGTGATTTCTTGGTTTCTCATAAAGTCATTAGACTCCATCTGTTCCATTCTAATTTTGAGAGAACTATTAAATTCAGTGAGCTTTTGAGCCTCTTTTTCCATTTGGCTCATTCTGCTTTTGAATGCATTCTTCTCCTCATTGGCTTTTTGAACCTCTTTTGCCAATTGAGTGACCCTATTTTTCAAGGTGTTAATTTCCTCAGCATTTTTTTGGGACTCCTTTACCAAGATATTGACCTTTTTTTCATACTCTTCTTGCATCTTTGTCATTTCTCTTCCCAGTCTTTCCTCCACCTGTCTAACTTGCTTTTCAAAATCCTTTTTAAGCTCTTCCAAGGCCCTGAGCCCACCCAACACCCCCCTGGGGTGTCTGGGGTACTGAGGCCCCGCCCTCCACATCTTTCCCTGATGGGAAAAATACGTCCTCGTCCTCCCCATCAGATCCGAAGGTCGGAATCATTTGCATTTGTTGGAAAAAACTCTCTAAAGTCTTATTTTTCTTTCCCTTTCTAGGCATTTTCCCAGCCAGTTACTTGACTTCTGAGATTCCTTTCCACCTCCGCCTGGATCCGCCCAGCTAGTACTTGGCCTCTGAGATTCAAATGTGCTTTCCCGCGGCAAGCTTTAGTTCTGGCGCAGGGTGGGGGCAGGGCCGCTTCCTAGCTTGGGCCCTCAGGGGCTTTCTGAAGAGACTTTCAGGAACAGAGCAGGTGGGGGCGGGGTGGGGGGCCCCCGCCTGCTGTGCTCAGCTCCCTTGGGGGTTTTATTCAGAGGCGTTCAGCAGTAGAGCAGGGTGGGGGCAGGGCCGTCTCCCCTGCTTGGCTCCCTCAGGTTGGAAAGACCTTCAGTATTGAAGATCCTACCTGCTGCTGGGGGATTCCTGAGTCCCGGGCCGTTGCCGCCTCAGCCGCCCGCCCACGCCTCTGCCTCCGCCGCTTCCTGCCCCCGTCTCTGCCGCCGCCGCTTCCTCCCGAGGGGGCCCGCTCCCCTCCCCTAGCGCAGGCTTCTTTTTAACTGACCTTTAGCTTCTGTGGGCAGAGGGACTTTCCCGGCTGCCGGAGATTCTCCCGGAGCTTTCCTCCCTGAAGTCTGCTCAGGTAAGCTTCTCTGGGTCGCGGCCAGGAGTGTGGGTGGGGTCCACTTTCCGGGGTGCGATGGACCCCGGGGACGGCTCTCCAGGGTTCAGTACCCATAGACAATATACATTCACACCTATGTGTATATTTGTATGAGTTTATATATGCATAAAATCTGTTAGCTATAGATGTACTTCCTAAACTGTGTACCCATGTAGAGTCAACTATCTCTTTTCAACATAAAACTTTCTTGGAGAAATTTAATTCATAAAACAGTTCGGTCATTGCTTAAGGTAATTTGCCGGAACTCTTAGCATCAACATTGATTAGTTTTAATTTTTTTTTTATGTTTCTTCCTTTGTCTGCTTTGTGCCACAAAGGTGTAATGAACTACTCCAAGAGAGTAATAAAAGGAAAAACTTAGATAATTGACTAAATTCAGGGCGAATACTCATAATTGAGTATTGACTATTTTCATTCTTGCTGTCTACATGTACCTACGACTCTCTGGGTTGGTACCTGAGATTTCAGGACTGAATGACTTTACTTAAAACTTTTGGTATGTAAAGGGACAAAGAAGTAATGACATTCATTCTTTTACATTATCTTGAGGAAAAAATTACAGAGATTGCACGTTATGAGGAAGCACAGGAAAACAGATGATTTTTCAGGTAAGGTTGTTCTTCCCCTCCCAGATTCATATCTTTGGAGTGGTAGATTGAGCCATCTTTTCTCTCACTTCTTACATAGCCCTTAGTCACTGAATGGGTGTGGCCTTAGAAAACTGAGACCTGGGGAAGATCTTAATTTTGAAAGGCCGAGGTCACCAGCTGCATCCTGGGACATTGTGAGTTTTCTTGACCTTTGTTTTGCCACTAGACTGTGATGACTTTGGAGGAGAGAAAGGCTGGCAACTCTGCATGGCTCTGCTGCACTTAAATCTAATTCATGACTTAGTCAAGACTTCACCCTTGTGATGTCATTGGCCATCTTCAAGAATGCAGAATGAACAATGACATGGTATAAAAATAGCTCTGGGTCCTCCAGGGCTATGCAGATTGATCACTGATTCTGTCAGATTCAAAAATACTTGCTGAATTAAATTCATGAACTGGGAAAGCTTTTAATACAGTCCCATTAATAGACTGTTGCCCAAAGACCAGACTAGTTGTGTTCAGAGATGCTCATCAGAAGGTTGGCCATGAGGGAAATATGAAAAAAATTTTTTTTACACAGCAAAACATGAATCTCCTACTAGGGCATGGAGGGCTGTGATATATACCTTGGTAAAAGAAGTATTCACATTGATAAAGTGATATTTTTTCAAGTATTAATTAAGGTAAATAGAATGTATATCATTAAGGTATTTGTACGTAATTTATCAAGCGTATTCCAACTGCATGGAAACAGTTTGTTACCATATAATCTAGGGCATTATATGCCATATTTATCTGTTAATATTATTAGTTTATGGAGCATAGGTATGATACACTTAAAGTATAAGACTAATGGTTAGATAGTATTTGCAGACATTTATAGGGGATTTTCCATATTATTTTTAGCTATTATAGATCATCTGTATCATCATCAAATTAAGGTATTATTGTTGATCATAAGGGATTATATTAAATGTGGAAGAAAAACTTGGTTAATCTATTCTTCTGTTTATTTTTTAAATTTTAAAATTTTTTCTTTTTTTTAAATTTTGTTTTTAGTGTTCTACAATCATTTCTATATAACTTAGATTTTTTCCCCCTCCCTTCCTGAGATGGCATACAATTTTATATAGGTTCTACACATACATTCCTATTAAATACATTTTCACCTTAGTCATGTTGCATAGAAGAATTAAAATGAATGGGAGAAATCATAAAACAAACCAAAATGTAATACAAAAGAAAATGATCTGCTACATTCTGTGGTCAAATTTCATAGTTCTTTCTCTGGATATGGAAGGCATTTTGCCTTAAGGGACCACTGGGAATTTTTTAAGCCCTTGCCCTTGCATTACAATGTAGTTCTAAGTCTACCAGAAAAAATCCTCACACACTGCAGTTGTTGCTGTGTATAAAGTTCTCCTGGTTCTGCTCCTTTCACTCAGAATCAGTTCATATAAGTTTCTCCAGGCCTCTCTGAAGTCTCCCTGTTCATCATTTCTTACAGCACAATAGTATTCCATTACATTCCTATACCACATTTTATTCAGCCATTCCCCAATTGATGGCTATCCCCTTGATTTCCAGTTTTTGGCCACCACAAAGAGTGCTGCTATAGATATTTTTGTACATGTGGGACCCTTTCCTATTTGTATGATCTCTTGGGGATACAATCCTAGAAACAATATTGCTGAGTCAAAGGGTATGCACATTTTTGTAGCCCTCTGGGCATAGTTCCAAATTGCTCTCCAGAATGGTTGGATCAGCTCATAGCTCCATCAACAATGAATTAGTGTTCCAGCTCTCCCACATCTTCTCCAACACTTATCATTATCCTGATTTGTCATGTTAATCAATCTAATAGGTGTGATGTGGTATCTCAGAGTTATTTTGATTTACATCTCTCTAATCAATAGTGATTTAGAGCATTTTTTCATATGACTATAGATGGCTTTGATTTCTTTCTCTGAAAACTGCCTGTTCCTATCCTTTCTCTGAAAACTGCCTGTTCCTATCCTATCCTATTCCTATTTATCAATTGGGGAATGACTTTTATTCTTGTATATTTGGCTCAGTTCTCTATATATTTTAGAAATGAGGCCTTTATCACAGACACTAGTTGCAAAAATTCTTTCCCAGTTTTTTGCTTCCTTCCGAATCTTGATTGCGTTGGGTTTATTTGTGCAAAAACTTTTCAATTTAATGTAATCAAAATTATTTATTTTGCATTTCATAATATTTTCTATCTCTTGTTTAGTCAAAAATTCTTCCCTTCTCCATAAATCTGAAAAATACACTATTTTTTGCTCCACTAATTTGTTTATAGTATCAGTCTTTATACCTAGGTCATGTACCCATTTGGACTTTATTTTTGTGTACTGTGTCAGGCATTGGTCTATGCCTAGTTTCCACCACATTGTTATCCAGTTTTCCCAGCAGTTTTTGTCAAACAGTGAGTTCTTATCCCAGAAGCTGGGGTCCAGGGGTTTATCAAACAGTAGGGTGCTGTATTCATTGACTAGAGTGTCTTGTGTCTCTCACCTATTTCACTAGTCTACCCTTCTGTTTCTTAGCCAGTACCAAGTGGTTTTTGTTAATTTGATGCTTTCTAATACTATTTGAGATCTGGTAGTGCTAGGCCCACCTTCCCTAGCATTTCTTTTTATTAGTTCCTTTGATATTCTGGGCCTTTTGTTCTTCCAGGTGAATTTTGATATTATTTTTTTCTAGCTCTCTAAAATAATTATCTGATAGTTTGATTGGTATGGCACTGGAATAAGTAAATTAATTTAGGTAGAATTGTCATTTTTATTATATTGACTCAGCCCACCCATGAGCAACTGATGTTTTTCTGCTTACTTAGATCTGATTTTATTTGTGTGAAAAGTCTTTTGTAATTGTGTTCATATACTACCTGGGTTCGTTTTGGCAGGTAGACTCCCAAATATTTTATAGTGTCTACCATAGCTTTAAATGGGATTTCTCTTTCTATCTCTTGCTGCTGGGCTTTGTTAGTAATATATAGAAATACAGAAGATTTGTGTGGGTTTATCTTGTAACCTGCAACTTTGCTAAAGTTGTTTATTATTTCAAGTAGTTTTTTACTTGATTCTCTAAGTATATCATCAAATCATTTGCAAAGAGTGATAACTTAGTTTCTTTTTTGCCTATTCTGATTACTTCAATTTCTTTTTCTTTTCTTAGCTACAGCTAACATTTCTAGTACCATATTGAATAATAGTGGTGACAGTGGACATCGTTGTTTCATCCCTGATCTTATTGGAAATGCATCTAGCTTATACCCATTGCATATAATGCTTACTGAAGATTTTAAATAGATACTGCTTATTATTTTATGGAAAGTTACCTTTATTGCTGTGTTCTCCAGTGTTTTAATAGGAATGGGTGTTGTATTTTGTCAAAAGCTTTTTCTGCATATATTGAGATAATCATGTGATTTCTGTTTGGTTGTTGATATGATCAATGATGTTAATGGTTTTCCTAATATTGAACCAACCCTGCATTCCTAGTATAAATCCTACCTGATCATAATGTATTATTCTTGTGACTAGTTGCTATATTCTTTTTGCTAAAATCTTATTTAAAATTTTTGCATCCATATTCACTAGAGAAATTGGTCTATAATTTTCTTCTGTGTTTTGACTCTTCCTGGTTTAGGTATCAAAACCATATTTGTATCATAAAAAGTATTTGGGAAGACTCCTTCTTCCCCAATTTTCCCAAATAGTCTATATAGTTTTGGAATTAACTGTTCTTTAAATGTTTGATAGAATTCGCTTGTGAATCCATCTGGCCCTGGAGATTTTTTTCCTAGGGAGTTCATTGATGGTTTGTTCAGTTTCTTTTTCTGAGATGGGGTTATTTAAGTATTTAACTTCCTCTTCTGTTAGTCTGGGCAATTTGTATCTTTTAAAATAGTCATCCATCTCATTTAGATTGTCGAATTTATGGGCATAGAGCTGGGCAAAGTAATTTCTTATTATTGTTTTAATTTCCTTCCATCATTGGAGGTGAGTTCACCCTTTTCATTTTTTATATTGGTAATTTGGTTTTTTTCTTTTTTAGAATCAAATTGACTAAAGGTTTATCAATTTTGTTGTTTTTTTCATAAAACAAACTGCTAGTTTTATTTATTAGTTCAATAGTTTTCTTAATTTCAATTTTATTAATCTCTCTTTTGGTTTTCAGTATTTCTAATTTGGCATTTACTTGGGGATTTTCAATTTGTTCTTTTTCAAGTTTTTTCAGCTGCATGCCCAATTTATTAATCTCTTTCTCTATTTTATTCATGTAGGCACTAAAAGATATAAAACTTCCGCTAAGTACTGCTTTTTCAGTATCCCATAAAATTTAGTAGGTTGTCTCATTATTGTCATTCTCTTGAATGAAGTTGTTGATTGTTTCTATAATTTGTTGTTTAACCCACCCATTCTTTAAGATTAGATTGTCTAGTTTCCAATTAGTTTTTGGTTTATGTTTCCATGGCCTTTGATTACATATAAGTTTTATTGCATTATGATCTGAGAAGGATGCATTGACTACATCTGCCTTTCTGCACTGGATTGTGAGGTTTTTATGGCTAGTACATGGTCAATTTTTGTATATGTGCCATGTACTGCTGAGGAAAAATTGTATTCCTTTCTATCGCCATTCAATTTTCTCCAGAGATCTATCATATTTACCTTATCCAGAGTTCTTTCACCTCCTTAAATTTTTTCTTGTTTATTTTGAGGTTAGATTTATCAAGTTCAGAGAGGGGGAGGTTGAGGTCCCCCACTAGTATAGTTTTGTTGTCTACTTCTTCCTGTAACTCCCTTAACTTCTCCTCTAAGAATTTGGATGCTATATCACTTGGAGCATATATGTTTAGTAATGCTATTTCTTCGTTGTCTATGGTGCCTTTTAGCAGGATATAGTTTCTTTCTTATCTCTTTAAATTAGATCTATTTCTGCTTTTGCTTTGTTTGAGATTAGGATTGCTACCTCTGTTTTATTTACATCAGCTGAAGCACAATAAATTCTTCTCCAACCTTTTACCTTTACCCTATGTGTATCTCCTCTTTTCAAATGTGTTTTTTGTAAGCAACATATTGTTGGATTATGGTCTCCATCTCCATTTTATGGGAGAGTTCATCCCATTCACATTTACAGTTATTATTACTATTTGTGTCTCTCTCCATCCCCTTTCCCCTTGTTTATGCTTTTAGTTCTCCTTTCTCCCTTCACTTCCCCAATAGAATTTTAATTTTTGACTACCACTTCTCTCAGTCTTCTCTCCCTTCTTTCAGCCCCTCCCTTTTAATCCCCTTTTCCCATGCTACTTCTTCCCTCCCTTTTAGCCTCCCCTCCTTTTTCTTTCCCTCTTCCCCTCCTATTGCCTATAAAACTAGTTGTATTTCTATACTTAACTGAGTTTGTTGTACCCTCCTTGAATCCAGTCAGATGAGAGTACCTCTCAAACAATACTCATCCCCCTCCCCTCTTTCCCTCTACTGTAATATATTTTTATGCCTCTTCCTGTGATGGAATTTATTTTTTTCTTCCTCCTCCTTTTCACATCTCCCATTACAATCCCTTCATACCCTTAAATCACACTTGTTATCATCACATCATTTAATTTATACCCAATTCCTTTATCTATGTGTACCCTTTTACATTTCATAATAAATATATAATTCTCAAGATTAACAAGTATCATCTTCCCTTTCAGGATGTAAACAGTTTGCCCATATTGTGTAACAAGTTCTTTTTTCCCCCTGTTTACCTTTTATGCCTTTTGTGAGACCTGCATTTGAAGATCAAATTTTCTACTGAGTTCTGGTCTTTGCATCAGGAAGGTCTGGAAATCTCTTGTTTCACTGAATGTCCATCTCCTTGCCTGAAATATTATACTCCACTTTGCTGGGTAATTAATCCAGCTCCTTTGCCTTATGGAATATCATATTCCAGTTCTTTTGATCCTTTAATGTAGAAGCTACCAGGTCCTGTGTGATCCTGACTGTAGCTCCTTGATATTTGAATTGTTTATTTCTGGCTGCCTGCAGTATTTTCTCCTTCACTTGATAGTTCTGGAATTTGCCAACAATATTTGTTGGTATTTTTAGTTTGAGGTCCCTTTCAGGAGATGAAAGGTGGATTCTTTTGATAACTATTTTGCCCTCTGGATCTAGGACTTCTGGGCAGTTTACCTTGATGATTTCTTGGATGATATTGTCCATTTTTTCCATCATGACTTTCTGGTAGATCAATAATCCTTAGATTTTCTCTCCTAGATCTATTTTCTAAGTCAGTTGTTTTTCCAGTTAGATATTTTACATTTTCTTCTATCTTTTCATTCTTTAAATTCTGTTTGACTGATTCTTAATGTCATGTAGATTGATTAACTTCTACTTGCCTGATTCTATTTTTTATCAAATTGTTTTCTTCAGTTAACTTATGCATCTCCTTTTCTATCTGTCTAATTGTTCCTTTTAAGGAATTATTTTCATGTTAGGTTTTGTACTTCCTTTTCCATTTGTCCAATTTTCCTTTTAAAGGAGCTCTTCTCTTCAGTGAATTCTTTTTTCATATTTTTAAAACCATTGGCCAGTTTTTCTTCTGTTTCTCTAATCTGAGTTTTAAAGTCCTTCCAGAGAAGGCTCTTTGTGTTTCCAACCAATTAATATTCCCTTCTGAAGTTTCAGATGGGAGTACAGTCTCAGTGCTGACCTCTTTGGTATTTGTGTTTTGGTCCTTGTTCCCATAGAAAGATTCATTGGTCTTTTCTTTTCTGCTTTGCTTTATACTCATGATAATAACCCTTTTCCTGAGTCTGTGGCACAGGGAGCTCTGTCCCATAGGTCTTGTGCCTAAAACTTGAGGCTTTGTGGCCTCTGGTTCTTTCAGCTAGAAATTAAATGCTGCAGCTTGCCTGGTACTGAGCTGGCTAGTGTTTGAAAGCAGAGGGTTTTTTTTTGGGTTTTCCCCACAGTTACCCTGGAGCTAGGTTGTTATATGTGTGTGTGTGGGTGGTCTGGATGCCAAAGGCTCCTCTGCTGAGCTAGAGCACAGGCAAGCTCAGCTTTCTGTGCTAGTGCCTTCCTGATTCCACTGGGATGCTGAGGCATGCTGGGGTCCTGGTGTTGGCAGTTGCTGACTTTACCCCCTTGGGGTTCAGGATCTTCTCCTGGTTTGTTGAGGTGGGGCTGTCTGGGACAGCTCTGATCCTGCACTGGTTGCCCTCGACCACAGCAAGAGGAACTCTCCTTACTGATCTTTCTAGCCTTGTGGGCTGAGAGTCTGTTTACCCCTTCTGCTGCTCCCACTGTTCCAGGGTTTTTCTGGGGAGATACTCTCTGGGCTGGTCAAGGTCAACAAGGGGAGGGAGATAGCAATTACCAATCACTTCGCCATTGTAGCTCTGGAACCGGAAAATCGATATTCTTCCATTTAGATTATAACCTAAATCCCTAGATTTTGTTCACCCTGACCAATCCCTAACTCCCCATTCTCAGTCCATTAAGCTCTATGTCCAAACCAGGCTCCATGTTAACTTTAAAAATTTTTCATCTTGATTGTCATTGTTCGTTCCATTTAAGTGGATAGAATTTTAGCAACTGAAGACATTTAGTCATACTGAGAAATTCAGGATGGTACAGCAGCAGGAATATTGGTCTGGGAGAGTACCTGGGTCTGACACCCTGTACATAGTTAACAACTATGTGACCTTGGATAAGGATTATAGAATCATAGATTTAGGGATGGAAGAAAAGACTTTATTTTAACAACGAGAAAACTAAGGCCCAGAGAGACAAAGTGACTCTCCTAAAGTGACACAGTCAACAAATTAAAGAGGAACATTTTGAAACTGAGTCATCTGACTCCAAATCCAGCATTCTTTCAACTGCATCATGATGAATGCCTTCTCCAGATTGTAGTTTCTTCATCTGTAAAATGTAGATAATTCTTGTGCTTGTGATCATCATGTAAGATTAAAAATATGCTAAATATATTATAAACCATAAATTCAAATTAAATAAAGCTACCATTATACTTCCTCCTAATAAAGCAATAGGACTCTAGAGTCATATTTATTGTCACCATAAATCAAAGGAACCAGTTGACTAGAGTTTTGTCTAATGTATTATTGGGGCAGCTAGTTGATTCAGTGGATAAGGTGCTGATCTTGGAGTCAGAAAGACTCATCTTTTTGACTTTAAATTTGGTCTTAGATACCTACTAGCTGTATAACTTTGGGCAAGTCATTTAACCCTGTTTACCTTAGTTTCCTTCTCTGGAAAATGAGCTGGAGAAGAAAATGGAAAACTGTTCCAATATCTTTGCCAAGAAAATCCCAAATGGGGTTAACAGTTGACTGAAAAACAAATGAACAACAAAATAATTAATGTCTTATTTCCATCCAAAAGTTAGAGATTTTAAAAGTTATAGGTTGGACATGAATGAACTATCCATATGACCTTGGACAAGTCACTTAAAATTTCTGGGTCTCAGTTTCTTTGTCTTTAAACATAGGAGGTTGGGCTAGTAATTTATAATGCAATTTATCACTAAAACTGCATGGAAAGATGTTCTTGTGGCAGGCTTGATTTGATGAACCTTTGCTTTGTTATCTTTTGTCGATCATCCAGATAATTTGTATCACTTAAGTAGTGATTTTTCACATTTTATATTAATTCTATAAAATATTCAATTTTTAATTAGGTCCAATTCTCTTCTCAAATCAGTTACTTAGAAATAAGTTATGTCAAAAGGTAGAATTATGTTCACTTATCTAACAATTTTCATGCTCATGCTGATACTTATTTTTCTACTACTTTTGAACTCTGGTCTCTTCTGATCTTTACTTTTTTTCCTTCCTTTATCTACTCGTTACTCCCCTACAACTGTGGAAGCCTCCCTCCTACTCTTTCACTTCTGAATATACTTATATCCCTTTCACCATTGTTTCTTTTGAATTCTCTCATTACCTGCCAATTTACCTTGCTGTCCCTTATATTTTCTCTGCTAAACTCTTGGAGCATACTGATTACTGCTTTCATCTTTGTACCTCACTCTTTCCTTTCATCTTTTTCTGGTGTGGATGAGTCTAAAACCATGGATACAGCAACATCCTAGTTAAATTAAAAATTTCTTGGATCACTTTCTTTTACTTTTTATCTCCTTTTAAAAATTGATGCTTTTAATTTTTATAATCACATTTATTTTCAAATATATTCCTAATTCCTTTCATCCCCAGAGAAGAAGTGGGAAAGAACAAACATTATTGAATGTCTACCATGTGTCAGACACTGTACTAAATGCTTTATGAATATTTTCTTTCATGATCCAAGTTAGGTAACTAAAACTTGAGAATTTAAATAAATTACCTAGAGTGACACTGTACTCTCCCTTGTAACAAACATTTAAAATAAAAAGAATCATAGTTCATCAAAATCACTGATCACAGTGGATGTTATATGTGCTGTTCCACATGAGTTCCTCACAAATTCAATAAAGAGAGAGAGAGAAGTTACAATTTTCTCTTCTTTGCTGTCAAGATTGGTCATTATATATAATTCCATGGTATTCAGTTTTGTTTTTACTCTTCTTTTTGTTTACATTATTGCTGTAAATATGTCTATATATTTCTTTCTGGTTCATATTTTGTTTTGTACGGTTCATATTCATAGGTATTAGTCCACGTATCGATAAATTATTCATAATTATTATTTTTGGGACACATTCTAATTTCAATCATCACCATAAAAAAAAGTTGAATGACTATTGAGGCACCCTTGGGACTTTTATATTTAGCTTTGACATCTTTGAGGCGCTATGACAAATAGTGGGATCTGTGAGTCAGAGTATGGGCATTTTAGCCTTTTTTTTTTAAAACATAATTCCAAAATGCTTTCCAGAACATCTGGAAAAATGTGTGGCTGACAGCATATTCAAGTGTTTGCTTTTAGTTCTTGGTTGCATCTTAATGTTTTTCTATCTCATTTCAACTTTTGTTAATATCAGAAGTAGACTCCCATTTAATATATTTGTCTTTATGAATGTTCACAATTTCAGGTTCTCCCAACTTTTTGATGGATACTTTGATTTCATTAAAGTAAAAGAGTAACATACCTTGATAAATTTAACTTAAAAAATTGGAAATTATTTTTTTAAGGTAGAAAATTGCTTGGCTAACCACATTACATTTTCTTTTTCTGATTTCCTTATCTGATTAAACTCATTTCTGTCTCCTTGCCCTACTCCAATTACATAAATTAGATCAATGTTTTTTGGGGTAAAGTTCACAATACTTAGAATGCTTTGTATTTTAAATCTTGATTTTCATAAAGACCATAATGAGAGTCAATTTGTGGTGTTGGAAGAAGACAATATGGAGTCAAAAGCCCAAAGTTTGAATCCTGACTGTGCCAGTTACTCCCTTTGTCACTAACAATTTACTTAAACTTCCTAGTTTTAGTTGCCTAAGCTATGAAATGAGGGGACTCTAGAGGATCTTCAAAGTCCCCTCTAGATACAATTCTATTAATCTATAATTCTCCTCTTTTTTTCCTTTTCCCCTATGTACCCTTTGGATTTTACCATTTCCATGCAACTTCTTTTACTAGGATCTTGGTTGCAGTTTCATGACTATGATGAACGTATCTGGCAACTTCCAAAAGCTTTCTAAAAGTCTTTTTTCTTTTCAGGGCTATATTTCTAGTTTCCATTAAGCAGAACTTGCTACTTACTATCAGTGCCGTTCCAAATTAAATGTGCCTAAGGCTTTTTAAAAAAATGCCTCATTGATCTTTTTTTTTAAAAATTCTGTCATTGTTGTTATCATCTTCCTTATCAAACATTACTTATTGAGTATGTATTGGTTAATAGGATCCTAGATCTAGACCTATTTTGGCCATATAATGAGAAGACAGGAATCATTGAAAAAGACTGATACTGGGAAAGATTGAAGGCAAAAGGAAAATGGGATGGCAGAGTATGAGATGGATAGGGTCATGAACACAAGAACATGAACTTAGATAGACTTGGAGAGATAGTGGAGGCTAGAAGTTCCTGGTGTGTCCATGGTGTCATGAAGAGACAGGTATGATCAAACAACTGACCAGCATAGTAAAAGGGTTAGAGGCCTTCTACTCCAGCCTTCTCATTTCATGGAGAAGGAAGTTAAGGGATCTACGCAGGGTCACAAAGGTAATCAACATTGGTGATGGGATGGTAACCTAGGTTTTCAGACTTCAGAGCTAGCTGACACTACTGTGCTGCATATTGATGCTAAACTGAGGATTGCTTTCTGGCAATCTAAATGCCCCCTTAGGGCAGCTAGGTGGTACAGTGGAGAGAATGCTGAGTTTGGAGAAGGAAGACTGGTCTTCTCTGTTTAACTCTATCCGCAGACACTTAATAGCTGTGTGACCTTTCCTCTGAATTAAAGAGCCTCGGATTTGGAGCTTGAGAGCCAGGATCTGAATCCCTGCTTTGCTACTAATTATATGAACTTGGGCACATTTTTTAATCTTTAGATTAGGTTTCAGTTTACTCATCTGAAAAGGACTGGAGTAGATTATCCATTCTAAATCTATGATCCTGTGTAGTTATATACCTTTTACGTTTGACAATTTTATTTTCCCTTCTAAGAATATTGTGCTGATTTGAATTTCTTTCTCCGGCATATGTGGTTATTAAGTGTAGCAGATCCCAGAGTGATTAGTATCAAAGTATGATGATGACCGGTTATTTAGACTCCTCTCTACTCAATGTTTTCCACATTTATTCTTTCTATTAATGTTATTTTAGTCTCCAGTCATAAGAAAATTACCTGGTTTGACTAAAACAGCAACAAAAACAAGGAAACAACAGCAGCAGCAACAAAAATCAAAGAGCTTTGTGACATTTTAGGTAAATGAATATTTATAAGGGGGGCACTTGGAAAATACATATGCATATTGATGCTGGCAATAGCAGGGCTGATCAGAAGAGGCTGCACTGAGCAGGACATTAAGGGTCAAAATGCAAAATGACTAGCTGTATCTAAAAAGGTAATTATCTCTAAAAGGTTTTTTTTTTTTTTAAAGAAATCGTCATTTTTCCTTTACTCCCCCCACTCTACTTTTACTAAGTTTTGTAACTGCAAGTCATGAAGACCCAAGAAATTATTACTTTCCTTTGTTTCTTCTTTCATTGCATCTGTTTATACTAGAAACAAAATCATCAACAATTTCCATAAGAGAGCTTTCCCATTCTCTGGAAGCATGCTCTCAGTTTACTATATAGATTATTGTTTTTATTTCCCTTTTATTCGTTAATAAATTCCTTCACCTTCAAAAATGGTTGCTTGCCACCTGCGTATCTAGACAGAGAGATGAATAAGACATGGTCTCTGTCTTCGAGGTGTGGTGGGGAGAAGATAAATATGTGTGTAACTATAATATAATGCAAAACAGGTAAAGTATTAAAGATTTGGTTCAGATTGGAAATTTCTTTTCTTGAATATACTTAAAATAAAATATCCATCCTCCTGAAGGGAAAAGTTGTCACAGAGGAAATTGGGGTATTGTTTCCGGGAATTTGGCAAAAATAACTCCTATTTCTCTAAATAAAGACCAGAATATAAGATTAAAAAGATTATAAAATGAAAACCTCCTATTACTTGAAAATTATAATGCAAGGGATGTCATTTTTATTCTTATATGTGAGGATTACATTACACAACTAAAATAATACTGAATTTTTGAGATTTAATAATTTATTTTTCAATAGTAGATCCCTGCTATCTTATTAATTTTATTAATAAGATTTTCATATGGATTTATAGAACAAGACTATATGTAATGAACTGTGACACCCATTTGGTGGATCTTTTAAAATCATTGTCAAAAAGCAATGACTTTCTGGCTATCTACATGAGGTGTTATTTGTTAAAGCAAACTACATATACATAGACTCTGCCCCTGCAAGTTTATAATTTAAGACACACAGCATATTGTAGGAGAAAGAACAGTGTATTTGCAAGTAGAGCACCTTGGCTTGAATCTTAGTTGACTTGGGCAAATCATGAATGTCTCTGGGCCTCCCTTTGACTGTAAAATGAGAGAGTTAAACTGGTTGACTTACCTATGTGGTCCCCTGAAGCTCAAAATCTTTAATTTTAGATTGTAAGCTCTTAAGGAAGGAGCTATGTAATTTTAAAAAGTTTTATTCTTAGCATCATACCCTGCACACAGTAAATGATTAATTAATATTTGCTCGTTTGAACACACAAATATACAGATAGCTGAAGAACCATTAAAACGATTCCTCAGTAGATAAATGTGTTAACATTATGTGTAAGCAAAGGAGTTGTAGTTAATGTTCAGTTCTTTCAGCCATTTTTAACTCTTTGTGACTTCATTTGGGGTTTTCTGGGCAAAGAAACTGTAACCGTTGGCTAGTTCCTTCTCCAGCTTATTTTACAAATGAGGAATTGAAGCGAACAAGGTTAAGTGACTTGCCCAGAATCACATGGCTAGGAAGTATCTTAGACCAGATTTGAACTCAGAAAGATGAGTCTTCCTGGATCCAGACCTTGCACTCTATCTGCTATGCCACCTATCTGCCCAAGAAAAGAGATAAATATTTACAATTGGGATGTACTTGAAGGAAGAGTCGTGGGAACTGCATGGTAAGAGAGGCTGAGCCCACCAAAGGCAAAATGGGATTTTAGATAGTGTTCAAAAAAGAATTGGAGAGCTCTTGTTGGTGTGTGTGTGTGTGTGTGTGTGTGTGTGTGTGTGTGTGTGATGGGAATATATACATAGAACATTAGACATACTCCATTTAATATCAGTAATTGCTTTTTCAAAAACACAGTATTTGAAACAGCATTTTAAGGGTAAGTTAATCCCACAGGAAAAATGCATGAATGGACAGTAGATTTCTGGGCAGCCAAAATTTAACCTATAAAACTTTAAACTAGAAGAGAAAACTGAGGGAAACGGGTAAGAGGGAGGAAAGGATACTCTACTAGTCGGGGAACTCCTTTCTATTTGGGTGTATAGGGTGGTTATAGAAAAACACAACATCCTACTATCTGTATTCTAAAGGGTTAAATTCATCAGTCATCAGTACTCAACGAGGTGGAGTAGTTCTTTGCAGAGACAAAAAAGATAGACAGTATTTGCAATGATATTCCAGTGGGAATATGAGATGTTATTGAGTGTGGGTGTGATTTACTATGTTATTGTAATACAATGTTGATCGGTGAAATATTATGTAAGATGTGCCTGTACACATATGTATAATTATGGAGTTAGAATCAAAGAATTTTAGCATTCAAAGTGATTTAAAGGTCAGCGAGATTAAATCCTATTTAAATCATGACTCTAGACTACCATGTCCTCAAAAAATAGTCATTCTGTTTTCAATGAATGACACCTAATAACGGGGAACTCTCACAACCCTGAGAGGCAACTTGTTCCACTTTTGAATAACTCTGTTTGGAAGTTTTTTCATATTCTTGACTAAAAATAATATATATAATATGTATATACACACAATATGTATGTATGTATATATGCATGTGTGTATACACACACGCATATAGATATGTATGTGTGTATATATTTATATATTCACATATATAAATATCCTTCATCCATGGATATCAGTTTTCTAGGAATAGGAAGGAAAAAGCTAATTATTTATCCATATGGTAACTCCTCAAATATTTCAATAATTTTTATAATGCCCTTCTCAAGTCTTCACTTCTCTAGTTTATATATCACTAGTTCCTTCAACTGATTTTTCTAAGATTAGAACTGAACATGGAAATGACATTTTTTTTCAAATATATAAAGGATTCTCACACATACCCTAATAGTTAGGTCTTCTCCAAACTATCCTTATATAAGGCACAAGGATTTCCAGTATTAGAATAAATTTTAAAAAGAGACTTTGAAATCTTCTCTAAAATGTTACAAAGATAGAATATACTGATCTATTGAGAATAGCTGAAATGTTGAAATGAAAGGGGAGAAATCAACACTTTCTTATGAACAGTAGGGAGAGATGTGCCTGAATAATTATAGCCGTTTTTCTTCTCCAGTGGATCCGTTTTGTCAGGCAATCAGAGGTTAAGTGACTTGCTCAGGGTCACACAGCTAGGAAGTGTCTGAAGCTGGATTTGAACTCAGGTCTTCCTGATTCTGGGTCCAGTGCTCTATCCACTGAATCATAAGTTGCCTCTTGTTCAGTCATTTCAGTTGTGTCCAACCCTTTGAGCAATAGGTACAAATTATCAAGAAGTACATATTGACGTGAAGTAAAGAAAAACTTCCTGTTCTTTATAGCTTTTCAAAAGTGCATTTGGCTGCCTTGAGTGTTAGTGAATCTCTCCCTTCACTGGACATTTTCAAGCTAAGCCTGGGTGACCACTTGTGGGAGTGTTGTGTAGAAGGGATTCTTAATCAATAATGGGTTGAGGTCTCTTCCAACTCTGAAATTATCTTGGTCTTTTCCTGAATAACTCTAGGTTCTTTAACTTTTTATTATGTTATATTTTCCCAACATTTTATTATAGGTTATCTTTTCACTTTCACATTATATTATGTATATATATTTTCCCTAACTCTGTGGCTCTTCCCAATGCTTTCTAAGTATGATTTTGACAAAGTCACTTCTGATCTTACTGTCCTTCTGCGTAAAATAAGGGGGCTTGCCCAGATAATCCCTAAATCTCTCTTGCTTGTTTGAAAATTCTTTTTTTAAAATTTTTTTAAATTTCTCTTTAGCTGAAGTAGAGCTCAGGATGTGACACAGTACTTCAGTAAGATTTTGAGTAGTGCTCAGTTTATGAGAATATATCCCATACACAAAGCAAATATCCAGAACACCCTTGTGATTCTCTTTAAAAGGGTAAGCTTTCAGATGAATACGTTTAGCAGCCAAATTCTTCCTTTGATGCTAGAACAGAATGAACTTTTTTCAGGGCAAGAGTGCCCAACCAATACTGTCTATATAAAGTATGACCATTTACTTTGAGTTATTATTATAGTCTCTTTGTACCAAGCAAAGGTCGTGTTTCTCTTTTGATGTCTGTGGCAGGTCCTAAAGTCTTTGGAACAGCATCTTTACTCTTTAAATTCTGTACAGTGTTGTTTGGTAGTTAGTATCCTGGTAACCTAATTAGCACAACAAGTCATCCAAACACAGTTATTCTTCGGAGTGTTCATAATGAAAGTAATACCATGAGGAATCTGCTTGGAATTGACCAGACAGCTTATGCAAACAAAATTGTCTTTTAGTTTATACTTATTGCTAATTGGGGTCATGTATTTCTAGAGCATATGTAGTGGAATTAAAAGATATTCCAGTAGTTGTTGGTAATGAGAATATTTGGAATATTTATTGAAGATTATTATATTAGGTATGTTGATGTTCTTTTCCATGTAAAAGGAAATGTAGCTTTTTTTTCCATGTGTGAAAAAAGCTTTGCATTTATTAAATAAAATTACTGCATTTTAAATCAGTATTCTATACCTTGTATGAATTTTAATTATGTGTAAAGAGAAAATAGTGCAGGAATTTGCTCCCAAATTTTCTGGGCAAAAAAACCACAAGTGGGTATTATTATAGTAGAGAACAGTGTTCATAAATAGAAGAACCACAGTAAAGTGGAGAGATCTTAAAGGAAATGTGAACAGTTACTTGGGATCATCACGTCATTTCCATAAGTTATTTGATTATTCTTTAGACCAGATCCATGATTTTGTTACTGCAGGAAGCTTCAGAGGAAGAACTCTCCCTCCCAATGAAGATGAGCACCTGTTCTCCAATTTAGAATGTTAGAGACATGCCTGGGGCACTGAAAAAAAAAGTGATTTTCCCAGTGTCCTCCAGTCAGTTTGTGATAGAAACATCACCTGAATACAGATCTTCCCAATTCCAAGATCTGCCTCAAATTTTGTATTACATGTAGTTCAAACACAAAATAAGACAGACTGCTTGGTGTCAAGCACAGATTTATAGAAGAAATAGGCAGATCACTTCTGATTTGGGTGTGGGAAAGGCTTTCATTTGTCTGGTCCCCATTCTAACTATTGGAAGTAGCATAAAATCATTCTTTGGATATTTTTTGTTTCTTGTTTCTACCCTGCTTGAGTTTTCTGCCAACATATTTACTCTGATTTAACAATCTTCTTTCCAAGATTATTGTTGTAATTTTGATAATAGTGCAGTGAGAGGAGAGGGGTGACAATATTCAGAAAGTACAGAAATGGCAATGCTAGTATTTATTAGCTAGTCATGATATTGAATGAGATATTGCTGAAATAAGTGACATACAGTATAGTTTTGTTTTTTTTTTTACTTTAAGCTCAAGTAAGGTACGTGACAAAGGCATTAAAATAATTCATTGTCTACATGCCCCCAGATAATGATTGAGGAAGATTTTCTTTCAATTGCATTTTGGATAGCTATGGCTAGTTACTCAATAATTGCCCTAACCTTTCTTCAAATAGCTACATCTATAGAAAGGGCCTTTTTTAGCTATTTCATTTCCAAAGCTTGCAAAAGTGAATAGTGTTTCTTAGAAGTCTGAAATTAAGATAGTGACAGTGGTGTGGTTTGGGCTCTGTTATTTTTGTTACAACTGCATTTTGAGACTAACACTCCTGAGAAAGGTGCGTATGTGTGATATTTTTCCTTCAATGGTAGCAGAAACTCTGTAGTTTTCTGTCTTCTTGTGATATTTATGCTGAGAAAGTGAGTTATTCTTTCATCTAGCATTATATTCTCATAATTTTAGAAGTTTTAGAAGCTATTGTCATAAAGTAGCTCTTTGTAAAAGTTGGCCCTTAAGAATGGCAACATAACCTTGTTACAGTAAATCAAAAGAAATGAACTACAATGAATTAGAGGTAATAAACTATGTCGTGTGGAATGTGGATTCAAAATCTGCTGAACAAATGCTGTTTAGGCTTTTCTGTACTTCATGACTGATGCCTAGACTTTGTTGATACAATGCCTGACACATGGTAGGTACTTACTGCATCTATATTGATTGATAGTGGACACTCAGTCCTCTCTTCCCTTAGTCTCCAAAGTGTTCCATATGTCTGAAATACTAATGATGGTTCATTGTTCTTGTGGAATTATATGGAAAGGATATGTTCTTTCTCTTTTAGGATGGCAACATCTTTAGAGATGGTATAGGAAGCATGATGTTTGCATGATGTGTTATTGTATGATGAAGAGAATTCCCTCCATTGTCAAAAGAAAAAATCCTTGCTTCTCTCTACCCCACACATGTTTTTAATTTTCTTCTTGAACTGTTTTATTATCCACTAATCCCGTGCTGGATGTGGTACAGAATTATGTAACTCTTAGTTGTGGTGTGAGAACTACTTCCTGTAACACCAGATCTTCTAAAATATTTATTTCCCTCTCCTTGTGAGCTCAGGGACATTGCACATTCAGATGTCCAACATGTTGATCGTTTCCCCTGAAGTAATCTTACAGGAATCCAAGCTTATAATTACCTGGAGATCTAATAACTGTAAAGGTGAACATCCACTAGGGATTCCACTCCATAATCCTCAGTTGTAGATAACTCATTGCCAAAGGGCAAGAATTCTAAATGATTTATTGACATGAGGATTAAATGTTGGATATTGGTGACAGAAAGGGAAAACTTCCCTTCCATCATTCTTTTTTAAAAAATTGATTTGTTGTAACTTTAATATTAAACATCAGTAAAATGAGTTAAACTTCCTTTGCAAATAATTGCATTTGCCTAAATGAATTTCAGTGCATAAATATATTAACTTCATAGTAATCCCTTCTTAGACTCAGGATTCATAAGATGATAGATTTCAAGCTAAGAGACTTAGATATCTTTGCTTTCAAGCCTCTCATTTTATATATAAGGAAACTGAGGCCCAGAAAGATCCTATATCTTACTATAGAAGGAACTTCAGAGGCACTGTAGCCCAATGACCTACATTTTATAAGTGAGGAAACTAGATCACTGAAAGTGTAAGTAGTAGAACTGAGATTTTAACCCTGGTCTTCTGATTCTATAGACAGTACTCTTTCTAATAAACCATCTAGCCTACTTACATGGCTTTCCCAAGGTTGCTTGGCTATTAAGTGAATGTGCTAGAATCAAACTTAGGATTTCTGATTGCAGATTCATTGTTCTTTCACTACAGAACACACCTTTTCATATTTTTTGTCTATTCATAATTTTCATATTTTCTGGTTGTTCTTAGTATGTTGTTTTTTGATTTCTTAATGTTTTTACATTTTAATTGCATTGGAATATTAATATATATTAATTATATGATATTAATATGCCATAATTTATTTACTTGTTCCTTTATTTAAAAAATTTTAAGTTGTTTTCACTTTCTTGTGATGGCAAATAATCTACTCTAAAATTTTTAGGACATATAGCTATTTCCATTTTTTATTTTTTTCTTTGTTCACCAATCAGGATTAACTTCCAACAGTGGAAGCACTGAGTCAAAGGTCATGATTATTCTTATAATCTTTACTGTGAATTGCCTACCACATGGCTCTCCAAGAAGATTCTGTACTTTGCAGTTCTAGTAGCAGTGAATGAGAATGTTTCTTCTGAACCTTGCTAGCACTGAATTTTGTTGCTCTTAATCATTTTTGCCAATTTGATAGGTGTGAGGTGGTACTTAAAAGCTGTTTTAATTTGCATCTCTTTGTTATTGAGGCTGAGAATTTTTTACAAGTGCTTATTAACATTTTGTGATCTCTTTTGAAAAGGTCTGTTTGTAACCTTTGGGAATTTGTCATAGCCTAGAGTTATCTTTGTAAATTTTAATAGTTCTTCATATAATTTAGATGTTAAGTTTTTCTGTAATATTTGCTGTGAATGTTTTCATGTTACTTTTCTTTTAACTTTCTTTACATAATTTTTTTTGTCATACAAAATGTTTTATTTCCATATAACCAAGCCTATTTATCTTATAATTCCTAAGAATTCTTCCTTCCTATTAGAAGAAAGGTCACCTCTTTTAATAAGATGATAATGGTAGCTGCCCTTTCATTTTTTGTGGTTGCTCATCAAATAACATTTGGGATCACTGATTCAGAGCTGGAAGGGACCTCAGAGGCCATCTTTTTAATCCAACTCCCTCATTTTTCTCATCACACTTCTACCTGTGGGGTAAAACACACAAGCAAATAATGAGTCAATTGCTAGTCTAGAGAAATGAGTTGTTCATTTTTAAATGTAAGTTAAACAAATTTAGTCATTAAGGTTATAACATATTTCTGAGAACAAATTGTGAAAAAATATGCAAAACTAAGACCCAATAACTTGCCCCAAATCACAAAGGTAATAAGCAACAGAGGTGGAATTTGAATCTAGATTATCAGATTCTTTCCTTTCTATCATGTTGATTTCCATCTACTCAGTGTTTTCTCTGGGCAAGGCACTCAATTGTGCAGGCATTTATAATCCATTCACATAGTGGATTTTCAGAAAAAAGTGCACTTTGCCTCTTAAAAAGTCAGGGTTATCAGTTACATTTGACATATTCATGCTTGGTAGGAACAAAAGGGATAAATTATATAGTGTAAATCAGGTTATCAAATAGGGAACTGAGATTTTCAAGAAAGAAAAGAAACTTATTTAAGTTCATTTGTGAAGGATAATTTTGTTTTAGGTTAAGACTTTATATCCTGTTTATGTGTTAGTATAAAAAATTATTTCTGAGCTTGCCTCTCTGTGATAAAGGTTGGACAAACGGAATTCAACCACTTTATTTCCTGACATGGAAATGATTCCAGTGATGGTAGGATAAATTAGTTGAAACAGATGTGTAGAGCTGACAATAGAATTTTAATCTAAGAGCTTAATAAATACTGTCAGCATCATCATCTTTTGTTAACTTCAATTCCTCTTTTTGTTCTTTCTTTAGCTATGACACATATAGTGTCAATTCAGTCATCTCTGTGTAGATTTTTGTAGATAATCTGTGTTAATCTTTAAATGGTAGTCTGACTTCTTTCTTTACCATACCTGCGGTGCTTCAGTCACCCTATGTTAGCAACCCCCAGTTAGTGTGTACTCAATACAAAGTAAGTTTAGCATTAAAGAATCAAACAGAATTTGAAAGGAAATAGTGTTTCAAAAAGAACTATAATATATTTGAAAGGATCACACAATTCACTTAATATTAATATTCTTGGGATAATCTGTATCATTGTTTTTTTCCATTAACATAGAAAAATTTAAATAGGATTTACTGAGAGAAGGGTCTTAAGGAATCATCTGCCAACCCACTAATTTTATGTACATGAAGGAATTTTCTCATGGTTTACATAGATAGGAAATAGTGGAGGCAGAATTCTTCTAGGAACACTGCAAGTGAGAGACATGGAAGATCACAGACATTAGAGCCGGAGAAGGGAAATTTTTATTGTTAGCATCAACCCACAAGCATCTACTATGTCCTCACAACACATAGAACCCTGATTGTCTATCAGCCATTGACTTTAGTTTTTTCAGTTCTAAATGCCTGTTTTGGTTGGAAGTTGGAGTCTGCTGTACTGCGTACCTAATTGTCTTCATGCTTCATTGTGCTGTAGTTTCTCCATGTCTCTCCATGTGACCATGGACAAGTAAGTAATGAATGTTTCTGGACTTCATTCTTCTTACTTGCAGGTATGTGATGAGATGGTAATGATAGCTGCCTTTTAATTTTCTCTCATTATTGTAATAAGGAAGTTCTACCAAGAAATGCCAAATTTCTGCAGCCTAACTGGAAGACCATTGGCCTGGAGAGTCAAAAAATGAGTTTCTGGCCTTCTCTCTGGTATAAACTGGGTCTTTATTCGTTCCTTAGAAGGGAATAAATGAGTTGGTTTCTAACATCCTCTTGGATCTCTTTCAGATTTAGATCTATAATCCTGTGGTTCTCTACAGTTCTAACAGTCTATGAGCCCAAGACATTTTTGCTCCATTTTGACACTTACCTTATTTAACCTGCATTTCTATAAGGGCTGAATAAATACCTTTCTCTGTGACCTAAGGGCAAGTTCAAGTCACTTGCTTTCTCTAGGGTCTTATTTAACTTCTCTATATAATCAAGGACTATTATGTAACTCTGAATTCTCCTCCTACTTGAACAGGATGCTTTGAGGTGTTCAAGGATGATTTGTGGGGAGTGACTGGCCTTTTAAAAAGCCCAAACTTGTAGTCTTGAAATTCTTTCAATATTGTTTTGTGAGCCCCTTACCCCAAAACATCTTTTTGTTTGCTATAGTCAGCCTCTTTTTCACTTCCATACTCCCAATCAGCTTTCTTGGACGTCAAGAGAACGTACTTCCTCTCTATTAAGAATAATTAGTTCAAATAGGAAGCTATCCGATGGGTAACTCCTGGGGGAGGAGCGAAGTCTCCCTAGCGGTGGTCTTGCGGTATTTTGGGGAGTGTAACTAGGGGTCTCTTGGTTGTTGTTTGCCAAGGTGAAGTCTGCAGGGCTTACCAGAGTAATAACTCTTGCAGAGATATGCCCCTCCCCCCTCCCATCTTGATTCACAAATGCTCCTATTGAAAAGAGAAGGGGATTTCATTCAGATTATCCCAGTATAAACTTAAAAACCCTGATACTGAGAAATATCTGACAAATAACATTAAAGACAAATTTATGCCAATGTGTAACCTAGGTTAAGGAAGAGGTTTGAAATCATCGTCACAGTAGCTGAGAAGGGCATAGTACTTTAAAGTTTGTGATTTACTTATTTGGTCCTCAAAACAGGAAGAAATTGAAACTCAGGTTAAGTGAGTTATCCGTTGTTACATAGGCATTAGTGTCAAAAGAAGGATTTGAACACAGTTCTCTCCGGATTCTGCCCTGGGGCTTTTCCTATTATGCCATGCTGTATCCTGTTAACTCATAATGATTATGATGGTTCCAGGTAAAATATATTTTAATTATTTTTTTATAAGAGCTGCCATTTTAGAATAGCTTACAAAATTATAATAAAATTATAGAATTCTTATTTTGACAAGTTGGGAATAGAGTCTGTGATAAGATTTCTCTTTCCTATGTTCTTTCTTATTTAGAATGCAATCCATTTTTAGCCTACAGGCAGCATGTTATAGAGGGACAACTAAGTGGCAGCGGATACAGTTTTGGACCTCAAGTTAGGAAGATTTATCTTTCTGAGTTCAAATCTGACTTCAGACACTTACTGGCTGAGTGATCCTGGGCAAAGCACTTATCCTTGTTTGCCTCAATTGCTTGTCTGTAAAATGAGTGGGAGAAGGAAATGGCAAAATACTTCAGTATCTTTGCCAAGAAAACTCCAAATAGGGTCATGAAGAGTCAGATATGACTGAAGTGACTGAAAACAACAAAAAGCACATTATAGGTGCTTTCCTGGACTGTACTTGGGTGTAAATATAATCTTCAAAGTAAAGAGGAAATTGTGCAATTTGGAGGAGGAAAAACAGTTCAGAAATAGTGTCCTTAGTGAAATTTAAATTATTAAAAAATCCCAGAACTGAATAATTTCAGGAAAACAATGAAAAATTTAGCCCCATGTATTGTAGTCTTGAAATTCTTTCTAGAATTTCCAGAAATTCTAGAATGCCTCTCGAATTATGGATTTTGCTAAGTCACTGGTTCAGGCTTTGTATGACAGTTGCCATACTAGCTTAAGTTCTCAACTAGGATTGTCCTAAATGCATCTGAAAGTGGAGGAGCATGCATTCCCTTCAATAGAGAGTACACAATTCCTCCAGAAGAAGATGCACAGAACATCTGAGGACATTACCAGGCCAGCAGAGATCCACCTATGCCTTTTGATTAGACTGAAGCACTTCATTCCTCTGCAACTGAATTTTTCCATGTTGAAGTTTCTGGCACTAGGAGTACCAAATTAGTTACAGGGATCACCATGACCAAGGAATTCATTACCTAGTGGCCAACCTATTGGCAGCAAGCCTCTCCAAAGTTAGCTTAGTTGAGCAACAAAAACAACCTGTTGCCTGGACCATATCAAAGTCATTGCAGCTTGATCAAAGTCACTAGGCATTGCATTTAACTGGGGTGGTCTTTAAGAACCCAGGGTCACATTCAAGCGGTGGTAGGGCTTTGCTGGATGCATTTTATTGGTACACATAATAGTGTTAATGGAATAATTTAATTTCCAAGACTGTTTTATGTAGAATGACTTAACTGGTAGGTTGGGGATGAAAAAAGAAGCATAAGGAAGCAAGATTTAAAAATGATAGTAGCTTTTGGAAATTTTGTGGGCCAGGTAGGTGGCAAAGTGAACTAAGTGCTGGGCCTGGAGTCAGGATGGCTCATCTTCCTGAGTTCAACTCTGGCCTGGGATATTTACCAGCATGTGATCCTAGGCAAGTCACCTAATCCTGTTTGCCTCAGTTTCCTCATCTGTAAAATGATCTGGAGAAGGAAATGGGAACCACTCCAGTATCTTTGCCAAGATAACCTCAAATGAGGTTATAAAAAGTTGGACCTTACTGAAACAACTGGAAAACACCAACTCTTTAAAAACTGGAAATGCAGGGATGTATTAGGGATGTGTTTCAGTGTTTGGACCAATCTGGGCCAGGATGGTTTAGGGGATTCAAACCTAGTTCCCTGATGCTCTAAATCCAGTTGAGAGGCCACCTTGGGGATTTGTTTCCTGTGTCTGTGGGAGTCTCTCTGGAATAAATCCATAGTGTCTGAAATAGAAAATACTAGTGTGTAATAAGTGTTTTTTGAATAGAAATGAATTGAATTCCAGTTGACTTTCTGGTTATGAGGTTAGTTGTTATCATAAATGAGGGAACTGAAGCAAACAGGGCTAAGTGATTTGCCCAGGGTCACACAGCTAGTAAATATCTAAGTTTAGATATGAATTCAGGAAGATGTCTCCCTGACTCCAGGTCCATCGCTCTATCCACTGGGTCACCTAGCTGCCTATGTGGCTTCACTGAATTTGATTTTGGACTCTCTTTCCTCCTCTTCCAGGATTCTCTGTGGATGATAAAGGAATTTTAAAAAGCATAATATAATAATGGATTTGGAGCAGAAAAGACCTCTGAGGTTATCTAGTCTGACTATTTTATGGAGGAAGCGGGAGAGATTCAGGAGCTCATCTAGAGTGGTCACACAGATAAAGAGTCGCAAGGCTGAGAACTGACCCCAGGCTTTCTGACTTAAAATCCAGAGTCCTTTTCACCGTTTTTAAGATACTAGTGAAACATATCCCTAACACACATGCCAAGGAGTGTGAGATAATAGGAAAGGGGGACTAAAAGACAACAGGCAGGGTTGTGTTTTTGTGTTTGTTTTTGCCCATCACCAGCTATTTACTAATAATATGACACACAAAGCATTCTAAGCCATCTGTACTGAAGCAACAAAGTTTTATTTTTGCAACTTTCCCCTTAATGATATTTTAATCTCTTTATTTAAATTTGTGATCTTCATTACTTAACATTTAATATGACTGCCAAGAATGCTTCTGTAATCTCCTATAAGTAGAGATCTCAATGCCATTTATGTGCTAGGATTATAATAATAAATACTTTTTTGAGTTTCTTTTTAATACTTGACAGGTTTTTCTTTTGTCATTGTTGCTCCTTGAACCTTAAACATTCTTTTGTTTTTTGGTCTCCATCATGTGCTTTGACCCCTCTGGTTCCTGTGGTGGGGGGGTTAGGTTCTTCTGACCCAAGCTCTCCCCTTAGGGAATGCACACATTTTCTCAATTTAAGAGGTCCATTGGGTAACAGCAAACAATTCTCATTGTTCTGACCTGGTAAGCTTGGTATGTGACAATGACCTAGTTTTGGGTTTGAGTGTTAGTTGTAAAGTAGAATTCCCATTGAGATGTTATACTTTCAATTATGCTTCATTGTCTTAGAAAGTGACTTTTTTGGAATCAAACGTGGTCCAACAGTTTTTTGCAAACTTTTCCTTAAACTTGTCTCCTGATGAAAGACAAATAGAGGATTAGATCTAGCTTCTTAGAGAAGCTTAATCTTGAATGAAACATAGCAACTAAACATTATATCTAAGCCAAGACCAAAGGGAAAGTTTAACATTTTAACAAAGTTTAACAAAGTCTGGCAAATAGTGGAGAGGAGTTGTTGATGGTTCCCCAGGATATTGTTTATAGCCTGAGGACCTGGCTATCCTAAATTTAGGGAGAGGCTTATCTTCCTAGACACAGAGTGATGAATTTTTAAAGCACTTCTAAAGACTTTCCATTAAGGAAAAGTGTGTTTTAATTTTTATTGGTGGAGAGATTATTTATGTTGACAAAATCACAGAATATTGATATATTAGAACAGGGTTCTATTTAGAGTCGTATCTGTTGTTTATTTTAAAAATATTTACGGAATATTACCTATTATATGGAAGGTATTATATTAAGGTGCTGTTGAAGAATTTAAAAAAGAAAAAGATATGCAGTGTGACCTCCTGGGAGATTTATAGTATACCAGAGATGATAAGAACTATATAATAATAAAGGAGTTTTACTTTTTGGAGAAAGGTAATGAGGCAGTACAGAAAGTTTTTGTGAAGGTGACAGCATGATTAGAGCTATACTGCAGCATATACAGTGTGAACTGGAGTTGGGAAAACTGAAGGCAAAAAAACCAGTTCAGAAGTCAAATGAGGTAACAAGGGCTTAAATAGGGTGATAGTAGTGGAATGAAATGAGGTGAATTGGAGAGAGATTGTAAAGGTAGAAAGGACAGGATTAGTAGCAAATTGGATGTTGGTATTGAAGCAGGAATCTGAGGTTTCAAACCTGAGTAATGAGAACTAGGGTGGTACAATAGTAGATGTAGGGAAGTCAACAGTAAGAGCTGGTCTTTTTGGAGAATAGTTTTGGCTATGTTGAATATGTGGTGGTGTAATATTTGACAGACTATGTAGTGTGTGTGTGTATGTGTGTTCAATCATTTTCAGTCATGAAACTCTTCATCAGAAAATCCCATCTGAGGTTTTCTTGGCAAAGATACTAGAATGGGTTGCTATTTCCTTCTCCAAGAATGTGTAGAGAAGGGTAGGAATACGCAAAGAGTCAATGGAGCCTCAAAAATTCAAAATTGTTGATAATTTTCCTTTTCAGCCATCTCTGTACATATCTCCTTATCTTCTATTTATCCATCTCTCTCTTTTTCTCTCTTCCTTTCTCTGTTTCTGTCTCTCTCTGTCTCTCTGTGTCTCTCTTATTTAGTTGCTAGGGAATAGGACAGCCCTCTGAGGGTTTACATAGGTATGAGAAAATATGGATTGTAATCTCTTCCCTAAGAAGGTAGCAGAAGATAAAATAAGTGATGGGATATTTGCATAGAAATATTCAGGATAAAGAAATACCATGTGATATTTCAACACAACTGAAGGTAGAGATTTGGAAATATGCTTCATAAGGTAAGATACGAGACATAATTTTTAAAAATAATCCTCAAGGAGAACTTTTATTTTTTCCACTAGAGCACCTTTTATAGAAAAAACAATATTATTTAATTCATTTCCCTACTTGACATTGTTGATATGTAGCAGGTGATAATTCAATCAACATCAACGATTAAGTAAAAACTTTATATTTATATGAGACAGCATAATGAAAGGATAAGTGTGGTGCTGAAAGGAAGGTGGTGCTGATCTGCATCAGTGGGAAGAGTTTCCTATTCTGGGAGTTCTCTGTTCCAATTAAATCAGAAATCCAGTCCTGATCCTATCTTTTCTTGTGTGTTTAAGCAGAGTTTAAAGCAAGGTTGGGGAACCTGCAGTCTTCAGGCCAAATGTGGCCTTCTAGGTCCTTAAAGAAGTTATTCTGTAAAATTTGGATTCAGTGAAAAGGCTGCATGTAAGGACCTAGAAGGCCACATATGACCTGAAGGCTGCAGGTTCCCCAGCCCTGCTCTAGCGGGTTTGCTTGTCAGAAGAACCAGGACCTGGTGAACAGTTTCACTCCTTGCCCTTTACTCAGGCATTTCAGTTTGGGTTTATTTGCTGGGCTTAATGAAATTTTTGGTTCAAAGGGAATGTATATTTTAATTGCTTTATTTTCCAAATTGCTTTCCCAAATGGTAGTAATCACAATACCTTATACTTATGTAGCATTTACTATGTGCTAGGCATTGCACTAAGTACTTCACCTCATTTGCTTCTCACCACAACCCTGAGAGATAGGTACTATTATCATTTTAGTTTTACAGATGAGAAAATTGAGGCAAATAGGGTAAGTGATTTGCCCAGGGTGTGGCACTGTATCCACTCTATCCACCTAGCTGCCTCTGGTACCATTTCACAGCACAGAGGTGCCTATCATTCCATAATCTCTCCAACACTGTCATGATTTGGGGGGTTATTTTTGCTAATTTTCAGGGTGCTCTTGGGTGTTCTTGCTACTAATGCAACTGTAACCACTCTGGTAGATGATACTGCCATTGCATGTAGACCGATAGACCTTTCAAGTTCATAAGATTCAAATTCCTAAAGAAGGTTAACACAAAAGAATCCCTGCAACCAGAAGCCCCAGGCAAGTTTTGTGAGGACAATGACCGTTTTTCTTTATTTGTAACTAGAGTTTTGGGACAGTTCCTGGCACAGAATAAGCACTTAGCAAATGGTTGACTGACTTGTTTCTGCTACTCTATTTTCCAGCTTTTTCTTAACAAACTAATCCCATAAGAGCCTGCCTCTTCATTGCTCCTTTCATCTTTCCTTTTCAGTTCTGATTCTGGCATAACAAGCTCTGCTGTGGACACTTATAAAGTTTTTCTCCATTGGGTTCATCAAGTTCTAGTTCGTCCATCTTTATAGGCTCCCTTGGAAACCAGCTACTCTAAAAAGCCTTCCTTTCTTGTTTCAGCGGTATGAGTTTTAGAGGCAGCTGGCTGGTAAGAGTAAAATAGTGTGCTAGGCCTGAAGTTAGGAAGACATGAGTTCAAATATAGCCTCAGACATTTACTAGCAGTGTGACCCTGGTCAAGTCACTTATTCTCTGTCATTTCTTCAACTGTAAAATTCATCTGTTACATTGTAGGTACTACATAAATATTTATTCCCTTCTTTCCCCCTTTCCCCCAAGTAAGTCTACGTCTAATTAATGCAAACAATGTATTCTCTGAAGGTCTTGGATGTATTTGATTTTGCACCTTTGAAGTTTTAATTATGTAAATTTAGCAATTGGTCTCAATCCGATGAAAACAAGCAATGTAAATTTGAATAAGAACACATCTAGAGATTTGTTATTCAGTCTAATGGGACCTAGCTGTAGATAAGGTGGCAGGTTTAGATCCCCATTGGAATAACCATTCATATCCATTGTGCAGCAATCAATTTATATTTGGAAGTTTTGAGCTCCTGCAGGTTTGGATTCCTGGGATATTCAGACAGAAAGAAGTCTTAGATTCCCAGTAAGAGCAGTATATACATGGCACATTTCTTCAACTTGTAAGTTAAGAAATTATGGAATCTTTAAGTAGAGATGTCATGGGTAGTCTGGAAGGAAAGAATATTTAGTATCTTCAGAGGAGGCCCTCCATCATGGCCCTTCTTAATGTGGTACAATGTAGGGAATGGCTAATCTGGCTTTTTTACTTTTCTCTGGTCCCGTTTAGCTACAGGAATATATTTTATCTAAATTGACACTCTTTATGGGGAAGGTCTTTGGAAAAGAAGCAGAATGAAACTTTGAGAGTACATTAATTTACAGGATAGTAGATTTCTAAAAAATCTGTCCATGTAACCTTTGTTCCATAACCGTAGTTCTGAGTCTAAATGGACGGTCTTGTGATATTTCTTGAAAATTACTTTGTTTGATTCAATCAACCTGGATTCACATTGGGAACACCAAAAATTGTCTTGTTTTCAGATCTTTAAAAAAAAAGTGAAAAGGATTTTTAGTTTCCATATAAGCGTTCAGTCTAACAAGACATTGAAACTAAGAATGACTTTAATTAAGCCTACAATAAATACAAAATACAAAAGACTTAAAAAACTCCCTGTCTCTCCTGTGGTCATTCATTCACCTTAATTCAAAGATAACTAGATTTATAATACTCCTTTGAGGTTTAGACTTCCTCAAGTAGAGAAAGAACTCTAGATTGCAAAGGAGCCAAACTTCTACTCTGTGTTACCTTAAGATTGAAAGTCTCCCCTCCCACCCCAAATGGAGCTAACAACTTGGGAAGCTCTTCCTGAGTTTATAGAGGAATAATCCTGTAATTAATTATAACAAATCACACCATATTTACCTATGTTTTTATTATATGAATACAACTAATGTATGTAAAAATAAATCCATGTAATCACTAAAATCATGTGAGAGAAAATTGTGCCACAAAATTGACAAAATTTCTTATTAAAATCTTGGAGTTTTACCCCTCCTTTCTAAAAGAATGAATTTTTTATGATCTCTCTTAAATGTTAATTTACTTAACAGGTCTTCATCAGGCTATTAAATTTTCTATTAATCTTGTTAATATCCTTTGTTAACTTTTCATGGCAATAACTAGAGTATTTTCTTTGACAGTAGGTGTCAAGCTCACCAATGTGCAGTATTTGAATTGATAAATTGTGTGATAAATACCTTTTAAGAGACCAGCTTCTCATAATAAATTTGCTTGTAAAAATCAGTTTTGGATATTTTTATTAATGTACCCTCTTCCTTCATTAGGGTAGCTAGGTGGCATAGTGGGTAGAGTGCAGGGCTTGGAGACAGAAAGACTCTTCTTTCCTCAGTTCAAATCTAATCTAAGACATTTATTAGCTCTATGCCCCTGGGCAAGTCACTTAACCCCTGGGCAAACACTTAACTTATCTGTCAAATGAACTAGAGAAGGAAATGGCAAACACTCCTATGTCTTTGCCAAGAAAATCCCAAAAGGGATCAGGAAGAATTAGGCATGACTGAAAAATGACTTAACAGCAGCAACAAAACTTCCATGAAAATAAAGTCTATAGAGACTAAAAAAAAAGATAGTAGTTCCAAAACCTTAGGGGTTGAACAGGAAAGATAGATTAGGGAGTGGAGATTAGGAGAATCTGTTAAAGGAACTTCAGAGGTCTCTCAGATAGCAACGTTCTCTTTCACCCAGAGAGTAGACGCTCATCTCAGGTCATTTAGCTATTAAATATCTGAGGTCATTTTTGAATTCATATCTTCTTGTGTTCAAATCTAGCTCTCTTATCCACTCTACCATTAATCTTTTTGTAGAAGAGTTTCTTATTCCATCTGTTGATCAAACTACTTATGCACAGAGGTTTCTTACCAGTTTAATTGCTTTATTTGGGAAATACTCTTATCAATGTCTTCCTGTAAAATGTGTCCACTACTTGACATAATATTCCCAGGGTAGAATATATCAGGATTGTCATTTTTGTCATCCAGGAAACAATGGATAAATCCTAAAATTAAGTTTTTTGACAGCTACATTTCACAAACTTCTGTTGAACATCAGTTCATTTATATCTCAGCTCTTTTTTTTATCCCTTCATAGAAACTTTATTCTAGGTTTGGTTTACTTACATTCTACCGGTCCAGTTTATTCTTTGAATTCAAGTGAACTTAATCCTTTAAAATTGCATATCGTTTAATTTCAGTTCAATGGGCCAGGTTGTTAAGATCTTTTTGGATACTTGTTCTATCATCTAGTGAATTAGTTATTCCTCCAAAATTTGCCATTTGCAGATATGATAAACATTTTTAATACAAGTAAACAATTCAACAAACATTAAGTGCATATATGTTTAAGTCATGTTAAATAGAACAGGGCCAAGTGGCACTCCATTCAAGACCACTTCAGGTTATACTGACTGTAGTGAGAGTTAAAGGTCTTCCCCACTCATTGATAGGCCACAGGTGGAGCCCATTAAGGGAAACTTGATTAGGGGAGGGTTGTTTTGTAGGAAGGCCTGCCCCTTTTATTAATTTCTAATGAGGCACTGGTGGTGGTGGGGGCAGGTCATGCACTCCTGCTCAGAAAAGTGTATATATACTCTGAGGTGAGATTTTGCTTTGGGGCTTACTCTTCAGAAGAAGGTTCATGTGCCAGATGAGACTCTGAGTAGCTGTTAAGGAGTACCCCCTTTATCCACTTTGAAAACTCAGATGTTGGTGCTTCTCTGTCTGGTAACTATGTATATATGTATGTAAGGGTCAGACAGTTGGATCTGCCTGTTGATCTGTGATGTATGTATTGCTTATGATCAGACAGCTAGAAGCCCTGTCTATTGGTCTTTATTTCTCTGCTTGTATTTTCTGTTGGTGTGTATGATTAAAGAAGATTGTTGACCCCTCAAAAGTTGCTTTTCTTTTACTAAAGCAGATCCAAGAATTTGTGCTAGCAAGCCATTCTAGATGTGTCAGGGAACTTGCTGATACACTGACCTATTCTTACTCTTTGTGTCCAATTTGCAAAACAATTCTAAACCCATTGAATTTTTTTTTTGTTTTCATCCTGCCTACAAGGATATAATTACTTTGTGAAATATTTTGTTGAAATCCAGATAGTTTGTCCACAGCATTTCTCTTAAATGCTAATAACCCTATCAATAAAGAAATGACATTAATTTGGCATGACATTGTTAATGAAGCAGTATTAGTTAGTGATCCTTTCTTTACTTAAGAAAGAATTTACAAACCCATTTCTTTTGTAATTAGTTCTGGAATTTCAGGAGAAATCAACATCAAAGTGTCCGGTTTCATAGTTTGAAATATTAATTTCACCTTTTGTATATCTTCAAATTCTGTGACAGTTTCCACCATGATTCCTCAAAGATCTCTAAACTGCTCAGTTTGAATTTTAATTTCATTAATTGGTTTTGTTCAGATTGTGTAAGATAGAAGATCATTTTTCTTGGAAGGAAAATCAAAGTTAAAATAGAAATTCTTTTTATTTATTTCCATTATCATCTTTCTATCAGTGCCAAGGACCCCAGTGCTTTTCTTGATCTTTCTTAAAAGACTTTTATTTAAACGTCTTATTTCATTGTGCTTAGCTTTTATTTATACTCAGATTTAGCTCTCCTCATCTTATTAAAAGACAGTGATATCTCTGTATCTGTCTTTAGTTATTAGTCTCCCATTTCCATTTTCTGTACATGTCCTTTTTGCAAGAGGGGAGTAGTGAGGTACTCAGTGGAGAGCCAGACTTAGATACAGGAACACTGGGTTCATGTCCTGCTTCTGACGACACACAATAGCTCTTTGACTCTGGGCATGTCAGTCCTTAAGGCATTTAGGTTGTGAAGATATTGTCCTGCACTGGTAAAGGAAACTTCCTTATTCAGGTATTCCCCTTGCCAATGAAATCACAGGTCCTAGACCTTGTCCTTGTGAAAACTGAATAATTTGTGGATAAACTTCATATGTAGCCCACCAGTCCCTTTAAACACCTTACTCTCTTACAGCCCTCCACTGCAACCACAATGTCCAAATTTTGTCCTTCATCGTTTCTCTTTCATCGCCCTTGAACTGATTCCTGTGTAAAGACTCAGGTTGTCAGAGTTCACTTATTCTATCTCTGAACTATTTGAAATCAGTTCTCTCCAGGTGATAGTGTCTATCAGACTTCTCAGCAGCTAACAAGTATTTATTAAGTGTCTTGTGTGTGCAGAGGTGCCAGTTACTTGGCCTACAAAGATGAAATACAAAATCTTCCTTGTCCTCAAACAGACTTTAAGATAATAGAAAAGTAGAGGAAAATAGGTCCTAGTCCCTCAGGAGCTGTGAGATAATATGGTCACTGTTTCTCAATGTGTCTATAATTTTCATTTCGCCAACAAATTCTTCCTTGTTGGTCAGAATCAAGTCTAGAATGATAGCTGTCTTTCACTGGAGAAGGTCTGCTTTCTGAAAGAGAAAATTTTTGGCGAGGTAAGTCAAGAAGGTATCAGCTGCATCCGACTTTGAGATGATTTCTGAACAGTTGAGATGTTTACAATCACAATTATATTCTGCATCCATTTTCTCCAATCAATCAGCACCCTGTAGTATCCTTCCACTACAGTTTTTCCTCTGTTGCTTCTTTTGATTCTCATTTAAATGCTCTCTACAATGTTTCCTCCCCACTCTTCCCCCAAAGATTGGTAGGTTTCCTTCCTTTTGTTCCATTTGAATAAGGTATCTGCTATTGCCTTATTCCCCCATCATGAATTCTATCTCACAAGCTCCAGTGATATAAAATTTATGAGGTCATTTTTACCTCCTTAGGTTAAGATCTTTAGCCCATTTTTGGTTATTTTCTGTTCTCCCACACAAAGGTATATAGGTAATACTGAGATTCTATTATTTTCCAACCCTCCTCCCTATCAGTTTCTTTTCAATTACTGAATATTTTAGTTTTTTTCCACCTCCAACCTCCCAATATGTTTCTTAATTTTATCCATCTGGGCATTTTTCTCCCTATTCTTATTCTTATTCTAAAGTCTTTTTAATAAGATTAGTCTTCAGGAAAATATATCCTTTATGGTGATATATATATATATATATATTCTGTATCTTATTCATCATTCTAATATCTTACTCCAAGATCCAGAAAGTGAATTCTATTCACTAACATCACCTTTTATGAAGCATGTTCATATCTAATATCCTTCTTTCTTTTCTAAAGATCATACTTTCAATCTGCAACAGAAAACACCATCAGTTCCTGTACATCCTTTATCTTTAAGTCTTTTTCTGCCCAGGCCTTCATAGTCTCCAAAGATTTTTTCCAGGTTCCTTATGGCATTATAATTAGCTCCCACATGAATTACAAGAAGCAGCTAGCATTCTCAGGTTTGAAAAGTCCTAGGAGGTTCTCTGTCATATCTGAATAGATTCTCTGGGGTAGACATCAAGGACTCAGTTTTTGTCAAGTTGACATATGACTGCTTCCCTGCCTTTTATCTGGGAAGGTTATGGACCACTAGGACCTGTGGCTCTTCCTGGGGTCAGGGAGTCTTTTTCTGCTTTCTTTTCAACTTAAGGTAGTTTCTTATACCTTACCAGGAAACATTTTATTCTCCCTGATAATTTGAATCATAGAGAAGTGCTCTTTGGCCCTTTTTCGCTTTCTCATTTAACAGTGATATATTTTATATTAACTTATCTATGCATTTGTTCCCTCTGCCTCCTCTGCCAGTAGAATATAAACTCCTTAAGGACTGGGACTATTTCATTTTTGTTTCTTTGTCCTAAATGCATATCACAATGTTTAGCACATGGTAGTCATTTGCACATAATTTTTGATTTGCCTGTATCACAAACACAGAAATGGGACTGTCTGCAAGGTTTTAAAATAATTCCCCACCCTTGTGCCTAGCCCTACTACAATTGAGATCATTTTTTATTTGGACTTTCTCTCTAGATACTCTCACATTAACTTCTAGTTGTTAAACTTCTAAAACCTGCTACAGATTCTAGAGCTAGTTTTTAAAAAGATCATTGTTGTTTTAGTTCACTGAAAGTTTTCTTCTTCTGCTGTCTTTGATTCTTTCTCTCCCCTCCCCGTTTAAATCCCCTAGTCTCCAAGGTATGAATAATCAGTAATTATTAGACCCCAGGCTAGAACTCTAATTGTCCCAATGCTAGCAGTAGCTTCAATCTTAGTCAATCCCTTTGAGAAGCCCAGCTGGAAAAATTCCATTGCTTGTCTATTTCAACAGAGGAGAGGGAAACTGGCATATAAACAAAACTTCACAAAACTTATTAGTACTTAAGTTATATCTATTAGGAAAGAACTACTTAGAGTTATGACTTTGATGCTATCGGGTATATATAATATATACGACTCTGTATGTAAATGCTATTGAATGTTGATTTAAATCATGTAGGGTAATTCTTCACCATGGTGTTTTTGTGCCTTCTTGAGCCAAAAGTCCTATCAAGTACCTTTGTGTAAAACTAAATACTGAAATGGATGCATCTACCACTATTAAGTCACTGCTTTCTTCACAATGGTCCATTCAGGACAATACAAACCATTAACATCATTAGTCACTCACTTTCATGAACAATAAAATCCATCAGTCAAGTTTTAAACTTCCATCTTTCAGGATCTTCTAATCACTGGAGTTAAACCTTATTGATACAAATGTAATTTAGTCATATTTTATATACAAAATTTGTGTTCGTAGTTATAGTATGCAGTAAGTCATTTAAACTGATTGCTTTTTAGATTAATATATTGAAATGTATATAATTGACTTAGCTGATAAAAATGTTATTTTGTTTTGCTAACAGTCACCAGAGGAAAATGTGAGTATCTCATTTGGCATGTGTTATAAATGTCATTTTAAATGATGTAAAATGTTTAACAATTTCTTGGTATAAAAATAAGAACTGTACAGTTGTATTAGTAATGGAATAATTATTTCTCAGGCATTTAGGCATATTTTTCATAACTTAATTTATAAAAACATTTTCTTGTTCAGGGCCAATTACTTTCAAATTATTCATTTAAACTTTATAATATATGATCTTTAAACTAGATACAGTTTTAAATATAATGCTTTATTTAGGACACTTTATCCTTTTATTTCAAAATATTTCTGAACTTTCATCATGTCTTTGTGAGGGTCTGAAGGAAGTTTATATTTTTCTTTGATCTAAAAACTGAGTCAAATGGGTGATATATCATGTGAATGGTGAATATGAAGGCTAGTATGCAATTTATTAATTTATAGACTCTGCAACCTTTCTTGGCTCTGTAAATACCTTAAGGCTATGATTTTTACCATGCCTCAGAGACTAAGGTGAATTTGGCAAGAACTTGTCATCAGGTCTAACTTTATGAAGAAATAGCAGAAAGCTGGTGTGATTTAAGGGAGTTTTAGGTAGAGAGCTTTGTTAAAATAAATCAATCCATTTTCTGACATCCTACCATTATAGCTTTGTTCTTTTAGATCTTCAGCAGGCCCATTTTTAGAGTGCAGATATTCTTGGGAGCTGGTAACCTGGTCAGCAGATCTCTTAGTTGATAGCTAGCAGAGAGAATGCAGAACTGGGGCACAGGATAAATATTTAGGATTGGGTGAATGCAATGGTGTTAGTCCTGGGAGGAACAAATGGAACTTACTAGGGGAAAGGAGAGGGTAGCTAGGTAGTACAGTGGATAGAGCACTGGGCTTAGAGTCAGGAAGACCCATCTATCATCCTAAGTTCAAGTTCTCTGCCTCAGACACTGTGTGACCCTGGACAAATCAATTAACTTTGCCTCAGTTCCCTCATCTGTAAAATGAGCAAACCATTTCAGTATCTTTGCCAAGAAAACCCCAGACACTACTGAACAGTACCAAGGGGAAAGGAGATAGTGCTAAAAATCGACTTCATCAGCTTAATAACTTTACCTCTGATAGCAGTCATGCCTGATAAATAATTTGCTTGGGCCATTCCTAGGCCAGAGATCTGTAGTGTCACAAAGTGTTAAGATATATGTCTTCTTATTTGTGCTATATTTCAGGAAGAATGCAAAATTAGGATTCTGCTTGTCTGATTTTAGCCACTTCAATTTTCTAAAGTCAGGAACTCATTAGAATGAGGTCAGCAGCTCAGTTTCTGGATGTAGGAGGGAATTGATTGGTACATTTATTGTACCCTTCTGACTTTCACTTTCATGTGCAGATTCTACTGATCAAAAGAGAGAATGGGTGAGAAAGTGTGAATTCACAACAAATCCATCACTAACTGCGGGGCAAGTTGCAGCCTGAGGGTAGTGAGTTCCCCAGTACAGGATGCATAGTCAAGTAGAGGCTATATTTATTGTGGATATTGCAGATAACTCCACATAGACCAGATTGGGGTATAGTGGAAAGAATATGGAAGTTGAAATTGGAAGACCTGGGTTTGACTCTCATCTCTATCATTTACCAACTGTCTGATTTTGGGAAATGTCATTTAACTTGCTGGAGCCCCAGTTTCCTCATATATAATGTAGGGATCATCCTCATAATTGCTTACTTTATATAGCACTTTAAGATTTGCAGGGCATTTTACAAATATTCTAGTTTATCCCCTAACAGTTCTAGGAGGTAGGTGCTATTATCCCTATTCCACAGATGTGGAAACTGAGACTGAGTGAGGTTAAATGTCTTGATTAGAGTCATATTTCTAGTAAGTGTATTATTACAATTGTCTGAGGTCCTATTTGAATTCAGGTCTTTCTGACTACTCTCCACTGGGTCACTTAGCCACTGCCCTTCCACTTCACTGCTCGCCTCATAAGGTTCTTGTGAGGATTGAATGAAATAATTACCATGAAGTACTTCATATTAAACCAAAGGCTAAATCAAAGCATGCGATTAATACGATGTCCCTTTTAACTCTGAGTTTCTGTCCTTACAATAGCAGGTCTTTGGATGTAGTGGGTCCTTTTGTTCACTCCTTTTAGTCATGACCGACTTTTCATGACCCTTTTTGGGTTTTTCTTGACCAGTATACTGGAGTGGTTTGCCATTTTCTTCTCCAGCTCATTTTACAGATGAGGAAAAAGAGGCAAACAGGGTTAGGTGACTTTCCCATGTAATGAGTACGTGTCAGAGATCAGATTTGAACCATATTTGAGTTCAAGTCTTCCTCACTCCAGACCCTACACTCTATCTGCTGTGCCAGTTAGCTACCCCAGTAGGTACTTTATAAATGCTTATTTTCATCTCCCTCCTCTTACCTCCTTTCACTCCCTTTCCTTCTCTTCCTCCCCTTCCCTCATCACAAAAGACTGATCATTTCAGTTGCACCCTTGCAATCTAAATTAAATTCCACAAACATTTATTACATGCCTACTATATGCAAAGCACTTGGGTTACAAGGACAAAAGTGAAACCACCCATCATCCATCCAACACAGATTGTGCTTGGTTACAAAAAATACACAAGTAATATACAGATTAGAGAGAGACTTGGGAGAGAGGAGGAAAGACCTCTTGTAGAAGATGGCACCTCAGCTGTGATGTGAAGGCAGCACAGGATTTTCTCACTCCGAGGTGAGGAGGGAATGCATTCCAGATAGAGTGATCATAGCAGGAGGTGGAATGTTAGGTATGGGGAGTGGGGACCAGGCCTGTTTGACTGTGGCAAGTGATGTGAAGGGGACGAATATGAAGTAAGACTGGAAAGATATATAGAAGAAGCAGAAGACCTTTTCTGGAAAGAGGAGTATTTGAATTATTTATGTCAATAGAACTGCATATTTGTATTATAACTCTAAATTTGCCCTTGTCTGCTCAGTTTACTTTTAATCATTTTTTTTTTAAACAGGTATGTTGCTTTGTGTTTATTTTAAAGAAAATGTTGCATTCTGGTCTTAATGTGGCTGGTGCAGCTGATGGAGTCTAGTAAGAAATTTGGAGTACCAAATCCTTAACAGTCTTCTAATTTTACTTGAATTTGTTAAGAATTCACTTGGGTTAATATGTAATTTTTTAACTGCACAGGGGTCATCTTCTTCCAGACAACATAGCATTGGAATACCCCCTGCAGACAAATTTGTGAATGCATTAACTAGGGTTCAAATGTTTTTAGCTTTTCTAGAAGATAAAAGTGCTCTTTGGAAATAATTATCTGTTATTTAAAATGAATGTGTTTAATATTACACGTTCAGATTTTTTTTTTAGTATACCCAATTAGAAATTAATGCATTAGCATTGCAGGTAAGGAAAGTAGAACTGAGTCTCTGATAATTTCAGATTTGAGTCATAAGAAAAATTGCCATGGTGGACTTGGATGTGCTTGCTGGTAATTTTAAAAGATTTTTTTTCTTTATAAAAATCAGAAACATCCATGCGTTTTGATAAATTTTGGACTGAGTCTATGATTGCATGGATGTGTAATGTCGTAATCCTTGTCCTAACCTAGATATTTGACTGCTTGGAAAAGTTATTCACATGCTCTTTAGAAAAGAGAAGAGTAGGTAAATCTTCTGTGTCACATTTAAGCTGAAAAGAAACCTTTTTTTCCCTTGCTAAGCGGCTAACAGCCAATTTTCCCTCATGATTTGCTCATTTAAGAACTGATCAGGGTTGTTTTCCTGCTGGAGTAGAGAAGCTTGCCAGAAATATTAATGGCCCTTTGTTTAGAAAGCACAAAAGACAAACTTGCAGCTTGATTGTGTGGTATCTATTATTGACAGAAATATAAGCTTTGGAATTACAGAAGATAACACACAGTCTGACAGGTATGAATCTTTTCCTCTGGGACACAGACCTGGGCTGCATAGAATAACAGGGCAGCCTATGGAGAACCTTCAATAGAAATGAGTGGTTTCATCAGCACATAGAAACGACTAATTAATCAGACCCTCCCGGGAATGGTCTAAACAGCTTTTTCTTTATAATTGGCAATACCTTTTACTGGGTCTTCAGCTTAATTCAAGTGGAAAAACTTGTGTAATGCAGCAATATTCATGAAAGTGTTTTGCTTAAGCCACTTGAGGTTTAGTCCATAACGCTCCCCTTGTCCGAGATCATCTACCATTACTTCTATGAAACCTTTTCTGAAATTAGTAGAATTCTTAAGGATTCATTTAGGAGTCCATAGAGTTTAAAGGTTCCTTCTGACAAAGCAGAAAATACATGACATTGAAATAATCATAGAAAATAATAGTTAACAGGCAAGAGGAGAGGAACTTCCCTTGGATGTCAAGTTTAGCTAACATATTGACATATAATTAACAAGAAAAGGCTTACATAGAGACAAAGGTATAACTATTTTTACTGTCTCTAGGCAATTTATTCTTTTTTGAGAAGTCAGTGTACTTTTTGAGGCAGTATGACATGCTGGAAAAAGCTTTGGACTCATAGTTAGGAGAACCTAAGTTAAAATCTGCCCTCAACTACTTACTAGCTATGTGATTCTTGGGTAAGTCAATTAACCTCACTGGGCCCCAGATTCATCATCTGTAAAATGAGGGAGCTGACCTTGGTGACCTCCAAGGTTCCTTCCAGCTCTAAATATATGATCCTATGAACAATACATTAACTAACCTGGGTAACATAAAAGTTGAATGTTTCTGCCAGCAAAATGTTTCCCAGAAACAAAATTCAGTCAGTGCAAATTGACTGGTCTGTCTTTAACCCCCTCCCCCTCCCACCCCCTGTCTACTAAGTGCAGGAAGTACTAGAGTACATATTCTGGAATTAATCATCCTTGCAGTCGTGTTCAGCAGGTTTGAAAACAGTCTTCTAGTAGACCTTTTCTGCCTACCACATTAGTGTAATTACGTTTTAGGTCTTGATCATTTTCTTCTATTTAATTATAGTTCTTAAACAAACAAAAAAGAGAGTCTTGCCTGAAAATTGGGTTACGAAACATTTATATTCAATGATAAAGAACAAGTGGTCAACTGAAAGGCTGGCAATCTGTAAGGATTCCACAGGATGAGAAGACAGTTGGTTGTGATTTTTATCAGTGAAGAGAAGACTTGATGTGTGTTCCCAAGTAACAGTGGTATACATATGCAATTTAGCAATCCAGTGTTTTCACGGAATGGGTGATTATGGATAGCTAACAGCTACTCCTTTAAGAATCAAAATTGACAATATTTGAGCTATTTTGTATAAAACTTGGATGGTTCTATGATCTCAACCCAATGGATACTCTTTCCTCCTGTGTAGATCCATATTCCTCCCTGCCTTCTTCTGTATAATTTTAATTCGTGTTTTTTTTCTCAAACATTTCATTCATGGAGGACTCACTGACAGTACTGGAGGCCTTTCTCTAGTGATATTTCATGGTATAACCCCACTTCCACTCAAGCCTGGGTTGGTTTTCTTGAGGGAAAGTCTGGTGGTGCTATGTGTCAATTTCATGGAAGGTATGATATGGACAAATGGGTACCACCATTTGAGCTCTTTCTCCTTTCTTCAGTACAAGGCTGCTCCACCTTTCTTTTCAGGTTATACACAGTCATGATGATGTCTTTTATTTCATTTCTCCTATGTCCTCCACAAAATGCTGCAGTCTGCTTACATACACCACATATCATTCTCCTGCCCTTGAGGTATGGATGTTTTTTGATTCTTCTGATAGATTCTCTGGATAAAAATATTAAAAGAAATTATTTACTACTCTACCTTCTTAAAAAGAAAGGTATAGAATAATTATATAATATATAATATGTATAGCCTATTATATAATATGTGTATAGTTATATATGATATAGTTATATACTATATAATATAATAAGATAAATAATTAACTTTTTGTGGTGACTCAGTATTGTTGTAAATATCAGAATGATATAACAGAGAGCATTTCCCTGGGAGTCAGGAATTCTGGATTTAAATCCTAACTTTTACACTAACTGTGTGACCGTAGGCAAAACAATTTTCCTCTCTGAACTTAAAAGTGTAAAATGAGAATATCATTTTACTATATAGCTTACAGGGCTATTGTGAAGAAAAAAATTGTAAAGCATTATGCATATTTACACACATTTATACATATGTATACACATATAAATATACATATATACAGGTGCATATCTATGTGAGACAGGATTACTATTAACAGTAATAATGATGACGTGGTGATACTCTTGGGGCCTGTGAAGTACGTAATATATTTTGAACTTCTTTAAACAAGCTCTGACCTCTACTGTGCTTGTAGTGTTCTTGTGCTTAATTTTTATAGTTTTTCTGTCTCCTTCCTCTGTCATTCTACTTCCTCTTCCTGTTTTCTTTGCTTTTTCTAATTTACTGGGTATTTATAAACCATAGAACTGAGGTTATTAGAACATAAAAAAAGTTTATAATATCTCTTTTGGTCATTTTTTGACTTCCAGGTTCCTAGGTATTCTGGTTGGGTGAATCATTTTTGCATCTTGCCTTTATGCTTGAGAGAGCTGAACTTGTAGGAAGAAAAACCTGAATTTGGATCTCATAGTCAGGAAAACCTGAGCTTGTCTCAGAAACGCTGGGCAAGTCACTTAACCTCTCCATGACTCAGTTTCCTCATCTGTAAACAGGATGATAATAGCAGCTACTTCTCAAGGTAGTTGGGAGAATCAAGTGAGATAACGCTTATAAATGGCTTTGTGAACCTTATATAAATTCTGACTGTTATTATCAAGACTAAATACTATTGCCTCTTAATATCTTTTATTTGGTCTAGATACCCAACAGGCCAGATTCATTACATATATGAAATAACACATGTAAATAACTGTATTGATATTTATGCTATTTAATAGAAAAACTATTTTCTGTACTTATAACTGTTATCCATGAGAACTTACTACCAAATAAAAATTCCATTTTTAATCCAAATATTGAGTATAAAAAGGAAGTCACATTGTAAAATTCTGTACTTACTCTGTGTGCTTGCAGTATAATTTCAGGGTTTGAGAATCTTGCTCGAAATTGTGTTGTGAACTAAGTGCATCTGTGTTTGTCATTATAATCTTGTGATAGTCTCTTCCTCTCTAATCTTCAGCTTTTCTCTGTCCTGGTCTCTCCTTGCCTACTGCCTTCAAACATGTCTTAGTATCCCCCACTTAAAAAAAAAAAACCAAGCAAAATCCAGTCTTCACTACATCCCACCATCCTCTCAAGCTACATATCTATAATCTTTCCTTCCTTTCCCGGCCAAATTCCTAGAAAAAGCTGCCTCTTCCTCATTCGTCAGCTCTCTATGGTCTGGTTTCCCACCTCAATTGAAGCTGCTCTTTCTAAAGTTACCAAAGCTCTTCGAACTGCCAAATCTGATGATGTTTTCTCTATCCTAAACCCTTCTTGACCTCTGCTGTCTCTTTCTTGATATTCCTTTCTGAGTTTTTGTGACATTATTCTCTTCTGGTTCCTTTCCCAACTATCCAACATCACCTCAGTCTTCTTTACTGGTTCATTGTTAATATTATACCCTCTAGCAGAGGTTCCCAAACTTATTTGCCCTACTGCCCCCTTTAAAAATAATGACTCAGCGCCACCCCCTGGAAATCTACTTTTTTTTTTTTTACCCTTTAACGGTTTTTTGGGGAAATTTGCATCATTTTAAACTACTATTGCCCCCTTGGATCATTCCAGTGCCCCCCCTCCCCAGGGCAGTGTCACTCACTCTGGGTACCTATGCAAGGTTCTGTACCTTATTGCCAGTTATCCATATCAAATAGAATATCCTAGAGATAAGCCAAATCACCATGTCATAAGTTATTGATTTCCATAGCATAATCCTTTGAGTATTATGTGCTACATGCAGTTATTCATTTTTAATAGAATATAAACTTCATGAGGACAGTAATTGTTTAGACTTTATCTTTGTATCCCTCCCACCTATCACAGTGACTGGTGGGTGCTTAATTAAATCCTTTTTGAATTGAGTTCCTGTGAAAATGGACAAATGCTTCTTGCCAATCCCTGTTGTCTGGTTGTATCCTAGCCCAGAGAAAGTTTTATTTGAGGAGGTCTGGTGTGCACCCAACCAATTTCTGTCACACTGTGACAAATGCAGACTGAATAGAACAGTGTTTGGTAATAGTAGATGTGCTTGGTCACCATGGTACTTGTGGAAACTATCTCTGCCTTCAGCTTCTCTGTGCTTATTTCTTCATCTGTAAAAATACTGGTAACTTTGACTTTTGCTTCTGATTCATTGGAAAGTCATTAAGGGTAATGGAAATTAAAAAAACTCCATCACTTCAGATTTTGTGTTATTCCTGAAATTCACTTCCAAATGTTGTATTGATGATGCAGTTATTTCCAAATTAGGCTATCTTGTGAGAAAGTGAGGTGCTCATCAATGAAGGTATTCATGAAGGGGTCTGATTCCTGAACCACAGGATTCTGTCCATGCCCTCCTACCCTGATCAATCTGTGGTTTCAACATAAGCCTATGCTCAGTGTCCTTAGTGACAAAGATAAAAAAGATTCTTTGAGAAGGTTTTGTAAGATTTTTGAGAAGGTCCCCTGGCAGGGATATTTTAGTAGGGATTCAGGCTTTAGGTAGTGATGGAACTAAAATATTTCTACATTATCTCCTCGTACTATATGATTCCATTGTTTTGATTATCGTATTGGGAATGGAATTAGTCTTGATACTTTAAGATTGTGAAAAAAGAATTGGAAATATATGGGAAAAGTTTTGAACTGGGAATCAGTAGACCTGTCACTAACTTACAATGTGGGACCTTGGCTAGTGACTTAATTTCCTTTTGCTTTAGTTTCTTCATCTAAAAATGTGAGGGTTAGACTGGTCAGACTCTTACCTCTCATATCTTTGGATATGGTGATTCATTTGTTGGAGACTTTTATTCTCTTTTTTTAGCTCTTATTTTGTTTTGCAAAGAAATGACTTCAGAGCAATTAGGTTCAAATCCCAAGATTTTTGACCCACCAGTCTAGTCACTAGCCCAATATAATAGTCGATGAAAACAGTCACAGCCTGGTCTAAAATTGATTGACAGCTCAGCCAGATAATGAAATTCATGGGAAGATGAACAAATCTATGCCGCACACTATGGGAGGCACATGCAAAATACCTGCATAACCCTGCTTAGAAGGAACAAATCAAGCCCCCAAAACACCCCCAAAAACCAGCCTTTCAAATGATAGCATGTTGAAAGCAGTGACTGCATTTTTAAGGCATTTTGTGATACTGCCATCTGAACTGCATTTGCCTTTTTGTTTGTTTAGGGAAAATTGTGGGACCCTGTTAATCCTTCTCAAAGAACCCCCTTTCTCTTTGTCACTTGGTGCATTGAATATAACCTACGTTTAAATCACTAAATTGATCAAGGTAGGAGTGTGTGGGTAGAATTTTGTGAGTCAAGAATCTTATTAGTTAAAATTTTTGAAATAAGGAGCAGGAGTGGTGCTAAAGGATTGGGTGGCTTAGAGTGCTACCTATAATCATGCTCCTTTGTGTTCATCTCAACTCGAGCCTTCAGCTTTAAGAGGTGGAGTCAGATAAGGAGTTTGCAACAAGTCCTGGGCTGCTTTTTTCCCTCCATCAGTGGAATACAAATCAGTCTGTGAATTCGTCCCCAATGCCTATCTGACCTTGTAACTTTCCTATGAGGTCAACTCTGTACCTTGACTTATCCCTCAACTATTCAACAGTCCATTTTTAAACAGGAAATACAGTATTTTAAAATTGTGCATTATTTTCATTGTGCCTATTTTAATTTCAAGGAAATCTAACTTTAGGGTTATAGATATGTTTAAGAATAGCCAATATTTAGATCAGTATGGTACTACCATCATCATGTATTGTTGCACAATATCAAGTCAATAAGCATTTATTAAGTGGTCGATATGTGCCGGGTGCTGTCCAAGTGCTTGGGATACAACGAAAGTAAAAGGATAGTCCTTGCTCTGAAGAATTTCGAAGTCTGATGGAGAAGACAATGTACAAACGACTATGTACAAACAAGGTTATCTATTTACCTTGTACATGTATGTGTGTATATGGATATCTGTGTGTCCATGTGTATGTATGTATATATGTGTATATATATATATATATGACAAATTTGAGATAATTCACAGAAATCTACTAGCATGTAAAGAAATTATGAAAGGCTTCTAGTTAAAGGTAGGATTTTAGCTGGTACTTTAAGGAAGCCAGGAGATGAGGAGGGAGAGAATTCCAGGCATGGAAGACAGTCAGTGAAAATGCCAAGAATCGAGAGATGGAGGTTGGAGAAAGTAAGGTATAAGAAGACTGGAATAGTAGAAGGAGGGGTGAGGTTCTGAAGGACTTTGAATGCCAAACAGAGGGTTTCATATCCTGGAGCATCATCTGCTGCGGGGAGGCATGGGAGATTTTCCTAAAGGTGGCATGATTGAAGCTCTGCTTTAGAAAGTTCAGTCTGACAGCTCAATGGAGGATGAAGTAGAGTGAAGAAAATTCGGGTGGGGAAAGTGAATGGCAGGCTATTGTAATAGTCTTTTAGTGAAATGATGGAGGCCTAGCACAATGTGATGGCAGTGGCAGAGGGAAACGGAAGCATATAAAAGAAATGTAATGAAGGGAGAGTCAACAGTATATGTTGCGGAAGGTGTTATTTAAACTTATTGTTAATTTTCTTTTGTGTTGTTGCTTTTTATATGTAAAGATGATTTTCTGAACCCCTATTGACTTGTTCTTTGGCTTTTTTTTTTGGATAACGGTGTTCTTTTTACACTGACTGGTGCTAAATCCCGTCGCATTACACACCTTATGACTAACAGCGTTAATTTTCAAGATGGCTGACTATATATCGTGGTCTAACGAACTAAGCTAATTCAATTTAAATATTTTAAAAATTGTAGTGGATATGTAGTTAATGTGTACCAGATACTTCCCTTCTTGATTAGTGAAGAAGGAAATGAGGTCTTAACTCCTCCAGCTACTTCTTCATCTTGTCTATATTGGCCCAGCCCATTGGGCTCACACATTGTAAACTAGAGTTGAGTAAAGACATCAACATATTTTTCTTTCAATTTGAAAGGATTTCCTAACTAAGCTCATGACTGGGAGGCGATAATAGCTCAGATTTTTATATGTTTTTTTGGTTGTTCAGTTGTTTCAGTCATGTCCCCATTTGGGTTTTCTTGGCAAAGATACTGGAATGGTTTGCTATTTTCTTCTCCATCTCATTCTACAGATGAGAAAACTGAGGCAAATAGGGCTAAGTGACTTGCCCGGGGTCACAGAGCTAAGTGTCCGAGACTGAATTTGAACTTGCATCTTCCTGACTGCAGGGCAGGTGCTCTATCCATATCCACTGAGTTATCTGGCTGTCCCAGTTCTTATAATGTGACAGAGTTTTCAAAAGTTTGATCCTTAACTTCCCTTGTTTCCCATGAATATTGTACTTCTTATAGAAGTCAGCCTTCTAATGGACGAATACTGTTGGTAAGGATAGGGGTGAGGGAGCGGAGAATGAAAGTGTAGATGGAGCATGTTAAACAAAAAAATGGGAAAAAAAACAACTAGAAGTCTGAGTGCTACTAACTCAGTGTGTTGGTACCTTCTTTGTATTTGAAAGTCTCTCCACTTTCAGTCAAAGTAAATTGTTTAGGCTAAGAAGGAAATAAAGATAATTGAAACTTTATACTTTGCCAAGCTTTTTATATTTTAAAAAGGTCATTGTTTAAATCTTTTGTGGTTCCTAATATCCCAAGTTATAAAGGCTAAATTAGAGTGACTAATTAAATTCCTCTTATAAGAGCTCAGAAAAGGTGGGGTGACTGTGGCTTAGATATAGTTCATTTGTCCTGGTTTTAATTGATTTAAAATACTAATTATATCCAATTTAAACCAAAAATCAGAATGAATTAATTTATTTGATTAATTCTGTGAAAAAGAAACTTAATCCTTAAAAATTCACGCAGACTTCATTTTAATGATACATTGCACATCTTAAATTAGTTATTTACTTTGAGAATTTTTTAGCTTTATTTTACAGTTATATCAGAACGTGTCTAATAAAAGCTAAGTGAAATAGATATCTGTAAAAATATTAAGACATAAACCTAATTCTAATGGTAAATCATACATATTTTGAGTACATTTGTATTCAAATCTAGAAACTAATAATTTTATTTGACTAAAACATCAAGCTTATATATTCTAAATATTTAAAAATAAGCATACAAACTTATTTTAGTATGTGTATAGTTTTGGATTTTTAATCGTAATTATACTTTCAAACAAAAATTAGTCATCCTTAGTCAATAGAACATCAAATTGCACTATACATTCCACTTAGTATCCTCGACTTCAATTAATTTCAGTTAGCATTGGAATTGAGTTCTCATTACTGGGCTAGGTGTTAGTGGAGGATACACACAATATAGGTTGGAGATCTTGCTCTGAAAGTATTTGACATCTTACTGCGGAAATGAGAAATATATATTTAGAAGAATTAGCAAGCAATACATGGTCGTGCCGACACACAGACCTATAGTATTACAGTTAAGTCAGACTTAGGAACTTTCCTACTTTTTCAGTTACCAAATGATTTCTTAATTTGGAAGAATTTGATACAAAAAGAGGAAGTGGGTATCTATAAGGATAGTAAGAGATAAGCCATTTCTAATTCAACTGGTAAATTATGGATATTTTGAGTATGATTTTTATTGTTGTCATTTTTATTACCAGCAAATTTCTCTCTAAAATGTGCTAAAATGGTATGATTCTAAGAAATTATTGCTAATCTTTGCTGCCTCTTTTAAGGGATTTCTACCAATTATTCACTTAAATATTTATTCAACTACTACTATGTGCATGATATTCAGCATAATAAAGAGGAATGCCATTTTATGCCTTCCAAGGGTTTAAAATTTAGTTGTAGTTTTCCTGCATTATCATTTGAGTTTATTTCTTGAATGATTTGGCACACTCTCTCCTCACCCCTTCTAATTCATATCCGTTACTATTGCAGAGGAATGATTGCTTTATGCCTCTGTCACAAGCCATCTTTTCAACCAACCAACCTACCTACCTACCTTTATTGAGTGCCTTCTATAAACAAGATACTGTGTTAGTTGCTGTGGAAATACAAAGATGTATTAGATGTGACAAAGAAGTTTAAGACATGGTCTTTCCTTCAAGATGACTACAGGCTTGTTGGAAAATCATTCAGGCACACATTAAGAAATGACTAACAATATAAAGCAGTAAATGAAGTGTGTCAGATTAGTGGAACCAATTTATAAATGCTATAGGAGTTTAGGAGAAGGAACTATGATTTCCATTTGGTGGGTGGTTAGGGAATGCTTATGTTGAAGGAATTTAAACAATGCTTTGAACAATGGAAAGGAATTTGATAGGTGGATCTCAGCTGGGAGGGCATTCTAGTTCTGAGAAACAGAACAAAATTGTGAATCTAGGATGCTTAGAAATATTTTCAGGGGTTAGTGTGTTAGTCTGCAGGGAAAGGTTCATGGAGGCAGGTGGTAAAAGATAAGGTAGAAAAACATATTGAGACTGGATAGTTGAAGGCATCTGGAGTATTTTATTCTGGTGTTATATTTTTGAAAAGACACTGACAAAGTGGAACATCTCAGGAAGATGGTGAACAGAATAGTGAGAAGACAGGAGACTGTGCTACGAAAGGTTTAGTTGAAAGTACTGGATTTGACTGGTTTGGAGAAGATGAAACTTGGAGTGGGGATGGAAAATAACAAGAAAACTGTCATGTGAAAGAAGGATTAGACTAATGTCCTAATGCATTAGAAATGAGTGAAAACTCTAGAGGCAGATTTAGGCTTGATGTGAAGGAAGCATCTTACTTTAAAATTTTCCAAAAAATGTGAAATGTCCTGCTAGTGAGTTCCCCATTACTGAAGAATGTATCAGTTGGAGACTGGATGACTCCTTTTCCATGGTGTTGGAAAGATATCTGTTAAGTTCTATCAGGGTCTCTGAGATCCCTTCTACATATTTAATTCTGTGATTTTGTGAATGTCAGGCTAAGTATTAATCTTCAGCCTATTAAGGGCTGAGTTTATTAGTATTGATAACAGAGCCAATAATCCAGACTGGAAGTAGTCTATGACCTCTTGTTTTTTATTCCCAGTATTATATAAAAAGATTGTATGAATTTGTCATTTAAAATACTACACAATTAAAAGCTAAGTCTCCTTTTTTCTAAGAAGCAGCATGTCCACTAAGATAAAGTGTTGTGCTTAGAAGAGTGGAAGACTTGGGTTCAGATGCCACCTCTGACTCTTAGTAGTTATGCCCAAATTACAGTTTATTTGAGCTTCAAGCAAATTCTTAGGACTTATCTATTAGAATTCTCCAGCTGAATTATCTTAAATATAGTATAATTTTTGTTTTTGGCTTACTACAAGCATTTTTTTTGAGGGGTGTGGCAGTGGTGGTTTTGGAGCTATTATTTTATCAGTATCGGAAACACCTGTAATTGATGTCCATTGGCAACTCATCTATAATTTCTACTTTGGGGCACAGAGATGATTAAGTGAATTGTCCGTAATCACACAGGTAATGTGAGAGGCAGGACTTGAACTTAGGTCTTCCTATTTTTGAGAGTAGTGTTTTATCCTCTAATGAAGTTTGGTTTTTCTCAAAATAAGCATTTTAATTTTAAAAAGCTCTTGTGTGACTCTCTTGGCAGTATCATATTGATTAATTTATTTTTAGTTTTCAGCATTCACTTTAATAATTTTTAAATTTCTTCCACCTCTGTCTCCCTTACCCTTCCCAAGATGGCATGCAATCTGATATAGGCTCTACATATGCATTCTTATTAAACATATAGTTTTAACATGAGTCATGTTGTATAGAAGAATTAGAATAAATGGGAGGAACTGTGAGAAAGAAAAAACAAAACAAAAAAGAGCAAATAGTATGTTTTGATCTGCATCCAGACTCCATATTTCTTTCTCTGGATGTGGATGGCATTTTCCATCCTGAGTCTTTTGGAGTTGTTTTAGGTCTCTGCATTGCTGAGAACAGCTGAGTCTGTCCAGCTCCATTATCGCACAATGTAACTCTTACTATGTGCAATGTTCTCCTGGTTCTGCTAACTTCATTTAGCATCAGTTCATATAAATCTTTCCAGGTTTTTCTGAAGTCTGCCTGCTCATCATTTCTTACAGCACTATAGTATTCCATTATGTTCATATCCTACAACTTGTTCAGCCATTCCCCAATTGATAGGCATCCCTTCAATTTCCAGTTCTTGTCCACCACAAGAAGAGCCACTATAAATATTATTGTATGTGTGGGACCTTTTCCCATTTTTATGATCTCTTTGGGATACAGTCCTTGAAGTGGTATTGCTGGGGTAAAGTGTATGCACATTTTTATTGCCCTTTGGGCATAGTTCCAAATTGCTCTCCAGAATGATTGGATCAGTTCACAACTCAACTAACGAGTTAGTGTTCCAATTTTCCCACATCTCCAGCATTTATAATTTTCCTGTGTTTTCATGTTAGCCAATCTGATAGGTGTTATATGGTACCTCATAGTTTTGATTTGCATTTCTTTAATCAATAATGATTTAGAACATTTTTTCATATGACTATAGAGAGCTTTAATTTCTTCTTCTGAAAACTGCTTGTTCATATTCTTTGATCATTTATTAATTGGGGAATGATTTGTATACTTATAAATTTGACTCAGTTCTCTATGTATTTTAGAAATGGGGCCTTTATCAGAGATACTGATTGTAAAAATTCTTTCCCAATTTTCTTATTTCCCTCCTAATCTTGGTGTGTTTCCTTGACTTGTGCAAAAACTTTTCAATTTAATGTAATAAAAATTATCCATTTTGCATTTCATAATGTTCTCTATCTCTTGTTTGGTCATAAATCCCTCCATTCTCCATAAATCTGACAGGTAAACTATTCCTTGCTCTCCTAATTTGCTTATCAAATCAGCCTTTATACCTAAATCATGTACCCATTTGGACTTTATTTTTGTACATGGTGTAAGATGTTGGTCTGTGCCCACTTTCTGCTATACTATTTTCCAGTTTTCCCAGCAGTTTTTTTTTCAGATAGTGAGTTCTTATCCCAGAATCAGGGGTCTTTGGGTTTATTAAATAGTCATTGACTGCTGTGTACTTAACCTACTCCACTGATCCACCACTCTATTCCTCAGCCAGTATCAAGTAGTTTTGATGATTGCTGCTTTGCAATACAGTTTAAGATCTGGTTTGTCTAGGCCACCTTTCTAGCATTTCTTTTCATCAATTCCCTTGATATTCTGGACCTTTTGTTCTTCTAGATGAATCTTGTCATCTCTTCTAGCTCTATAAAATAATTTTTAGTAATTTGATTGGTATGGCACTGAATAAGTGAATTATTTTAAGTAGAATTGTCATTTTTATATTAGCTCAGCCTATGCACAAGCAACTGAAATTTTTCCAGTTATTTAGATCAGTGTTAATACTTTGCCATCAAAAGTGAGAAACAGCATTGACAGGACTTTAAGGGAATGTTGTGATCCATTCTCTGTCTGTCAATGAGTTCACAATGAGGTGAGATGTTGGTGAGGTGAGGGGAGCTAAAGCAGGTAGAAAAGGCACAGCAGGACTGAGTAAGCTACTTCTCTAGGCTTTTGTGCATTTTCCAGGTACTTGAAAAAGAATTTCTTGTAGAAACTCAGTGTCTTACATAATCTTCCTGTGCTTTTACAGGTAAAACCTGTTGCCCACAGTAGGATCAACGTATCAGCACGTTTCAAGAAACCACTTCAGGAGCCCTGTACCATCTTGTAAGTTGGTGTAGTTTGTATTTGGAGTTGATCAACTTAATGGCTTGTGTTGTTATTTCAAAATATCATTTTCAATTTGTTTGACTCAAGCATTTTATTTTTTCCTAGTTTGATTGCTAATGGAGATCTTATAAGTCCAGCATCACGCCTCTTCATCCCTAGAAAAGTCTTGAATCAGTGGGATCTTGTACTTGAAATGGTCACAGAGAAAATAACTTTAAGGAGTGGAGCTGTGCATAGGTAAGGCAAAGAGGTCTTGGGAGTCTCCGTCACTAGAGGTCTTCAAGCAGAGGCTACATGATCAGTCACTTAAGTTTATTATAGAGTAAACTTTTATTCTCTTAATGGGTACCACTAGATGACATCAGAAGTCCTTTCCAATTTTGAGACTTTATGATGACCTGTTTGCTCGACATCTGTATAGCCTTGGTTGGGCAAGTCCCTTGACCTCTGTGGACCTTGGATGTTAGACTAGATAAGGGATAAACAAACTTTGGTGGTCTGATTTTTTACTGCCTATGAGCTAAGCAGGTTTTTTACATTTTAAAGTAAAGTTTTATAGTATTTAAGAATGCATAAACCATTCTCGGCTTTCAGGGTCATACAAAAGTGGGAGGTGGTCAGGATTTGGTTTTTAGACCATTGTTCATTGACCCCTGTATTAAGTAATCTCTAAACTCCCTACTATTATTACTGTCTTTCAAAAAGTGAAGCATATGCAAATACAATAATAATTATAATGACAGTTTGCATTTCTAGAGCACATTCTTTACCATAACCCTTTGGGATAGATAGCACTAGTCTACCTCAACTTGCATTGTTTGTGATGCTTCTCTACTGGGTCGCTGCTAGGTCAATGGGACATAGAATACAGCTGTGAAACAGTTCTTGGGAAAAAGAAAGAGCACTGGTTTTAGCGTCAGAAGGACATGAATTCAAGGATCATTTCTGACATTAACCTGCCTTATGACTTTAGGAGCAAGTCACTTAATCTTAGAGTATCTCAATTTTCTTCTCTTCAGAATGGGGGTGAGGATAATACACTCTCATGTCATTCGTAACATTTTTAGTTTTACTTTAAAATGTGAACTATGTGGGCAATTTTGACTTTGTTAATACCGAGCAATAATCAGCTGAGGTAATTAGCCCTGGTTATAAATGAATTATTATGGTGTGGACTTCCCATAGTAAATTATTTGCAGCCCTACAGCTGATGGTATATGGTAGTCACAAGATAGGATTTGTGTTGTCTTTATAGATTTTGCATGATAGTAAAATTAGAATAGGGAAATGAGAACTATTCTTCTACATGGTTGCTCAGCCAGACTAAAAGTCAGATGTTTAATTATGAGAAGCAGGATAATGTAGGGATTATTATATAGGGAGCCAGAAGGTCTGGGTTGTATCCCAATTTTGACATTAGTTGTGTAATCCTGATCCCTTCTGAACCTGAGTTTCAATGTCTTTAAAATGGGGGTTTACCAGATAGTCAGTAAGCATTTATTAAGTACTTACTGTGTGCCAGACACTGTGCAAAGTGTTAAGGATAGAGAGAAATATTTTAAAAACCAGTTCCAACCCTCAAGGAACTCACAGTTTGATGGAGGAGACAACATGTAAAGAACTATATAGAAATTACATGCAAAATAAATAGGAAATATTCAACAGAGGAAAGGCACTAGAATTAGGAGGGATTGGGAAAGAGGTCCTGTAAAAGGTGGGATTTTAGCTAGGACTTGAAGGAAGCCAGGAGACAGAGATAAAGAAAAAGAGCATTCTGGGCACAGGAGGCAGCCAGAGAAAATGCCTGGAGCTGAGAGATGGAGTGTCTTCTTTGAGGAACACCAAGGAGAGCAGTATCACTGAATGATGGACCATGGAGATAGTGGGGTCAGTGGGGGTGGTGAGCTGTACCTACCTCATAGAGCTCCAATGAAAGCACTTTGCAAATGTGAAAACATTTAAAAATGTTAAATGTTATAAATATATGAACTGTTATCATACCATTTTACCAGTTTTGAAGGCTGGTTTATGTATGAACATATCATAGGTGAACTAGTGAAGTCAATGAGATTTGCTTGTAACTGATCTGGGCTATGTTCACTTATCCCACATAGAGGTTAATGATTACCCAAGAGGTTATTATCCTATGCATCAGTATATTTATCTCCTAAAAATATTCTATATAATCCTTTTTAAACTCCCAGTTTTCTATTTTCTGTTTCATAACAAGAAAGGAGAATCAACAACAGCATTTTACACAACAATTCTGAGGCCCAGAGCAGTGGTTAGCGTAAGTTCTTAGTCATAATCCCTTACCTACTCAAGATGTGCAGGGCAAAACAAATCTAACCTTTCTGTCTTCAGAGCCTCTTCCTATTGACCTTTCTATGTATAGTTATTCAAGTTAACTACTGATTCAGACCTTCATATTTTGAAAGAAATTGGAAATTGAAAAAGGTTTGGGACTAGATAAATGCAAAGAAAATAAGAATTTGGATTTTCATTTCAGTGCTTTGGATTGTGCCAACAAAATTTTTTTTTAAAAAAGTGTCAAATAATAAAAGAGATTTCAACTGAACATAAAGTAAAACCTAATATTGGTCTTGGATTTTTTTGCTTTGTTTTTCACAAATGCATACAATAATTTAGTAAAGATTCTGATGGGACACTGGAACTTTATTCTTTTCTTTTATTGAATGTTACCAAATACATATGAAGATAATGGGTTGATTCATTTTTTTGTGATAATCTCATCTGTGTCTCTGATTTTAGTTGATGGCTTTCAGTTAAGTATTTATATTTGTGGCTAACAGAGAACAAATCAGCACCACATATTTAAACAATTCTATTGTGGCTTGTCTTTTTATTTTCTAAGTTTCCTATTAACCTGCTTTTCATATTCTTTTGAAAATGTGACCAACACATATTAAATAGGCTCATAAAGTAATCACTGTTCTTTTAATAAGTAACAGATTAATTGTGGTTTGTTGTAGCAGTCTTACCGTAAAGGGAGGTTCCTGTAAACCCTTTGATTCTGGCAAAGATATACTGCTCACTTACTTATGAGGTGGGGAAAAAGCCAAGCATTCATGCTATGCTGTTCTGCATCATTAATCCTAAAGTTGAGCTGTGTTCCCTCCCTGTCTCCTCACTTTATTTTCTGACCCAATTCTATGTTTATTTTGATGCAGCCCTCTGGCGTTGGGCCATTATAGCAGAGAATGGGGTTAGACAGTCAGCCTGATACGTTATTAAAATGCATTTCTTAAAATTCTTAGGAAATATTTATGTAAATCTTTGAACAGTGGAGACAAGTTTTGATTTAAAGCACCAGTCCTCTGTGAGTTATGCATTTAGGGTAAAGATTACAGATCAAGAATTGGATGGGACCTTGTGGGTGTGTGTTTGTCCTTCCTTGCCGAAGAAGACCATGCCATAACTTGCACTTGACTTTGTTTTAAGTGAGGGAGGACTGTGCAGGTCACCAGCCTCACTTATCCTCCAGAACCATCTGAATCCAATGACCAGATATTCATCAGGATGACTGGAGATGACCCAGGATGAGGCAATTGGGGTGAAGTGACTTGCCCAAGGTCACACAGCTAGTGAGTGTCAAGTGTCTGAGGAGAGATTTGAACTCAGGTCTTCCTGACTCCTGCACTGGTGCTTTATCCACTGCACCACCTATAGATGATCTGGTCCAACCCTGTCATTCTGGAGATGAAGACACTGAAGTCTAAACAGTTTGACTTTTCCAAACACACACAGGTAGTAAACAGAAGAGCCGAGATTTGAACTGGAGGCCTTTACATTAAGATCTGTCACTCGATACTGTACCAGACTGATTCCCTTAACTCTGGGACACTAACATGAAATTCTTATAAGGAGAGGCAGGTTGATGTAGGAGGAAGAGTCAGTCAGTCAATAAACACTTATTAAGCCCCTACTATGTTCCAGGCACTGTGCTAAGTGCTGGTGAGCACTGGAGACGAATGTTTGATTCCTGATTCTAACGCTTCCTAGATGTACGACCCTTGGATACCATTTAATTTTTTAAGCTTTTGTCTCCTCAAATGTAAAAGCCACCTCCTGATTCACAGGATTGTTGTGAGGAAAACCTTAGAGGTCTTTATAAGGGGTGATTAATTGTAATTAGATTTTTAGACTCACTCAATGTATAATATTACTCAACAGCTACTCTTGACTGAACGTCAGTATGATTTTCATCTTTGGTGAGCATTTAATCTTAGTAGTAGTATTTATCAACCAAACACCAAAACTCTGAATATCAAACCATATAAATAATGAAAGTTACAAATACCCCGTTTTGAGCAAACCTTTGAATGCTAATAAATCTAATTGTTTGTCACTAATATTTTGACAGACTTTATACTTTAGAAGGAAAACTTGTCCAAAGTGGGTCCGAGTTGGAGAATGGACAGTTTTATGTAGCAGTGGGCAGAGACAAGTTTAAGAAATTGCCATATGGTGATTTACTTTTTGATAAATCAACAATGAGAAGACCTTATGGGTAAGTTTGCACCCTTTTTTTTTTAAAGCTGACATTTTATTAGTTAATGCATTAAACCATTTGCTGACTACCAGTAAATTTCATATTTAATTGAAATTCTTGTTCAAATGTTAGGATCCAAAGAATTAGTGATAATCATAATCTGTATCTTTACTGCTGTGATAAGACAATAAAAGAAGTATTTAAGAAAATTCATTTTTTTTTGAATCTGGGAAAGTACACTTGGGTTTTATATTGGTTACAGAACATGTAATGAATTTAAAAGATTTTTTCATTTGAAAAAGATTTACAGTAATGAGCACAAAAATATTAAAACTAATGGAAACTTTACAACTATTTTAACAATGCAGACAGAAAATGCTATTTTTCTGTTTGGCTCAGGGAGAAACAGCAACAATTTTTTGAAAATAGCCAGCTTTTCATGTGCTCTTTTTATATTAAATCTGAATATTTTGCATAATTATTATATTGCACTTGTAAAGGAATTGAGTTGTTAGTTATATAGTTAGTGTAGAGGAATTGCTTTTATTTCTAGTTGAGAATATGTTTTTCTAGTTGAGAATGCAAAATAGAGAATTCTCTTCATTCTTGAAGGGTATTATATTTTTGACTCAAGAAGAGAACCTTGAAAGAATTTAAAGACTGTAAATATACTGTTTGCTAGATACATGGCCATCATAACTCACTGTTACTTCCTTATCCTTGTCCTTGCCATATTGGCCTCCTCGTCTGGCTATTTGTAGCCAATGGACATCAAAAGGAGATAATGGAGAATACCTCATTTTTCCATATGTCTCCTACTTTTTGCTATGAGATGAAGTTTTGGAAGACAGAAAAAGAAGTCATTGGTTTGAATTCCACTGGTTCAGATTTCATAATAACTGGGAAAGAAGATAATGTCAACAAAATTTTGAAGGGTGATGGTATTTGAACTATAAAAGAGAACAAATATTTTTAGGTACCCTAGGAGCACCAAATGTTATTTTAATCATAAATTACTCATCCATTTAAAAATTATAGGTAAAAAAGTTATCTCAGGTGGTTAAGTAACTTTTTGCTAATCTACGTTAAGTTACATATACTTTAGAGGAATAAAAACTGCATTTATTTTAAAGTGTTTTATGAACCATAGTTTCTCACCAATATAGATGAGTCTTTAGTTCATTAAGGTTTTAAAATGTCTGTTTCTGTTACCTTTCATTTAGTGGAATTGGGCATGGCAGTTTAAATTAGACTGCTTTCTAACCATGTAGCTCATGATATTTTTTGTGAATACTGGTAATTTAAAATCTACTTTAAAAGCTTACCTTGCAGATAAATGCCAACAATTTGCCAGCTTCTACATATTGAATAGCCTCATCATTCTTTACTTCTTGCCCAGCAGGAAGTCCCACTGAGTCTGGAAAGTGGCTTTTTGCAAGATAAATTTATAACATTGGAGTTTGAAATTTGAATTCTTTGAAATAAGTTTTAAAATGTTCCTGAAAGCCCATAGACGAATTTAACTTAAGGAACTATCCAGGAAATTATAGTCAGTGGATTGATACCAACATGAGTTAGCATTTTCCTGTATACCAGTTACTTAAGCATGGACAGACAATGTATTAATGCTTTTATAATGATGCTGTGTATGGTATGTTATTGATAAATATTCCAATTCTTAAATTAATTCTTTCTGCAGTCAGAAAGCCTCTTCACTACCTCCTATTGTTGGATCCAGAAAATCTAAAGGGAGTGTAAGTATCATTTGCTTTAGTCATTTTCCTTAATGTTTTAGTTTCCAAAGAATGCGGAGAGACTGTTGTTTGGGTTTCAATTAAATCAGAAGATAAAATTCAGGTACCTAGAGATATAGTTATAATTATGCGAACTGAATGTATAATCATGATATTACAACTACAAGAATAGATATTTGAGACTTAGACTCTAAATTCTGCTGTAGAAGAGTGTTATGGGGGGAGGGAGCATAAGTGGATAAAACATTGTTGAAGTGGGACTAATTTGTTTTTCACAGTGGCTCCTTGTTCTGCATGTACCTCTATCTCTCATTTTAAGTCATGATTGAAGCCCTGGAATGGAATCTGTGATAAAGTCAATATCATACTGATTTAAATGAGTGGTATATCCTTTCTCTGTCTTATATCAATGATAGTGACAAGAAAAATTTTCTTTAAGAATACGGTAGAAGGGCAGTTAGGTGACACAGTAGATAGAGCACTGGCCTTGGAGTCAGGAGGACCTGAGTTCAAATCCAGCCTCAGACACTTACTACCTATGTGACCCTGGGCAAGTCACTCAACTCCAACTGCCTCAAAAAAAAAAAAGAAAGAAAAGGTAATATTCCTTTTTCATGCCCCATAAGGTAAAGGCTTCCTTAATTTCCTTAACAATTTGTCATGGATTTTTCATCCATCCAGTCATCCCGTTTATTCATGAGAATAAATCACTTGCTTTAATTTTTCTCATTTCTAAAATGATCATTAATAATTACTCTTTGACCCAGGGCTAATGTGAGGAAAGTGGACAGTATACTATAAAGCTCTCTATAAATGTGACCCAGTAATATATTATACCATTTCTATCTATCTTTATATATGTGTGTATATATGCATATATACACATATATCTAATCATATTTACTATCTTTTAATTATAGGTAAAAGTAATTAATTAAACTAGTACTGTTACTGATAAACATTTAATAAGTTGAGAGGCATGTACTTGGAACTGATAAGTCAATGCCATGGGGTGGCATGGTGGGAAGAACTTTGGTCTGAGAGACAGGAGACCTGGGTCAAAATTCCTCTGATACTCAGACTTCTGACCTTATTCATAAAATGAAGGGGGTGTTATTTAAATAACCTCTAACGTCCTTTTTCACTCTTAAAATTTTGTTCTACTCTAAGATCTGGTATTTACTGGTATGTAATTTTCTTTGGCTGTGTCTGCAAAGGGTTATTGATTCTATTATTTTGATTGAATTATTTGGTTAATCAAACAACTAGTTTGACTTTTTGACCCACTGAATTAGCTAAATTGAGGTGTTAATTTGGCATCATGTAGACCTAGTTGTGGCTTGATAATTTAATTGATAATTAATTTCATGTAATTTTCTTTAGTTTTTTTACCTTAGCCAAAACACTCTAAAACTGTGAAACTATAAAAAAATTCTCAACGAATATGAGTGTAATGCTATTAGTATATCAATAAACCAGTAAATATTTGTTGAAAAATCCAGAATATTATAGTGGAAAGAGTGCTACATTTGGCTTTGGGGGAGACTTGATTTGAAAACCTGCTTTTCTATCACTATTTAAAGGACTATATAAAAGTCAGTTTCACCTTTCTAAGTCTCTTCTCAGTGAAGTGGGTTTTCTCTTCTGTGAAGTGGGTATAACAATGTTTCTAGCGTCTATCTTACAGGGTCATTGTAAGCATCAAGTAAAATAATGGATGTGAAAATGCTTTGCAAACTTTAAAGTGGTATATTAATGCCAACCATTATGATGATGATTATTGATCATGTATTTTGTGTCAAAGGCTGGGTACTCCGAGGGTATAAAAGAGTATAAGTCAATTCCTACTGTAAGACAATTTATAATCTCTGTGAGAAGCAGGAAATAGAATAATTACAAACATACAGTAATCTGTGATAGTGTTAAATGAATGTCAGGACTTCAAAGGTTAGAGAGAACACTAGGCTGTGGCAGGAGAAAATGTCATAGATTAAGTAGAGGTTATAATAATTGTAGGCAGTAATTATCAAAACTATGTGGTACTGGCTAAAAAATAGAAAAGTAGATTAATGGAACAGAGTAGACATACAATTTATAGCAGCAAATAAATATAGTAACCTCATATTTGACAAATGTAAAGACTTAAGATTTTGGAATAATAATTCATTATTTGATAAAAAATTATTCAGAAAACTAGAAAGCAGTATGGCAGCAATTGACTGTGGGCTAATATCTTACACCATTAACTATAAGGTCAAAATGGATACATATCCTAGATATAAAGAGAGATATTACAAGAAAATTTAAAGGCATGGAGCATATTACTTATAAGATTTATGGGTAGGTGGACAATTTATGAATAAGCAAGAGCAAAATGAGGTGTAAAATGGATAATTTTGATTACATTAAATTAAAAAGGTTTTGTATAAATAAAACCCAACCAAGCCAAGATCAGAAGGAAAGCAGAGAATTGGGAAAAAAATTTTATAGACAGTTTCTCAGATCAAGTCTCATCTCAAAGAACTTTGTCAAATCTATAAGAATATGAGTCATTCTTCAATTAATAAATGGTCAAAGAATATGAGCCTCAAGGAATTACATAATCTAAGTAAGTAGAGAAGAGAAGGCAAGGGCATTCCTCTCTCTCTCTCTCTCTCTCTCTCTCTCTTGCAGGGAGAATTAGCTTGAGCAGACAATAAGCATGAAGTGGTTGGGAGAAGACAAGTCAACTGGAGTGCAGATTTCATGCAAGGAAGTTGTTATTTAGTCGTTTCAGTCATGTCCAGCTATTCGTGACCATATTTGGGGTTTTCTTGGCAAAGACCCTGAAGTGGTTTGCCATTTCCTTCTTCAGCTCATTTTACAGATAAGGAAAGTGACGTAAACAGGATTAAGTGACTTGCCCAGGATCACAGAGCTAGTAAATGTCTTGACTTCAGACACAGCATTCTATCCACCTCATCACCAGCTTCCCTATGTAAGGGAGAAATATGTGATAATTTTGGAAAGATAGGTTGGAGCCAGATTATAGAGGGCCTTGAATGCCAGGCTTATAGAGTTTGACTTTATCCTGTAGGCATTGAGAAGCCTTTTGATGTGTTTGAGTAGGGGAGTGACCTGATCAATATTAGGAACTTTACTTTAGTTTCAGTGTGCTTGAATGACTGGAAGGAAAAGAGACTGGAATAAAGAAGACAAGTTAGGAAACTTCCACATTTCGGATAAGAGATAATTATGGTCCTGATACTGTGACAGGGCTGAAGAAGAATCCACAGGACTTTGTCTCTGGTTGTATGTTGGAGTCATGGGAGAGGAGGGGTCACTGATGACTTAAGATTTCAAGCAAAATTAACTAGAAGAATAGCAGTTCGAAAAGGTCTTTCTTTCTTTCTTTCTTTCTTTCTTTCTTTCTTTCTTTCTTTTCTTTCTTTCTTTCTTTCTTTCTTTCTTTCTTTCTTTCTTTCTTTCTTTCTTTCTTTCTTTCTTTCTTTCTCTTCTTCTTTCTTTCTTTCTTTCTTTCTTTCTTTCTTTCTTTCTTTCTTTCTTTCTTTCTTTCTTTCTTCCTTCCTTCCTTCCTTCCTTCCTTCCTTCCTTCCTTCCTTCCTTCCTTCCTTCCTTCCTTCCTTCCTTCCTTCCTTCCTTCCCTCCTTTCCTCCTTCCCTCCTTCCTTCTTCCTTCCTTCCTTCCTTCCTTCCTTCCTTCCTTCCTTCCTTCCTTCCTTCCTTCCTTCCTTCCTTCCTTCCTTCCTCCTTCCCTCCTTCCCTCTCTCCTTCCCTTCTCTTCTCTTTCTTTCTCTCTTCTTTCTTTCTTTCTTTCTTTTCTTTCTTTCTTTCTTTCTTTCTTTCTTTCTTTCTTTCTTTCTTTCTTTCTTTCTTTCTTTCTTTCTTTCTTTCTTTCTTTCTTTCCCTCTTTCTTTCTTTCTCTCTCTCTCTCTCTCTTTCTTTCTTTCCTTGGTCCTACTGCTCACACCAAAATTTGGCATCTGACATTGGTCTGCCCTCTCTTCTGTCATTCCCCTCCATCCTTTTCTTAATATCCTCCTTTCCTTGAATGTAGATTTCTATATTCAACTGATTGTGTATATTATTCTCTCTTTGAGCCAATACTGATGAAAGCAAGGCTTGAGCGATGCCCATCACCCACCCTCCCATCTTTCCCTTCATTGTTGTAGGTTTTTTGTGTCTTTTCATGTGAAATGATTTACTCCATTCTGCCTCTCCTTTCATTCTGTACTTAGTGTACTCCTCTTTCTTGTCTCTTAAATATTTTTTTATATCATTCCCTCAAATTCACCTTATACCTGTACCCTCTGTCTGTGTATATTCCTTCTAGCTGTACTATTAGTAGTAAATTTTTTTTAAAGAATTACAAATATCATATTCCAACGTAGGGAGGCAAACAGTTCAGCTCCATTGAATCCCTTGTGTTTTCTTTTTCCCTTCCTCCCTTTTTTGACTTCTTTTGGGTCTTGATATTGGAGGTCAATTTTTTTGTTCCATTCTGGTCTTCTTCTTATGAAGCTTGAAATCCTTCTATTTCATTAAATAACCATTTTTTCCCTTGGAATATTATATTTAATTTCACCGGCTAGGTAATTCTTAGTTGTAGTTGTAGTTTCTTAGCCTTTTGAAGTATTATGTTCAATAACCTCTGATCCTTTAATATTGCAGCTGTTAAATCCTGTGTAATTCTGATTGGGTTCTCCAATACTTGAATTGTTTCTTTCTGACCACTTGCAGTATGTTTTCCTTGACCTGATAGTTCTCTAATTTGACTATGATATTCCTGAAGTTTATTTTGGGATCTCTTTCCTGAGGTGATTGGTAGACTTTTTCAGTGCCTGTTTTACCCTCCAGTTCTGGCATATCAGGGTGGCTTTTCTTAATAGTTTCTTGAAAGGTGATGTCCAGGTCCTCCTTTTGATTATAGCTTTCAGGTAGTTCGTTGATTCAGACATTGTCTCTCCTAGATCTGTTTTCCAGATCACTTGTTTTTCCAGTGAGGCACTTTACATTTTCTTCTGTTTTTTCATTCTTTTGAATTTGTGTGATTGATTCTTGAGACTATAGTGTCATTAGTTTCCACTTGCCCAGTTCTGACTTTTAAGGAGTTGTTTTCTTCAATTAGCTTTTGTACCTCCTTTTCCATTTGGCCAATTCTGGTTTTCAAGCAGTTGTTTTCTTTTTCCAAACAACCTCTTTTTTTGGAATTCTCTTGCTTTACTCTGATTTCATTTCCCAATTTTTCTTCCACATTTCTTAGGTGATTTTTAACCTCCTTTTTGAGCTCTTCCATGAGTTCTTTCTAGGCTTCAGACAGCTTCTCACTTTTCTTTGGGGTTTTGCCATTAGTGTTTTGATATTGTTGCCCTCTTCTGAGTTTGTGTCTTGGGCCTCTCTGTCACCAACAATACAATAATAAATTTCTATGATTAGATTTTTTGTTGTTGATTTTTGCTCATCTTTTTTTTTTTTTGGCCTTTTCCCTTTCTTTTAAATTTGAGCTTTGCTCCCAGAGTTGAAAGGACTCTGTCTGAGACTTCCTGTGCCAAATTTACCTGGTGCTGAACTAAGGTTGCCCATCTCTCCATGGGGAGATACCAAAATATAGAAGTTAAGCTATGATATCATTTTATTTGACTACTAAAAAGAAAATAATTCTAGGGAGTGGCACTCCAAGAATACTTTATGTCGATAAATTTAAAGTAGCAAATCACATTTTAACCAAAGAATTCACGTTCTTGTAAGTGTGAACTTTGCTAATGCATTCAGGTATTTTGCAGATAATTAGATGTTAGACTATGGGCTAAGGGAAGATAGAAAAGAAGAAAATAGGAAAGCGAAAAACTTGAGAGTTCTTAGGTGCCACAACTAATGTAAATCAAAAGGAAAATGTGGTTTGATTTTCAAAAATTCCATTTACACATTTTTCAGGAGTTATACTTATTGTACCAAATGTGATGTAACTGTATCTTTAGAGATGGGAGACTGTAATGGTCCTGTTACAAATCTGGACAGTTTGATGCTTAATGAGTGGGGAGTAACTCATGTAATCTCCTGAGTTCTGATAGTTCAGGATGAATAAGGGTAAAGAAAAAATTCAAGAGGAAATTACTTATTGAGAAAGTTGCCACACACTTGCCCTGGAAGCAGCCCACCTTGTAGGCAATGTTGAGTGGAGTCAGAAAAATGTTCATTTGCTAAACTAAGAGAAATAAATTATGATTTTAGTTTAAAAAGGGAAAAATGGTGAATCAGTGCTATGAAATTTAAAGCAGTAGGATATAGTGGAAAGACTCCTATAATAGCTATCAGAGGACCTATATCCAAAGCCTACCTTTACTTCTTAGAATGGTGTGCCCTGTGGGAAAGCTAATCAGTCTCCTTGGACCTCAGTTTTCCCTTTGGTAAAACTGAGAGACTTGGACTAGATTACCTCCAAAGAATCTTCAACTTCTGAATCTTTAAAAAATCATCAGATGAGGACTTCCTTGGTTGGCTAGGTAGTTACACTACAGAATGAAAGTGCCCTCTAGTGTTCATAATAGGCAACATTTGAGAATTATTTAGACTTATGGGTGCTGAATTTTCACTTTTTGTTCTTTGTCCCTTAATATTTCATGAACTGCAACATTTTTTTCAGACTTTGTTTTCAGAAAGATCAAGATTTTGGGTTACCAAAGTCTTACTCTGATGCTTCATTGTGTTATGAAGGTATGGTATAGAGGGAGATAGTGTCATCCAATGAAAAGAGACCAAAAGTAGAGTCATTACATCTGAGATCATATCCTGGGTTTGTAGCTTACACACAAAGTTTGTGGCTTTGGACAAATTACTTAACTCCTGTAAGCTTCAATTTTCACATCTGTAAAATGAGGGAATTGAACTAGATAACCCCCTCAGGTCCCTTTTTTCCCCTCAAAATCTGTAATCCTCTGATACAAAGTCTGAAAGGCCCTACTAAATGGAGAAGGTTTTAGAATAGATCCATAACAGAATGTCTGATGACTATATGGCAGGTTGCTCACCAGGGGACTTTTTTTTTTTTTACCATAGCAATTTGTGAAACTATCTGTTAAGGGTAGGAGGGGTTGTAATCCATATCTGAGGATCACAGCTTTTTTTGAAGCATTAGAAAAATTTAGGGAAGCACCTATTGAATTAAGCAAGTATGTGGCTTAAAAATGATAGTAGATTACTTTGAAAACATATTAAGCTAAACTCTTCTTACTATTGTAAAAATATTTTTAACCTTATATTTATTGTGGAAGAAATTGAAGCCCAATATAATTAAATTTTCTTGCCTGGTGATAGAGTCAAGGATAAGAAATCAGCATGCATGAGTCAGTGTTTAGCCTCCTGGGTCGCACTTTCTCCTTCTGTAAGCATCTGAAAATTGCACATTGTTAAGTCTGTTTAGTGAAGCAAAACTCATCTTGAAATTATTTTAAGCTTGAAATGACATAATATGATATAACCTTTTTAAAGTTCTGGTTAGAAAAAAATGTTTGCCCTAGTAAACTAAAAGAAAAAAAAAATCTGAGCTAGGATAGATTCAACACAGCATGACAAGATGTATCAGGACTCAATGGAATATGGCTATGAAATTACTATGAAAATCTAGCCACTGCCAGACATAGTGGTTTCCCAGGTGACTCTCAGAGGGCCATTCTTTTTTTTTGATTTCTCTTTCATGTTTTTATTCATTCTGACATATAAAGGCAGCTAGGTGGTGCCGTAGTGTGTAGAGTATTTCACTTGTAGTCAGGAAGACCTAAGTTTGAATTCTGCCTCAGATATTGCTAGCTAACTGTGTGATCCTACACAAGTCACTTAACCTCTGTTTGCCGCAGCGGTCTCATCAGCAAAACGGAAATAATAATAGCAACAGCTTTTTCTTAGGGTTGTTATGAGGATAATAAGAGATAATATATGTAAATAATATATGTAAAGTGCTTTGCAAACCTTAAAGCTACACATAATAGTAATTACACAAGACTATGTTTATATTAATGCATAATATATAACATTGTATATTGTGCATATAATAATAAATATCATCTTCATCGTCTTCATCTTCATCATCATCATTATCATCCCTGGAATGTATTCTTTCTACACTTGCCCTGTTGAAATGCTCTTAGATATCTAGTTTTGTTACAACCTTCATAAAAGAAAAAATTTCCCAGTGTCTCTAGGTAATAGCATACTCTCCCTCTTCAGATTTTTTTTTTACAGCATTTTCTCTGGATCCCTTTTCAATCCAATTCAATAAATTTTAAGTCCTATCAAGTAAGAGTAATGTATACCAGGCACTGGGGATAGAGAGAACTCAGAGTACTTATGGATCAGTGAAATACAGCATGTAGGAAGTGTTGGGGTGGAGCAAAGTAGTGTTCTTGAAAAACTTAAGGAAGGAGAAATATGTTTATCGGAGAGAACCAGGGGAGGTGACATTGAAAATACTATGCCTTCAAAGAAGGTAAGGATCCTAAAAGTCTGAAATGAAAGAGTTCATTTCAGGTTTGCGTGAAAGCATGGAGAAGGAAGTTGTCAAACTGAGTTTGGGAAATGAATTCAATTTGACTGGAATGTATGAAAGGTTGAGAGACTAAGGTGAAATAAAACCAGAAAGGTAGATTGGAGTCAGTGCCTTAGGTGCCATCACATTTTGTTTTGTATCATGTGTTTATGTATGTGCTTATTATGGTTTAGTGGAAAGGGCACTGGATTTATAATCTAAGGACTTGGGTTGAAGGAGGAGATAGTGGTAGAAGAAATCTGAATGATGTGGGATGGAGAAGAGGGAAGGGGAAAGTGAAAGGTCTCAATTTTTTCCTTGAAATTTGAAGGCAAGCTGAGAAGGTAGGGGTAGAAGGAGCTTTAGGAGGTTTAAGCAAGGAGGAAAAAGGTCTGGAAAAGAAGCTGTCGTAAGCAGGATAGTGAATTGCTTCAGTGAAGGCCCAGTTGAAATTAGGTAGTATAAATTTAACATTTTGCAGTCTTATTTTCCTCCTCTATAAAATAGGGTGTTGGATCAGATGATCTCTAAGCTTCCTTTCAAATCTAAATTTTTCATCTCTGTAAGTTACTTGAGGGACTCAGTCATTTTTATCTCTCCTTCATCTCTTCCCCTTTCAGTTCAGCACCAAGAACTAATTTAACATCATATTTTAGATGTGGTCTGACCAGGACAGAGTTGAGTAGTACTCTTAACTTTCTATTCCTAAACACTATGCTTTTCTTAAATTTTTTTCTTTTTTTTTTAGCATTTGTTATTTACATGAAATTTTGAATTTTGATTTTTTCTCCCTCTCCTCCCTCTCTCCTTCCTCAGATAGTAAGCATTTTGATATGTTACATATGTGCAATCATAGGAAACATTATCATATTAGTCATGTTGTGAAAGAAGGAAAGTAACAAAAAGAAAAAAGGACACAAAAAAATAGTGAAAATAGTATGCTTCAATATGAATTCAGACTCCATCAGTTCTTTCTCTCATTGTGGATAGAATTTTTCTTCGTGAGTCTTTTGGAATTGTCTTGGATCATATTTATTGCTGAGAAGAACTTTTCTTAAAATACAGAATTGAATTTGCTTTTGTGGCTGCCATATTACACAGTTGAATTATATTGAACTCACAGTTCCCTGCTTCTCTCATATTCTATTTATGAATTAATTTTCTGTGAACTCAAAGATAGGATATCACATTTATATCTATCAAATTTCATCTTATTAGATTTGGCCCTGAGTTCTAGTGTGTTAAGATCGTTTTAATCCCGACCCCATCAACTCTCATGTTAACTCTCCTTCCCAACTTATTTCAGATATGATTATCATGGCATCTTCTGTCTTTATTTTAGTTACTGCTAAAGATATTGAATATAGTACATGGCTAAGTACAAATCTCTGAATTTACTACAAATAGAGATATCTATTCGAGTTGACATATTTATAATGTACTCTGTAACCCCAAAGCACCATATATATACATACAAGCTGCTATCAGTCTAGAGGCTCTAAAATGTCTTTGAGCTCTAAGAAAAATTAGTAACTGAAAATGACTATAATCAGGCATGCCTGAAAAGGAAAGAGGGGGAGCAAATTATTCATCCTTGTGATATTGTTGCTATTGTACAAATCTCCTGGTTCTGCTTACTCAACTTTGCATCAATTGATAAAGTCTTCTTATGTTTCTCTGAAACCATCCCCTTGATCATTTCTTATAGCACAACAGTGTTCCATTACATTTATATACCTCTGCAGTATTGTTGGTCTGTTTAGTCAATTACCCTTTTTTCTTCATCAGAATTGTTCCTCTTTGAGTTTTCAGAATATTTCTATTTCTTCTCGACTGATTTCTTTCTTAGAATTTTAAGCTGTGGGATCTTAGCTTTCATTTTCTTCTGAAGTCTCTGTAGTCTGAGTTTTAATATCTGAGAGTACATGTCAGGGTCACTTCTATTATATTTTAAGAAGGAATGCTGACTTCTCAAGCTTTTCATCAGTTTCACTCTGGCAACTAATTTTATACCCTATAAGTAATAATTATATATGAAGCAAAATTTTTCTTTGTTTTTTTCCTATGATTTTTGAAAGATAAAATTAAAATTAAGGCACATAAAGAAAGTTGCTCTGCTTTTGGCATTTGATGTTTGAATAATTGAAGTCACTAATCACTATGATAGGACTCTGTGGTAGACTTGAAATCTATTTCCCAGTATTTCAACAAGTCTTGGAGATTAACCAGAAAATAAAACTCATTACCTTACTCAAAGCTTTCTAGTTAACTTCCCTGTAACTCATATTATGTGCATCTGTGACATCTGAAACCGTAAGTTTTTATTATTAGATAATTTAGTGGATTATATTTCCTCTAAACAAAGGGCTATTCTGCTATTTTTCTTCTCTATGGTATCTATCTTGGTGGCTATCAAGTTTTCTCTCTGCCCCTTCCTTTTCACTTATTCTGAGCGCAAAGACATTTCAGAGTTCTTAGAGGGATAGATGGGCATTTGATGGTGCAATGAATAGAGTGCCAGATCTGGAAGCAGAAAGATCTGACTTTAGATATGACTTCAGATACTTACTAGCTTTGTGACCCTGGATAAGTCACTTAACTGCTATTTTCCTTAGTTCCTCATCTATAAAATGGGGTCACACTGGAGAAAGAAAGGACAAACCAGTCCAGTATCTTTGCCTAGGACTTCCATGGGGTCACGCAGAGTCAGATATTTCTGAACAACTGAACAACATTATCTATACTAGAATGATTCTTCTGCTCCTCCTCTAGTTTCTTCCTTGTTCTTCATTTATGAGGAAACACTTTGCCTCCCGCACTATGAAAGCAGCACTTGATCCAAAGATTCACATTCATCGTCCCAATTTTATTCCTAGCACAGAAACATTGCAATGAATTCTTTACTTTAAAGTTGGTTCTCTGATGACTTGAGAAGGGGTTTTCCTTCTATCCAAACTATTTTATTCACTCTTGGCATATGTTACCTCTGGGCAAAATTCAGGATGAGTGGAATTTTTAAAAACAGCCTGAAAAAAAAAAAGGTGGTAGAGCTTGTGGTTTTGAACCTGGTACTTGTATTTTTTTTGGTAGTTTTGAACCTATAATTGTATTATTGTTTCTCTCTTGGCATTGTAGCTCATAGCTGTGGAACACTCAGAAAACTTGAGTGTTCATTAATGCAATAATTAAACTTTGCTTAATTTAATTGCTAATTAAATAGAATGCAATCAGAATGGCAGATATAAAACAGCGTTTTATGCTTGTATGGGCTTTGGTGTTAATAAACATGCATAATTCTTTTTCTTATGGATTATGGGATTCTAAAGCTGTGAATTTTTCCCTTCTTAATTAAAAAAGTAACTAACATCTAGTTAAGTATTTCTAGATTGTTGAGCAGACATTTTCAAGGAGCTATAATATAATATCATCCAAGATGATTTGTCTTGTTCTAAAACACTTATTTCCAAATCCCAGTGTAGTTGTACAGATGTTACAAAGAGATTGTGAAGATTCCAGTGACTTTGGGCACAACTGGTGATGGGATTGGTTGGGCAGTTATCACTTCACTTGAATAAATTATTCTTGGAAGTAGTGGTTAAATCTCAGAACTGGGCACCCGAGAGTTGTTTTCCTGTGTCTTTTCACCTGTAATTGCAGGAATTATATTTCTGTTTTCTGTGTGGTTGTTCCTTGTCAGTCTCCAGGGGGGTTAAATCTGGAACCTTCAGTGATTTCCACATCTGTCATTCTCCAGAATGTCAGTGGCTATGACAGATGTAGTAATGTAAACTTCCTAAGTGTGTGACCTTTACCCCTGGGTACTCAGTGGCATCCAGCAACCAGAGGTGACAAGCAAAGTGCTTTGTATTCAAGTGAGAGGATAGGGAATAAGGCAATTATCTTTCTCCCTATTACTGAGGGTGAATGAAAATTCAGTGGTGTTTCCCCCAACTTCTGGCACCTCAGGTGGGTATTGAGCTATTTTTTTAGTGGTTGTCCTGGGTTTATGATTCAGATAATCATAATTCTAGAAAGGAGATTCGTGATCTTTTACAAGGGTTGTAGGTGTGTGAATACATAAGAGAACATCCTTCCATATTTGCAGTAGTTGTAGTAGGGATAATTGTTGGGTGTTTGTCCTTTGTTATCGAAGAGGACCATGACATCAAGATGATGAGGGAGGGCTGTGCAGGGTCACCAGCCTCACCTTCTTCTCCTGAGCCATTTGGGTCCAGTGGCCCGCTATTCATCAGGGTGGCTGGAGATGGCCCAGGATGCAATAGGAGACCTTGACCCTTTCAGGCTAAGGTCTTATAGCATTCTCACTTTGAGTGAGATACACCCATTCAATGAATAGTCTTCTTAAGTCATTGCTCAAGGGATGGCCCCTTTAGGGATCACTCCCTTAATTTCCAGTTCTTTGCCACTTCAAAAATGATCTGCTATACATATTTTTTTTAAAGAGATCAAAGAATGAGTAGTAATAAAAATGATAGTCCAAAAGTCTGGATCTGTGATTTCATTGGAAAAGGGAACACCCAGGTGAGGAAATTCCTATTAAGGCAGGTTTAGTACCTCCTCTGCAATTTAAAATGACTAGAGCATTGAGAGTTTAAATGAAGCATCCAGTATTAGGCAGCATCTATTAGAAATAGGATTTGAACCAAGTTCTCCCTGGCGTCAGTGCCCCCTCTCACTACATCATGTTACTGCATGATGTTAACAATGGTGATGATGACAGCTGATGGCTCTATAGCACGTTGTTTTGCAGTGATTTTTGCATGTATTAATCATCTCATTTTATCCTCTGAACAAACTTGTGAGATAAGGACTGTAGGTATTGTTAATTCCCATTTTGCAGATGATGACACCAAGGCTGAAAAGGCTCAACTTTGTCACACAGATTTTGCCAGAGGCAGAATTTGAAGCTTGGTTTCTCCTTACTCAGAAGTTCGGCTTTCTTTCTATCTTATCATGGTGTTTCTCTAGTAATGGCATATTTTTCAGAATAATGACTTATCTCACCAAAACTTTTTGCAAATTAACTGAGAATATTGCAAGATTCATATTATTCAGAATCTGCGCTTATAATGACTTTTTCTTTTCTCTATGAATTGTGATTATATTGAGTCTTTTTCCCCTTCACATTGGGCAGGAGTGTGTTTTTCTTTTTGCATATGGAAAAAGAAAGTTATGGTGCCTGCACAATTTAAAATCTGATAAATGTAATAGGATATCATAAATTTGGAGCTGGATGGTGATCTATTCATTTATTTGTATGCTGTCTCAAATCTTTATGTAGCACATTAAAATATACACATTTCTTTTCTCACAGTCATTTGCGAGGTATTTGTTATCCCCATTTTTAAGGATGAGGAAACTGAGGATCAGAGAGTTAAGTTAATTTGCTCAAGGCTACACAGCTTGTAAATATCAGTCAAGATTAAAAGTCACTTCCTGTAATTTATCCATTTAACAACATGGCCCTCATTAAGGTAGATATTAAATCAAAAATAATGGAAGAAATTCTAGCTTTTTTTTCCCCCTGTTTTTTTCTTGCATCTAGTAAATATTACCTCTTGTGGGAAGTCATTCTTAGTTTGCAGTTAGTCAATAAGACTCTATTTCTCTTTCCATTTAGGGGAATGATCGTCAGTCTAAGTCAACTATTGGTTCCAGTGATAACTCATCACCTCTGCCTCCTAAGAGAAGGGGAAAGAAGGACGAAATTTTGAATTCAGAAAAACCTGGTAAAATGAAGGAAAATACAAACCCAAAGACTCCACCAGCAGTGGTAACGCCGCCAAACAATGGTAAGCTCCATGTTTCTGCTTGTGTTCAGTCAGCTTGGTTGTATGGACCATGGCCCTAAGGAGCCAAGGACAAGGATTCAATCTTTATGTGGACAAATTGGACAAAATTGAAATATGATAAATTATGGGAGGAATATAGAGATTCTGGGACTTCTTTTGCATTTAGTCAAAACCAACCAACTTCTGTTGTAAGCACTTTCTGTTTGCCAGGTGTCATACTGGAGGAATTGTTACCATTTAGATAAGGCATAGTTCCTGTGTTTATGGAGTGTACACTCAGTCAGATACTGACCTTGAAAGGGTGCTGGCTTTTTATTTTTAAAAAATCTCTTATTTTTAGCTAGATGTATGTGGCATTGTGAAATCACTTATTTTGAGGCTGCATGGTTCCATGTACTTTGATGTACAGCATATACATACATATATATATATATATATATGTAAAGATGTACAGCATATACACATATGTGTGTGTGTGTGTATATAATATATATATATATATATATATGAATGGCATAGTAGATATATCATATACATAGTGATACATACTATATTTACTACCAGTAATTATTGTTATGGCAGTTCCTCACTTGTATATTTTTATCAAATTCTATAGGTTTGTATAAGCAAGGACCTCGGCATACATAGGAGAGCCTTCTGTACAGGTTTTTAGATCTGCTTTTCTAAAAGGAAAATAACTTTTGAGGGGGTCATCAATCACTTTGTTCAAGCTCATATATCATTCAGTTAGTTCAAGGGAAAAAGTCAGCACCCTGAACTTCAGAGAAAATATAAATAGAGAAACAAAGATCAGCCAGCAGACAGGGCTTCCAACTGTCTGACCATAAACAATACATACATCACAGATCAACAGACAGATTCAACTGTCTGACCATACATACATGGTTATCAGAGAGAGAAGCACCAACATTTGAATTTTCAAAGCTGGGGATCTCCTTATTAGCTGCCTAGAGTTTCATCTGGCCAAGCAAACATTTCCAATGAGTAAACAAACCTCAAAGTAAAACCTCACCTCAGAGTATACACTTTTCAGAACCAGAGGGCATCACAACACTTGAGAATCAGTGTCTCATTAGAAATTAACAAAAGGTGGGGGGCAGAACCAAGGTGGCAGAGTAGAAGGACAGAACTCCTTTAGCTTTCCTCTCATAGCCCATAAAATGCCTGTAAAAAATGATTCTAAATGAATTCTAGAGCAGCAGAAGCCACAAAATGACAGAGTGAAACAGATTTCCAACCCAAGACATCCTAGAAAGCCAATAGGAAAGGTCTATTGCATGGGGCTCAGAGCAGAGTGAAGTCCAACCTGGGCCACATGGCACGGTACAGACAGGACTGGAACAGGCTTCAGAGTGTGGAATCATGGGTAGCAGCTGGTTCCCAAATTTTTCAACCCACAAATTCCAAAGACAGCTTCAAAGGTCAGTAAAAAAACTCTTTCACCTGGGTGAGAGGGGAGCCTGGTCCTGCCATGGCCCCAGGGTGGCAGCAGCATCCACTTTTGGAACCCTCAGCCTAAAGACCCTGGGGAAATCCAGCAGCTGATCTGAATCTCAGCCCTGAGTGGCAGTCCTGGGGAGTGAGAAGGAGCACTGGTGAGGTGGAGCTGGTGGTGGTTCTGGAGAGGAAATCCTACTTGCAGATCCAGGACAGAAAAAAGTGCTTGTGATTGCTCACAGATCAGAGTGCAGGAGAGGAGTAAGCTCTTCTCCCTTGATTGTGCCACCTTGGAGGAACTGAGAACTTACAGGTCCCTAGAGTATATAAGGACTCAAAAGTCAAGTAACTGGCTGGGAAAATACCCAAAAAAGGGAAAAAAAATAAGACTATAGAGGTTGCTTTTTTGGTGAAAAGGTATTTTCTTCCATCCTTTTGGATGAGGAAGAACAAAGCATACCATCAGAGTAAGACATAAAAGTCAAGACTTCTACATGCAAAGCTTCCGAAAAAGTATGCAATGGTCTCAGGCCGTGGAAAAACTCCAAAAGGATTTTGAAAATCAGGTAAGAGAGGTGGAAGAAAAATTGGGAAGAGAAATGAGAATGATGCAAGAAAATCATGAAAAGTGAGTCAATAGCTAACTAAAGGAGACCCAAAGAAATGCTGAAGAAAGTAACACCTTCAAAAATAGACTAAATGGCAAAAGAGGTCCAAAAAGCCAGTGAGAAGAAGAATGCTTTAAAAAAGCAGAATTGGCGAAATGGAAAAGGACTTTCAAAAGCTCACTGAAGAAAATAATTCTTTAAAAATTAGAATGGAGCAGATGGAAGCTAATGACTTTATGAGAAACCAAGAAATTATAAAAGAAAACAAAAAGAATGAAAAAATAGAAGATAATGTGAAATATCTCATTGAAAAAACAACTGACCTGGAAAATAGATCTAAGAGAGATAATTTAAAAATTATTGGTCTACTTGAAAACCATTATAAAAAAAGAGTCTAGACCTCATCTTAGAAGAAATTATCAAGGAAAACTGCCCTGATATTCTAGAACCAGAGGATAAAATAGAAATGGAAAGAATTCACTGATCACCTCCTGAAAGAGACCCCAAAAGGAAAGCTCCTAGGAATATTGTAGCTAAATTCCATAGTTCCCAGGTCAAGAAGAAAATATTATAAGCAGCCAGAAAGAAACAATTCAAGTACTCTGGAAATACAATCAGGATAACACAGGATTTAGCAGCTTCTCCACTAAGGGATTGAAAGGCTTGGAAAATGACATTCCAGAGGTCAAAGGAGACAGGATTAAAGCCAAGAATCACCTACCCAGCAAAACTGAGTACACATACTTTTGTGAAAAATGGAATTTCAATTAAATAGAGGATTTCCAAACATTCTTGTTGAAAAGACCAGAGCTGAATAGAAAATTTGACTTTCAAATTCATGAATCAAGAGAAACATGAAAAGATAAAGAGGAAAGAGAAACCTTAAGAGCTCATTAAAGTTGAAGTATTTACATTCCTACATGTAAAGATGTTATTTGTGACTCATGAGACCTTTTTTAGCATTAGGGTAGTTGGAGGGAATATGTATGTAGGCATGTATGGGTATTTATGTGTATATTATATATATGTAGATATGTATATCTACATGGGTGTATGTGTGTATGTTTATATATATATGTGTGCATATACATAGACAGAGGGCACAAAGTGAGCTGAATGTGAAGGGAGAATACCTAAAAAAAATAAAATTTACTGTTGAATGGAATGTACTGGGAATAGGAGAAAGGGAGAGGTAGAAAGTAGTGAATCATCTTGTGTGGAAGAGGGAAGAAGGAACTTTTATAATGGAGGGGAAGAGGTGGGAGATGAAAGGAAATGAGTGAGCCTTGCTCTCATCAGATTTGGCTTAAGAAGGAATAACACACACTCAATTGGATATGGAAATCTATTTTACCCTGCAGGATGGCAGTGGGGAAGAGGGTAGGAGAGAGAAGATAATGGAACAGACAGCATATTGGGGAATGGGATAATCAGAAGCAAGCAGTATTGTAGGAGGACAAGTTGGGGAGAGAATGGAAAAGATTGAGGGCAGGATAGGACAGAAGGAAATGTAGCTAGTCTTTTATAACATGACTGTTATGGAAGTGCTTTGCATTGTTATACATGTATGACCTGTATTGAATTACTTGTTTTCTCAATGGGAGTGGGTGGGGAGGGAGAGAATATGGAACTCAAAGCTTTGGTAATGAATATTAAAAACTATTTTAGCATGCCACTGAAAATTAAAATACATGGGCAATGGAGTATAGAAATCTGTTTTGCCCTACAGGAAAATAGAGAGGAAGGGGGATGGATGGAGGATGGATGGTGGAAGGGAGGACAGACTAAAGGAAGGGGTGGATGGTGTAGATGCTGTCCTGGGGTGAGGGGTGGGGAGAGATGGGGAGAAAATTTTGGATTCAAATTCTTGTGGAAGTGAATGTTGAGAACTGAAAAATAAATTATATTAAAAAATTAACAAAAGATGTGGGTCTCCTCTAATCAAGCTTCCTTTAATGGGCAGGTCTTTAACTCATTAGCATTACAAGTTTGTTAGTTCTGCCTGTATCTACCTCTACTTCCCTGAACACATAGGCCAGGCTATTTATACATCAATTTTCCTATAAACTTTTATTTGATGCAGCTTTTTCAATCGAAATGTGTGAGTGTGTGTATATATAAATATACAGATATAGGGGCTTTAATCCTGTCTCCTTTGACCTCTGGAATATAATTTTCCAAGCCTTTCAATCCCTTAGTGGAGAAGCTGCTAAATCCTGTGTTATCCTGATTGTATTTCCAGAGTACTTGAATTGTTTCTTTCTGGCTGCTTATAATATTTTCTTCTTGACCTGGGAACTATGGAATTTAGCTACAATATTCCTAGGAGCTTTCCTTTTGGGGGTCTCTTCCAGGAGGTGATCAGTAAGTGGATCTAAGTGAGTGGATCTAAAAGCATATACATCTCAAATATTTATGAAGTTTCTGTCAGAATTTACGATGCTGCAGAACTCAGAGGCAGAAGTGGATCCTCTCACACTACTCCCTGCCCCCCCAAACTCTCCTCCTCCTTCTAGGGGTGATTGTGGGAAGAAATGTTTTTCTATTTCAATGGGCACATTTAGGGGAAGTGATCTCAGTATTGTTTGTCTCTTTGTTTTCATGGGTGGGGAAACCATGCTGTGAAGACAGTCCATACAAGTGTGGAAAGAGTGCTGATGGCTTCAATGAGTGTATATATTCAAGAGTGCATGACAATGCATGTTGAGTTGGAGTGTTTGAGTGAACAGAAGAGAGTTCTAACTGGTGTGTGCTTTAATGAGCTGGTGTCTAGGAGGAGCGTCAAGAGAGTGAAGATATGAAAGGCTGAGAGGAGACCTTGACTCAGAGCTTTGGGAGCGTCCGGGGGGGAAAATGATATGAAAAAGATGGGAAGGGGAATACACAGGAAATGTATGGGCTAGGTATAGGTATGTAACCTGTTTGACACCCTTTGGGTAGAGCCAGGGTGATGCAGAGTATACCAATGTTGAGTTTAGGATGATAGAAAGCTTTAATATAGATTCTGGCTAGGACTGCATGGGCTTCTGAGTTCCCTCTTGGTTGTGTATTTGGAAGAATGCTTAGGGGCAAGGGCTAGAAAAGGTCCAGGTGGCCCTGGGCCTTAGTAACCTGACAGATTTTAATAAAATTTGAAATAAAAAGAATTTTGTGGTTAACCCTGAGTTAATAAGAAGTTTTAATGAACTAGAATACTTCCTTATTTCTTAAGGACTATGATTAATGAGGGCTTTATTATATATTATATAATATATATTATTTTAATCATATGTGAAAAATGCAAAAGTCTGAATAATACTTTAGAGTAAATCCCAACCCCCACTCTTACTCCCTTCCTTCCTCCCTTCCTTCCTTGTCTTCCTGGAAGTCATTTCACATATGTAATATTTATATCTTATTCCTAGTTTTTGGCTCAAAGTTACTTTTCTTGTCCTTATTTTTAATTTATTGTAGAAAGAACTTTGGAAACTTTTTTCTTTTCTCTTTTTGCAGACTATGGGATAGAATAGGATTTTTTTAAAAGTTGGAAGGTAACAATAGAGATTATCTAGGCTAACCCTCCTCATTTACATGTGCTGCCTGGAAACCCTGTGACTAATTACGTTTCATAGTGATAACTAGCTGTTTGATATTCATCTCCTGCTACTATGCGCACCATTCAACACCAGAGGGCACTCAGTGGCAGCTACCAAGCTCTCTGGTTCTGAGAAAGCTGCTACATCTCTCCCTTTAATTGTGAGTGGCAATATTTGCTTCATTGATTTAGGATAGACCTGTATGGAAAACCCTTTCCGCCTCTAAACTGCAAGGAAAACTTCCCTTCATCCTTTACATCCCTATGTGCTTCATTGATTTACCTCTAAGTCAAGGACATGCTACAATAAACATTCCTTTGGATTAAATCAAAAGTAATAAAAGCATAATCATTAGTCAGCTTGTTGCATAGACATATATCATACGTTTTACTAGAATTCTAGACCTAACTGCTCCCAAGGTAAGAAGCCCATTGAGAGTGGAGACCGGTTGTTTCGAAATTCAATTGATCCCATTTATGAGCTGAATAAAAAAAGGTTTTTTCTATTCCCAGATTTAGTTTCTGAAGTGAGACTTCTCTTTGATGTAATGCAAGAAATAGAGTATCCTCAGCAACTCTTCATAGCATGGTATTACCTGAGCAGTCAGGGTAGTACCAGGTGCCAAGGCATTTGTTGTTCAGTAGATCAGTTGTGTTGGACTCTTTGTGACCTGTTCACGCTAATGCCATCTCTTGGCAAAGATCCTGGAGTGGTTTGCCATTTCCTTTTCCAGTGAATTAAGGCAAATGAAGGTTAAGTGACTTGCCCAGGGTCACATAATTAGTATGTATTTGAGTTTGGATTTGAACTCAAGTCTTCCTGCCTCCATGCCCACCACTCTCTCCACTGAGTCTTTTAGCTGCCTAGAGGTACAGAGCAAGGGATGTTTCAGGTTCTACACTTGTCTTTTCCCCGTATCTCTGCCCCTTTAGTCTTTGAAAAAATTATGTAGGACTGCTCCCACAAGAAAGGCAGTGACTGCCTGCTATTAGATTCTTTTCAAATCAGAAGGAAGGAGGGTAAGCGAATCATTCCCGTTGAGGAAGCGAGGTGCCACAGTGCATAGAGTGCTGGACTTGATCAGGAAGGTCTGAGTTCAAAGCTGGCCTCAGAACTTTACTAATTGTATGATCTTGGGCAATATTTAATCCTTCTCAGTTTCCTTATCTGTAAAATTGTGCGATTATTAGCAGCTACCTTATAGGCTTGTTGGGAGAGATAACATGTCAATTGCTTTGTAAAAATTAAATGCTATATAAATGATATTAATAATTACAATCGGAGCCATCTTATCTCCCCGATTTCTTTGAAGAGCTTTTGCTGTCACTCATATCTTGTGTGTTCTACCTAATAAGTGTATCAAGGAGTTTGAGTTCTACCTGCCTAAAGGTAAGGAAACTAAGGAAGCAGGGAGAGGTCAAGTGGTTTGCCCTGTACCAAATAAGGTAGTAAGTAGCCTCAATGGCATTCAGATTCAGGTTTTCATCTCCAATCCCAATGTCCTTTGTGCCACAGCCAGTACCTTCCAGTTGTGGGATTCAGATCAATTTATCAGAGCTTTACTGAGTTCTGAGGCACTATGCTAGGCATGATAAAACTCTTAAATGGAAATATCAGTTCTAAAAATGTTTTCCTCTGGAGGACAGAGACCCTTTGTTAAAAGTTTCATTGCGGGATTTTTAACTTTGCAAAAGCAAAACATGAGCAATCATATGTAGCTTGTGTCTAGTTGCTGTAACAGTGGCAAAAGAATGTTTAAAATTCAAGCAAAATTGTATCCAACGATGTTTTTGTATGTTTATATGTTTTTATAATACTGTTTAGGAAAAGGTAGAAGTCAGTAGTTGACCCCTTCCTTTCCCTTGGAGAATCCTGCAGCTACTTCTGAGAAGTACCCTTTCAAAATTGGAGCTTTTCTAAGAAATTTTCATACCTAGATAATCCTTATTTTTTAACTTTCAACTCTTATTAGTATGCAGTATTATGTTATGCAGTATTATGACTTGAAGTTTCTTTTGTGTCAAGGTTCTTAGGGCCCAGGACACTTGTAACAGCCTAACATAAGAGGGTTTGGTGTCTTTGATTTGTATGTATGTTAAGGAGCTGAGAAGGAATATTTTATATCAGTTCATCTTGAGAGAGGTATATAATGTGGAATATGAAATACAAACTATCTTTTAAATCTCTTATAGGAAAAAGTGAATGTTTTGCATAGTTTGCAGACATAAAATATTAGTAGATACACTACATTAGTAGATGTTAGGGACCCCGGGAGTCTGAGCCCGATCTCTCGGGCCCACAGGCTTATCTGACCAGCAGAGGCCTGTAGGCCCTGGTGGAGTTTAGATGTAAGCAATGACTGAGGCAGGAGACAAGATAGTAAGAACTCCGTTTATTCAAGCAGTGAGCGGTGCTTTTATCTCTTTTCTGACACCAGTGCCCTAAGTGAACCTAGCAGCTAGTAGTTTGCCCTTATAGGGAAGTAATTTACCTTAAGCCAGGACTGCCCAGGGCAGACCCGTAGCCCCTAGAAAGAAAAAACATTTTTGGGCTTCTTTGTTCTCAGAAAAGCCAGGGGAAAATAGCATTGAGCAAAACAGGGGCGGAACCCTTCCTCCCAGCGCCATCTTGTTCATGCCTTACCAGTCTCCCCTCAGTTTACCTGAGTTGTGACCAGTGAATGCCATCCAAGAGGCTGGGGGTTGGCAATTCTCTTACAAGTAGATACACTAATAATATTAGTAAACACAGCACATTAGCCTGTGTTTTGAATACTTGGAAATTGAGTTTTCCAAAAGTATTCCAAGAAAGACACAGGTCTTTCAGATTGATTATGGAGGAGAAACTTTTTAGCATGTTATTTAGTTTCTTAAGATATCCAGTATATATTTTTTCTTATTCCTGCAAATGCATTATTAAGACTTCCTTTGCTATTGTGTTTATTTTAACAATCGAACACAAAAGTATGTACATAATAGTAGCTAATATTTACATAGGTCTTTAAGGTTTGTAAAGAACTTAAGAATTATTATCTCAGTTTATCTTCGCAATAACTCTGGAAGAAGGTACTAAAATTATCCCCATTTTACAGATACAATAAACTGAGGCAGACAGTGACTGCCCTGACCTTGCAGAAAGGGTCCCACAGCTAATAAGGGTCTGAGGTTGGATTTGAACTCACATCTTCCTGCTTTTAAGTATAGCACTCCCTAGCTGCCAGCTAGGTTAAATACTGATTCTTATTGTCAAAAACAAAACAAAACATTTAAATACTGATACCTCTGAAGGTTATTATTTTTTTGAAAGAAGGAAGTAGAATGAAACTGAATGGATATTGAAGATAAAGAGCTTGATCGGTACTTTTGCTTCCAATATTTCATATTTCAGAGGATATGTTATTTCCTTAATATGTGTTCCCTCCAATAGTGGGGATTGCCAACCACTCACGTCTCCTCATTTTGCCCAGTGCTTGTCCACTTTCTTCCATAAATCTCCAGCTACTTAATATACCATTCCTTTATCTACATCTTTTTAACATCACAGAAGTGGCAGTGCAATAATTGGGCTGTCCATTTGGTATCATTTTGCCTATACTGTAAAACTGTGCAGGTGAACCTGGGTTCATGAAAACAATGCCAATGGGCTGCAACCCTAGCTAGGTTCTGCCATGATAGAAGGTACCTGTGACAGACTGGGTTTGCAGTTTAGGGACTGTCCGCTGAGTATAGAAACATTCTTCACTGATAGGTTGGCCACTAGATGAGGAATCATGGTGTAACTTTCATGTGACAGACAGTGGGTAAAGATGTATGGATTTATCTTAATAAAAATCTAAAGCTTTTTCATCTTTAAAAAACTGCTTTTGAAACTTTCTGCATTAAAATAACCCATCCAATTTTAATTGAAAAAAGAAAATTTCATCGGTAGTGTGAATACTGTTGCATGAATTTTCTTTGGGTCCTGACTAGCTATTGCCAGTAAATAAACCAGGACAGCATAAAGACAGAACTGGAAAACTGTAGTTTATTTACTCTCTCAGGAGTATGTCACACCCCACCAGCAGCTGATGGAAATGCGTGACCAATAATTTGGCAGGTGATGTTTATATATTCTCCTTCCAAGCTACTTGAGCCAGAGAGAGTAACAAAAGGGATGTGCAGTTTGGTCAGAGCAAATAGAACATCTCGATGGAAAAGGTATTTATTACACCAAAAAAGCATGCTTAAATTGTTACAAAGGAAAGGGAATGTGTCCTTGTTTGGTAGTTGAGTTGTTTCGTTCTAGTTCTGGTCTTTGTGATCCCATTTGGAGTTTTCTTGGCAAAGATACTGGAGTGGCTTGCCATTTTATAGATGAGGAAACAGGGAAGTGACTTGCCTGGGATCATACAACTGGTAGGTGTCTGAGGCCAGATTGGAACTCTGAAAGATGTCTTCTTGACTCCAGGCTCTGCACTTTATGTTCTTGTTCCCACGGCCATTTACGCTACAAATCCTAGTCTCCCCTCCAGTCAACCCCAAAACAAACCAAAAACAACAGTACTTTCTTTTATCAATAAATAAACATTCATTAAGACTTATGTGGCAAATAGGTGAGCTAGGTGGTGCCAGAGAGAGAGCCAGGCTTGCAGTCAAGAAGACTTGAGTTCAAATCCTGCCTCATACACTTACTAGCAGTGTGACCCTGGGCAGGTCATTTAACCCTGTTTGCCTCAGTTTCCTCATCTGTAAAATGAGATGGAGAAGGAATGATAAACCACTCCAGTATCTTTGCCAATAAAACCACAAATGGAATCACAAAGAGTTGGACACAGCTGAAATGACTGAACAGTCATAAAAAACAGTCAATAAAAAACCTGGCAAATACAGAACAAAATGGAGTTGCTATGTCCATTTTTAACAAACCACTTTTAGCTCTTATAAAAAAATCCTCTTTAAAAAATTTGTGTGACCATTAATTCATAGACCAGATTTCTGTGTCTTTGTTTTGAATTCAGCCATGGGACTGAGTTTAAGGAGAGTTAAGAAAAAAGACAGAGGTTGAAATCTTGGCTCCAATTCTTGCTAGCTTTGTAACCTTGGACAAGTCACTTCATCAAAATAGGAATAAGGATATTTTTGCTACCTACTTCACATGGGTATCAAGAATAAAATTCTTTAACCAAAGTATTAATGTGTATTGATATTATTTATATGCTATCAATTACTTATATAATTTTATTTGTACTTTTTTAATTTGAAAAGAAAACTATAGTCTCTGATTGATGTTCAAGTTGTGTTCCTACAGTTCAAGTAAATAGGTTGTTAGTAGCTCAGGATGCATTCTCTTGTCTAAATAGGGTTGTGTATGATCCTATGATTCTGAGTCTATCCTTAGGATTGAAATACATTGTACCAGTACGGTTAAAAAACCAGTCACCATATGGAGTGATATTTCTGTGGGAAAATACACTTCAGAGTTTCACTTTAGGAGGCCAGGATTACATCTCCATCCACTTAATTCAGTGAGAACAGAAATCGACAACTTCCATTTTCCCCTTATCTTTCTCACCCTGCCCCACCCCTTTAACCTGGTAGGCTTAGGATCCTCCTAGCTCCTAGCCACATAATATTATCACCAAAGCGAGGTGCCTGATGCCTAGAAGTGTAGGAGTTGGGGGGTGGTGGTGGTGGAAGGGGGTGAAGTATATAATGTGGATGAGGGATGGGGACATGTTTGAAACTTAATGATGAGAAGTCATCATAGAGTTTTAGGAGGTCATCAGTAAGGTACTTCAGGCAACTATCTCCAGTCACTAAAACCTTCTTTTTTATCTTTCTGTCCCCTCAGCCCTTGGTTATAGATTAACAGCTTCCTCCTCCTCAACCCAACATTTTTTCTTCCCTTCCACAGTCCCCAGGGAATTGGCTTGTTTGGCCTTTTTATTGATGGCACAGATTGCTTCCAACCACAATTTCTTTCCTTCCTATCTTCACTGCTGAACAGAAGAAACCAGACTTCAGTTTGTTTCCTATTCCCTTGACTCAAAAGAAGACAGGCTTCTGAGATTTCCTAAGAGTTTTGCTGCTAGCAATAGCAGGAACTGGGGGAAAAAAGGTTTCCTCTGATGCCACCCCTTTCCCATTTTCTCTGAGACCTTATTAGAGGCAGCTAATGGCAAATCAGAGCAAACACAGGAAGGACAGAAATAAGATTCATTTGCATGTCAGATTTAGTGTGTTTATAGTAGGAAATGTGTTAGCTGTGCGATCAGGAGTACTTGGGTTCAGTTCCACCTTTCACAGTTATTACTTGTCTGACCATGGATAAGTCACTTGACCTTTCTCAAGTTTCAGCATTTTCATCTGTTTGTTTAAGTGGTATTCATAATATTTGCAGAACCTACTTCATAAGATTGTGGAGAGACTCAAATGCAGCAACAGATGTAAAGTGCTTCACAAACCTTGAAACATTTCATAAGTCTCAATTATCATCATCATCATTATCATCTTGAGAGGAATAGTAGACCCGGGATGTCTTAGTGCACATCTCATCACCTGTCTTTGAATTTTGAGATGAACAGGATTAGAGACTGCCTAGTAACTGTGAAGGAAGAAATGGGAACGAGGAGAGACTTCGGGGTATTTTGTTACTCAGTCATGTCTCACTCGGGGTTTTCTTGGCAAAGACACTGGAATGGTTGGCCATTTCCATCTCCAGCTCAATTTACAGATGAGGAAACTGAGGCAAACAGGATTAAGTGACTTGTCCAGGATTGCACAGCTAGTAATTGTCTGAGGCCAGATTTGAATTCAGGGAGATGAATTTTCCTGACTTTTGGTTCAACTCTCTATCTAGTGCACCACCTAAGTGCCCCCTCGAGGGCATCATTGGCCTTTTCCTATCCCTTCCCATCCCTTACTTAGTCTTGCCATCTCATATCCCCTCACAACTAAACTCAGAGTGAAGTGGAAAATGTGGACAGGCTTGGGGGTGGGGGTTTGGGTTTGGTGGCCATTCTCAGGTATCTGCAGGCCAGAGGGAGAGGAGAGAGAGAAAGGAGTGCTAATCCGAGGCAGCAGGGAAAGAAGTTGAGTTACAGTGACCTTCCCTCCAGCCATTTGTTTACAAAGAAAATCCATAAGTCAGCTTCTGTGGAAACTGCTTGTGTAAAGAATAATTTCACTTAAGGAATTAATACTACAAATATAGTGTTTATTTTGTGGCCACTCCCATTCCTGCATTCTGTCTTTTTGTGCTGCTGCATGGTACAGGCGCGCACACACACACACACACACACACACACACACACACACATACACACACACACACTTAATGAGCAGATGAGCAGTGCTGGAAATAGTCTGTAGATGGCATCCTGTATCTTATTTTCTTTGTTTTGTTGACTTTGTTTCTCTCTGGAAGGGTAAAGCGGCTGAACATTGACATATTTCTTCAGGGAAACAAATCCTATTTTCTCTTGGCAAACCAAGATGTAATGTGAGACTGGGTGGTGATTGATGAAGCTGGGTGTGAAATGCATTTTTTAGTATTATGTTTAAATACCAACCTGACTGGCCAGCGTACATTTTGTGATGCTTTCCAGTGCTAACTAGAGCATCATACGATTATTTTAGAAATGACACTGGCTACAGTTTTCGGAGCAACTAAATCAGTAATGATCATGTTGAATTATCATTCAGATAATTGAGCAGAGACATCCATATGTTTAGTGTTTTGTGTTTGCCATGAAGCGTAATACTACCTTTTTTTTTTAGTACCTGAACACTAGGAGTGCATCAATTTGGCAAGCTACCCAAGATACGAGGGAGGGAACAGAGACAATAGCTTATACTACAGTTCTTTAGCTTGACTTATAATGATAACAGCATTAAAACTCACATTAACATAGATCAAAAGCAAAGCTGAAGGAGTATGGAGTTTTCATCTAGTGATGTGCTTTTGATGCAAAATGTTACTTTTTTTTCCTTGGTCATTTCACTGATTTTGAGTTGTTTGCCATGACAGTAAAAGCAGAAGAGATTGAAGCAGAAATCCAAATTCTAATCAATAATTTAAAAAAAAGTTATCACATTTCTGCTAAATAGAGCATGGGTTCCCTGACTCATTCTTGCATCTGCCAAGGAAAGATGGTAGTAGACTGAGAGACAGTTGAGCAGAATAGATTACTGGATTTGCAATCATAGTTCACACTTTGTGTCTAACTACTAATGAGCCATTGGGCAAATACCCTAAACTTTTTAGGTTTCAGCATCTTCATCTGAAAAGGTAGGGCGTTAGATTAAAGGTTTCTAAAATTGAGTTCTGTAAAACCTGGTGTCCCACAAGTTTGTTCAAAGGGTTCGAAACTCAAGAGTGGTAACAATTGACAAGCATATATTAATAAGCCTGTCTTTTTTGCTGTCTGTGTAGTAACTGGGGCAATGTGTGTATGTAGTTGATCTAGAGAAACACTGAAGATTTCCGCTCATGAAATTTATTACATGACCAAAAGTTGGCATATGTGTGGTATATGTGTGCATGTATGTATGTATATGGATATATGAGTCATGCATTTTCAGTGACTCCTTAGGTATATTCTTAATAGTAGAATCTCTGGATATGGGCATTGCAGTCACATTTATTTGCATATTTAAATTGCTTTCCAAAATGACTGTAACAACTCATTACTCTACTTGCAAAGCTTTAGTGCACCTCTTCCCATAACTTTTATAACATAGACTGTTCCCATCGTTGGTCATCATTGTCAGTATGAGGGGTGTGAGATGAAATCTCAGACTTGCTTTTATTTGCATTTTTCATATTATTAGTGCTCTGGAATTTTCTTTCATATTGTTGCTAATAGTATGCAGTTCTTCTTTGGGACACTGCACATATCCTTTGATCATGCTTTTATTGGGAAATGGCTTTTTGTTTTATTTCTGTTAGTTATTTATATATCTTGAATATTAAACTCTTAGAGATATTTAATGAAAAGACTTTTTCTCAGTCAGAAAACCAATATTATCATTATTATTTGTTCATTTGAAATAGTTTCCTGCAGCTCTGTTTAAAGTGAAAGGTTCCATCACAGCAAGAAATTGGGAACTGTTGAATTAAATGACCTTTAATGTAATTTCCAATTCTAACATTTTGATGGGCAATTGATTGGCATATTTTGGTAATAAGCAGGCTTCAGCACATTATACAGACCAAGAATTTGGCAAGAGAAGTAGTATAAATTATATAATCAAGAAGAAATATGATCAGAAAAAAGATGAGTGGATCATGTGGTGAGATTCAAGAATGACTGATAGACAGCCTCCCTTTTCCACTGGTTTCTGGACAATATGTAAGCCCTGTAGAATGTTGGTTGGACAGCCTATGAAAGATTTAGTGGGAGTAGATGAACAATACTTACACAGGACTAGTAGGTGTTAGTTTATCACAATCTGGATCTTTGTAGGGGGTATACTGAAAGATGTGATCACAGAAGCAATCGAAATATCTTAGGTACTGTGAGATTTTGTTTTGTTTAAGCTTTGACAAGTATTATATTTTTTTCTTTATTCAGCATAGCTCCCAGCTTGCTCTCACTTAAGTGGGAATGATAGTTCTCTTGAAACATATGATATTTAGGATCTTGAATTTTCCTAAATAATACGTTGTAAGTGCAGTACTGGTAAAAGAGTTTGTGAATATTATGATCTTGCTTGGTTGACTCCCCCTTAAGCAGTCATGCTCTTGAGCTTTGTAATAGATTCAGCCACAAATTATTTTTCAACAGAGCCTCAAGCATAAAACATTACTGTAATACATCTTGGAAATTACAGTATCATGAGGGCTTTGGAATCTGAGCATCTCTGGTTCACTTCATGGAACAGTATTTAGGTAGATTCATGTTTGCCAGTCAAAACGTCATCTGAAGTTAAAAATAAAAACACATTTTGTTCATGTTAACCTTTAGATTAGCCTTGCTCTAATCCTCTAAAGAGGTTGTCTGGTAGAATCTTGGGCACCAAAAGAAAGGAACGCATGAACAAGCAAAGAGGATTTGAGCAATTTGATGGTTTCTACTGATAAACACAGATAGGATTGTGATTTATTAATACCTACTGCAGCCATAACAAATGATGTCAGATAGCTACATTTCTTTCATTCCCATATTAATTATAACTTTCTGTCCCCTTACCTGCTACATTATTTATTCATATAGATTCAATTCCATTACATTGAATACTCCAACACAAGGATCTTTTTAAAATAAATAGATTTTCAAGCTTGAGTGAAACACCCATTCATTGAAGTAATATTTTTTCCAACAAAATTCCCAAAGAATCAGAGGATCACACAATTTCATAAGAGGAAGGCAAAGGCATAAGCATCTATTAAACACTTACTATATGACAGACACTGTATTAAGTGCTGTATAGATTATTTCATTTAATCCTCACAAGTCATGTATAAGTGCTGTTATTTCCTTTATTTTACAGTTGAGAAAACCGAGGTAGAGAGTAATTAAGTGGATTTCTCAGGATTGCAGAGTTAGGAAGTATCTAAGACTAGATTTGAACTCATATCTTCTGACTTCCAGTCCACCATTCTATCTACTTTTCCACCTAGTTGCCTAGGAGGTACCTTGGAGGTATCTCAGGGATCACTTCTACACCATCCTTGACAAGTGGACAGCTGACTTTTTGAAGACTATCAGGGATGGGAAATCAACTTTGTCCATCTATCCATCCATCCATCCATCCATCCATCCATCCATCCATCCATCCATCCATCCATCCATAGATATGTATGTGGGGTGTTGCATGTATGTCTCTGTATATGTTTGTCATTAACTAGGTGGCATAGTGCCCCATAGTCCAAGTTAGAATTCTGCTTCAGACATAGCTGTGTGACCTTGGCCAAATCACTTAACTTCACTTAGGTTCCATTATCTTACGTGGAAAATGGAAATAATAAAAGCATCTACCTCCCAGGGTTGTTGTGAGCATCACATGAGATAATACATGTAGGGTGCTTTGTAAATGCTGTAGAGACTTAGCTTTTTAATAGATTTCTTTTTTCCCCATTTTTAAAGCATTTTTATTTAAAGTTTTGAGTTCCAAATTCTCTCACTTCCTCCCTCCTCTCCTGATATGGTAAGCAATCACATATAGGTTATACTTGTGCAATTATGTAAGATATTTCCATATTAACCATTTTGTACAAGAACATTTGAATAAAAGAAAAAAGAAAGTGAAAAATAGCTTGCTTCAATCTGTATTCAATCATTATCAGTTCTTTCTCTGGAGGTGGATAATAAGCTTTATCATTAGTTTTTTATCATTAGTTGTTTGGGATTGTCTTGGATAATTGCATTGCTGAGAATCCCTAAGTCATTCACAGTTCTTCATTGAACAATATTGCAGTTACTGTGTACTATGTTCTCCTGATTCTGTTCACTTCACTATGCATAAGTTCATGTAAGTCTTTTCAGGTTTTTCTGAAATCATCCTGTTTGTCATTTCTTAGAACACAGTAATATTCCCTTACAATTGTATACCACGACTTGTTTAGCCATTCCCCAATTGATTGATAATCCTTTGATTTCCAGTTCTTAGCCACCACAAAAAAAGATGCTATAAATATTTTTGTACAAATAGGTCCTTTCTCCCTCATTTTTGGATGTCTTTAGGATACAGACTCAGAAGTGGTATTGCTGGATCAAATAGTATGCACAGTTTTATGGCCTTTTGGGCAAAGTTCCAAATTGCTCTCCAGAATGGTTGAATCAATCCACAACTCTACCAGAAGTACATTAGTGTCCCAGCTTTCCCACTTTCCTTCCAATATCCAACATTTTCCTTTTTTTTTTTTTGTTACATTAGTTACTCTAATTGGTATGGGGTGGTACCTCAGAATTGTTTAAATTTGTATTTTTCTGATCAATAATGATTTAAAGAATTTTTTCATGTGACTATAGTTAGATTTATTTCTTTGTCTGAAAACTGCCTGTTCATATCCTTTGACTATTTGTTAATTGGGGAATGACTTGCAGTTTTATAAATTTGACTCAGTTCTCTATATATTTGAGAAATAAGCCCTTTGTCAGAGATAATTGTTGCAATGTTTTTCTCCATTTTCTGCATTCCTTATAATTTTTGATTGCATTGGTTTTGTTTGAGCAAAGACTTTTAAATTTTACAAATCAAAATGATCTATTTTACATTCTGTAGTGCCCTCTATATCTTCTTTGGCCCTGAATTCTTCCCTTATCTGTAAGTCTGACAGACTGTTTCATGCTCTCTTAATTTGCTTATATTATCACCCTTTATGTATAAATCATGTGCCCATTTTGACCTTATCTTAGTATACAGTGTGAGATGTTAGTCCGCACCTGGTTTCTGCTATACTATTTTCCCTGTTTTCTCAGCAGTTTTTGTCACATAATGAGTTTTTGTTCCAAAAGCTTGGATCTTTGGGCTTATAATATATATCAGATTGTTTTGATAATTACCACTTTATAATATAGTTTGAGATCTGGTATGACAAGACCACCTTCTTTTGTAACTTTTTTCATTGATTGCCTTGATATCCTTGAGCTTTAGTTCCTCCAGATGAATTTTATTAATATTTTGTCTAGCTCTGTAAAATAATTTTTTGATGATTTGATTATTATGGAACTGAATAAATAGATTAATTTAGGTAGAATTGTCATTTTTATTATATTAGCTCAGCCCACCTATGAACAATTAATATTTTTCCAGTTGTTTATATTTGACTTTATTTGTGTGAAAAGTGTTTTATAATTGTTTTCATATAGTTCCTGGGTTTGTCTTGGCAGGTAGATTCTAAGTATTTTATTTTGTCTATAGTTATTTTAAATGGAATTTCTCTTTCTATCACTTGCTGCTGGACTTTACTGGTAATATATATGAATACTGATGACTTGTGTGGATTTATTTTATATTCTGCAGCTTTGCTAAAGTTGTTATAATTTCAAGTAATTTTTTTAGTTGATTATCTAAGATTTTCCAAATATAACATGTCATCTGCAAAGAGTGATATTTTTGTCTCCTCATTGTCTGTTCTAATTCCTTTAATTCTCCTTTCTTCTCTTATTGATATAGCTAATATTTCTGGTACAGCATTAAATAATAGGAGTAATAATGGTCATTCTTGCTTCACTTCTAATCTTATTGGGAAAGCATCTAGTTTATCCATTACAGACAATGATTACTGATGGTTTTAGATAAATATTATTTATCAGTTTAAGGAGCATTTCCTTTATTCCTTTGCTCTCTGGTGATTTAATGAGTGTTGTATTTTGTCAAAGGCTTTTTCTACATTTCTTGAGATAATCATATGATTTCTGTTGGTTTTGTTTTGATGTGGTCAATTATGCTGATACTTTTCCTAATATTGAATCAGCCCTGCATTTCTAGTATAAATCCCATATAATAGATTTCTTAGAATCAGTTTTTCCTTATGGATTAGGGAAAACACTAATATGCCATTTGTTTTCACAAATAGTATTTTGTAACCTTTTGTGGACATGTATCTATGTGTTACTTTTGAGATTAAAATAGAAGATCAACCCAGTACAGAATAATACAAGTTAGCTGTACTCTTGAAAAATATCTATTTTGGATTTTATATAGTATTTGATGAGCTTTTTAAACAAATATCTTCAACTGATAAGTAAATACTTCTCTCCCCTCAGTTTTGTAGAAAAGAAAAATAAGAGAATAGATAAGAGAATGAATGAAAAATGTTAAGATGTCAAGTACTGTACTAAGCAGTGGAGATAAATATACACATGCATATATACATGCATATATGTGCACATACATGCATGTGAATATGTATATATGTGTATATGTATATGTATGAAAGCAAAACTGTCACTAGCATTAAGGAACTTACATCCTAATAGTGAAAGATAATACATATAAAGGCAAGATGATCACGAAAGGGCAATATTGTTTTGGATATTCATAAGGAGAATGAGTGGAGCCAGAGGCAGATCATTTGACAGGTCCTTTCAAGAAACAATAGTAGTATTGATTTGATTACCGTTGCCAGAGAAAATGGTGGAAGGTATGGGATGAGGGAAGAGGATACGCATGCTCTAGTGGGATATGAAGCATTGTATAACATCTATGGCTGGTTAGATGTAGCACATCATTTGTGTCTTTGCTGACTAATCTGCACAGCATGGCTCTGTGATAGTGGTGCCAAAGCTTAGTGGAATTTGTCATTCAGGGCGTAGCTCAGGAGGTCCCATGGGGAGATTTTAGTTTATTCATAATATAAAAAAATCTCATTTTGTTGTAGAGAGACAACTCTGAGGCTGGCTCTCAGATCTCTTGCGAAACCATTAGACTATAATGTGGTCCAGAGTTACTTATTGGTTCCTGACATCTGCCTCAGGGTTGCCTTATTTTCTGCATTTCCGAATGTTCTATCAGGAATCATAAAATAAAAAAAATCTCGAAATTAGAAGGCACTCAGAGGGTATCCAGTACAACTTGGACTTAAATTGGAATCCCTTCCATAACATTCTTACAAGTAGTCATCCAGTTTCATTTTCTAGCTCAGACTATACCCTAAGGCAGACTGTGAAAAGCTCTAAATTCTTAGGCCTTTTTTTTTTTTTTATAGCAGCCCTTCAAATATTTGAAGATGGCTTTCATGGCCTCCCTAAGCTTTCTCTTACTGTGGCTAAACATCCTCAATTTCTTCATTAGTCCTCAGATGGCATGATCTCAAAGGTGTATATGCCTTTCTAATTACTCTCGTGAATGACCATGCTTAATACTTTTACATAAACAGAATTTTTTTTTTTTGGACTACTTTAAGGAGTCAGTATGATTTAGTGGAAAGGAAACTGGTCAAAGATTTGGGTTCAAGTATAACACTAGCTTTTTAAATATTTAGCCCTTTCTGCCTCAGTTTCTTCTTAGGTAAAATGGAGAAAATAATTTGATCACTAACTTTTAAGGGTGGCAGATAGGTGACTCAGTGGATAGAGTGCTGGATCTGGAGTTAGGAAGATCTGAGTTCAAATTCAGCCTCAGACACTTACTAGCTGTGTGACCCTGGGTAAGTCATTTAACCTCAGTTTGTTGTAATCTCCTGGTAAACCACTCTAGTATCTTTACCCAGAAAACTTGAACATTCTGGTCCCCAGTCCCATGAAGATTTGAACATGACTGAACAATGACTTTCAGAGATGTTGTGAAGAAAGTAGTTGTTAGAATGCAGAGTGGTTAGGGAAACAGAAACTTTCATTGTTATTCCCTTTCTTTTACTCTGTTTTCTAAGCACCCATGCTAAATACCCTTGAATTAATTCTAAGAAGTCTTCTCTGTTGAAAGTAACATGGAATAATTTCTCTTTTTCATTTTGAAACTATAGTGTTTTTGAGCTGGAATGTATCTTAAAGATAATTTAGAACAGGATATTTTTACCTTTTTTGATCTCAGGAAGTTTGGTTAAGTCTTTGGATTTCTCAGAATAAGATTTTTAAATGCATAAAATAAGTAGGATTGCAAAGGTATACAGTTATATTGAAATACGTACCAAAATATCTTTAAATTTTCACAGCTTGGATAAAAGAATCTTGACCAGACCCTTCATTTTATCCTCAAGAAAGAGACATTGAAGGATCAGGTGACTTACCCAAAGTCAGGGGATATAATTAGATATCTTGATTCCTGATCTACTGCGTTTTCCACCATAAGATTCATTTCAGTGACTAGTTCGTATTTCTTGATACCAAAATCTAATTCCTAAAATTTACATATGCATATACATACATCATTCGCACAAAAATACACATATAATCATTCAAATTTTTAACTTTGGTGCCAAGTCATATCTTAATATATATGTTAATATTTCCTTTCATTTTAACATCCGTATCAGCATCCATGCTATCCAGTTTAGAACATAATGATTTGGACAGGAACTTAGAGATCATTTAAGCAGTGTACACCTGTGATGGTCTAGATCATCGCTCTTAGTTTATTTTATAGATGAGGGAAGGGAGATATGGAGTGAAGTTAATTGTGCTAGGCACACTGCATGGTAGTGGCCTAGCTAGGGCTAAAACTTGGACATCTTGATTCCTCAGTCAGTGCTCATTTAAAGTTGGAAGGGACTTCAGACATCTTCATATAGTAAATTCCTCCTGGAAGGGGCCATTTCTGTTAAATTAGTCTTGTAAAGGTCCTAAGACCAAGCTAGCTTCTTGTAAGTTCTTGATGCTACAGAAAATCAGACAGGTTTCTGATCATATAATAATAAATGTGATGTACATAGTTATTTAAGTCTGCAAAACATTTTACATATGTCATCTCATATACAGGAACTGTATTGCCAGATATGCTATGTTTTGTCTGGATATTTGATTCATATTTTCCCATTTTTTGCCACAGTTGTTTCTCAAAAATATGTTAGAATCTATTTGCTGAAAACATTTATATTCTGCTGCCTTATCATAAAGGGGTAGAGATTAGAAGATAATACTGTAAAGAGCTTTTGAACTTATTAAGTGTGAAAATATCACCCACTGAGTCTTGATATTACAAAAGTGGGTGAAAGTGCCAAGTAGTTTAAACATAATTGAGTAGATTATATTCTATTTATAATAATACTCTGAAAGCCTCTTTTTGTGATAAGGTTTCAATACATGCACAAAGTACAGATCATTCTTGCTGATAAACCTCTGTGGCACACTCTTTCTAGCTATCCCCCAAGTTAAAGCAGTTAAGTATTACTTGCTATTAATAGATTAGTCCAGAAAAAGTTTGACATCACTTTCTTCTTTTTAGCACCACTTATGTGAGAAGGGGCAGCTAGGTGGTGCAGTGGATAGAGCACCAGTACAGGAGTCAGGAGGACCTGAGTTCAAATCTCACCTCAGACACTTCACACTCACTAGCTGTATGACCTTGGGCAAGTCACTTCACCCCAGTTGCCTCATCCTGGGTCATCTCCAGTCATCCTGATGAATATCTGGTCACTGGATTCAGATGGCTCTGGAGGAGAAATGAGGCTGGTGACCTGCACAGCCCTCCCTCGCTCAAAACAAAGTCAAACGCAAGTCATGTCATTAGTTCTCAGATGGCATGGTCTTCTTTGGCAATGAAGGTTGAACACCCACTTTAGTGAGAAGAATGTTAGTTAGCATTATGAGAAAATACCTTAATGAAGTTTGGTTATACTTTCAGAAGAAAAAAAGGAAGCTATGTTATAAACTTCATGGAACCTCAGATGATTGAACATAATATTAACTGAGTTTGGTTTTTTTATGTAACAATATGTCTTACTAGCAAATGCTTATTGATCACTTAGATCTTCTAGGTGTCATGGTGAGACCAGAGACCCAAACACAGAGCTTCAGAGTATTCCTCAGATTTTTATCTTATTATTGTGGACTAGGAGACATTTATGATGAGATGATGAAGAGGGGAAACCTTTGAACTAGTAGCCAGGAGATGTTTAAAATATTAGTCCTTCTACTACCTATATAACCTTGGGTATGTCATTGAACCTTTTTTGGCCTTAGTCCCTTCATCTATAAGATGAGGCAGTTTGAGAAGTTGATAACTGAGATTCCTCCTAGTTCTAACATCTTCTGAATCTATGAAGAATTTAACCATGAACCTCTATGAAAATTACATAACTACTTTGTTCAGAAGCCTCACATTATGAATAGATTTGTCAAATATACTTCTGATTAATTTTGCCCTGCTTAGATCAATATAATGTTTGGTTTTTTTAATAGTCTTGTGCTCATGAAATACAGTATAGTATGTTTGATAGATCTTTGAGTCACAAAGACCTCAGTTCAAGGTTCATATCCCATCTCTGCTACTTTCTAGTTATGTACTCTGGGCAGGTGGCCACTTTTTAAGGTTTATATAATAACTCTTAGGTGGATTTTAATTGGCTTTATGTCAGTTGAGGAGTGAGGAGATCACAGATCCTTGAAGGATATACTCCTGAGAGATCAATGGTCACAGTCACTAAAAGGAGAGCACAGATCAAAGAAAGTTGACATTGTCATTGAAGTCATATAAATTCCAGGAAGAATATATTAGTCATTAGATTGTGACCTCATTGAGAACTGGGATTTTTTTTTTTTTTGGAGGGATGTCTCTTTTTATATCTCCAATGCTTAGCACAGTGCTTGGCACATAGTAGGTGACTGATAAATGCCAGTTAACTGACTGTTCAGAATAGTGAGAGATTATGACCTTTGTGTTGTGCCATGCAACATCATGGAGAGTTGTATCAGTAAGTACCTCAACATACACAGGGGGGACCTATCATAGGTTCTTAGATCTGCATTCATAGAAGGAAAGGCAACTTTTGAGGGGTTAACAATCACTTTAATCAAGCACATGTATCAATCCTTTAGTCAAGCACATATATCATTCACCTAGTTCAGGGGAGTCAACACTCTGAACCCTAAAGTAATTAACAGACATGGCTTCCTCTTTCTGACCACCATAATTCAACAGACAGGTACAGCTGTCTGACCAGTTAACAGAGCGGGAAGCATAACATCTGGGTTCTCAAAGTTGTGGGGCTCTTTAGCGACTTCCCAGAGTCCTCATCTGGCACTCAAACTTTCTTACCAAAATTAAGTCCCAAAATAAAACTACCCCTCAGAGTCTTTATACACTTTTTATAGCCAGAGGGCATCACATCCCTTGAGAACGAGTGCCTCATTAACAAAAAGCTTGGACCTTCTTACAAATCTTCCCAGGCCTGACAATGGGTGGGAAAGATCCTTCTCAGTCACATTCAAATAGAGGCATTATACTTCTTGATTGTACTAAAACAAAAATAGTTAAAGATCCTACTTTATTTGCTGTTATAAGAGTCCAATATTTGTTAAATATGACTTGCATTGGTAGAGGGAGTTTCCTTAACTGGGAGGGCCTTGCCATTGAAACCACTAACCTCGTCTCTTTCCACTATTATTCACATTGTACAGATAAAGAAACTAAAATTCAGAGAGAATAAATAACTTGCTCAGTCCCACAAGTTGGAAAAATGTTCATGCTGAGGACTGAACCTCTTTCTTGTTACTCCAGGTTCTGTGCTTTCTATACCAAACTGCCATTCTAATGTACATATGTCTATTACATGTGCTTTGAATGTGAGAATTATACAAACACTGAGAATGTTCCACACTGGGTGTCTTGAATATATATTATATAAATATATATGTATGTGTTTGTATATGTGTATATATGTGTTTTTTATATATATATATATATATAAATGTATGTGTTTGTATATGTGTATATATGTGTTATATATATGTATATATTTGTTATTACATTCCTAACTTTACCCCTTAAGAGTAATGAGTGAAGAAATGTAAAAATGAGGGAAGAAATGTAAACCTAAATATTTAATAAAAATGCTTGACTTCATGTATAAGCATGAGCTTCCAGAAGTCAATAAAAGTGTAATGATTTCTAAGTTCCTATGTACTTAGCTGACTATCTGAACAAACCAACTTTGTCAAGTGAATCTAATGTTTATTGTTCTTGACATGGGGAGAGATGAGTGTGATGAGGTCTTCTATCTAGCTTTTCATGTAGAAAATAGAAACTTTGTTCCTTGCAGAAGTGCTAGTGTGCCTTTTCTTGAACTTTTTAACCAATGCCCCAAAGCAAACCAGAGGCACTGACATCCATTAATCTGTGTCGTAATTTTCTTTATGTTATTACCTCATATGATGTCCTATCCATCTTCGACATTAAAAATATTGTCTGCTAACTGATAGGAGCAAGTCAGCATGCATTTTGTTAGTACTTTAGATGTAGAAGATGAAAAATCATTGTAGAAGAAGCATTGGCTCTGCAGAGTTCGAAAGCAGAGGTGACCTGTTCTATATAGTTGAGAACCAAGAGATAATAGCAAGAAGGTTGGCTTGAATTCTGCTATAAAGAGAAATAAGGAGAAAATGATAGTTGAAAAATCTAAAATTGTTCTTTTGGGAGTTGAAAATTGTGCAGTCTTCAACTGAACATCCACTCTAGTATAGCTGTGTAACTACCAAAAAGAGCACAATGAGTGAATAGGCAGAATCCGGTATAGTGTAGTAACCTAAAGTAATATTAGGAGCAAAAGGGGAAAATGATTGCTGTTTTTCTTAATTAATGGTGTAATCTTATTTATTCCATGATGGGTACTAGAATTCTCAAGAATTCTATTTGGGTTTGAAATGAAGTGGATTGTATTGGTACCGTGATTGGGACAGAGTATGTGTGGTATTTTTCAGCAGATACATTTCCTCTAGTGACTGCCTGTCAGCTTCCTTTTCTACAGTGTGTTTCTGATTTATTAAATTTTCATTGCTCTAAGGTTTGCAAACTAAAATAGTCCCAAAGCTAATTTTTATAGTGCTGGTTAACTGTAAGATGACTGAGCTTATCTTTGGGAATTTTTGTTTTCTGAGCAATTCCACTGAGGCTGAAGTTACATATGCATATGGTTTTCTTGGGCAAATGAATATTAGGCAGTTGTTCATATATGAGATATGTCCTCAGTTTACTTTTTGTAAATTAGTTTGAGAGGAATCATTCTATCAGCAGACTATTTCCTGGTGCTGCAAATGAGAATCAATGTTGTAGTTAACATTTATATTAAGATAACACTTATATTAAGAATGTTAATAAAAAGGAACTGGAAAATATTTTTGTAGAGACAAAGTGCTCTGGGACCTAAACAGACTATTTGACTAGTAGCAACAACTAGGCAAGGAGCTTTTTGGAACTGGTCCTTCATGACAGAGATACAGTAGAAACAAAACAAAACAGAACAAAAAACGTTGCTACCTGGCATTTTAGGAGATTGTAAAGAGGTGGATGGGCAAAGGAGGGGCCCAGTTATTTAAACTAAAATCTCAAGTTCTTATGTATGCCACAGCCAGAATCCCTCTCTGGTGCTTATTGCCAACAGATTTGTGCTTGCAATATGTCATTCTTTGTGGTGATCAGGTGATCAGTCACACACTATGGTCTTCCCAGTAATAGCATTAAAACCAGAGGTACTGATGGCAAAGACAGTCATAGTTATCTTTTTATGTTTCTCAGTACTTAGCAGAGTGCTTTACACAAATTAGGTCTATAAAAATATGTTTATTAAGTTGAAGGCTGTTTTCTAGAGCTTTCTGATGAAAAAAGTAACATCACTTAAAAAGCACCCTATAATGAGGTGTTAGAAAAGTTTATCATATAAAATGCTACATTATGTACAATTTACTCAGATATGTTCGAGAGCTGAATTCATTTTTTAGGTAAACTCAAGGGATCTTAAAAATACATTTAGTCACTATAAAAAATAAACCTCATCATTATTGCTAATTGCACAAACACACAATATTTTGCACAATCTGTATGCTAAGAGATGTAGAGATTCTGGTTTTCATGAAGAAGAGTGCTGAGTTATGGTATCTGATAAATGTTTTCCTTAGCAATCTAGCAAATAGGAGGCAGCCTTATAAGTTTAGCACCATGTTTAAAGACTATCCATTTGTTAACTATGAATAGGATGAATTTTTACCACAAGATTCTGGTTCTGGTCCAAGACCATTGAAGAAAATACACAAAAAATGTCCTAACCCATTTTTACCAGACCTACTTGTTTCAAGGCAATTTCAGTTGTTAGTTTCTTTATATCAAATAATGAGCATTGATAATAAGTATAGAAACATCTTAAATTTATGAATTTGAATGAGCATTTGGGTATTGGTGGAAGGCATATTTGCTTTTTTTGGTATAATAGAATATTGGGGTAAATCTTGTGGAGATTTTCTTATTATAGTATGGATATTTTACAACATATAACTTTTTATTGTTATTTTTATTTCCTTTATAACATGAGCTTAAAATACAGTTTACCTGACTCTTAAAAGTTCTGTTAAGAATTCTTCATGTCAGAGAGCTCTGTCACCTGTTAAATTTTAAGGCAAAAAAGTCTTATATGTGTCTCTTTGCCATGTTTATTCATGAATGAGTCTTTAGAAAATTTACACATGGTTTTGGAGATCATCTAGGCAATCTCCTTATTTTACAGATGAGAAAACTTAAGGTTGGAGAGATATGATAACTTTCCTAAAGTCAAGCAGCCAGCAAGTTACTAAGCTAAGATTCAAGCTTCTGACTCTATATCTAAGTCTCTTTACACTAAAGCTATATATGAACATTGTAAGAACCTAAGATATTGTACTGGCATCCTGAGGAATCTATTACATACATATCTCTTTTAGGCTATTATTTTTTCATTGAATATATTGACTATGATGACTGAGATTTTTAGTCAAGATTAATTAACCAAATGATATTTGGTAAGTGAATTCTGGCACTGGCCATTATATTGGAGACTGAATAAAATGATAGAGTTTCTTTCTATAGGAAGCTTGCATTATAATGTTGTCAGAAGTGATAGACATCAGTTTTAAAAGACATTTTACCCACATATATGGAAAAGAATAAAGTATTGAGAAAAGTCTTTATTTTTTTCTTTTTAAAAATCACAATTGGAATTAAGGTGCCACATGTGGCTCTGTGCAGGGGGACTTGGAAGTTAATCTTGCCCTAATTTAATAGAAAAACCCAATGTAGTTAGATCAACTCTGAATTGGGTCTCTGTGCTGCCAAGATAAGCGTCTTAAAAGATACCAGTTCTGTTACAAATAGAGGCTATTAAAACCAAACGGAGTTGAATCCTCCTCAGTTTATAATGTGAAATTATTTCTTATGTAGTGTTATCTACATGTTACTATATTTTTCCATTGTTAGAGGATTTATTATTTATAATTCATGTTTGAAAAAATACTTAGATTTCTTATTGTTTAAAATAAGTGATGGAACGTAAGTTTAAATTTTTAATCCCCAAGCACAATTTTTATAAAGTTAATTGTTTGACTTTTGCCATGTTCTTTATATTCCTCCTCTCTGCACTTCTCAGATCTCTTCTACATTATTGTGTCAAATTGGTTTTGCCCTCTATCCTGAGTAATCAATCCTCTCCTTTGATGACCTTCCACATTGTGACAGGGTAGTCTGGGCAGTCATTTTTTTTTTTTAATATTGTGATGGATTTCTGGACTCATTGATATGGGAATTCTAAGTGTATGTATTTCAATCCATCTTCACTTTCTCCTCCTATTGAACTCTTGTCTGTGTCCTTCTGAAAGACTTCCATGGCAGCTTCCTGTAGGTCTCCTGATGCACAGATACTGATGGACAGCTGCCCCTTGAAGGCAAATTGCTTTTGCTATGTAACTGGCCCATTGCCTTTTTTGATCATACATATATCTGTCTGATAAATGAATGAAAAATTTATTTAAAATTCCTTATATGCTAAGGACTGAGACAGTTTCTAGGGGATGCAACAATGAGGCAGTACTTGTTCTCTATAAACTTAAATTGTGGAGACAGGGCATGAAGGGGAAAGGTTACCAAGGAGGGGTATTTTCGTTTGGTAAATCACAGGTATGACAGCAGTCAGAGCAATAGGTAGTAAATTGATCCATTAGTAATGACAATACTGATTTGATTATGGCTCCAGATGTAGAAAGCAAGTGGTGTGTGTGTGTGTGTGTGTGTGTGTGTGTGTGTGTGTATGCTATGCAGATAACAAAGGCAAGAACATAGTTGGGATATAAATGAAGCATGACTGTGGTAAGCTAGATATTATAGGCTAAGTGAGGCACTTAATAAATCAGGAAAATATGGGATCCAGGGTAGGAGTTCTGGAGCCAAAAGGATTAAGCCCCCCGTAGCATAATCTTTGATGCCTCTACCATGGTAACAGTCAAGAAGAAGATGGTCAGGTTGTAAAATGAAGCTTGCTTTGGGATGCCTAGATAGAATGGGCCATGTGAGGCACTCAATAAGGATAGCACAGGGTGGAAGAGAGGCATTCCAGGGTTGAAAAGGTTAAGGTTCCCTAATACAATCTTCGGTTTAGAGGGAGCATTAGCATGGTGGATGACAAGATGTTTGTGGTATATAATAATATATAATGATATATAATGAAGTTTTGACTTATTCCTCAGGTTGTTTCTAGAAACATGTAATTCATCTTTGGTAGTAAGTTACTTATGTAAGACTATTCATGTCCACCATCTTTGTTGCTCATCTCATGTCTCACAACTTTAATTCTTAAGACTGTGTTGTTTCCTATCTTGTAGCTACGCTATCTCATAGGAAGAGCATTGATGTTAAAAAGTTGGGTCTTTGTTTTAGGGAAAGTCTGGAGATCATTAAAAACCCTAAGTAGTTTGCTTCCTCCTGTTCAGTTCTGGGTCTGCTTCATTGTTTGTCTACATTGGCTGTCCCAAGTATATATGATGATGAACCAGCTCTATGGGTTAGTCGTCTAGCTGCATATATTAAATAGGTTGCACAATAAACATTCTTCATCTGCTAGGTTTTTCCTGTGTGATAGTTAGATCAAATTCTTCTGATATTTATGGATCTCATTTAGGAGTCTTTGCAGTAGGTCAGTGTTCATTGATTAGCACAGTGTTGTCTGAAAACAGAGACATATGAAGGACCTTATATATAGTAAATCCCTCTTCTACTTGAACTCTGCATTGGACATTCTCTATGACAGCAGCAAACATACTTGGTAATCATACATCTCTTTGTTTTACGCTTTGCCTGATGTTAGTACATAAAGAATCATCAAGCAGAGTTATCATTGTAAAGTATAATTATATATGTATTTATATCTTTGAAAGACATCAAACAAAAGCAAAGCGACAAACATTTGTTATGTTTATATACCATGCTTACCATGTACTACTGATTAGTAGCATGATAGAATGGTAAAAATCTGACTTGGTCTTAGCCTGCATTTATAAAAGTATAATGTACAGATCACAAGAATTTCCAGATGAGAACGTGTACTATTTTCTGAGTAAATTTGTGCTCACTTCACTTTCAGCAAAACATATAAAAAGATTGAGTGTAAGGGTAAATCTGGGCAATGAATGTATTCATTTGATCGTCTAACAACATTCAACCAGCACACTTTTATTAAGTCCTACTATGTTCAAATTATTGTACTGGGGACATGATATTCCTGAGGAATTGAATTTATAATCGATTATTTATTATAATTTTCCAAACATTAAGAATTCTTGAGGTTTGTTTAAGACCTTATCTACATTCTACTATCAGTAGCTATTATTATTTTAGCTAAGGAGAGCAGGGCTGGCAAGTACTTGAATAAGAGACAATATGGTATGATGGGCTAAAGTCATAATAAGACAAGGTACTGTCAGGGTTTAAAGGGAGAGGTATAGGCATTGGGAATGGGAAAATTGCTGATAATTATTGTGATGAAATGGGAAATGAATGATTAGACAGAGATTGTGAATGGAAAAAATTGCTAGCACGATTTATGTTCAGATGGGGGCTCATGACAAGATCATTCATGATGGTAAACTAAACGTGGGATCACCAGGGATTAAGATCAAATTAGCAATCAAGACAGTCTGAGACCTGGCTGATGAACAAATGTCAGAACCAGAGAAGCAGATGATGCCAGATTTGTTGTCCTCTCTGAGCAGGAGATTGTGGCTGACCCTAGTCTTTTATCTGTGATAGCTCAGATTTTATTAAGTTCAGGATATTCTTGGGTGGAATTTTTTGTGGGTCCCATGGATGTCAGGGTAGGTTATAGTTTACCATTTAGGCAGCTGTGGCTTCTTCTGTATAAGAACCTCATATTTCTCTCTGTATTACCATATCCTTCATATTGTCATGAAACTGGGAGAAAGTTAGGATAGATTGCTTCTTCTGCTGTTGCAGAGCCTGAAGGTTGGTGGATCACTTGAGTTTAGGAGTTCTGAGCAACAACAAGACAAACTTTTACAGATTGGAAATGGAGAAAGCCAAAGCTTCTGGGCTGATCAGCAGTTGGGTCAGGTTAATGAGGTGGCATGGGGAGACCCACTCTCCAAAAAACCCCAAACCATACCTAAACCTCAACACTAAAATTATATGTTTAGGATGAATCTAAATTATGGCATACATAGAACAGAATAGTTAATTGAACATACCAGTCATGTATCTGATACAGATCTTCCTTAAAGTGGAACCACGTACAAAAACCTTTGATTTGGAGTCAGGACCCGAGTTCAGATGTAAGTTCTGCTACTAATTACTTATGGATCATGAGCCATTTATTTTGCCTTTTTTACCTCATTTTTGCCATCTGTAAAATTAGGGGGTTGGATTAGATGAACTCTAAGAGCCTTCCATTTAGGAACTGAATGTTTGATGGAATTGTAGCAATACTGACTTTATGAGGAAAGCAATGCAATTTCTTTTCTTTTTAGCAATGCTATTTCTTTGGAACAAATATACATTTAGATACTCAGTGGTTAGGTTTTGGTGTTTAAGGTTTGGATTTCTTATGTTGTAATAATGAGAAAAAGGATCATTAAAAATTTTTTTAGAAAAGGATCCTTTTTTTCTTTGAGATCCCTGCAATTCTTATTCTCTCCCCCCAAATTTATTAATTTGTTTTCTGTTTTCAACAATCACTTCCATAATTTTCAAATTTTCTCCTGTCTCCTCCCCCCCTTTCTAAGATGGCATGCAATCTTATATGAGTTCTGCACATACATTCCTATTAAATACATTTTCACATTAGTCATATTGCATAGAAGAATTAAAATGAATAAGTGAAACCATGAGAAAAACAGAACAAAACATAACAAAGGGGAAAATAGTCTGTTTTATTCTGTGTTCCGACTTCATAGTTCTTTCTTTGGATGTGGATGGCATTTTGCATCATGAGTCCTTTGGATGTGTTTTAGGTCCTTGCATTGCTGTGAAGGGCTAAGTATCAAAAAGAGCCCTCACACATGGGACTGTTACTGTGTATAATGTTCTCCTGGCTCTGCTCACTTCACTCAAGCAGCAGATCATATAAGTCTATTCAGGTATTTCTGAAATCTACCTGCTCATCACTTCTTTTAGCACAATAGTATTCCATTACATTCATATACTACAACTTGTTTGGCCATTCTCCATTTGATGGGCATCCCTTGATTTCCAGTTCTTGGCCACTACAGAAAGAGCTGCTGTGAATATTTTTGTACATATGGGACCTTTTCCCATTTTTTATGATCTCTTTGGAATACAGCCCTAGGAGTGGTATTGCTGAGTCAAAGGGTATTCACCTTTTTATAGCCCTTCAGTTATAGTTCCAAATCACTCTCCAGAATGGTTGGATCAGCTTATAGCTCCATCAATAATGAGTAGTGTTCCAACTCTCCCACATCTTCTCCAACATTTATCATTTTCCTGTTTTGTCATGTTAGACAATAGGCAATAAGAGTTAAATGTCCATTAATAGGCCTCCGGTGTAGCCCATTAAGAGAGGCTAGAGTGGGGAGGCTTGTTTTGTAGGAAGGCCCACACCTTTTGTTAATTGTTAATGAGGCACTGGGTCACAAGTGTTGTGATATCCTCTAGCTCTGAAAAGTGTATATATATTTTGCTTTGGGGGGCTCAGTCTTTGGAAGAGAATTCATGTGATTAGGCCAGATGAGACTCTGAGTAGCTGTTAAGGAGCCCCCCAGCTTGAATACTGAAATGTTGTGCTTCTTTCTCTAGCAGCTGTGTATGTATGTATGTAATGATCAGATGGTTGGATCTGTCTGTTGATCTGTGATGTATGTATTGCTTGTTGTCAGATAGTTAGAAGTCCTGTTAATCCTTCTTTCTCTGTTTGTATTTTCTCTGTTGGTGAATATAAAGAATATTGTTGACCCCTCAAAAGTTGCTTTCCTTTTAGAAAAGCAGATCAAAAAAACTGTGCCGGCAGGTCATCCTGGATGTGTCAGGGTGCTTGCTGCTACAGTGTGATGTGGTACCTCATAGTTATTTTGATTTGCATCTCTCTAATCAAAAACTATTTAGAGCATCTTTTTCATATGATTATAGAAAGCTTTAATTTGTTCCTCTGAAAACTGTCTATTCATATTCTTTGCCCATTTATCAATTGGGGAATGGCTTGTATTCTTGTAAATTTGACTCAGTTCTCTATATGTTTTAGAAATGAGGCCTTTATCATAGACACTAGTTGTAAAAACTAAAAAGGATCCTTTTTAAATAAAAATCATTCTAGCCAAGTGAAATTAGAATTTGAAGGGATTTTAGAAATTGCCTGTACGATAAAGGCTACATATCCTCTTTGCCTGGACCAACCCCTTTTTGAATACCTTTGTTCTTTAAAAACTTTTTTAATTTTATTTTTCCCCCCAGTTTACATGTCAAGAAAATTTTTAGCATTCTTTTTTATAAGATTTTGAGTTCCAGATTTTTCTTCCTCTCTCTCCTCCTCCTTCTGAAAATGGTAGGCAGTCTGATATACTTTAGATATGTGCTATCATGTAAAAATATTTCTATCTTAGTCATAGTTGTGAATGAAGAAACAGATCAAAAGAAAAAAAACACAAGAAAGAATAAGGTAAGTGAAAAAAGTATACTTTGATCTGCATTCGGAGAACACCATTTCTTTATCCGGATATGGATATCTTTTCCCTTTGTGAGTCTTGAGTCATTGTGTTGCTGACAAGGGTTGAGTCATTCATAGTTGATCATCACACAGTACTGCTGTACTGTGTACAATGTTTTCTTGGTTCTGCTTTTTTAATTTTGCATCCGTTCATACAAGCCTTTATAGGTTTTTCTAAAACTTTCCTGTTCATTTCTTATTGCACCATAGAATTCCATTATAGTCATATACCATAGCTTGTTCAACCATTCATGTACCTTTGATCTTGCTGCTTGTGAACTCTGCTATTTGTTTACATGTAAGGCAGAAAAACCTTAGTCTTCATCATTAGAGTTGGACACAACTGAAAAACAATGAAATAACAACAAAAACTTGTTGATTAATCTTTTCAGATCCTCTTATTTTAAATATTTCTATCCCATTTCAGTGATCAACACGTCAGTACAATAATTAAATGCAAAAGAAAATAAAGTTGCTGTCTGAATAGTATATTGATAGAGATCACCATATAAATTAAGATTTTAAAGTTCTAGCTTATTACTTAGGCTACATAGATGCTTTGCATTTCAAAACCACTGATTACCTATTTCCCATAATGATTCCATTTTATTAAACATTTAAATAGCAATTTATATTTTGCAAATGTATCATAGTCATTTTTATCACGTTTCACTTGTGGCAGATCAACTATTCCCTTTGTCTATGATTAAGACTTCATTGATATCCTGCTTTGTTGCTTTATTGTGCTGTCAAAGTAAGACTGGATTTTGTGCTAATGGAGCCCAAGCTGTGGTATATATGACTCAACTAGAAGGATTTTGAGTAGAATAGGCTTTTCTCTATGATAGGTTATGTCTGCTACCCAGATGTAGTGCCAATGCAATATTCACAGTGCCTATGTAGCTAGGAATATGCCAGTACAGTTCTAATCACAAAATATAATGAACTCTCCACATGAAAGACAAAACCAAAACATTCATTCAAACATCAGAAAGCCAAATCCATCATAACAACAAAGGAATCCAAATCCCTTAAACAAATCACAAACAATCTCCCACTCACACTAGTGGCTGCCTGCTCTCTTTTCCTTAGCTCTGACTGCTCTGACTCACTTTCTGCTTTATGTGTTCAGCAAACTCCTCCCGCCATAGGCTTCATGTGACTTAGATTTCTGTGTGACCCAGGCAGGTCACATGGTCCTATTAATTGATGGGAAAGATCTTTACATTTAAATTACCATTACATTTGACCCCAAGACCTTTTGTATTCATTACATAGGTCACTGGGGCAACTGGTATCAACAGAACTTTATAACAGAAAATAAGCATATAAAACAATACCTCAGGGTAGAGTTTGAGAAGAAGTACCCCATCACTCTCCTCTCAAACAAATGGGGCCCCAAATTCCTTAGGGTAAGGGACAAAGGTCTCCTTTTCCATAACTACTTCCTACTGAAATTGGACATAGAGCTGTCCCTATCCCATTCAAAGGATCAGTTCCTCAGCCAGCAACCAGCATCCTTAGTCGATGCCAGGTCCAGGGGTAACACAGCACATTGGATAGGGTGACACTGCCTTAAGCAATGAGGCATCTACAAGTGGAGGATGTTAAGCCTGCAGAAAAAAAATCTCACAAGCAGGGTGATCAAACAAAAGTAAAAAGGAAACAAGGAGATAATAACTAAAAGTAGGGTAGCTATAGGGTCAGCCATGCTCCTGGAGTCCATGAACCCACTATCATAGCCTCATTCACTGTTGTTTACTGTTTTCTAATTTGCAGTTTTGGGGTCATCGTTCTGGCTAGAGGTGTGCTTTATTTAATCTGAGCTGGAGCCTGGCCAATTTCCTATTCTCCCTGCAGGTGCGATGAACTTGGACATAGTGTTTCAGGAGGATCTGTAGGAGCAGTTCTTATTTCTAATTAGTCTAATATCACTCCCCTTTTCTTGGTACATGTTGTATAGTTCAGTGCCATCTATTCTTCCAAAATCTACCCCTTCTTTCAATAGATCAGTAAACAATTCTTTTCTTATCAATCTATTCTAACTTTGAGTATGCTGGCTATTTACTCTTCTCTCTCAAGGAAATTTATCTTTTTTACTGATTCTCACCATCTATGGTACTAGAGATTTTCCCATCCTTTGGGTGAACTGACTCAAAATATATGTGACCTCCTGCTGAGTAAAATCCTCAATTACTTCCCCAAATACTGTGTGCCCCCCCCAATTCTCCTGTTTTTTTCTTAATATTAGAAGAACTTCAGTGTCATCATCTGACTTGGTTTCATTCTCCTTCCACACATCCTCCTGGCAGGTGTTTGGGGCCCAATCAAGCCCAGCCTGTTCAAAGGCTGCATGTACCTTCCTCTTGTTCCCCCTTTTCTTATTTTCCTGAGTTAAACGGACAACTTTTTCTTCTACCACCTGAAACCCTCTAGCTTGCTCCTCCAAAGGAAACTTAGAATACTGTAGCTTAGAAAGCTTCACATACAACACAGCTAATTAATTTTCCATCTGCATTTTCTCAGCAGCCTGTCTCTGCTCCTGCATATAAGGTGGTAACTTGTCAATAAGGCCCATCTGGTCCTACACACCACTGCCAGTTCTTTCCCTAGTTCTATCGGTATTCCTTGCAAACATCTTTCCAAATCTCTAGGTTCTTCCTTCTGAAGCCTTGGTTCCCAGTTTTCACAGAGCCTCGTGCTTTTAACTCATTCTCTTGCTAGGGAGGAGTAAGATAAATCCTCCCATGATGGGATATTCATTTCTTTCTTTAAAGCCTTTCTGCCTCCAAATAGAGGTCTGATATTTTCCAATTCCATCCTCATTGCCAAATGTAGTGCCAATGTGATATTCTCTATAAATATCCCAGCACAGTTCTGAATCACAAAATATAACAGACTCTCCACATGGATGACAGAACCAAAACATTTATTCAAATACCAGAAAAATGGATCCCAACAGTGGAATACCAAATCCATTATAGCAACAAAGAAATCTATTCACAATAACAATGCAGGGTATACTACCATCCTCAGGCCTTTCATTTGTTAGGCTTCCCACAAACCAACTCCTTTAAACAAAATCACAAACATGCTCTCTCACTCACACTAGTTGCTGCCTTCTCTCTCTTTCCCAGCTCTGACTCACTTCCTGCTTTATCTGTTCAGCAAACTCTTCCCACCACAGGCTCCATGTGACTCAGACTTCCACGTGACTCAGGTAGATCACATTGGCCTATTAATGGATGGGAAAGATCTTCCCATTTAAATTATCCTTACACCAGACTACTTTAATTTGAGGTTTCAATGAGCAGATTGGTCTTGTTGTGATGAATTCTTTTGTCTCAGAAACTCACACACTATCTATTAATTTGTAGAGGGTTTGTATTTGACATCAGAGGGATTATCCATATTGATGCAATAATGGATTATTTGGTGTATAGAGCACATTAAGTAAAATAGGAAACATTGTCCGAGAATTTAAAATTGATTTTTATTGACCTGTTGATAACGCTGTGTCTATTCTGGTATCACAGGATCATTGGAGACTCTGTATAGCTGGTACTAAACCCCACCTGCCCAAGAATCCTCTCTACAATATCTTTAGTAAATATTTGTCCACCCTTTACTTGAAGATCTCCAGTGAAAGATCCCACTCTCTGCTTTCCCAAAGGAACCTGTTTCATTTTGGGATAGTTGTAATTGTTGTGGAAGTTTTCTTTTACTTCAAATCTAAATTTGCTTCTTTATAAGAAGAACTAAGATCTAGTTCCTCATAATTCATGATTTATGGCTTATAATTCCTAGTTCCACCTTTTTTTAAAGAAGCAGAAAAAATATATTCTTTCTTTTTTATGACAAGCATACAAAATACTTGAACATAATTATCATATCTCTTCAAAGTTTTCTCTTCTCTAGATTTAACAGTCACAGTTCCTTCAATCAATTTTCATATGACATGATCTAGAGGAGGCTCCTTATGATCCTAGTTGGCATCATTTGAATGTTTTTCACTTTAGCAATGTCCTTCCTTAAATATGGCACCTAGAATTGAATACATTGCTTCATTTATGGTGTGACCAGGGCAGAGAATAGTAGTACTAATCCTTTGGAGTATTGTCAATACAATACTTTTCTTAATGCAGTTTTAAGAATGCATTCATTCTTGGCTGCTATATCATACCTCATTGGCTTATACGGAATTGAAATTTGAAATTCACTAAAACCTTCAAATTTCTTTTGGATAGACTGTGGTTTAACTACATCTCCCACATCTTGCACTTGTGAAATTGATTTTTTGAACCAAGGTATAGAGTTTTGCATTTATCCCTATTGTGTTTGATGCTATTAGATTTGGCTCAGTGTTTTAGCCTTCCAGGAGCTCTTTGTGTCCTAATTATGTTATGTAACATGCCAGGTGTGCAGTTGTATCATCTGTAAATTTGATAAACATACCATCTGTACCTTTGATTGAGTTATTAATGTAAGAAGTTAAACATAAAGCAGGACAAGGCATATACTCCAAGGGCACATCTCTAGACACTTCCTTTCCACAGTAATTCAGTACTACAGCCAGAATTAAAATTCTCCTTTCTTCTCTAATATACTGCTTAGCTTACTTAGTCAATACTAAATACTTACTTAGTCAATACTAAACACAGAACACTGTATCAGGTAAACATTTAATGGATTTTCAAAATTTATAATAAACAACACTTATGGGTGGAACATAAATGGAGTCAACCCTAGGATAAAGTTATGAAGTAGATGAAGTGAAAAGAGAGTGCTAAACCTGGAGTCCCAGGAACTTAGTGTGAATCCTGGTTCTGTTCTTTACTATTCCTGGAATCTAGACCAAGTAGATTTATATCTTTGGGTGTCAATTTCCTAATCTGTAAAGTAGGAAGATTGAACTAGAAGACCTCCTAACTCTAGCTCTCTGAATCTTTTATTTCTTTCTCCTTCAATTTAGAGTTTCTTTTCTTCCAAAATGGTTAGTTCTCTCTCTTTTAAAAAATATTTTAAATTTATGGAATAAAGCAAACATTTCCACAATATAACACAATACAAAGATGATTGCACATGAAACTGTAAATCTACTGTGTACAAATTGCTATTCCTTTCAAATATATAACTAAATCATCAAGTAAATTTCTTTTTTTCTCCCCCACCCAGCCTAGAGATGGCTATCATTAGACACAAATAGGTGTGTGTGTGTGTGTGTGTGTGTGTATTGTGTGTATGTGTACATTTGTATTTATCAATTCTTTCTCTGGATATAGATAGTGTCTTTCTTCATATGTTCTTTGTAGTTAATTTGGGTATTTAAATAGTCAAAATAACTTACTCGTTTAAAGTTGTTTTTAAAACAACATTTCTGGTACCATATCCAGTGTTCTCTTGATTCTGCTTATTTTGCACTACATTATTTTGTGTCTTTCAATGTTTTTTTCTAAAATCATTGAGTTTATCATTACCTTCCTCTTCTCAGTTAAAACCTACTCTCTGCTATGTAGGTTGGAATATATCTGATAAACTTGACCACACAAAGGTGTTAATGAGTGATAAACACTTGTTGACTCATTCTCTGCCTTTCTGCTTTCCCCAACTCTCCTGTCCCATACCACTGGCATTGTTATAGGGTACACTCAATCTGTTAAACCAAGAGTTTATATATATAACTTTATATAGCATTCCTGTAAAATTTGAGGCATGGATTTGGGCAAGTCTAGTAGATGAGATTCACACCTTGGTGTGAATTAGTTTAATAGAGGTGCTTTTCTAATATGAAGTCAGTGGCTCCAAGATGAATGGAAGTTGTCCCAAGGATTGAGGAATAAAGTGTAACCTCATTTAGGAATATCAGATACTGCTAGGGAGAAGCAAGTCTAGGTAAGGTGCCTGATGTTGATGAGACAGCACAGAAGACACATTTTTACTACTTCACAGTTTTGCTAAGGGCCAGTTTTTCTCTTTGCTTTCTCCACCCCATCCCAAAAGTGGAATTTGTTTTACTCATTGAACACTGTGACATTTTCTCAGCCAGATAAAATGAAAGAATGTCTTAGACATCAGAGGAAGCTGCATGATCTTGCTCATGTAGATGAAAGGTCAGGATGATTTCTAGTCATCTCATGAAATTTTATATTGGATTAATTTTCTGTCCTTTACCCTACATTCCAGATTTATTTCTAAACTAATCTCATGCATTTTTTTCTTTCCTTTTATGTATTCTGAATCATTTTTTTAGAGGATGATAACTTTGCAGTCATCTTGATTTTCATTTAGAGGTGAATAATGGCAGATTTTTGTGTTAGCAATGTCAGACACAGGTGTAACTGTTAATTGGCGGGAATAGTGACATCAGTCTGTTTATACTATTGCTGTCTTTACCTGAGATTTGTCCTGAGACTTTCTTCTTGGAAGACATTGGAAACTGCTGCTAACTTTTGGTTTCCAGAAAGGGTTTTTTTCCTAATAGAGGGATTTTGTGTACCAAGCAAGATTTCTTTGGATATTTGGATATTCCTGAAAAAGAAGGAAATTAATTTTTAAAAGGACATAGCTGTCTGATATAGATTTATAGATACAATAGGCATAAAAATGCTGATAATTAGCATTTACTATCAAATGGCCAAGAAGCAGTAATGGAATTGACATTTAAGATGGAAGAAAAACAAAAAACTTCATCCATTATTGGACATTTGATCCTCACAATAACTTGTGAGTGGTAGGCACTACAAATATCTCTTTTATGGGTGAGAGATTGAAGCTCAGAGAAGCTAAATAATTTGCCCATAGTCAACACAGGTGGTTAGTTTTGGAGGCAGGATTTGAATCTGAATCTTTCCTTTGTCTTATACTCTTCCTATTTCATTGGTATATTACTGAATTATGGGTGTCAAACTGAATGTTAGTGGAAGAAGTTGATGACCAACATTTTACAACAGAAGTTAAATAATTTCCATAGAATTATAGAATGTGAGAGCTAGAGGAGACCTTTCACATCACTTAATGCTACCTCCTCATTTTACAGATAAGAAAACTGAGGCTGGAGCAGTAGAGTTACTTGCCAAAGACTAAAAGGGAGTAAGTAGAAAACAAGAGTTTCAGCCAAGGACCATGATGCAGAAAAGTTCAATATACATTTTACAGACATTTATTGATCACCTAGCATGGGCAAGGCTGGAACAGAAAAGTTCATTATATGTTTAACAAATATTTATTAAACACCTAGTATGTGCAAGGCACAGGGTAAAGTGCTAGAGCCCTAGGAGATGAAGTCTCTTCAGTGACTTCCTGCAGTGGAAAATAGACTCATTATCACACTGAAAGATTATGAAATTTGTCTTTGTTTGGTAAGTTCTCTTATTCTCTACATCATGAAGAACTCTGTTTTAACTTCGTATCCTTTCTCTAAAAAATGCCGCACATTTAAAATTGTTTTTGTTGATCTTGAGTCATTTTCAGTAAAGTCTACTTCTCAGTGACCCTATTTTGGGTTTTATAGGCAAAGACACTGGAGTGGTTTGCCATTTCCTTCTCTAGCTCATTTTACAGATGAGGAAACTGAGGCAAACAGGGCTAAATGGGGGGCAACTGGGAGGCAAAGTGGATAGAGCACCAGGGCTAGAGTCAGGAAGACCTCAGTTCATATCTGGCTTTAGATCCTTACTAGCTGTAAGGCACATCACTTCATCTTGTTTTCCTCAGTTTCCTCATCTGTAAAATGAGCTGGAAAAGGAAATGGCAAAACTCTCCTGTATCTTTGCCAAGAAAACCCCAGATGGGGTCATGAAGAGTTGGATATTACTGAAATGACTGAATAACAAAAACAAAACAATTGTAGATAATACATAAGCTAAATATTCCAGGGCTTTGAATTCTTGGTATGATCTATTTTTTACAAAAACTTTAGGGATTATTGGCTATGTGCTTGGGTGGGTGTTTAAAAAACTGTCCAAAGATGTTCTAATATGTTGTTTAGTGAACTTTTTATGAATACTAAAAATGATTGCTAATTTTCTTTGTTCCTGACTTTTGGTAGTTATGAGAGATTATAAGTTATATTAAAATTCAAAAATTGATTTAAAATGCATTAAAAATGTGATTCCTTATCTCTCACATCTTCATTTGTTTACTAGTTCTCCCTTGTAGTCTTTTCAGAGTAGAAGTATCAAGAAAACTAATGACTGAACCTTCTCTTGTGACATATGTTAGGGAATCTTGAAGAGTAGTCTAGTGTTAGTGGTGCATGGCTGCATGAAATCCAGTGACATCATAGTAGAAACATGAGATTATTTGTATGAACTGATGGAGAGTGAAGAAAACAGAGGCATAATAATATATAGTTTGACTTTAATGAGATTAAAAAAAAGGGCATGTGAAATCTGATTCATGATAATGACCAATCCTGCTTCTTTGAGAACAGATAAAAGACATTATGGACACTGTGCTCTTCCTCCTTGGATAGATAGGTGAGGAAATGTAAGCTCACAATGTTGTTTACCTTTTAGGCACTATTGCTATGCCATTTATTTTGCTTTACTATTTTCCTTTATTCCAAGAGAGAGTCCAGATGGGGGTAGGGCTATATATGTACATAGCTTGTATGAAAACGGAATCAATAAATGCCATAGGTAAGAAAGAGAACTGGATTTGAAATTGTGAGACCTCGGTTTGACCATAACAATGACACATTCTAACAATGATTTTAATGATTTTAATAAGGCCTATCCAAATGTGTTGGTAGAACATTTGGTAGTCTGGTCATAAGACTAAAGAAGTATGATTGCTAAAGAGCTGCATTTCTAACAGTACACAATAGATCCTTATGTTAATATACTTATGCACAACTGAAATCTCATTCTTGATGTGGGCTGTATGTGAGAATGATTTCACCTTTGACATTTTCCTATTCAAATATGTTAACTCCTAAGTAATTGGAAATTTTGCTTAGCATTAATTTTCTACCAAGTGTATCTTTTAAGTATTGAATTCTAAAACAAAAATGATGCTGTAGTTTATTTAGTTATGGATTGCATTGTTTTTCAAAATGGTCACCTTAGAACTCAGTAAACTTAACCTAAAAAGTCAGCAATTGCTGAAAATGTTTGGAATTCCTCTTTGGGGCCTGTCATTAGATTCAAATTGCAACTCTCACGGAAGAACTTATCTTTACTCTTTATTTTGTTTTTATATTCAAAAGGCATCTCTTGACTTGTGAACTTATATTTGTTATAATAATTTACAGTTATACCATGCTTTATAAATTTTCACACTTGAGATGGTAACATGTGAAATAAATAATGCAAGTTTCTAGCCTTTTTTTTATAGATGAGGAAGTAGATTAAATGACTTGCCCAAGGTTTCATAGCTAGTTAGTAATGGAAATGGACCTAAAATAGAGGACTCTCGCTTCCTACTCCAGTGTTTGCCCAGTGGAAGCCCCAGACAGAGCCTTGGGGTTTACCCAGTTAATAAATATAATATCTAGGAAGAACCAGAAAAGTCTTTTTTTCTGAGGCTAAGGATCCTCAGTTTTGTTTGCCCAGTGTTTGCCCTGGGTACTAGTTAATTATTGGAGTACTTTGTGTACTTCCGTGGATTTCTTTGTTCCTTTATATATAAATGTTGATGGTCCCCAATATTGATCTTTTAATTCTTTGTGCTCCTCTCCCTTTATCTCCCCTTTCCCTTGTTTTCTCATTGATACTCCTGCCTGCCTATTGGTTTTTGTTTGCTTTTAAAGCCTCTGGCTCGACTCATCTTTCTTGCTCCTCATCCTCTCTTTTATTGCTCTCCCAGGTTTTAAACAAAAGAGGAGCCTATGCTGCCACATTTCCCCAGAGTCCTCAGAGTCCTCTCTCTCAAAGCCTTTAGACCCAAGAAAGGAGGCTTCAGGAACACGCACACAATTAGGTCTCTTCAAATACTTGAAAAACTATCATATGAAATAAAGAATAAACATGTTCTGTGTTGCCTTGGATGGCAGAACTAGTTATAATGGGAAGAATTTACAGGGAACCAGAATGGGAGAAAGTTCTAAAAATTAGAGATATCCTAAAATGGATTCGAAAGCTTCTTTGGAGTATTCAAACAGACACAATAATTTTGTGTGGTGATTTTTCTACTTGGAGTGAGAAACTTGGACTAGATAATTACTAAGGTCTTTTGAACTTTAAGATTTTGAGGGTGTGAAGAATTGGCATCTTGGCTATATTTCTCTCCTATCTCCATGAAATGTTATTTTTGGTTATGGACAGGGGAAAGAAGAGTGACATTGAAGATAAAAGTCTTTACTCCTGACGCCATGAAATGTTAGCTTTGCTTGTGCTTTTGGGTGTTCGGTAGTGAGGCAGATGAAATAGGGTAATAAAATTATCGCAGGGGAATAGTTTGTCATGTCAGGGTAAGCATAAAGAAAGCTACTCTAGGGAGAACCTATAAAGTAGTCCTCTGTATACCTGGAAGCAAAGACCAGGGAGATCTAGTATCCAATCACTGCAAGACAGAAGATGGAACCATGAAAAATTATCTTGAATTACCTGAATTCCCTCACATTTTAAAATTTTCTAGAAACTAAACTAGGAGATAATTTCATCCCTCAGACTTTGGTCAAATCTAAGAAATCGCAACAGCTCTTATTTATCCTGATCATGAAATTGCTCTTTTTTTGTGCTTCCTGACCACCACCTTCCCTATAAATTTCTGCTTCCATTTTTCATGGGGACTCTTCTATCCTTTGGTACCCTTATTTCCACATTTTTAGTATCTACTGTTTTAGGGTTATATATTAGTGTTAAATACTTCAAAGGACTATATAAATTTAATTTATAGAGTATCAAGACTATAAATGATTATAGACTTTTTTCTAGTAAGAAAGGGATGATGCATTTTCTTTTGCCTAGTGTCAAATATCACTGAAAAATTCAGAAGACAGTTAATAAAGTAAAAAAAAATATTTATTTGAAATGTTTAAGTGTAGGAGTGGTTGTGAAAGGGATGGATAGAGGCTTTGTATGTGAAATGTCAGAATTGTAAAAATTAAAGACTATAAGCAGAACCAGGAAAATAATATGAAAACAATAATAAAACACACCTGAATTAAGATTAATCCCATTGGTCATTCTTGTGATTCTGGAAAAGAGATAATGAAAAACATTTCCTTTCTCTAATTAGAGAGTTCGGGGGCTACAGATGTGGAATGGTACAGATGTAGTCTGATGCGGTCATGGTGTTACTGGATTTTACTTAGCTGTTTTTTTAATTACAAAAGAGGGTTTAATAGAGGAGAGATATATAGAAAAATATATTAAAAACTATATATCAAAAGAAACTTTAAAAATTGTTCAACATTGTCTCTACCCCTTCTTTTATATACCTTTTTTGTTAACTATATCCTGGGGAGAAAATAGGATGATTATAGTGGCAATTACAAAACATAACAACTAAAAATTTTAGTATTCCATGTTAAATTACACTAAATGGATGTATAGCTAACTGATGGAAATGCTGCACTACTGACCTTAGCTGGCTGAAGGACACAATGTGCCATATCATTCAGTACCAGCGTAGGGAGTGACTAGTTACCGTTTCTAACCACTAGCATCACAAACATAAATAAGGCAGATAGAGTAGTTGTAGCACGTCATGGAATCAGCCAGCATCAAGTGCTTTGAAAATAGATGTCTTGACTTCTCCCTAAATAGTTGTATATAAAGCAGTCATCTTATTGATACTACTGAGCACATTTGATATCTTCTAAATGAAAATGAAATTGTGCCCCATTGCTTTTGTGTAGCAGAAGTTTTATGAGTAGCCCAAGCTCTGCAGCTGTGTAAGCTATTAATGGAGCATCCCACTTATAGGCTTTGTGCTTGCTGTATAGATGTGAGTGATTGCCCCTTGACTTAGTGCTTTGTAATGTCTGTCTGTTTCCGATTCTAAATGTAATGTGACTGAATATTTTCAGAAAATTCAACTTACGTCCCAGAAAAGCTCGTTTCCCTTGGAGTTGTTTGGATTTGGTGACAGACTAGTTCTAGTTGCCTAATCTGTTCTTGCCAAATACTGGCTAGTCAGGGTCATCATGTTAAAAATGACCCTCTGCTCAGATCTGGTTAAATATGCTTGGTAGAAAATATAAGCTTAAAAATAGGAATGTTACTAAAAAGTTATGTAAAATTCACCAGCCTCTGAGGGTAAGCTCTTCCTATTCAAGGAAAAGAGGAAGATCAGGCCCTATCTTTCTCTGTAAGAAGAAATTCAGAAAAACCCACCAGCCTTTAAGTTTTACCCCAAATCTAGTAGGAAACTGTTTCCAATTTAGAGTTGGGGAACTAGGGGAGATAACATTGCCTCGTTTGTAGTAATTGGAAAAACTTGTTTATGTTTTTCTACCTATTAACAACTCTCTACTTCTAGAATTTTCCCTTAGAGGTCACCAGGAATATGGTGAAGATGAGAAATCTTTAGGACAAGGCATGGAAGAATTTTAGCACAGAATATTATTTAAAAACTATAGATTTTTGTCTTTTTTTATTCCTCACTTTCAACTTGAAAAACCAAGGAACTCTTGAATTTAAAATGTTTGGCATCTTTTTTTTACACATCTTCCATTTCTTAATATATCCTCCCTCTTCTATTAGTGAGGCATTTTTTTTAACAAGGAATAAAGGGAAAGAGCAGCTAGTTCATCAAAACTTTCACATCAGCTGAATTTGACAATTTGTGTGAGGTTCTACCTCCAGAGTCTTTCATCTCTGTAAAGAAGAGAAGAAGATATATTTTCTCATATTTTCTAATAATTTCACAGCATCCATTTCATTTATGTTTTCTAACTTCACAGAATTTGTTTTCATTTAAATTTTTTTACACATAAATGGTTGTTGTCATTGTGTATATTGCTTTTCTGGTTCTTTTAACTTTAGTCTGTATCAGTTTATAAGTCTTCTTTAGCCCCTCTGAATTCTTAATATTTATCCTTTCTTAGCATGTAGTCATATTCCATTATATTAGTGCACCTTAATTTGTGGTGCATTTTGTAGCTGATTGCCTTTTATTTTATTTCCAGTTTTTTGTTAATTGCACATGAAAAAATATGCTACTAATATTTTGTATATATGGTATCTTTCTGCCTTTTATTTTCTTGGTATATGTGTATAACAGTGGAGTCTCTGGGTCAAGAGTATAAATATTTTACTTATTTTTAAATTCCAACATGTTTTCCATAATAATGAGACCAGTTGTAGTTATATCAACAGTGCATAAATGTGTCTACCTTTCCACAGCCTTTCCTCCACTGACCATTCCTGTCTATTTTTTTAATCTTTACCAATTTGCAGGTTATAAGATGAAACCACAGTTATTTTAATTTGAATTTCTCTTATTTAGTTATTCAGAGAAGTAAGGAAAGCTGAGAGATTTTTTTGAGTAGTGATACAGTAAATGAATCCATAATAGAAGGATGTTACTATGTTTTTATTCAAATTATCATACTTGATTTGGAGACAAGAGGACCTGGGTACAAATTTTGACTCTATCCCTTGGTTCCTTTATGACTGTGGACAAGTAATATAACCTTTCTGGACTCCATATTTGTTTTTCATTTGCAAAATGAGAACACTGGACTACATCATCCTAAAGGTCCTTTCTAATGGTTATGACACTATGGATCTATGAGCCTGTACATAGCACAAAAGCTAATACTAGAGGCTTGTGGTTATGCCACTAGAAATCTCATTGCAAGTTGATGTCAATCTGTAAGTCCAACATACTTTGGGTAGGGCTCTTCAAAAGATTTCCGATACCTAAAATTTTCTACTTTAGACTGTACTGCATTGCGGTGACTCAGAGGTTAATAGATAGTTGTTATGGTAGAAGAGGACACTGAGGACAGAGGATCAGGATGCAGGTAGAAGGAGGGGCCAATTAGAAAAAAAATCTTTACAAGTTTTAAGAAATAGGAAACTTTAAGAGTAAAAATTTTCATGCCCATGAAAATTTGCCATGAAGTGGTGGTTGGAAATGACTGATCAAGAATACGTTTTCCTACCTTGACTAAAATTATAACTTTAGAGACTTTGATAAATATTCATTGATATCCAGAAATAAAAGGCTTATAATCATCCACTAGACTCATAACCTTGCTATTATTCAGCCATTCTTTGATTATTACATATAATTTTTCCATTTTTTTGTTCATTACAAATAAAGCAACTATGACTTTTTAATCATGATGGATAAAGGACAGATAGGTCATTTACCTCTTTTTATAATATTTTTATTGAGGGAATAAATACTAACAATAAAATCATTGAAACACATGATTTAATTCATTTTATTACTTATTGCATATTGGTATTTTGTTTTGCAAGACTTTCAGTATTGACTTTTTACCTTTTGTTTTTTATTTTTGACTTTGTAGTGACTTTTAAAAGTATCTGAAGATTGACTTGATTTCCCCCCTTACTATTTTTTGAGCATATTTCAAATGGTTATTAATAGTATTTCCTCCTTCATAGATTATTTATTCATGTTCTTTGACCAATTTGTCCTTTAGGGAATATATATTATTGATCTTTTGAATTTGAATTGTTTTCTTATAGATTCTAGATTTTAGGCCTTTTATCTGATGTGATTAGTGAAAATGTTTTCCTCAGAATGGTTTCTCTTTTAATTCTAGAGGGAACACTCAAACTCCTTTCTATAATTGTATAATCAAACCCCCATTGATTTTGTCTTCAGCAATTTATTTTTTATGTTTGATAAAAAATGTCCTTTATATCTTTAGTTGAGGTAATATTATATCATTTTTCTTCCAATTTGTGTGTGCATGCATGCGTACATGTGTGAATTTAGCTCCCTGATCACTTAGAGCTTACTTTGATGCATGAAGTGAAATGTGGATCCAAGTAGATTGTGGCCAATTTTTTCAGTGGTTTTTATTAAATAGTAATTTCATTCTCTACAGTTTTTTATTAAGTGTTGGTTTCTCATCCATTAAGCTTTTATATTTATTGGATTCTAATTCCATTTCTGGGTTTCTGTCCTGGCTCATTCTTTTTATTTTTCTATAAAGTATTAAAAATTATCTTATAGTATATTTTGAGATCTAGTAGTTCTTTGTCTTTCTTTACAAGTTTTCACTTCTAGTTCTTGATATCCATGTCCTATTCTTAGTGTGATTTTTAAAATTAATTTAATTTTATGAAATAGCCTTTGAACCTGTGCAGTATTTTGATCAGTATTGCATTATATCTGGAAGTTAATTTTCCCTGATTTATGCCAAAATCACTTTGGAGTTGTCTTCATGTAGGTCTCTGGTATGCCTGGATAAGTTAAAGCTTGATGTATTTTATTGTTATTATAAAGAATTTTCAGGGATGGTGGATCATTTTTGTAGGATCATAACATATGTAACTGTCTTAGTAAAGTAATTCTTTATCTCCATTAGTTTCTTTGTTGTAGACTGTTTTGTGTTTTCTAGATATGTAGTTATGTTTGCAAATCAAAATATTTAAATTTTTTCATTGCTAATGATTATTCTCCTAAATTATTTCATACTTTTTGTATTGTTAATATTTCTAAAGATATATTAAATTAGAGAGGTAAGAATAGGTATATTTATTTAATAGTTTTTTTTAAACCAAGAATGTTTCTAGTATTTCTCTACTGTAGAAGTTCTCAAACTTTTTGGTCTGAGGATCCCTGCACATTCTTACATATTTTTGAGGACCTCAAAGAACTTTAAAACTAAAAAAAAAAAAACTATTTATTTTATTTAAAATAACAAACCCATATGTGTTAAGATAAATAACATTTTCATGAAAATAACTTTTTTTCTAAAATAAGTTGATTCAGAAGAGTGGCATTGTTTTACATATTTTTGCAAATCTCTTTAATGTCTAGCTTAACTGAAGATAGTTGGTTTCTCATATCTGCTTCTGTATTCAATCTGTTGCAATATGTTGTTTTTGTTGAAGTATATGAAGAAAATCTTGTCTCATACAGAAGTGGTTGAAAAAAGGATTATTTAGACGTAACATTTAGTGTTATTCTGAAACTAATTTTGACTTCATGTTGCCCCCCTGAAATGGTCTTGAGGGGATCCCCAAGGATCCATAGAATATACTGTGAAAATTGCTGCTCTTGTGTATGTAATATGGGTTTGAGCTTCAGATCTATAATTTTTATCTTATTATGGAAATATACTTTGATTCTTGTATTTTTATTTAAAAAAATATAAATGAGTTCTGTATTTTACCAAAGACTTCTACATTTGATAATTGGAACATGTAGTCTTTATTTTTTTCTCTTATTCATATGCTTTATTATATTGATTACTTTTCTGATATTAAACCTTCCTTGAATTCTTTTGAAAATCTTACTTGAATCATGATAAGTTATATTTGATATGCTGTTTGCTATAGTAGGTTTCCAGTTCCTTCCCTCTCCTTCCTTTCTCCACCCCTAGTGGGCATTGGTGGTGGTGGGGGTAATCTTCAGTGATAGAGGACACCTAGCTATACCTGCAGACAATCTATGTATTATATATATATATATATATATATATATATGTATGTATGTATGTATATATGTATATATATGTATATATGTATATATACACATATATATATGTATGTCCATATATATATTTGTCCGTATATATGTGGACAGATATAAACTATGCAAAGGGGTATTTTATGCTACATACTTTAAAGGGAATATCCACAGTTTTGCTGAAACTAACAATGGTATAAGATTTGACATCTATTTCTTCCTAAGAAGTCTTTAGAGTCCTAAATAGAATAGAGCCCAATACAGGTCCTCATTGCCTCTAACTCCCAGAGGCCCAACATCTACTTAGCCAGTGGTGGAGAATGTGTGACTATGCCTCTAGGTCCTCAAGTATGGCCTTCTTTTTAAACCAAAACCCAAAGGGTCACACTTGAGGACCTAGAGGGCCACATGTATCCTTGAGGCTGCAGGTTCCCCACCTTGTTTAGCACTTAGTGAGTACTTGGCAAATGTTTAATGATTAATTTATTGAATGAATTCTAGGAGTCTGAAGGTGGTTGAGAAAAGACAAGATAGTAAATTGGTCTCTGGGGGCTGAGCTTAAAATTTGCTCCACCTCTGTCCCAGAAGACCAAGAAGGAAAGGAATTAAGACACAGTCAGGAGATACCATGCAGACACTCAGCTTTCTGAAGTACCACCCTTGGTATGCTGACTGTGGTGAGGCTTAGGATCTGAGATGTTTTAGTCTTCTTTTGAGCAGTGCTCTGCTGACCCTTATGTTTAGAAGATGAGACCTGACATGTTTATTTTCTTTGGAGCAGACTGTACATTGCAAATAGGGCAGCTAAGTGGTATACTGGATAGAGTGCTGAGCCTGGAGTCAGGAAGACTCGACTTCCTGAGTTCAAATATGGCCTCAGATACTAATACACTAATTGTGTGACCCTGGGCAAGTCACTTAACCCTATTAGTTTCATTTTGCTCATCTGAAAAATGAGCTGGAGAAGGAAATGGCAAACCACTCCAGTGTCTTTGCCAAGAAAATTCCAAATAGAAGTGCAGAGTCAGAAATGACTGAAACAAAAGAACAATATATTGTACCCAGTGCTTGAAATCTGTGGTCTGAGGTGGTTTATGGTCTTCATAGGAGCAGATGCTTTATTGTCCTTGATGTCTAAAGGCTCAGGTCTGGGAATTTCCCTTTCTCTTTTGAGTTTGTAACCTACCTTGACATTCATCAATTCAAAATTTTATCTATTTTGCCTAAATTTTATCAGAAGAGGCAGGGTGACACAGTAGGTAGAGAGCTCACCTCAAAGCTAAGAAAACCTAGGTTCAAGTCCTGATACTGACACATACTGGTATGTGATCCTGGGCAAGGTTTCAGTGCTAGAGGCTAGTGCTATCAAAATCAAATAGAAACAGATTCCTGTTGGCTGAATATTGACTTAGAAAACCACACACAGGGGGCGGAGCCAAGATGGCGGAGTAGAAGGACGCACGTTTACGAGCTCCAACCCACAGCCCATAGAATTAATGTAAAAAGAGACCCCCATAACTTCTGGACCACTGAAAGGGGTACAGAAACAGAGTGGAAGAGATTTCCGTGCCAGAGAGCCCTGGAGACCAGTCCCCAGGGTCCATTGCACCCTGGAAAGCGGACCCCACCCCAGCGCTGCCCTGGCTGCAGCCCCAGAGAAGCTGACCCGAGCAGGCTTCAGGGACGGAAGCTCCGGCAGCCGGGAAAGTCCCTCCGCCCACAGAAGCTACAGGTCAGTGAGAGAGACGGCTGGCTGGCTGAGGGGAGTGGGGTGTCTCCGTGACTTGGGCCCCCTCGGGAGGAAGCGGTGGCGGCAGAGACGGGGGCAGGAAGCGGCAGAGGCAGAGGCGTGGGCGGCAGCGGAGGCAGCAGCGGCACTGGCCCAGGACTTCCCCAGCAGCAGGCAGGATCTTCATTACTGAAAGTCTATGCATAAACAACCTGAGGGAGCTGAGCCTGGGAGACGGCCCTGCCCCACTACTGAAGGCCTCTGCATAAAGCCCCTGAGGGAGCTGAGCCTGGGAGGCGGTCCTGCCCCCACCCCAGCACCAGAACTTAAGCTCACATTGATTAGCGGCGCGGAAAGCCCATTTGAATCTCAGAGCCCAAACACTAGCTGGGCGGATCTAGGCGGGGGTGGACAGGAATCTCAGAAGTCAAGTAACTGGCTGGGAAAATGCCTAGAAAAGGGAAGAAAAATAAGACTATAAAGAGTTTTTTCCAACAAATGCAAATGATCCCAACATTCGGATCTGATGACGAGGACGAGGACGTATTCTTGCCATCAGGGAAAGACGTGGAGGGCGGGGCCTTGGTACCCCAGACACCCCAGGGGGATGTCAGGTGGGCTCAGGCCTGGGAAGAGCTCAAAAAGGATTTTGAAAAGCAAGTTAGACAGGTGGAGGAAAAACTGGGAAGAGAAATGAGAGAGATGCAAGAAAAATATGAAAAACAGGTCAATACCTTGGTTAAGGAGACCCAAAAAAATGCTGAAGAAAATAACACCTTGAAGAATAGGCTCACTCAAATGGCAAAAGAGGTTCAAAAAGCCAATGAGGAGAAGAATGCTTTCAAAAGCAGAATGAGCCAAATGGAAAAAGAGGTTCAAAAGCTCACTGAAGATAATAGTTCTCTCAAAATTAGAATGGAACAGATGGAGTCTAATGACTTTACGAGAAACCAAGAAATCACCAAACAAAACCAAAAGAATGAAAAAATGGAAGAGAATGTGAAATATCTCATGGGAAAAACAACTGACCTGGAAAATAGATCCAGGAGAGACAATTTAAAAATTATGGGACTACCTGAAAGTCATGATCAAAAAAGAGCCTAGACATCATCTTCCATGAAATTATTGAGGAAAACTGCCCTGAGATTCTACAATCAGAGGGCAAAATAAGTATTGAAAGAATCCATTGATCACCACCTGAAAGAGATCCAAAAAGAGAAACTCCTAGGAACATTGTGGCTAAATTCCAGAACTCCCAGCTCAAGGAGAAAATCTTGCAAGCAGCTAGAAAGAAACAATTCCAGTACTGTGGAAATACAATCAGGATAACTCAAGATCTAGTAGCTTCTACATTAAGGGATCGAAGGGCGTGGAATAGGATATTCCAGAAGTCAAAGGAACTAGGACTCAAACCAAGAATCACCTACCCAGCTAAACTGAGTATAATACTTCAGGGGAAAATATGGTCTTTCAATGAAACAGAGGACTTTCAATTATTCTTGATGAAAAGACCAGAGCTGAAAAGAAAATTTGACTTCCAAACACAAGAATGAGAAGAAGCATGAAAAAGTAAACAGCAAAGAGAAGTCTTAAGGGACTTACCAGAAGTGAACTGTTTACATTCCTACATGGAAAGACAATATTTGTAACTCTTAAAACTTTTCAGTATCTGGGTAGTTGGTGGGACCACACACACATGTACATGCATGCACGCACACACACATACACACATGCACATGCACACAGAGACAGAGAGCACAGAGTGAATTGAATAGGATGGGACCATAGTTGAAAAGAAATTAAGGTAAATGGTGAGAGAGAAATGTAGTGGGAGGAAAGAGGGTGAAATGGAATGGGGTAATTATATGTCATTTAAGAGGCAAGTAGGAGACTTTTTAGTGGAGGGAAAAAGAGGAGAGCTGAGAAAAAAAAAAACAATTAGTTTACCCTCATCACATTTGACTAAAGGAAGGAACAAAATGCACACTCATTTTGGTATGAAAACATATCTTACAGTATAGGAAAGTGGGGGAGAAGGAGATAAGCAAGGGGGGATGATGGAAGGGAGGGCAAAGGGAGGAGGGAGCAATTTGAAGTCAACACTTGGGGAGGGACAGGATCAAAAGACAGAAGAGAAACAATGAGGGGCAGGGTAGGATGGAGGGAAATTCAGTTAGTCTTACACAACACGACTATCAGGGAAGTCATTTGCAAAATTACACAGATATGGCCTATATTGAATTGCCTGCCTTCCCAAAGGGAATGGGTGGGGAGGGAGGGATGAGGAGAATTTGGAACTCAAAGTTTTAGAAACAACTGTTTAGTATTGCTGTTGCTACTAGGAAAGAAGACATACAGTTAATGAGGAATAGAAAGTCATCTGGCCCTACAGGGGAAAAGAGAAGATGGAGACTAGAGAAGAGAGGGATGACAGAAGAGAGGGCAGGTTGGAGATAGGGAAAATTAGCTTGCTTGGGGTATTGGGGTGGGGGGAGGGGATAAAAGGGGAGAAAATTTGGAACCCAAAATTTTGTGAAAATGAATGTAAAAAGTTAAAAAAATAAAGAAAGAAAGAAAGAAAAAAAGAAAACCACACACAACACTATCTATGTTGGATTGGATTTTTCTTTAATTTGTTTAGAGTTTAAAGGACCAGAGGTTTCCTGTGCCACAGAAATTACAGGTGCAGTTCCTATTCCTAAATGTTGTCTAGATTCCTGTTGGATCTTTCCGACTGTATCTTGACTTTGTGACAATTTTATGATAGATTTGAAAAGTATCTTTCATTTTTTCCATCTGCCAGGGCAATCTTGCAATATTTTACTTTCCTTCTACTTTTATCTTCATCTAAATACTCTTTACATCCAACCTCAGCCTTGTGAATTTCCATATAAACTTGTATCTTAACATATAGAGCAATTCAGCTACCCCTTCTGTCAGATCTGTTTCTTTGGAGTAGTCTATTTTCTTTGCCATGATTTTTTGAGTCCTATCTCACCAAAATTACAAATGCTTCTGTGTTAAAATGTCAAGTTTTTGTTTTTCATTTTTTGTCAGTAATTTCTGTATTGATTCAGGACATCTGAAACTATATGTGTGTTATGGAATCTGGTAAATATAATAAAAAAAAGTCCAGTGTGATGAGAACACATTGGTCAGTGTAAAAAAGTAGAAAATGAAGAGATTGATAGAGAGAAACTTCTCAGTACTCACTTAGTACTGACCATGGGGAAGACAGTTCTAAACGGAGGGTTCTGTTTAGGAAAGAGGAATTTATTAGGCTTCAACATAACTCAGCCTAATTAAAATCTCCCTTGAGATTATTAAATTCCTGGTTTCACTCCGTGCTCATCTTGTGAAGACCAGTTTGGCTTCCCAAGGCTATTAAGGTGCATATCTTACACATACATCTCTCATTGCAAGCTGGAATAGCTCTCATTGCAATTTAAATAATGAACACTGAATTGGGAGTTAAGCAAACTGGCTTTATTCTAGGCTCTCTAATTTTGGACAATCACTTCACTTCTCTGGGCTCATGGAAAGTGGAGAAGAGGTCCAGTCTAACTTTCCCTATCTAAATGCTGTACAGTTTTGCCTGCCACAAGTCTTAGTGTGTTTGGACTCTTGGTACCTCGGGGTAAAATTGGAAAGAAGGAGAAAACTGGAGAAGGGAATGACAGGATACAATAAAAAGATGGAAAATCAAGAAAAGTCGGTTTTTAGGTTTATAGCTTTGAAGAAACAAAGAAAAATTTTTTCAGACTGAGAAAATCTGCTATAAATTTGTACATCTAGAAAATGTTGAACTACATGATATTTAAGCCCTGTTCTAACTTGTAATTCTTTGGTTCTTTGAAATACACACTCATTTTGACTCATAAATGATTGTGATTTTGTTTAGCATAAGATAGTTTCTCAGGGACTGATCATTCCTTAGTGGGCTGATATTTTAAAATTCTGGCAACTGGGCTGTTGTGATGATGTACTTCAAGGTCTTTAAATCATATTATATTCCATTTAAAAGTCATATTTCCAAGGGAGGGATATTTTGCCTGATAGCCTTTATCTATCTTAGCTGTTAAAACATTTAGTTAGCTAATATTTATTGTGTAGTGGGAGAATAGTTAAACATTACTGTGCCTATTTAATTAAGACTTGATGCTTTGATTTTATAGCCTATTATATGAATAAACCCTTCAATGTGTTGCTTGATTGCATAGATATTACTGATGTTACAGACATGCCACATTAATGCATCTTTCTATATCTGTTATGCTGGATTAAATTGCTGTATAAAGTTTAATCTACTCCATCAACAAAATTGAGCATTTTAGAAAAAGAATTGATTTTGTACATATCTATAAAATTGCCAAAGGCACGTAGCAAATATTATCTTGAAGTCATTTTTTAAATTGAGTATTTTAATGTGCTCAGTGAATAATTTCTCTCTGCCTGAAAGCCACCGTTGTATCCTGGGAAATATTCAGAGTTGCAGATAAAATTATTTAGATTTGCAGCTTCTTGTCATGGGAGGTGAAGTCCTTTTTATCATTATTAATGTGATGGGAATAGTTCTATTACAGAATGTCCCTGAACAGCATTCCAATAGCAGCCTGTTCATCACATAAATAATTACAATTTGGCTTGTATAGAAATATGCCTTCTATTGCCAATTTTCTCCCCATTCCCTATTTAGAAAAATGCAAGATATAGTGATCCTCTTGGTTAAAATTTCACCAAGTGTTGACAAAAGGTTAGGTGATTGTGGGAGCCCTGTCCTCTGAGCTAGCTCAGAGGAGGGCTTGAATTTGCCATATAGATTTGATTGGGATACAGAAACTCTTTCTTGTAAAAGGCTAAAATTAAACTCCCAGGTACTGGAAATGCAGTCTTTTATTTTTTCTTCCAGAAATGGAATTACTTCCATTCTCCTGTTATCCATAGATATGCCAGGAATGTCTCCCAGGACATAGATATGAGCTGAAATTTTTAATAATTGCCCTTCTCCCTCGACTACATTTCTATAGAGTAGGGCTAGCGTAATCACAGTCAAGAAGCAACAAGGTATGGTGATGCACACCTGTAGTCCTTGTTGCAGGAGAGGCTAAGGCTGGGGTATTGCTTGAGTTCAGGGCTTCTGAAGTGCAGTAGGGCTGAAGCTGATAGGGTGTCTATACTAGGTTTGGTGCTAGGTCTCCAGGAGTGGAGGACTGCCAGGCTACTTAAGGAGAGGTGAACCATCCTAGATAAGAAAAAATGGAGCAGTTTAAAGTTTCTATCCTGGGTGAGATATAGAGATCCAGCCTCAAAAGAGACACAAACAAAAATGCAAATACAAATAAAATAAAATAAATGAAATAAGTAAATAATTAATAAAAATAAGTAAAAATTTCAAATAAAAAATTAAAACAAAAATAAAAAATAAATCAAGTAATAAATAAATAAAATGAGAAAATAAAATGTGAAGAAAGAGAATTTTTCTTTGGTGTACCCATTCTCTTATTTGTGTGCCCTTTCTTTTCTACTTTTGGTACTTTCTACCTTCTCTTTTCTTTTGTACCCATTTCTCTCATAGCCTTTGTCTTTCTCTTTCTCCATACCTAGGGAGGGATTATCATCAAGATTGGACTGAAAATTTATTCGTACTATATTGTTAATGACTGATAGTGACTCAGTATGTTAAGCCCTTCCAGGAACAGCTGAATTTTAATAGTAATCAAAGTCTTGAAATAAAGGAATGAAACTCTTAATAGTAAAATAGATTTCTAGGCATTAGTCAGTAAGTGGTTACTTATATTCCTTTAGTAATAATCCCACTTTGTTGTCTGAGAATTCCTAGTCTTTTCCCCTGTGCTGTGGAAAGGCAGTCCAGGGTTAGTGTAGTGTAACAACTGGAAGGAAGGACTTAAAGATAAATCTTCCAAGTGGCTTTTCAGAATGCTGACCTTCTGAGGAGCTAGAATAACTGAGGCAACTTTTCCTCTTCCCATCCCCTCAGTCTTCCATTTGTATTTCAATTAAAACCAGGAATAAATTTTGCCCTGTGGCTTTTAGGAATTCTCAAAATTATAAAACTTTCTTGTTGTTCTTCTTCATTGAGAATATGTGAGGTTGTTGCACAAGAGTTATAGAGGCTGAGAAGGTATGGATGGGTTGTGTGATCTTCCTTGATGAAGATACCTGGATTAGTGACATTATAGATCTCTTGACATATCAGACTATTATATTGCAGAGATACTTCAAAAAGGTCATATTTTGCTTCAGAGACAGCAGGTTGGGGGCACAGCTGAAAGAATAAACTCCATTCTTTACTGAATCAGGCTAAGGGAGGAACTGGTAAGGAACAGTGGAAGGGACAGTAGGAGAGCTAATCCCTGATGAAGAAGAGAAGGTTGCTGGTCCAACACTGAAAAATATCTATGGGGACTTTCATCGACACGGAGGTGATTTATATTGTCTCAATCAACTGGTTCATTACAGAAATTAAATGGGAGGCAAAAACCATTGTTGCTCAGTTGTGTCTGACTCCTTGTGATCCCATGGACCATAGCACAACAGTATTGTCCATGATGTTTTCTTGGCAGAGATACTGGAGTGGTTTGCTATTTCCTTCTTCACTGCATTAAGTCAAACATATGTTTATGACTTGCTCAGGGTCACATAGCTAGTAAGTGGCCAAATCTGAACTCATGTCTTCCTGATTCTAGTCCCAGCTCTCTATCCACCGAGCCACTTAGCTTCTTTCAAATGCTATGGTGGTGTTGTCATTTAGTCATTTTTCAGTCTTGTCTGACTTTTTATGATTCCATTTTCTTGCCAAAGATAGTGGTGTGGTTTGTCATTTTCTTGTCCTGCTCATTTTACAGGTTAGGAAACTGAAGCAAACAAACTTAAAAGACTTACCCAAGGTCACACAGTCATTAAGTGTCCGACGCCAGATTTGAACCTAGGAAGATGTGTCTTCCTAACTTTGGGCCCAGTATTTTCTTCACTTCTACCCTTTAGCTGTCCCTGACTACCAAAATAGTATATATTAAAAATACTTCTGAAAGAAGCTTTCACCTCTTAGAATTAGGGTCAAAGTTTTTAGTTTTACGTATTGACACACATTTTGACATTCATGGTAGTAAGTAAAAGACAAGCAGAAAACAAAAACAAAAAGCCGTCCTCAGAGGGCACCAACATTGACCTTGTTGCCCCACTGGCTCCCAAGGCAGGTTGGGGAAACAACATATGGAAGAAATGTTACAAACATCAATAACTGAAGCAACCTCCATTGGGTGGATTATGGTAGTGTTCATTAACAGATGTTTAAAAGTCAAAGCTTCAGAATAATTTATGGAATCCTTATAAATATGAATTTCCTGTAATTCACATTTTACAAGAACTCCTATCAACGGTCTCACAGCATGAAAAATACCCCCAAACACATTAGGAAAACCTTCCTGTTTAAAACTAGATTGATCCTGCATTTACATGGCAAAAGAAGGCTATTACACTGCAGGCAGTAAAAGCCTCATTTCAGAGATAGTGAGAAAAAACTCAAAATAATTCACTTCTTCCCAGGCCATTCGACAACGACTAGATTTTCCTTCACAAAATAAAATGAAATTTCACCACCTGCCGTTTAAAATCCCCAATTAATTCTGTGAAAAAAGTGTCTTCATTTTAAAAAGTCAATATGTAAATTTCTCCAAACTGGGAATAGACATTTCCTCAGGTGAACTATATAACCTTTTGCTACTTACTAGTTACAGCTAAAGGAGCCTGGCAGACTTCAAGAACAAGTCAGAACTGATTTTCACTTAGTTGCTTAAGAATGAAACCCCTATCCATTAAATAGATTTAGTTATTTAAGATTGTGGATAATTCAAATATCAGTTGTTATGTACTTTTAATGGAAATGATAGGAAAGGATTAGCTATACCCTGTTAACATGTCACTTGTGAATTAAGGCAAAGGTTTTATTTAAGCAGAAACCAGCAAAAAAGGAAAGGGAAGGGAAAGAGCGGGGTGAGGGATGGAGGGAGGGAAGACAGAGACAGAGACACACACAGAGACATAGAGAGACAGAGACAAAGAGAGATAGAGATAGAGACAGCAACAGACAGAGAGAAAAAGAGACACAGAAAGAGAGAGATAGAGAGAGAGATAGAAGAGAGAGAAGTAGAAGAAGGAGGCAATAAAAGATTCTTTCTTTCCTTGAAATTTTGAAGGTGAAGTCACTTTGAGGCAAAACCTGTAGGAATTAGAATCATCCTTGTGGCACAGTTTTAAAACTAGCAGGAAGACATGGCTCTTTTTCCTTTCCTTCAGTCTTTTGATACCAGGACCTATCATAATTTCTAGGAGTTAAGTACTTGGGGATCTTTGACAGTATCTTGACTGGATATCCAGGTATGAAGGATTAGTGGAAAGGAGAATATTATATATTATATATATATATATACACAAAATATATATATATATATGTATATATAGTTTAGATATGTGTTGACAGTTAAAGACAGTCAATTCTTCTTCCTTTCCTGAAAATTTATGAAGGCAAGAAATGACAAAGACAGAGTTAGAGAGAATGACTAGTGGATGTTTTAAATAGGACCTTGTTTCTCACATATGAGATATGGAAAGGAACAGTGAATACATAGTGTTCAAGATCTAGTAAGTGAGCCTGTAATGTTTCCTTTTTGCTTATATTATATCAGATCTGAACTTCTCTGCTTAAGTTTTCAAGGACCTTTTAATCTGTCACTTTCTGATCTATCCAACAGCAGTGCTGAAATCAGAACACCTGGGTACGAATCCTGGTTCTTCTACTTGTTATTTGTGGAATCCTGTGCATGAAATAATCTCTTGGACCTCATTTTCCTTATATTTAAAATGAAGGCATTGGATTAGATGACCTTTTAATTCATTAAAATAGTTCAGATTTTATGAATCTACTTCTAAAATCCCCAAATTCTACGTTTTAGTCAGATCTTTTTTCTTACTTTTCTGTTTTTGCCGTGCCCTCTTCATGCCCTTCCCCATGATACAAATTGTCCTTCTCCTGTGAGTTGCTCATTCTGTTCTCCACATCTGGTAATCCCTTTTCCTCTTCTCCATTTATATATCCACAGGCTATTTGTTAATGCCTAGATGAAATCACACTCTTCTGGGACAAGGCTTTTTTGAGGATAATCTCCCACATATCCTCCCTATTTCCTTTTCCACTTGTTGAGGGCATCTTGGCAGTTCAGTGGACAGAAAGCTGGCATTATGAAGACCTGAACTCAAATTTAGCCTCAGGCATTTCCTACCTTGACACCCTGGGAAAGTCACTTAACCTTCATCTCAATTCCCTCAACTGTAAAATGCATATAATAGCACCTACCTCCCAGGGTTGTTGTGCGGATCAAATGTGATAGTCTATGTAAAATGTTTAGTGTAGTGCCTGCACATAGTAGGTACTTGATAAATGTTTAGTTCCTTTCCCAGTACTAACTATCAGTATCTATTAGCATTTATAAAACTATACTGTGCTTGTGTAATACATGAGTATAATTAAATATATATTTTTAAAATGTCAGCGTGTATATCTTTACACAGAGACACACGTACATGTCTATTCTCTCTTTTGCTTGGGGAGCATGTGTATGAGTGCATGTGAATATTTGTGATTTGTATAAGTTTCTTTTGGATAGGAACATCATTTTTTGTGCCTTCTGTACCCTTACTGTCTTGTATACAATACTAGGGAGGCAGTTGATGCTCAGTTGCTGTTTGACTGGTGAAAGAATGATTTGAATATAAATGGACATTGTGTAATATTGTAGGTGGTGAAGAGAAAAAGTGGTGCCATGAGGAGTGATAATTATTAGAACACTATGCAAATATGTTTTGTTTGTGCTTGTAATGCTATATGGTGATATAGAGTGGCTGGCTGCTTTTAGCTAGATGCAGCACACTTTTTTCTGCACTCTGGTATTAGCGAGGAGTACGCATACTCTTACAGCAAAGACTCACTTACTGAGGTTTTCATGTTAGATATATTTAAGTTGAATTAGAGTAGTTATGCAAAAAAACAGCTTGAGTCCCACCAGGGAGCTATATCTTCAAAGCACTTACATTTGAATCCTTGATGGAAATAGTCTGCAAACATTTATGGTTGAACTTATATGATAATACTGAATGAAGGTGAATCAGTATGAGGGTTATGAGATCTAGGTGGGGAAAATGATCTGAAGTTAAAGGACTTGGGTTTGAATCCTAGTTCAACCACTTAAATTTATGATTAAATAATAAAAAGAATAGCTAGCATTTAAATAGTGCCTGTTATTTGTCAGGTGTTGTGCTAAGCATTTTACAAATATTATTTCATTTGAACCTCAAACAACCGTGGGAAGTATTATTTTTATCCCAATTTTACAGTTGAAGAAACTGAGGCAAACAGTTTAAATGACTTGCTCAGGGTCACACAGCTAGTAAGTGTCTGAGGTTGCATCTGAATTCAGGTCCTCTTGATCTAGGTCTGGTACTCTATCCAGTTCATTTCCTAGCTTCCTGTTTGTTACCAGATAACAAGCAAGTCACTTAGTTGCTTTAGTTTTCTTATCTTGAAGTGAAAGTCCCAGATAATCAGGAATTCTTTTCTGGGGGGTCTGTGAACTTTTTTGTTTGCTTTTTAAAATAGTTAGATAACTATTTCAACATAATTGGTTTTCCTTGTAATTTTATATCTTTTAAATGAGGGCCCCCACGACAGATTAGATGGAGGATTTGGTGGTAAAGAGGCAGCCAAGTGGGAGAATAGCAGGGTAGATATTCATGGCATGAGACTGACCCTACCTTGCCACCTACTATTAGGTCTTAGTGGCAAAATATTTGAAAGTCACTCTCATTACACCCAGACAGGATGATGAGAGTCAGGGAGTGCCATTGACTGGGGTGGTGGTGTCCTAAATTGGTTCCAAGACATTATGCTATCAAAAAATATAAAATGAGAATGTAAAATGAAACCTTTGACAATGTCACCATATTTTTACTGCCCTTTCTATTTCAAAATGGTGATAGAAGGGAATGGATTGTATGGCTGTCTTCACAAATGATTTTTGTTTTTGAACAAGCAGATAGCCTTAACCACGTGTTCTTTCACTTTTGTTTCAGTGTGGAATTTCCATCTTTGGGGGTGGTGGTGGTGTGTTACTTTAAACCTTGTAATTTCTAGCGGCAGTTCTGGTTGCAAATCATTCCATAGGTGGACAATGATAAATAAACGATATGGCTGGCACAGTCATGTGTAAGACATTTATGGCTTATTTTGGAAAGCTCATAAATCCAAGGAAATATGTCAGCTGTGCAAAACATTTACATGAATTGTTTATTGTGGAAATTTCTTTCCTGTGCTCTCTTTGGCCTAATCAGTTATTTATGCATTTATTTATTCCGTTGTTTGATTGGGACTGTGTTTCATCTCTGAAAGCTCAAAGATCTCTTCAAAAGTTACGCTAATAGCATAAAGCCTGCATGAGGCTTGGGAGAAAAAGAAAAATGGGAAAGAAGGAGAAAACCTGATACACAAAGGATGGGCCTATATTTATTCTCTCAAATAAGGGAAAATGTGCATAAAGAGATAATTGGGTACATTTTTCTGACACTGTTAGCATTGCTAATGAATACGTTGTCAAATCATCTGGTGTTCATTATTGTAGCCATGCGCAACAGCCAATCCTATAGTACCGCATTATTGTTAAGTATGGGGTTGAGTCGTCTAGTTGGAAAATACCTTGAGTTTGATGTATTTAAATACAGTAGCTACTTATTTGAATACAGAATGTATTGTACTTTGTATGTGTGCCTTGTTAGAATAATTTCCCAACGTAGCAGACTCTGTCAATGTAGTTTCAGAGGTCCTAATAACCTCCTTTTCATGCCAGAGTATTTTCAGTCTTTTTATTTGTTTTCCACTTGTAGAGGTTTTTCAGGTTTGGTTACAGCCTGAGTACAAAATTAGAGAGTGGTGTGCTAAATTTATTTGACTATTTATCTATTTGAATGTTGGTAAATTAATTTGTTCATTATCCGCATAAACGATCAGTTTTTCCTTAAGAGTTTAGCTGTGATTAAAAATTATATATGTATGTATATGTACATATATGTAACATATACCAACTAAATTTGTGAATTTAAGTAGTTAATATGACTCCTCTTGTGAGAGTTTTATTAAGTCACTGCTTCCTATTATAGAATTATTTCAGTTTTTTAGTCTTTTTTCCATAATAATTTTCTGCTGATTTATGAATGCATTCTCATAACTTGTAGATCAGTTTATCCCTACCCCTTCCTCTTCTTGCTTCCCCCATCTTGGAAGAGTAAACATAAAACTGAAGAATAATTAAGGAAAACTAGGATGTTTTTTTAAAATCCCAAGATGGTTTGATAACTTTAAATTAAACTTTCTATTTTTCATTTTGAACTAAGAATAAATTGTTATGAATGTTCCTGTATATTGTATATTAAATGCGTGCTATACTCATATCACACATTAACATTTTTATTTCCACTGGGGTTTCAGTTACAGTCAGATTTTGTGGTTCATTGGCCTTATGTGTAGGGCATCCAATAACTATATCTGAAGGTAGGAAAAAATAAAGCTTTATTTCTTTTAGAAAAAAATTTCCTAGTGAGGACTTAGAAGATTTTGTAAAAGTTTAAAGAGAGATTTCTGAGCTAGCAGTATCTGTTTGGGTATCTTGCTTAATGGAAAGTTGAAAACATTCCTTTTCTTTCTTTGCCATACTTTTCCTCCAATATAATTAAGTTGAAACAAATAATTTTATTGTATGATTAAGGTGCCCAATTGTTTTCAGCTGATTTACCCTTTGTCTCCTAATGGTCTTCTGTATACTTGTTACTATCTTGTTTTCAAACTCTCCACTGTTTTTCGACTAGCCATGTCACCTGTCTGATATATTTTCCCCACGACCATCATCACTTACCCATGTTGAATACGTTTGGTTTCATGTCCAACCCAGTTAAATATTTAAGTGCCTGTCATGTGCCAGAAACTGTTAAACCCTGGAATACAAAGAAAGGTAAAAAACATTTCCTGTCCTTGAGCAGCTAGCAATCATTGGTAACTTTAGACAGAGTACTTTCAATTGAATGAAGAGGTCAGAAGAGAGAGAGAAGACAGGATGTAGCGACGGTATTGTAGATTGCCTTTAGCCACAAAAGGCAGGAAAGCTATGGGAACAATAATTAGCAGGGGTGGAAAGATCAGGTAAGGAATTTTGAGGTTAGAGAAGACATGGACATATTTTTAGGCAGTAAGAAAGCAGTCAGTAGACAGGGAGATATTGGTAAGTGAGGGAGTAGAGGATGTAGAGTGGACAGGCTGCTGGAGCAGTCAGATTGGAATAGGATCCCTAGCATACATGTAGTGGGGTTGGCCTTGATAAGGAGGGGAGCCATCTTAGTATGCGCCAAGAATGGCGATGCTTTCTGCAGGCTTGCAATAGATCGTTACTCCAAATTTCTTAACTTGGACACAATGTTGGTAAGAATGCATAAAAGCTGTGGTGAAGGAGGAAGCTCTTGGTAAATAGTGGTCTCTTTTTTCCCTTCAGTAAAATATGAAAAGAGTACAGTCTGCAAATGCAGGAAGAAAATTGCATTTTCCTCTTATAACTTTTCTTTTTTTTGTTTTCTCATAGTTTAATCGGAAGTACAACAGTACTTCATAGCATTGCCCTTGATGCCACAACCATTTATTTTAATTATTGTGATTCTTCTTTATAGCGTTTAGCACTGAGAGGTTACTTTGTAATATTATTCCATCTATCAAGTATTGATTGAGCACGTCCTGTGTACGTAGCACTGCTACAAACTACAGACTAATAGGGCACAATTTTCTTTTACATATGGACATTTACGCTGTAGGGAGTAGAGTCCTGGATATTGTAAGAGAGTAAGAGAGACATGGGCAGAAATTTACAGCTGAATTAGCTGAATAGCCATGAACAAGTCACTTCAACTCTAGGAATGTGAGATGATGAAGACCTTGATTGAAGTGATGGCAGTATCAGAGGAGAGATGGGAACATATGTGAGAGTGGTTCCGAAGGGAAAATCAATAGGTCTTGGCAACAGATCGGATATAGAGGGTAAGAGAGATGCTTGCTCATGCCAAATTCCAGAACACTTGTTTTGAAAAAACTAATTATCTGAAACAAACTACTTCCTTTGAATGCACTGTTATTGTTTTGTGCAGACTCCCCATGCTTCTATTAATTCTTTGCAATGGGCATTTGTACATAGTCATTTAAAATGCACTTTTTTTCTTCTTCATGAACATCATGAAATGACATGACCAGGCAATCAATGAAACAAAGCATTTTGTTACCCTGGGTGGTACAATGAAGCCAACTTCTTCAATTCCCTTATTTACCCCTTTGAGCAGAAACTCTGATCAACCCTTCCAGTTAATGATAACTTTTTACATCTTCTAATTTCAATTTTAGTGAAAAGATCAAGATTGTGTTTCAGTTTATTATTGGACAAAAATCTCCCATTGGGAGTTTGGTTAGTTAAATTAATGGTCATAGATGTGACAAAATGAAATGATTGCTAGTACCCTCAGTCCTATCTTCGTGTTCTCCACCACAGTCACTATACCTAAGCCCTGGACATATGAAGAAAGCAAAAAACATGGTCCCCACTCTCCTGGAATTAATTTTCTAACAGGAGAGATAACATGTAAATAAATACATAGAATGTCACTAGAAGGTAGTCTGAGGGAAGGCACTAGTAGTCTGTGAAGACCAGGAAAGGCATCCCCAGAAGGTCAGATTTGTGCTGCATCTTCAGAGAAAGCTAGAAGATAGAGTTAAGTATAGAAAGCATTCCAGGCAAAGATGATAACCAGTACAAAGGCATGGAGGTGGGAGATGAAGAATTATGTGTGGAGAATATTTAAGTAGGCCAGAATAGCTGGATTGTTGAGTTCATGGAGAAGATTTGAAAGGCAGGAAGGGCTTTAAATTCCAAACATGATTTTTTAGTTGATTCTGGATTCTTTAGGTATGTTCTGGAGGGATTCTTGTCTGAGTATGAGCTGCACTAGAAAAGAATTTGAAGTCCCTCCAAATTCTGTGATTTATATTTGGGCAACCAGGCCATACCACTGATTCCCACTGTTAACATATGCAGTCAGCTTCTTGACTAAAGTAACAAATAGTTATTATCAAAAATAAAAATTTAAATAAAATTCAAGTCATGAATTTTGTTGACTATGTTAGGCGATGTCAGGTATTCCTCTATTTGGTAGAATTTCAGAGGAGCAAAAGTAAGACCAGATAAAGTACTCAAGGCAGATTTGGGGAAGAAGAGGCCAAGGAAGGCTTTGTGAAAAACATGGGACTTGAACCTGAATTGAAATTTTCTTTAAAAAAACCCAACATCAAACTGCAATGATTTTTTGGGAAAGGCTTAATTTATATAAATTATATAAATACTGATATTACTGATATATAAATACTGATATACAAAAACATTCACATTCATCAAGAAAGCAAAAGAAAAACAGTAGAAAAAACCACAAAGATGACAACAGCAACCAAAAACCTCTCACCAGCTGGATCAAATGATAAAAGAAATGGTTGTAAATGCTGTTACATTTAACTGCATGCTTTCAATTCAACTCAGTGAGTTGCTTCTTAGTGCTTACTATTGGTGAGGTCCAGTGCCAGGCCTTCAGGAATTTTGTTACTTACAGATGGTTAAAAGAAACCAAAGCTGTGTCCATTAACTGTAACAAGGAATTGCCTATATTTCTTGTATTTAACATGAGTTTCATTTGATGTCTAATGCTGTCTTTATTTACATAATTGCAGCCAGTCTGGGCCTTGTCACATTAATAAGTCAGCACACTCAGAATTGAAATCAGGACTTCTAATTCTCAGGCTATTTTCATACCAACTCCAGAATATCTGAATGCAAAGTAGAAACATTCAGTCAATCAATTAGGAGTAAAATGGCAATGCAGAGTAATTTCTTGTAATTATATATGCCAGTATAAAGGTGTTGCTATTGGTCAGCATAGGCAGACTCCCCCTGAACATGATAATTTTTCCATCTTCACACATTTTAGCCCGTAGCCTGTAGCAACACTATTGCCAGAGAAGTGGAGTTGCAAACAAACTATAAAAAAATCATTAAAAGTAATGAGTGGTGTATTCATTATCAATATGTACTTCACCTAGCCTGTGGATACTTGTGGTTTTAATGAATATCTGACTATTGCACGTATTAAGAAACATAAAATGGAAAACAGTGGGAGAAGATAAATGAATGGACCTGTAGGATCTGAGGCAATTAGTGACATTTTAGTTTTACTTAATAATTAAACTTGTGAAATATTGTTAAACCCATTTAAAGAAAAGATAAATGAAGCACAATGGTGTGAATATTATGGACACCAGTTCGGAGACATTCAGGAAGAGTTAACAGTCAATCATAGTTATTAGATTGCAGACAGTCCTTTGGAGCTTCATTTTTTTTTTCATCTGAAGTCAGCCATTAGAATGCCTTTCAGTTAATAAAGGAGCATTTCTTTGGTTCCTGCACTGAGCCAGGCCCAGTGGATGCAAAGGCACAAACAAAAAATGTTTCTGTGACATCAAGAAGATTACAGAGGAAATGACACAGAGAAGTCAGCACAGAATATATTCAAAATAAATACATGAGATTTTCTTTTTTTGATCATGGGGTTGGGGAGGATGTACATACCAGCTGTTGTAAGGATTGGGAATGCCCAAATGAAGAAGATGACACTTGAGCTGGACTTTTAAGGAATCTATAGAGAAGAAAGTGGCAAACCACTCCAGTATCTGCTAACAAAACCCCAAATGGGGTCAAGAAGAGTTAAACATGGCGACAATGACTGAATAGCAACAGCAAAAAGGGATTCTAAGAGTCAGAAATGACGAATGAAGGCCTATACCAGACATGGAGGAAGGATGAGTAGTATTGTCTGTGAGGAACAACTAAGTAAGCCAGTTAATCTAGAATATGAGCTGGAGAGGGAAGTAATTTGTAAAGTCTGGAAAAATTGACTGGAGCCAATTTGTGAAGGTCTTTAAAAGTCTAAAAAGATCTTTAAAACAATTTTGTATTTTTTCCTAGAGGCAGTAAGGCATCACTAGAGCTTTTTTTTTTGAGCATTGTAGTAAGATGATCAAAAGTTTGTGCTTTAGGAATATCAGTTTGGTGGCTGTGAGGCAGGGAGGGGATATAAGGATATTGTAAGAGTCTAGCTAGGAAGTGATGAGAGCCTGAATATGAGTTGAGGAAGAAGGGGTAGATGTGAGAAATGTTGCAGAGGTTGAATTGATAAGAGTTGGCAACTGATTTTATTTGGATATTGAGAAGGGAGGGAGGGAGAAGTAGAGGATGAGTCAGGTTGTATATCTGGGTGCCTGGAGTCATTATATTTAATATAACATGAAAAAGGGGGAATGAGGCAGAAAGAAGTCAAACACATGTAGAGAAAACAAAATCTTTCTAATGTAATGGGAAAATGTTTTTGAAATAATAGTAGAAATTGAGAATTAGATTATTGATATTTCTAAATTTATAAAATAGTTCATTTGACTATCATAAGATACAATTAAACATATGTTGATTAGTGTTTAAAAATCTCATTAAATTTATATCACAGTATTACATTAGTAACATTCATAGGAAACTGCTGTTTAATAGTTTTCTCTTTTCTTTATATGAATAATATATTTTAATCATTGGATAGGGAGTATTTGCATAAGTAATAGCAAAGATCAGAGTTGACCAATATCCCCTCCTAATGAAGTATTTATTACATGGCAAGTCACCCATTTCTTTTACTTTGGCACTTGTTAAATTCCACATTAGTTGAGAAGAATGCTTTTATAAAAGGTCAGGCCTCCTAGAAATGCTATCTTCACTTTTCAATGTGACATTATGATGACAACAATCTATAGCCATGGAGAACGATATTAGGAATTTAATATATTTTCAAATAAGAATGTGTAGATCACATTAACATTAAGCTAATAAAAATCATTTTTATATCAACTTTGTACCAATTTTAATTCTCTCTGGTGACAGATATGACACATAGAATGACTGCAGTTGAACAAGATGATTTGCCTTGTATATGGACTTTCCATAATCCTGTAGTCTATAATATCTTTTCTTCTTTGAAAATTATCTTGTATACTCTAAGGCATACAATCCTTGAGTCTCTCCATTTTTCTCAATAATCTATTAGGCTAAATGAGCTATATTTAAAAAAATTTCTTTTTAAATTTAATTCAGCATTTTATGAGGTGTAAATCACATTAAGGTGCTTATTTGTCATATTAACTTTCTTGCTCACATATACAGATTATGGATAGTAAATGCCTTAGATTTCCATAAAGTATTCAGGATAGATAATCACAATGGGGAGTTTTTTTTGTCTCCACTGTCAAGCATCAATTTCAGACATGAGACACATTAAAATATTGTATACATATTTCTATTTTGCCTCAAATAATTTTATTATTTTTCTGATAAAACTGCATTTGGTAAGATTAATTTCTGGGCTTAGATGTTTATTTTTTGATTTTATCATAACTTAAATACATCTTTTATTGATTAGTATTTTTTCTCATTTGTCTGAATGAACAAAAGAATTTCAGTTCCAATGAAATGAAATACTGGTGCATTAACAGAAAATGCATTCATTTCTAGTTGAAGAATGGTTAAAATACATATATTCTGATTTCATTTTCCTGTGGGGGAAATGGATCCACATTTATTATGAACTAGGTGCAATGACATGTTCATGTTGTGAATTTCCTTCCTCTGCAGCACTGCTTTCATCAAAGTAATAAAATTGATGTGGAGATCAGTGAGCAATAATCAAAGGTGTTTTTACTTTACTAGGGCATTTGATATTTTCTATCTATAACACATTGAGAGACCAATTTATGATCCATAGGAAAAATAAAACATTAGAACTGAATTTGTATAGTCTGTATATAATTTTCTGAATTCAGGGTTTAAAAGGTATGATTATCTTCTCTCTGTCTCTCCCTCTCATTTTCTCTTTTCATTCTGTTACTTGGTATTTAATAATCATATTCAATTCAATAATTATAGTGATTTTACAAGAAGAGTCAGATATCAACCACCTTTCAACAAATTTCTAATCAGGGTGCACTGGAAAGAGCATTAGCTTTGGATTCAGAGAACTTGGGTTCCAAACATGTCTCCAATACTTATTCCTTATATTATCTTGAAAAAAATCACAATTCTTTCTCTTTAGTTTCCTCACTTGTAAAATGAGAAGGTTGGACTATATAATCTCTGAGGTCCTTCCAAGCATTGAGTTGATGCACTTATGGCATATGAATGTCATGGGACCATGGCCAATTCTTGCTTCTTCATTGATGACCTGGTTGTTGCAGAAGGAAAGAGCCACCTATTTGGCCACATCTGTTAGTGCTAAATGCTCTGACGGGGGCAGATCCACTTAGCAGCAGAACTGAGTCGAAATAGAGCTTACGCAGTCCCCTGGAATCTTAGAGAAAATGTCGTATGGCTCTCATTAGTTGTTCATAATCTCCTTTACACATCAAGCTGCCTCAGCTTGCTGAGGTTATTTAGTATAATATCAGTGAATTTGGTGGGCTACATGGGGATATGCTGGAGCCAGCTTGTTAAATTTTCACTGCGAACATTTATTTACACCTCAGAAATCAGTGAGTCAATAAACACTGATTGTTTACTACAAATTTTGTTGATGTTTGGACTTTGGTGCATTATGTTTTTTGGAGAGGTGGTTGTTAAACATGTGTCTAGCTCAGTCCTAGGTGTAATGTGATCGTCTGGAAGGACTGACTATAAGATCTGAAAAACAGTCTTTTTGGCTGATCCTCCTCTCCTTTTATCGTGTAAATTACATGCCTTGGCTAGAGTCTGGGGTTTTAGTCACCGAGTAGGGCAAGATTTTGTTGTAGAGAGTATAGATAGTTCTTAGAAGAATAAACAACTAATTTTTATAATTAATAATTATAAAATTATATTATAAAAATCATAAAATATATTATGGTATATAATATATATTATTTATAAATTTTGAAGTTAATAGACAAATGTTGATTAAGTACCAGTGTTACTATTTGCAAGGTGCACTATTTGCACAGTCCCTAATTTCTGTATCTTCTCATACTACTGACTTAATTATTGCACATAGTATTTGCCATTATGAACAAAATTTATCATTTATTGAAGAAATTTAAAATAGCTTTAATGGTAGAATGAAATATGGTATACTTTCCAAATGTTGGTATGAATACATTGGTGAAAAATGCTATCCTTTATCATTCAAGCCTATGCTCTAAATGTTCAGTTCTTTGTTTTTGACTATTTCCCTAGAACAATTTCATTTACTTTTTCTATGGTGGCATTCAAAGAAGGTAGGACAAATTCCTTTCTATTGTGGTAAGCATTTTTAGGTAAATCACTGATATGGATAGAATTTTTATTCTCTGTTTTATATCTTGATTTATTTTTTGAGGTTCACAAAATGCCTTGCATGGACTTGGGATAGTTTGTGGGGTATATGGATCAGAGCTGCATAACAAACATGACTCCTATTTTCTATCCTATTCTTTTGACATTTAACATTTTATTTTTAATTTAGCTGTTTAGGTCAGCATCTTGAACACATACTTATTATACTAGGCTCTTTGCTTATAAATGTGTAAATGGTATGGTCTTCACCTTTAAGGAGTTTATGGTCTACTGAAATAAACAGGACATGCATACTACCCTGCACCAGAGAAGGACTGCTAAAAGGCCATGGCTAAGGTACCAAGAAAGATAGTAAGAAGCACAAGTACAATGTCAAGGATTGTGAATAAGGTGCTGAAGCAGGTACATCCCAATGAAGGCATCTCATCCAATGTGGTAGGCATCATAAACTCATTCATCAAGGACATCTTTGAGTGCAGTGCTGGCAGTGAGGCATCTGGCCTGGTGCACTCCACCAAGTGCTTCATCATCATGTCCTGTGAGATCCAGACAGCTGTATGCCTGCTGCTGCCCAGGGAACTGATCAAGCCTATCATGTCCACGGGTACCAAGGCCATCATCAAGTACACCAGCTCCAAGTAAACTTAGTAGTGAAGACCTTAAAACTAAAACCCCAATAACACAATGATGCTTATTTGGAACATTGCGGAATACTGCATTCAAAGGGAAATAGAGTAGGTAGTGAATGGTGGGTATGACTAGGCTAGAGTCTATTGCTCACGGGGATTTGTACTTGACAAGTTGTATAAATAGTAAAGGATATCAGATAAACCTATGACCAGAGAAGAAGGTAGGTCAGTAATGTAGTAAGACTAAAGAAGGGCTGATGAGTGGCTTGGGTGTTCCAATAGTTCTACTTAATGTGTAGGTATTTAGAGAACCTTCCCTTGGCTCTTCCCAAGCCACGTTAGGTAGAACCCTGTGGAATATGGACATGAGTAAGAATCAAATAATACTGGCAGAAAGAATACCTGCATCCAGCAATGTATGGTATGTTTCTTGTCTTACTCATTATATTGTAAACTTTTTGAAATCTTAAGGTCCCTGAGTAGGTCATACTTGATACTTGTATCCTCTGTGACATTTAGCTGAATGCCTTGTTCATGGTAGGCACTTAATAGAGCTAAAATAAAAATAATCTTTTTACTTAAAAGAAAACTCATTTGATCTCTCCATTTTAATGGGCTCCATCCTCCTTAAATATGTCTTTACTTTTAAGAAAATTTTTTGGGTTGGTCCTATGCTTTTAATGGTGAAGGGAAGGGTTGGGGATGAAACTCCCTCTATCAATACAGTTCAGCATCTGCCCTATAGTTTCTAGTCTTGCAGCCTTGATTAGAACCGTGAGAGATTAAATTTCTTGCCCAAGGTCACAAGAGACACTCTGTGACAGAGATGGGATTTGAAGTAGGTCTTCCCGGGCTTGAGGGCTCCTGAAGTCCACTATTCCTATGCTGCATTATGTTCATTTATCCTGGGTCTCCAGAAGACCTTCACCTATCATCATCATTCTGTGATGCTTTCTTCAACGTTTAGGTGGGTGGGAAAAATAGTAAGGAAGGTGAAGCTGCTACAAAAATTCTTAATATATTCAAAACTAAAATATTAGCTATTTTAGGTTATTTGTTTCTCTGAATGCCATTATGAGTCTCTGATGTCACAGGTAGTAGAGAGGTAACTTGATGTTTATATGTTAGTGGTACTCACCAGGTTTCTTCCTTAACAGACTAATTTTTAAAAAATATCTCTTTTCTTGCTGTCTCCTACAAGTTGGTTGTCTCCTCTGCCCTCTATTTCAGATCTGGTTATATTTCCATATTATCTTATGATTTTTCTTCCTGTTCTTATTTTGTGTTTATTTCCAAGGCTCAAAGGAGATGACATATATCTCAATTCATGGATGGACATTAATTTTTGCCTAACATATTTATTTCACCTCTTTTTAACTTCTCTGGGTTAGCTACACATTCTTGTTGACTTAGCTTTCCCCCAGAAATAGTTGAACCAAGGTTTATTTCATATGAAACTTGAATAACTTCATTTCCTTAGTTTTTTCTAGTTTTCCTTGTATATATTTTTGAGAAGTAAATGCTATATGCTAGGATAAAGAAATAAAAATGGATCATGACATATAACATAAGAAGTGGAATATTAGATTAGGACAACGATCCATGTAGTCCAGTAATATTAGTAATTTATCTATGTCATTTAAAAATTTTCAAAGATGTTTATGGACATTGTCTTGGGAGGAACCATGATGAAGTGGAAAGAAAGACCTTGGTTCATAACCCAGCTCTGGTTCAAATCTTGGGCTTGACATTTGTTACCTGTGTGACCCTAAGCAAAGCACTTACTCTCTGGGCCTCAGTTTCCTCATCTGTAAAATGAAGAAGTTGGATCCCTGTTCTCTAAGGCTCCTTCCAACTCTAAATCTATGATCATAAATATGATCCTATCATGTTGGGCCACAACCCTGTGAGATATTGTTATCCCTACTTTAGAGGTGAGGATACTGAAGCTTAGAGAAACTTTGACTTGCCCATAGTCACACAGTTAGTGCTGGAGGTAGGATTGGAACCGATGTCATATTTCCAGCCCAGCAGCTGATACATTATACCAAGCTGCCTCGTACAGTTGTGTGACGTTAACACTAAGGCACATTTTTGCAGAATAGTACTATTGCTTTCACATAGCAATTAATAGTAGGGAAATAACTGAGAAGCATGCTGGGTGGCAGGAACAAACACCATCCTGGAATTACAAATTGGCATAGAAAGTCCTCAAAGCAGGTAATTCTATGTGGATAATAGAGAATTCAGCTCCGTTTAATGAGCATTTATTAATGCTCATTTATCAATTTTCTGCTCTGTACAAAACACCAGGGAAGACACACACCAAATAAGATACAATCTTAGAGCTTGCATTCCTCAGGGAACTTAAAATCTAGTAGATAGGGATATATCAGATACACGCAGGTCATTGTAATACATGTCCAGGAGAGGCACAAATGAAAAGCTCTCTAAATTCTAGATATCTGACTGATTGGGTAACAGAAGGATCCTTAGAATCATGGGGTCATAGATTTAGAACTAGAAAAGGGACTTGAGAGGTCACCTTGTCCAGCCTATTCATTTTACCTAGATTCAAAGAGGAGATAGGACTTAACCAAGGTCTCATGGGTAGCAAGTAACATAGCCAAGTCTTTTGACCCCAGTGCCAGTGCTGTTTCCACTGTTTCAAGGAAGAAGTAGAGGTCAAGGGAGAGATGGGGAGATAGGAATTCCAGGTGAATTATATGTGATGCCTGGTTTTTAAAAAGACATGGGAAAATTAGAGAGTTCAGTGAAGAATAGTAAAAAGTTATTTGAGAAAAAGATGAAAAATAGATGTGATGGAAATAATAAAGAGCTGGAAGTAGCTTTTGAACAGCATGGAAAAGGTTGACTATATGATGTTCTAAATATATGAAGGATTAGGAAGATGAAAACAGTGGAAATAGCTTTAAATTGCAGCAAGAGATAGTTAAGCTACATGAAAGAAAACATTTTTTGACTGTGATAGTGAATCAACACTCTGATTTACTGCTGAAGGGGTTTAGATGTTTACCTTTTCAGAAGATGGGAGATGGACTGAGTAACAGATTTGGGATTCTTTGATTACTTAGCCTAGAGAAGAGAAAACTGAAGGGGAGAATTAAGGATTATTTTCAGGTATTGCAAGCAGATGAATCATTTTCTTTTTTAGCTCAGAGAAATCGAGCAAGGTGAATGAAATCAATCTATTTTCCTTGCAGTGAAGTCAATTAAGCATGAGTATATATTACTAGAGATTGTGAAACGCTAAGGGAGGTCTGCAAAATACAGGCTTGATTATGACTTATGTGGGGTTTGAAAGGCATTATGAGTCTGTAACCTGTAGGGCATATTGGCTTTAAATTAGAAGGATTAAGTTGTCTTGTATGGATTGAATAATATCAATTTTAATATTAAGTGTTCATTTTCTCTTTGGAAATTAGGATTTCTAGTCACAGATGTGGTTGAAATGAAATGTTTTTTGCTCCCTAACCATTTCCTACCAAACATCATTTCCATTTCTTGGATGGGAGAGAGGTGTAGGGTGGTATTAAATCAGAACAAAAGAGGGTGATGAGTCAAAGCTTTCTTGGGTGGAAGTGGAGTTTCCTGTCTCTCTGTATTTCTTGTGAAAATGTACACATTTGGTAGAAACCGAAACAACCACATCAACAGTATGAATTGGTTGAATGGAATAGAAATGCTTATTGAATCACACCCTACCCCACCCCTAAATAAGATTTTGGCTGTAGTTTCATGAACAAGCCGCACGATGGCAGAATTGGACTTTCCTTTCCCCTCCTAATCGATATTTTTTTTTTTTTTTTTTTTTAATTTGTAGATGAAGGCATTTTCAAAGCTGGAGCAGAGAGATCTGAAATGGAGGGGGCAGCAGAAGTACAAGAAGATGAAGACACTCAAGTTGAGATTCCAGTCGATCAGGTAATCTCCATGACTTTCAAGAACAGCTAGAAAACCTCTTGCTGATGTTTCTTTTTCCTTTTAGCTATGCTGTTTGCTCCACACTCTACTGAGACAAATATCAGTTAACTCAGATTATATCTGGCTACAGGCTTGTATTTTTTTTTTTAAAGCCCCAGTACTGCCCCAAATACTTCATATTTTCCAAGTGTTTTTCTTCAAACATCAACCATTAGTCTGTTGTGGTATTTTTCTCAAAAACATTAATTGGCATGGCCATATTTACCAGGTGATAGCTAGGAGTAGAGAGGCAGCATGTTTTGGAGTGAAAGTTGGAGAAGAGAGTATTAAGATTTGATATATTTTATTTGGAAAATTATTACTCCTCATTCAGAGTAAAAAAACCACTAATATTTATATCAGCCTGTTATTTTCCCTTCATTATCTAAAAAGCTTTGGGCTAGTGCGCCCTTTGTCCTCCCAAGAATTTCTGATTTCATATTCTCTTAATAGGTGCGTCCATTATTTTCCTTCTGTTTGGGAGGTTCAGAGAAAGAATTGAATAGTACAGAAATCTTGAAAAGTGATCTTTTTAAAAAGAGTCAAATAGCATTCCCAAACATCTTAAGTCTAGGACTGAAAACGGGTTGATAAAGTGGAATATTATGCTCTCAGAACTGTAAAACTGGGCAGATATAGGGAACAGATGATAGGAACTGACTTTTTCCTTCCTTCTTAAAAAAAAAACAAGGTTATCTCTCCTTCTCCCCCAATACATTTCTTTCTCATTTCCATATTTGTTTTAAATTCTGAAGTAATGCAATTTTAGCTTAAAGACATACTTAAAGAAACAACAGTACACTTACCTCAGAAATTAATTTGGGTTCAGCTTATTATTTTTAAGGATTACTTTTAATGAACAATTATAAACTGTGATTTTAGATTTTTTTCCCCCTTGATTAAGTATAAAGCTTTAAAGCACCTGAAGAGTCATAATCAAATACTCTTTCTCTGAGAGATAGGGGATCACTCCATATGTGTGAAAGTTAACAATTTTGAAACTTGACCTAATTCACATTCCCAAATCACATTACTAAATTCAAATTCAAATTTTTTTTTTTTAGCAGGCATTCATTCAATGATTTCAATGGGAGGTACCAGAGACACAAAGTCAAAAAAAGGAAACAGCCCCTTGTCCTCAAGGAGACTTCAATTTAATTGGTGACATACAAGTAGGTCCAGGGGCATCTAGATGGCAGAATGTATATAGAGTGCCAAGCCTGGAGTCAGGAACACTCATCTTCATGAGTTCAAATCCAGCCTCAGACACTTACTAGCCATGTGACCCTGGGCAAGTCACTTAATCCGGCTTTGCCTCAGTTTCCTTATCTGTAAAATGAGATGGAAAAGGAAATGGGAAACCATTACATGATTTTTGCCAAGATATTGCAGTGGGATCAGGAAGAGTCAGACACAATAGAAACAACTAAATAACAACAGATAGGTTGGTGGAATGTGATTTGGCCAAACTGCTGCTTTTAAGAAAATATGAGTCAAGGTGAAAGAGATTGCTTGCAGCTTAAGTGTAGAGAAAGGAATCAGAAAAGGATCAGGAAAGGTTTCATGGCAAACGTCAACACAACTCAATCCCTATTATTGGGAATAATTAATTTCCCAGAGTGGCCACATGCATTCAAATTTACACTATTTGAAGGTATAATTTGTGGTCATTGTTTCTGACCCAATGGAAATATTAAGTGGGAATTGGAATAATGTGACCACTTTTCTGGGACTTCATGATTTGCACTAATTGGGACCTAGCTCTGGGCCTTACAGGACTAGAAGAATTTTACACGCAGAGATGGGGAGAGAGCACTTATCGGATGTGGGAAAAAGCTTGTGTGAGTTCATTGGGATATAAAAAAAGGACAGGATGAGATTGTAGAATAGGTAGCATTCTATTGTGATGGAAACATAGAGTACCTGAAAAGGAATAACAAATGCATAATAAAGCTGGGAAGGTATGTTGGAGGGGAGTTGTCAAAAGTCTTAAATGCCAGGTGAAGGGATTTGTATTTTATAGATAATAAGGAACCACTGAAGGTTTTTCAGGATAGAAGTATTATGGTCAGATATGTGTTAGGAAGGTATGTTTTAATTTTAAAAAGTGTCATTGATGCCCTTTGTTTTAATGTCATATTCACCCCACATTTCCAAATATACCCTTATTCTGTTACAGAGCTCTACAGAAACTTCCTTCTTTCCTTCCTTTCTTTCCTTCCTTCCTTCCTTCCTTCCTTCCTTCCTTCCTTCCTTCCTTCCTTCCTTCCTTCCTTCCTTCCTTCCTTCCTTCCTTCCTTCCTCCCTCCCTCCCTCCCTCCCTCCCTCCTCCTTCCTTCCTTCCTTCCTTCCTTCCTTCCTTCCTTCCTTCCTTCCTTCCTTCCTTCCTGATTTAGAAGTATCCATCCATGCCTGTCATTCTATGAGACTCTTATCTACACCCTCCCAAATTTTTAGGAAGTTTATTTTGTCAGCTGTATGAAGTCTGGATTGGGGTGGAGAAAGAATTAATATAGGGAGACCACTTAGGAGTCTGTTACAGTAGTTCAGGAGGAAGAGTGATGAGAACCTGAGTCATAACAGTGGCTAATATTTATGTACACTTGCCACGTGCCAGGTACTGCGCTAAGTGCTTTACAGATATTTTTTGTTATTATTTACTCCAACTTTTACAGATGAAGCAACTGCGAGGCAAATAGTGGTGAAATGATTTTCCCACGTCACACAGTAAGAGTCTGAGGCTTTGACCTCAGGTCTTCCTGACTCCACTTCGGCTTGGCACTCTATCTATTGCACCTTCTGGCTGAACTCAGATAGCAGCTATGTGAAAGTACAGGAAGAGACAGATACAAGAAATATTGTGAAGTCAGGGATTTGCCAGCTGTTTTTGGATATGGGAGCTATGAGGAAAAGGAAAGAATCAAAGAGGACTGTGAGGACCTAAATCTGGGTGATGGGAAACTATGCAACCAATGGAAATAAGTAATCTATGAGGGAAAGAATGTAGTAATTTGTTTTGGATATGTTGGGTTTGAATATACTAGGAAGACTACCAGGTAGAAAAATGTCCACTAGGCAGTTGGAAATTTTGCATAAGAAGTCAGGGGAAAAACCTAGAATGAGCTAGAAATTTAGATTTGTATGCCATCTGAATATAGTTGATTCCAAAAGTCATGGAAATAAACGAAATCCCCCAAAGGAGTAGTGTAAAGAGAGAAGAGGGCTCAGGACAGAGCTTGGTGGGAAAGACTTTAATCCATGGGGGGAGGGGAGAAAGAAGGCCTAGAGAGAGAGGCCGCTAAGAAGTGGTGGGAGGAGAGAATTTTTCGAAAACCATTTGTTACTGAAGCAAACAGTAAAAAGAGAAAAACTCCAAATACGTCCGAGATTTCATAAGGTACTAAGCTTATGCCAGGTATTTCTTTACACAATGGTTTGATAACAAAGAAAAAGTGAAGCTCCTTTTTATGTTGTGAAGGGTACAGGTAATGGGAGGGGGACTGCAGGCCAATAATCCTCGTGCTAGCCTGTTTTCCCAGAACAGTCTTATTTTTTATTTGATTCAAAATGATTATTGACAGTCCTAGTTTATTAAATAGAGCTGTGTGTGAAAGGGTGATTAAGAAGGATTGCACGAGCCAGAGATTGTCAACAATTGAGGAAATAAAACTGGCTAACAAATGGTCAGAATTAGTTTCTCCTTGAACTCTTTGGTTATTTGATTCAAAAATGATTCTTCGGGGTATTTTGTGGCTTTCTCTCAGTTCGTTATTGTCGTGCTAATGAGACCTTGGCGTCGGGTTCAGGCCACATATGAGATGGTGAGTTTTGCTCCAGATCATTGGCACAGGCTTTAGCCCTAACACTGACTAGCAGTCTTACAAATGTGTTTCATTGGTCCTGGGGGAAAGGTTGAGTGGGAGAATGTGGAATTTATATTTTGGCACTGAAAATGCTGCCATTCCAGTGGGAAGGAAAGGTCAGAGAACAAGTTATATTAACAGCAGGTCAGGTCAGAAGTGGCATCCTCAAATATCAGGTTAACTTCTGAGGACAGGTATTTTTACCTCCACATGATATCTTTGTCATATCACGTGGACTTTCCCACAAGAACCAACAAAGAATATTTAAGAATGGCAGTTAGGTGGCATAGTGGATAGAATGCTGGGCCTGGAGTCAGAAAGACTCCTCTTTGTGAGTTCAAATCTGGCCTCAGATAGTTTCTAGCTGTGTGACCCTGGACAAGTCACTTAATATCCTGTTTGCCTCAGTTTCCTCATCTGTAAAATGATGGAGAAGGAAATGTCAAACCATTTCAATATCTTTGCCAAGAAAACCCCAGATGGGGTTCATGACTGAAACAAGTCAACAACGATAATCAAGAATAGGTCTGTGCTGGCCTTGGGAAAATTCATCATCCTCCTATCTCTTCATTATATTTTGAACCTAAGACACTGGGGCAGTTTTTAGCATGGTTTGACACAGAAAACTTTTATCAGGGATACACCTTCTGCACTGGCACCCAGGAATAGTAGGGGGCCAGCTCTGCCATAAAGAGCTGTGATCTCCTTTTTCCAGGAGATGAATTCATTCCACTCTTAGGATATTAAATTCCTATTGCTTCTGTGTGAAGCTTTTTCTGGTGTCCTGGTCAATAAATATTCCCTTTGGACATCATGCAGTTCTATATTTTACTACTTTCTACTGTTCTTAACATGTGGTAGATAGCTAGGCGATGCATAGGCCAGAATGTAGACTTGGAATCAGGAATCCCTTAGTTCAAATCCTGCCTCAGAACTTACTAGTTGGGTGACTGTTGGCAAATCACCTAACCTCTCTCATCTCCTACTTTCTCATCTATAAAATAGGAATAATAATAACACGTAGGATTGTTTTGAGGATCAAATGTGATGGCATTTGTAAATCACTTTCAAACCTTACCACGCAATAGACTTGCTGATTGTTATTATTAATAGTATAATATATTAATCTACTTGCTGATTGTTATTATTAATAGTATAATATATCAATCTACCAAGGATCCACTTAATTGCAACTGATTTACAGCTTAAAAAAATAAAACGTGAGAGTCTGCCTCAGTCTCAGAGAGGTTGGATAACTTTCCTAGGAAGACGCATCTAGTAGGTGTCTGAGGCAAGATATGAACTTAGGTCTTCTGGACCTCAAGTCCAGCCCTTTGTCCATGATGCCACGCCGCCTCAAATTCATACATAATATTGTATGTTATGGTTCCTGCGACTTCCTTCCTGGACTGAGTTGCCTAAGATCATGTCTTAGTCAAGCTATCACCCAACCTGTCTATCTTTGAGAATCTAGCACAGTACTCAGTACACATTAGATGGCTAGATTTTTTTTTTTGGAATAGGTATTAAATGAAACACCAGCCGAAAGAAGCTACTTTTATCACCTTTGAGTTGTGGGATACAGGCAGTTTCAGAGTAGGTCTAACATTGGTAACCAGTGCTGTTGTACATCGCTGCTGCTTGGTATCCTCATAGTTCAATTTAATTAAAGAAAAATTTGTTGAACATTTAGGCACAGAGATGGCAGTGTGCTTCAGTAGATGAAAAACTAACCTTGGCAGTCAAAAAAAAAATAGTCCTGCCCATCGCATACATTGGTTGGGTGACTATGAGCAGTTCACTTAATCTTTCAGTACCCCAGGCAGTGTTCTATGACTCTTAAGAAGAACAGGTGCTCATCTGCATGGCAAAGGATGTTTCTTCCCTTGGATCCTTGTGCCAGTGAAAATTCAGATGCTGGACCTCTAAATATTACTCTTCTACCCCCACAATGTGCCCATCACTGTCCTAGTTACTGAAGCCACAAAGGAAGAATCATACAGTAGCTCATATAATCCTCAAAGCTTTCATGTTCTACTTAACCTGGGAGAAATAAATATAAAACATATACAAAATAAATACAAAGTACTATTTCCAGGATGGAGAGAGCCAGCAAAGGGGATATCAGGAAAAGTGGTGTGTTGCTTGTGCTTAGCACTGAAGAGATCATTCTGAGGGAGTGGGTGGGCAAAAGAATGAAGTTGGGAGAACTCAAGTTGTCTATGGAATATGCCAAGTAGGCTAGTCTTGTTGGAACACAGAGAAGGAGTATTGTGGAAGCAGTCTGTGGAGATAGATTTGAACCATATTGTGAAGGGTTTTAAATGGAAATTGGGAGAGAAGAAGACAATAAGCGTTTATATAGCACTCACCGTATGCTAAGTACTTTGCAAATATTATCTCATTTGATAGTCACAACATCCCTGCAAGGTAGGTGCTATTATTATCTCCATTTTACAGTTGAGGAAACTGAGGCAAATAGAGGGCAAGTAACTTTCCAAGGGTCACACAGCTAATAAAAGTCTGAGACTGGATTTGAACTCAGATCTTTCTGACTCAAGACCCAGAGTTCTAGAGTTCTATATTTTCCACTACCAGGTGCCTCCATGGGGGAGAAAAGCCAAAAGATGGGGTAGAGATACCATTCTACCTTCCTGGTTTTTCCTTAATTATTAGTGCTATAGTTTGAGTACATATATGATGGACTAGGTAGATATGTTAGGTATAAGCATTTTCATATGTATTACCTGATGAATCCATGCTTTTGACTGAGAAGCCTATCTATATGGTTCTTTGATAGGGAAATAAGAATGGCAAAAACTTGTACTAGAAGCCACTTGCCCATTTAAAGTTCAGTTGTCATCAGGTTGTCTTATATTCTGCTATAACTACATTCTGATATCACTCACGTGGCCAAGGAAGAATCTGATATACCTTAACATATGTGTTTCTTTCCTCAGCTATAGAAGATTTCAATTAAATCCAACAAATTTCTATTGTTTTCCCATTATCCCCTATTATCTAGGTGATAATAAAAAATAAAAAAAAGATGACTTCAAGGAAGTAATGGGGGGAATATGACTACTGCACAAGGAAAGATGACACAAATAGAACTGTGATTGACTGTTGTTGTATTTGTCCTTCGTTCTTGAAGAGAAACATGTCAAGATGGTGACATGACTTGCAGTTGACTTTGATTTGAGTTAGGGAGGGCTGTGCAAGGACACCAACCTCACTTTCTTCTCCTGAGCCATCTGGGTCCAGTGGCCTGATATTCATCAGGAAGACTGGAGATGGCCCAGGATGCAATGGGAAACCCTGGCCCTTTCAGGCTAAGGTCTTATAGCATTCTCACTTTGAATGAGATACACCCATTCAATGAATGGGCATCTTTAAGTAGTTACTCAATGGATGGTCCCTTTTAATAAAAGAAAAAGTAAAAAAAAATCATACTGGGAGGGGAAGATCCTCAGGGTTCCTGGGTAAAAGAGAAACAGTTACTGTTTAGTAATTATATTCACTCTGTGCCAGGTGGGGTGGGGTGTCCAATCTATGAGCTCCAGAGTGAACTGAGTTTAAGGTTTGTTCTTTGAGTATGTGATTGGTGGAATATGATGGCGGCAAAGGAGATATTCATAGAAAACCTTTGGGAAAGTTTGGGGAGAGAATCAATGTCCTTCAGCTAATTTTCTTGGGTCCACTGCCACCCCGTGGCTATGGAAATATTGAGCATGAGGTTTGATTCCAGACTTGCTTAGATGGAAACCTTTTTAATGGGAAAAGTTCAAGTTTTGCAGGCACAAGGTGCTGCTTTCTTTTAAACATAAACCTCTTAATGTACTTTGGCATTCCCAGTTGAACAAATGCCAGGCTAACCAATGACTGTAATTGTAGCATGTTATTGACTAGTTATGTGCTGATCTGCTCTATTTATAAAGTGCCGTCTTACAGCAGAGGAGGCATGAAAAGTGCCTGTTCAGTTTACTTTCAGCAGCTGTTGCTTGTAAATAAGAATCAGGCAGGAGGAACTACCATTTCAAGAACACAGACAAGTAAACACCTACAAAAAACCCAAAAACAAACAAGTAGTACACTTTGGATTCATCGCCATGCTGGCTTGGCAGATAGAAGTACAGACTAGAGAGTGACCCAGATAATACCAGTGACTTGAGTATTATTTTCTATTCTATGGCTTTTTCCCCCACTTAATATTTTTCCCACAGTTACATGTAAAGCTATTTTTCAACATTCACTTTTATAAGATTTTGAGTTCCAGATTCTCTCTCTTCCTCCCTCCCCCTCCCAAAGACAGCAAACAATGTGATTTAGGTTATATATGTACTATTATATTAATTGTTCTATGACTTTAAGTGATCTGTCTATTGATTGCATTTGAACAGTCAGATTGTGAGAAGTGGGTTATGTTTATTTTCTCTAGAGTTCTTGTATAACATCTCACAGTATCAGGTGCAATTAGATTGTTGAGCAATGCCTTTTGATAATGGTATGGGTGCCCAATGACCACATGATCCATAGTACCCAATCTGTGTTTACATCATTTGCTGCATGTACAAGACAGTATGGTACAAATAGCATTTAAACAACCTATACTTATACTCGTAGTAACAGGATGAATTTACCTGGCTAAAGAATGACCTACCTTCAGATTTGTCATTGGTTGTATTTTTGATCACCATCTCCCTCATAAAATCTCTGAATCATCAATTCAGAACTGTATTTGGCCAAGAATCTCCTCTGCAACATACCAAACAAATGGTTATCCAATATTTGCCAAGAAACATCGATTGAGAGGTAACTCAATACTACTAACCCATTCCACTTTGAGTTGTCTCTAGTTGCTAATAAGTATTCCTTAGTTGGAACTAAAACTTACCTCTCCACAACTTTGATTCCATATGGAGAGACACCATTTCGAGTCCTTGACTTTGAACTCCTTCACTACTTGCTCCATCATTGAGCACAGCATGTTCTCTGCTTCATCCTCAAATTTCTAGCAAGTCTAGAAGTTCGTGGGTGAATAGGAGATGGCACATGCTGGTGTAGTAATGATATATCAGCTTTCAAAGAGGCTATCCTATGTGTCCCTTCAACCTTAAGCCTAAGGGCAGGCTCTTCCATGACCATAGTTCCTACATATTCCTTCCCACTTGGAAACGACAATGATTGATACTCCAGAGATGGATGGATTACTCAAGCAAAGAAGCGAATCTCTCTCTGCTATGCATTGCTCATGAGTGCATTAAATGTAATAAACATTAGTCAATTAGTCAAGTATTTACTGATACTGTTCAAAGAATTATGATAGATACTGGGAATAAAACAAGCATTTCCATAGACTAGTACAATAAAAACAATGACACAAACATATAGACAAAATACTTTCTGATCTTAAAGGGCTTACATTACACTGAAAAGACTGTTGTTGTGTTATTTCAGTCATGTCTGACTCTTTGTGACCCCACTGAGGTTTTCTAGGCAGAGATACAGGAGTGGTTTGTCATTTCATCCTCCAGTTCATTTTTGCAGATGAGGAACTGAGGCAAATAGGGTTAAGTAACTTACCTAGGTTGCATAGCTAATAAGTATCTGAGGCCAAATTTGACCTGTGGAAGATGAATCTGTCTGAACCAGGCCCAGTACTCTGTCCATGGTGCCACCTAGCTGGAAAGATACATGTGTCCAAATAAGTATAGGACTAGAAAAACCGAGGAGGAAGAAAATGTATTAATAATTGAAAGGTGTTGAAGAAGAGAAGGTGACATATGAGCTGAGCTTTAAAGGAATAAAAGGATTCAGAAAGGCAGAGATAAGTAAAGACCATGGGGACAACCTGTGCGATCCCACAGAGACAGGCAGGGTTGGGTTTGGAGGTGCAGCTAGTTAGCAGATTTTGCAGAATATGGAATCCATGAGCATAAGAAATGTGAAATAAGCTGAAATATAGGTGGGATTCAGACTGTGAAGAGACTTAAGTGCTAGACTAAGGACTTTGTATTAATTTTATTGTATGAGTATGAAGTTATTTGATCATTGGAGTGACACGATCTAGCCTGTGTTGTAGTAAGATTATGTTGGTGATTGTGCATAAGGTGGATTGGTTAATGGAGGAACTGGAATCATGGAAACGAATTAGGAGGTTATTATACTCATTCAGACAAGAAGAGAGAGTCTGAACTAGGGTGATGGCTGCATGAGTGGAAAAAAGAGGATATTTAGATGTAAGAGATATTGTAGAGATAAAATCTTCTAATGTGGCAACTGGCTATGTATGGAGGAAGATGATGGAGAGGTGAAAGGGCCAGGGATTAATCTGAGATTCTGAGCTTGGGTAATTAGGAGGATTGTGGTAGAGAAAACCACCATCTCAAGGTATGAAAGAACTATGGTTTTGGAGGAGAAATAATGAGAGGCAACATGCCACAGTAGAAAGACTGCTGACTTGAGTCACAGGGTGACTTGATATCCTGACTTTTATTAGCTGTGTGTCTACAGATGTTAGCTGAGCTCCCTGGGATTCATCTTCTTCATCTGTAAAATGAGAAAATTAAACTCCCGAGGTTCCTTCCAGTTAGCTATGAATTTATGATCCTGTATTGAATCTGAGATAATTAAGGAGAATCCAGGAGGAGATGCAGACCAGGTTCTTAATGGTTCATAACTAGAGTTGAAGACAGATTAGGGCTAGATCTGTAAAACTTGCAGTCATGTGTACCTGACTGCAGACATGATGAAGAAAGGAATTAGCACTCAGTCCTATAGCCACTCCCAGCGTCCTCATATTGCATTGTGGCCTTTTTTTTTTTACCCTCTGGCATCTGCCTTGAGCAAAATGTTGAAGAAGGCAGGCTTGGTTTTTCATTTTCTCTTCTTTCCTTTGAGGTTCCCCTTACCTGAGTTAACTTGACATCATCATGATGTCAGAATCAAAGACATTAGGAGTAAAAAGCTCTCTCTCTCTCTCTCTCTCTCTCTCTCTCTCTCTCTCTCTCTCTCTCTCTCTCTCTCTCTCTCTCTTTCTCTCTCTCTCCCCACCCCAGGTTTGACAGATTGTCTTGTACCTCACAGGACAAAATCTCATACTGTAGTGTCCTTCAGTACCTTTTTCTCTGAGGAAATATGGTGTGGTGGTATGGTGAAGTTTATTGGACTTGGAGTTAGAAGACCTGAGTTGGTGTCCCAGATATGTGGTTTATTAGCCAGGATTCCTCCAGATTTGTTTTCCTCATCTGCAAAATGGAGATAAAATATTTATATGATAACCTATTAGGGTTATAGTAAGAAAGGTACTTTGTAAAATGTAATATAAATATAAACCGTTGTTACTAGTAACAGCAAACTAATCTGAAAAACTAACACATCCTAATGGTTAATATGTTATCCTCCCAGGTCATAGGTGCATTTTAACAGAACCTTCTAGAGTGATTCCATTAATCTAAAGGAGTAGCTGTAAAACGCTGAACAGGGAGACAGAAGATATTTTTTTGCGGCTAACTCCATTTTCCATCAGCAGCTCTCCTTGGCTTTATGGATCACATTCCCTACTCTGGCATGTTGCCACTGGCCTCCCCACCAAAACCCCATAAACTGATTGCCTGAGATCTCATTGCCACACAAATTTTCAATTCACTCTTGTTTCCCGGAGGATGAAGTGTGAAATTCTCCCCAAAGCCTTCCTTTATGGAGGGCTTACAACCTTCTAAGTGGCTAAATTTTCCTTTAGCAACTCTGCGTCTCCACGACTGTCTGTTTTTCTTATCTGTATCTCCAGTGCTTAGCATACTGCCTGGCAAATTATAGGTGCTTAATATCTATTAGTTGAGGCATAGATTCAATTGTGCTACATATACAGCATAATTCTACTTAACAATTATTAAATACTATACGTAAGATACTGTGCTAATCTTTGCAGATTCAAAGATGGAAAACATTATATTCAATCTTGAGTTTATTATCTGATAAGGTGTTGAGACTTAGAGATAACTCTAACACAAGTTAGAAAATATGTAAGTATATAGAAGAGTCCAAGAAACTAAAGGGCAAAAGATCACTTGTAGTTGGGGTCATCAGGGAAGTTTCATAAAAGAGGTGGCCTCTGAGATAGCCTTGAAGTAAGATGTCTGCCGGTGGAAATGGGCGAGGGGGTTCATTCCAAACATATGAGAGAGAGAGAGAGAGAGAGAGAGAGAGAGAGAGAGAGAGAGAGAGAGAGAGAGAGAGAGAGAGAGAGAGAGAGAAAGAGAGAGAGAGAGACAGAGAGACACAGAGAGAGAGAGAGACAGAGACAGAGACAGAGACAGAGACAGACAGAGAGAGTCGTTTTGTTGGACCTGCCCTGCTGATGCCCATGCTCGTCTTCAAATCATAGACTGCTGTTCTGATATACTAATTCCTACTAAATTATGTCCAGAACTAATGATAAGGTAATGTCACTTGTTGACTCCCTTGTGTATCATCAACAAAAATCCATGAGTGCCTTCTGTTTATGGACTTTTAGGTGATGGGTCATTGACGAGGATAAACTTATCACATGACCTACAGTGCTTTCTGACAGGAACTGTCAGAAAAATCAGCATTTTCTTGTAAACTGAGAGGACGTGACATGAAATTTTCAAATAGGAGTAAATATGTCAGTGCTATTTTTACAGGGTCACTTTTCAGACTATAAACCACACTTTTGTACATTTGGTGCCTGCAGACCCTTTTGTAGCCAGTTCCCTTATTTTCTTTGGAAAAAAAAATGTCCAAAGGATGAAAACAAGGAAGAGCGCATTACAATAATGAAAACTTGAAACTTATTTTAAAAGTCGCATCTAGCTTGAATGAGAATTGATTTTAGTTTCCATGGAAATATGGGATGACTTTAATAATTTTCAACATGTGCCTTCAACTATGATCAGAATGGATTGGAATAGATGGATGGATGGAGCCTCAAAAAGAACCTCAGCAAATTTATAGTGGCAGAGGGAAATTGGAAGAATCTCCATAATTAGAAGAGGCTTTAGTTTGTTAGACAAACTTTATTTAGGAGGGTGTGGCAAGAATTTAGACAAGAGGACATAAATGTATGAACTGGAGCCATGGCCCTGGAAATGGCAAAGAGGACCCTAATTTGAGAGAAATTGTGCAGGTACTTGAAATGTCAAAGACACAGAAGAAAGAGTTAGAAAATGGCTACAAAGTTTTGAGGATAGGCTTCTGGAAGAATGGTGGTACCATTGACAGAAAGAGGAAAGGCAGGAGGTGAGGGGCTTATTTGAGTAAGAAGATGATTAATTTTATTTTAGCTACATTGAGCTTGAGAGGCTAATGGGAACTCCAAGTGGAGGTGTCTTCCACTGTATAATTATGCTTCATTAAGAATGAATTAATTTCTATCTAGAACTTCAACCAGCCTTTCATACTCACATTATCCAGAACTGAAATGTTATCTTTCTGCTGAAATGTGAGACTGGCACTCAGGAGAAATGTTTGTGTTGTATATATACATTTGGTAATCATCTGCATAGAGGTGATAACTGAAGCAGAGAGTGTACGAGCAGGAGAGAGCAGGTGACCACACACTGGGAACATAATAGCATATAACTTTTTCTAATAATGGAAAATCAGGAAAAAATTTATGATAGCTTTCTTTTAAAAAATGTGAGATTTTGACCTGTTTTTTGCATGTGTCATGGAGCTCTTGGCAATTTGAACCTACAGACTCCTTCTCAGAATAGTGTTTTCAAGTATAAAAATTAAAATATATAGGCTATAAAGGAGCAATTATGTTGAAATATAGTTGTCAAAATATTAAAATAAACAAGTTCACAATCCTCAGGTTAAGAATTCCTGTTGTTTTGAAGAAAAAAATCATGTTTTTCTTCACATGCTGACTGGTTATTTAAATAATTTTGAAAAGCCTAATTTAATAAAGTGGTATATCAGGAACATTTCCTGATCTGAAGATGGCCAGGTTGGACTAAATGACCTCTTATATCTCTTCCAGTTCTAAATACTCCTATGAAGCTGAAAGGATAGTTATCTTTTTACAGTATCATTACTATTCCTGTATAGCGAACACCATTAGGCCAATACAGCTGGGCTAAAGGATAGTGGATAATCCAACCTTGTACTCTAGTGAAGCATCATCATCATCATCCATCATGATAACGATAATAATACTAATTTCCCCTTTAACCTAGTTAAATACTATCTTTTGTTATAACATAATGACATACAAGTAAACTAGCTTGAACTGAAATACGACATTAATATCTTCAGTAACAAGGAAGAAAAAAGTATATACATATAAAAAAATCTTCCTGATTTATAGCCCTTAACAAGTGATGTGTCTTTCTTTGAAAATGTGGCTCTTAATGAACTGTGGCATGATGATGTAATTAAGATAAATCTTGTTGGCTTGCCTTTATAACCAATAACTATACTGCCACCAGGCAGCCCTTTCCTTCCTTTCTCAGCTTTCATTAAATTATTAACTACTTTTTCCTCCTTTTTAGATAAAAATGTTGCCTTCTTTCATTTTAAGATCACTTTTATTAGATTTTTCTTTGCATTAGGAATTTTGCATTCTGAAATTTTTTTTTTTACTGAAAATGCTATCTTATTTGGGGAAATTAGGCTTATATGTGTGTTTTGGGAAATTGAATTAGAAATAAAGTGACAGAATTTTCTAGAATTATGAATTAAAAGGAAAAGCTGGGATATCCCATTTAGCCACACAGATAACAACTTTCTTCATATCTTACATGCAGACTTCATTGGCACCATAATGTTTTGCAAAGAACATTAAACTTGAATTCACTTTCTCTACTATTCATCCACTATGACCGTGGACAAATAAGTTAATTTTTTTGAACCTCAGTTTCCTTACTTCTATCGGGGGAAGATGATATTATCTATCCTAAACTGCTGCGTAGGGTTGTTATAGGAACAAATAGCATAAGGAGTGTGTATGTGTGTACATTGTATGTATTCACATATATACACACAAACGGTAATTATAAAGCATTCTAGAAGTGTAGCTATTCATATGATCATTCCCTGTCTAATGTAGTATTTTAATCCTACAAGGCAGTATTTTAGTGGTTTAGTTCTATAAAACATTTACTATAGAAAAGTCTGTGACTCAATGGTTGCATCTTAAGGATGATGGGATGTTATGCTTGTCAAACTGGCTAGCTCTCAAGATATGATTGGTTTTAGAGACTAATTCATTTGCAACCACATGAAACTGTGTTCCTTCACTTTTGTGTAATGAAATGACTTCTTTGCTAAGCCTTACTGTGTGCTTCAGATAAGTGTGGAAATGACTCTAGCTTCTGAAGAGCTACGCCAGCAGAATCCAAACTCTGGGAAGCTCTGCCTGTTTGTAAGGGACTGGGATATGGGCCTGGAAATGCCCTGTATTGTAGTACCAGCCTAATTAGGTTCAGTGAGGATCATTGTCAGAAGGTGGTCCACCAGGTGATGGGCGTTTTACCTTAACCACTCAAAAAGATTGTGATCAGCATCAGGTGAGGGAGCACTGTCACAGATGAAATCATGTATCCTTGAAGTGCTCAGCCAAGTAGAAAGGCTGTTATCTTTGAAGCCTGAATTCTTATTTTGACTTGGTCACTAACTCTATGACTCTGGGAGGTCATTTAATTGACTCTTATCTCAGTTGCCTGTCTGTGAAATGGAGATATAATATATTTAGAGTTGGAAGGGATCTCAGAGGCCAGTAATTTATAGATGATAAAGTGAAGGGGCTTGCACAATATCACATAGAGGCAGAACCTGGTTTCAGACTCAGGTCCCATAAGTTCAGCACTTCCAGTTCAATGTTTTGTCCTTTGCATCAGATTGGAGAAAACAATATCTGTGTGGTTTTACCTGAAAGTCTCAGCTATGTTACTGCCTCCGCATAGAGTATCACAGCCCTTCTTCTTGTCTAGACCGAGTGTGGGTGAGCATTGTATGGCCTAAGATAAGCCATATATGCTTCTGGGCCTCAGTTTCTTTATCTGTAAGATGAGAGCATTGGATTAGACTGCCTGCATCTAAGAATTCCTTCCAGCTCCAAATCCAGGAATCCTTTAAGATCCCTAATCAAAAATCTCTATAACCTCTAATTTTCATTTTCTTGATCTTTTCTTTGCCACTGTTACATTCTAACTTATTTATTTGTCCACGATATCCCTGTTAGAGTATAAGCTCTTTGAGGGAAGAAATCCCATTATCTTTCATCTTTGTATTCACAGCACCTAGCATAGTATCTTGCACATAATATATATTTTAGAAATGTTTGTTGAATTCAATTTGAATGATTATACACAATATACATATACATGTCACCTGTGTACATATATATCTATATCTGTCTATACGTATTATTACTATATAGATCATGAGAGCAGTATGGAACAGTGGATAGAGTTCTAGATGTGAGCCTAGGAAGACTTGCATTTGAGTCTTTCCTTAGACACATATTAACTAGTCTATTTAGACGAGTCACTTAATCTCTTGCTTTAGATTACTTGTGATCTTTATTAGCAGAAGGAGTTTCTACAGTGATGACATCAGAGATCTTCGACATATTGACAGAGATTTGATATAAAAATTCATCATATATGACCTTAGGAGGAAGCTAGTTTCTTGATAGTCCTATTATATCTTATATAGTGGACAAATTAGATTGGATTTGGAATTGGAGGACCTGGGGCTGGTAATGAATGCTAAAGCAAACGAAGGGATTTAAAATGGTTATAGTGAAAGAAAGAGAAGGATCAAAGAAGGGATAAGATTGCTATTTGGAGTTGTTGGAATGATGATAACGGACAATGAAACTGACATAATTTTATCTGTGGCAAAACATAAATAAAGCTCTTACTTCTACAAGTAAATTCATTGGAATTAGGGTGGTGGCTATAGCACAGGTTCCATTCTTCTTAAAAAATCATAGTATGTGTGATCCTCATCAAAGGAATTTGAGTGAAGAAAAGAAAATTAGGATCCCTCTCAATAATTTTCTTACCTATGCTTCTTCTTTTGGCTTCTGTCCTTCACTTTGGCCATACAAAGGTTTGTTCTTCCACTGTGGTCACACATCAGTTGCTGAAAAGAATGTCCTTTTGACTTCCTTACAAGTAATCAGCCAAGTATAGATTTTCTGGATATCTGTGTGAAAAAAATAGTATTCCTTCTGGGGATGGCTTGATTGATGTGCACACTGGAAACATCTTTAATAATTGAACGCCTCCTTCAAAGGAGATTACACCAAAAAGCACCTTGCTTTTCATTTATTCATTACAAATATGTCATACCAATGTTTTTGCTTCGAGTTGTTAGGACTGTCATACCAATATATTTTGTGCAAGACCTGGGATATTTTAAAGGTTTATAAGCCTTTTACCTAATCTTACTGCTCCATTCAAATTGATCATATCATAGTTTTAGCATATCCTTGCCTTTTTGGAATCAGAGCTAATGAGATATAGCTTCACTGATCACTATTCAAAAAACTGGCCTGGGAAGAGTTCACAGAAATCCTGGGGCAAAAGAATAAACGTGCTTGTTAATAGTGGCAGTGATTTTCAGCCACTTATTGAGGGAATAGAAAATGAATTTAGGGAATGAATTGTCCAAACCTGGGTTTTTATATTCTTTTCTTTGTATCAAAGTTAGCCATTTATAGTTGGCTTCATACAAGATGTATAAAATCAAAGAAAAAACACATTTGTAATAAGGTAAAGTACTTTCATTTGTAATTTAGAGTATAGTATTTCTTGTCACTCTTCTCTCTTGCATTAGTGCACCCTTGTGATTATTTTTTTTTAAATTCAAGACAAATTCAGCTGTTAAGAAATGAAAATCGATTTTCTCTTATTTTGCTATAGATAGTAACCTGTAGAGTTCTGGGCTTATTGATGTGCTAGTATGTATTCCCCTTTTCTCTCTCCAGTGCTTAGCACAATGCCCAGCACATAGGAGGTGCCTAGTCAATATCTGTTTATTGATTGATTTCTGTAGCATTTTTGTGTTCTAGCTAGACAATTATATTGTCAGTACTCAGTAAAATAAGCTTCCAAATATTCCCATCTTATTGTAGTCTACTTTTTGGCATGCTGAATATTTTATTCTCAAAGGGATTTCAGTAGAAGGTGGCATAAGGGGAAATAAACCTTTAAATAGGAAGAGAAGTACTGTAAGACTCAGTAGTTAGCATAGATGTACAAGAGTATAAGGTTGCCGTTGGTTATCCCCAGAACCACCTAGTTATTCTTGGCTTCTTTTGGTTGTTTGAGGTCAGTTGCCTTCTTAGCCACAAACTTATCCCTGGTTGAGTGGAAATATGGAAGCAACTTCTTAAAAGAATTTGGATGCGGTGCATTTAGCACAGACTGGAGGGAACTGAGTGGTCAATCTCAAACCTTGCAATTCTGGAAAAACTAAACTTGTAAACTATGTCAAAGCTATGTACTGTATTCAGTACTATTCCTTGGGGATGTTATCAGCCTTGAGCAAGTTACACCCTCTACCGTCAGTTTTATACAAGTGAAATAAGGTTAAAACGAACCTTACAGGCTGCCTTGAAAGAGCTCAAGGAGTTCATGAAAGGGTAACCTAAAGTCTGATGAGCATATGTGGAAGAGGGAGAGTCTTTCCCTGATTTTACTTGGAGATTGGAGGAAAGAACTTTAGGGTGGGGTAATGGGCAGATTTATGCATGCACAAGGGGCCTTGAGCCTGTTTCATTTTATTTTTAAAAAATAATTGAGACCTTAAAATAATATACATAAAACATTTTTCTGCTGATCAATGAAATAAGTTTTAGGGTTCCTCGCCACAGATTTCTTTAGAAAATGATCTATCTTAATTAACAAATAATAGTTTTCTCTCACTCCCATTTCTACCTCCACCCTTTGAAAAAGAAAAAAGAAAAAGAAAATCCTTGTACCAAATATCCACAGTCAGGCAAAACCAATTCCTTTGTTGGTCAAGCCCAAAGTGGTATGTCTCATTGTGCATATTAATCTGGTAGTGTTCTTTATCCTTGTCCCTTTAAAATCATGCTTCATAGGCTCTTGTGCTTATCCCTGTGCTGTGAAGTCTTTTAAAGTCATCAGTCTTTTGCACTTTTGTTGTTAATGGTATACATTGTTTTTCTGGACCTGCTCACTTCACTCTGTTTTAGTTTACTCAAGTCCTTCCAGGTTTCTCTAGCATTGCCCCTTGCAGCATTTCTTGTAGGGGAAGGAAATAAACATTTACAGAGTGACTGCCATGTGCCAAGCATTGTGCTAAATGCTTTACAAATATTATCTCATCTGATTCTTACAACAAACCTTGGAGTTAGGTGGTGGTATTATCCCCACTTTACAGCAGAGGAAACTGAGTCAAATGGAGGTTAAGTAACATGCCCAAGGTCACACACATAGTGTCTGAGGCTAGATTTGTACTCAGGACTCTATTCGCTGCACCAGCTAGCTGTAAGCATAGTGTAGTATTCCATTTTATTCATATATCCTATGTTAGCTACCTCCTTCTTCCCTTCTGACTGGTATTTAGCTTCTTGTTTCCTTCCCAAATTATTATAGAATATCCAGAGAATTGCATCCTACCTCCCAAAAAAGGACCTAAAGAAATCACCCTGATTTACCCCATCCTGAAGATAATGGTGACTGTACTGTATTATTATTGTTACTGTAATTGTATTTACATAATAACAGCTAGATGAAAACCTGGGTGTAATTATGAAGTTAACTTATTGACATTAAGCCAAACATCTTGGCATTTGGAAATAGCTGCCCGATTGATGGTCATAGCCTGGGACAGTTGAGGGGTTTGAAGTTGTGTCACCACCAGAGGTGCCTATCTATCTCCCTTGGCTCTTCTCTCTCCTGCTTCTCTGACTCTGGGCTACCTCAGAATGCTTGTGTGGCTGTGGGTAGATAGATGATTCACCACTACCAAGGGCTCTCTCCCCTGGCCCTCCTCCTTTGTCTACCTGAGATGCCTGACCGCTTGTTAAGATGGGAGCACATGACTTTATTCCTTTCACTGGGATGGAGTACCACCACACCTGCTCCAGTACCATCTGCAATCTGTTGGTACTGTCATCTGATCTTCAGTAACCTAAGAAATCCTGAGCCTTAAATTCTTGGGATTTCCAAGGCTTTTCCATCTGCCCTAAAGTTGGACTTTCAGTTGTACATTGTCTTTTCCCCAGTTAAGTGTTAGGTCTTTGAGAGCAGAGACTGTTTTGCTTTTTCTATTTGTAGCACACTTGGCACATAGCAAACATTTGTCACATACTTTTTCATCTATTAATTCATTCACATTTTCAGTTTTCCTCAGTTTTTTAAGCATCAGTTGAACAAATTTGATGATATTTCATTTAGTATCTGAAAATGGAAGTTAGTAAAACAGATGATTCTTTCTCTATTCTCTCTCTCTTTCATTATATGTCATGTATATTTAAATCTGGTAGGAACCTTCTAGGTCATCTGCTGCAACCCCCTAATTTTACAGTTGAAGAAACTGAGGCCCATAGAGGTTAGTGATTTTCTCAAGGCAACAAAAGTAGTAACCAAGATATTATTTCACTATCATTGGAAATACTATGTGAAGCTCAAGTCTGAGATTTTGGGCTTTTATTTTTTGAACAATCTATTTTTTTATTTTATTTATTTATTTAACTTTTTACATTCATTTTCACAAAATTTTGGGTTCCAAATTTTCTCCCCTTTTATCCCCTCCCCCCACCCCAATACCCCAAGCAATCTAATTTTCCCTATCTCCAATCTGCCCTCTCTTCTGTCATCCCTCCCTTCTCTTGTCTCCATCTTCTCTTTTCTCCTGTAGGGCCAGATGACTTTCTATTCCTCATTAACTGTATGCCTTCTTTCCTAGTAGCAACAACAATACTAAGCAGTTGTTCCTAAAACTTTGAGTTCCAAATTCTCCCCATCCCTCCCTCCCCACCCATTCCCTTTGGGAAGGCAGGCAATTCCATATAGGTCATTTCTGTGTAGTTTTGCAAATGACTTCCCTGATAGTCATGTTGTGTAAGACTAACTGAATTACCCTCCCTCCTAACCTGCCCCTCATTGTTTCTCTTCTGTCTTTTGATCTTGTCCCTCCCCGAGTGTTGACTTCAAATTGCTCCCTCCTCCCTTTGCCCTCCCTTCCATCACGCCCCCCTTGCTTATCTCCTTCTCCCCCACTTTCTTATACTGTAAGATAGGTTTTCATACCAAAATGAGTATGCATTTTATTCCTTCCTTTAGTCAAATGTGATGAGGGTAAACTTCTTGTTTTTTGTTTTTTTTTTTTGTTTTTCCTCAGCTCTCCTCTTTTTCCATCCACTAAAAAGTCTCCTACTTGCCTCTTAATTGACATATAATTACCTGATTCTATTTCACCCTCTTTCCTCCCACTACATTTCTTTCTCACCATTTACCTTAATTTCTTTTAAGATATGGTCCCATCCTATTCAATTCAATCTGTGCTCTCTGTATGTGTGTGCATGTGTGTATGTGTGTGTGCGTGCATGCGTGTACATGTGTGTGTATGGACCCACCAACTACCCAGATACTGAAAAGTTTTAAGAGTTACAAATATTGTCTTTCCATGTAGGAATGTAAACAGTTCACTTCTGGTAAGTCCCTTCTGACTTCTCTTTGCTGTTTACTTTTTCATGCTTCTTCTCATTCTTGTGTTTGAAAGTCAAATTTTCTTTTCAGCTCTGTTCTTTTCATCAAGAATGCTTGAAAGTCCTCTGTTTCATTGAAAGACCATATTTTCCCCTGAAGTATTATACTCAGTTTAGCTGGGTAGGTGATTCTTGGTTTGAGTCCTAGTTCCTTTGACTTCTGGAATATCGTATTCCACGCCCTTCGATCCCTTAATGTAGAAGCTGCTAGATCTTGAGTTATCCTGATTTTATTTCCACAATACTGGAGTTGTTTCTTTCTAGCTGCTTGTAAGATTTTCTCCTTGACCTGGGAGTTCTGGAATTTGGCCACAATGTTCCTAGGAGTTTCTCTTTTTGGATCTCTTTCAGGTGGTGATCGATGGATTCTTTCAATACTTATTTTGCCCTCTGGTTGTAGAATGTCAGGGCAGTTTTCCTCGATAATTTCATGAAAGATGATATCTAGGCTCTTTTTTTGATCATGACTTTTAGGTAGTCCCATAATTTTTAAATTGTCTCTCCTGGATCTATTTTCCAGGTCAGTTGTTTTTCCCATGAGATTCTCATTCTCTTCCATTTTTTCATTCTTTTGGTTTTGTTTGGTGATTTCTTGGTTTCTCGTAAAGTCATTAGACTCCATCTGTTCCATTCTAATTTTGAGAGAACTATTATCTTCAGTGAGCTTTTGAACCTCTTTTTCCGTTTGGCTCATTCTGCTTTTGAAAGCATTCTTCTCCTCATTGGCTTTTTGAACCTCTTTTGCCAATTGAGTGAGCCTATTTTTCAAGGTGTTATTTTCCTCAGCATTTTTTTGGGTCTCCTTTACCAAGGTAGTGACCCGTTTTTCATACTTTTCTTGCATCTCTCTCATTTCTCTTCCCAGTTTTTCCTCCACCTGTCTAACTTGCTTTTCAAAATCCTTTTTGAGCTCTTCCAAGGCCTGAGCTCACCCGACATCCCCCTGGGGTGTCTGGGGTGCTGAGGCCCCGCCGTCCACGTCTTTCCCTCATGGCAAGAATATGTCCTCATCAGATCCGAAAGTCGGGATCTTTTGCATCTGTTCAAAAAAACTCTCTATAGTCTTATTTTTCTTCCCTTTTCTAGGCATTTTCCCAGCCAGTTACTTGACTTCTGAGATTCCTGTCCACCCCCGCCTAGATCCGCCCAGCCAGTGCTTGAGGTCTGAGGTTCAAATGGGCTTTCCACAGCAAGCTTTAGTTCAGGTGCTGGGGTGGGGGCGGGGCCGCCTCCCAGGCTCAGTTCCCTCAGGGGCTTTATGCAGAGACCTTCAGTAATGGAGCGGGTGGGGCCGGGCTGGCTCCCAGGCTCAGCTCCCTCAGGTTGTTTACGCAGAGACCTTTGGTAATGAAGATCCTGCTGCTGGGGAAGTCCCAGGCCACAGCTGCTGCTGCCTCCGCGCTTCCTGACCCCGTCTCTGCCGCAGCTGCTTCCTCCCGAGGGGTCCCGAGTCACGGAGACACTCCACTCCCCTCCTCCAGCCCAGCTGTCTCTCTCTCACTGACCTGTAGCTTCTGTGGGCGGAGGGACTTTCCCGGCTGCCGGAGCTTTCGTCCCTGAAGCCTGCTCGGATCAGCTTCTCTGGGGCCGCAGCCAGGGCAGCGCTGGGGTGGGGTCCGCTTTCTGGGTTGCGATGGACCCTGGGGACGGCCCTCCAGGGCTCTCTGGAACGGAAATCTCTTCCACTCTGTTTCTGCACCCCCTGCAGTGATCTGGAACTTATGGGGAGCTCTTCTTACATTAATTCTATGGGCTGTGGGTTCGGAGCTCGCAAACATGCGTCTTTCTACTCCGCCATCTTGACTCCGCCCCCGTGAACAGTCTATTTTTTAATCAAAATAAGGCAAAAAGAAATGATGATGATTTCTGGTTAATCAATAAGCATTTATTAAGTGTCTACTGTGTTCCAGGCAGTGTGCTAAGCATGTTGTTGTGTTTGTTGTCCAGTTGTGCCTGACCTCTTGTGGGATTTTTCTTGGTAAAGATACTGGAGTGGTTTGTCATTTCCTTCTCATTTTATAGATGAGGAACTGAGGGAAACAGGTTAAGTGAATTGCCTATGTCATAGAGTTAGAAAGTGTCTGAAAGTGGATTTGAACTCAGGTCTTCCTGACATCAGACCCAGAATTCTATATGGCACCTAGCTGCACTAGGGGTACAAAAAAGGGCAAAAGACAGTCCCTGTTCACAATCTAATGGGGGAGATAACATGCAAATTACTAGGTACAAAGAGGTGATATATATATATATATATAATATATATATATATATATATATGATAGGAAATAATCAACAGAAGAAGGCACTAGAATTAAGAGAGATTGAGAAGGGCTTCCTGTAGAAGACAGCATCTTAAAGTTGAAGGAAGCCAAGGAGGCCAGAAGGAAGGGCACTTACTGATGTGGGGGAGAGTCAGTGAAAAGGTTTGGAGCTGAAATGGAGTGTCTTATTTTAGGACCATTAAAGAGACCAGTGTCACTGGATTGAAGAACACATAGTTGAGGCTGAAAGATGGGGAGAGGAGCTAGCTTACAATGAACTTTGACAAAAAACCAGGATTTTATGTTTGATCCTGTAGGTGATAGGGAGCTGTTAGAGTTGACTGAGGAGGAAGGTGACATGTTTAGACCTGTAATTTGGAAAATCATTTTGCCAGCTGGAGGATGGATTTGAGTAGGAGAGACTTGTGACAGACAGACCATCCATGAAGAAATGAGGGTGACAGTATCAGAGGAGAGCAGTGGGCATATTGGAAAGATGTTGCCTTGGCAACAGATTGGAGATTTTAGACACACACCCACTAGAGGGAGGGAGGCAGGGAAGAAGAGAGAGAGAGAGAGAGAGAGAGAGAGAGAGAGAGAGAGAGAGAGAGAGAGAGAGAGAGAGAGGAGAGAGAGAGAGAGAGAGAGAGAGAGAGAGAGAGAGAGAGAGAGAAAGGGGGAGAGGGGGAAAGGGGGGGGGGGAGAGGGAGAGGGGGGAGAGAGGGAGAGAGAGGGAGAGAGAGGAGAGAGTTGAGGGTTGAGGATGATATCAATTTCTGAACTTGTAGGAGGGGATTGGATGGGTTGTAGATACCTCAGGAGAAATAGGGAAATTCACAAGGGGGTGAAAGGTTTTGGGTAAAAGATAATGAGTTCAGTTTTGGACAGGTTAAGTTGTAGATGTTTATAGGACTTCCAGTTTGAAATGCTTAATAGACAGAGAGGTTATGAGTGCAGATGGATATCTCTATCAATAGATAAGCAAATAGATATTTGCATTTTTATATGGTAATGAGAGGCACTATGTCTTAGTCATTTAAACCCCTTCTTGCTAAATGTTTATTTATAGTCAGACTAACCATGTGAAACCTTTATATACTTTGTATTGGACTTGTAGGTGAGAAATTTTCTTTTATAGTGTTGGAATATGAGAAATGAACTTTTTAAATTTAAAAGTTTTATACAAATTTATTGATATTTTTATATCACTAATATTTCTCACTGTATTCCTCTTTCACCCCTCCCAGAGAGTCATATCGTATAAATACATATCGTATAAATAAAGTTTGAAGGAAGAAAGCAAGAAAACAAATTCAGCAAAAATCTGACATTGCATGCAGTTTAGCACGCCTATGGTATTCCATTTCTTCAAAGGAGTGTGTGTGGGGAAGAGTTTTCTTCTCATATCTCTTCCTTGGCACCAATTATATTCTTTTAGGGATCCTTATAAGCCCACAGCATTCAAACTTTGTTGTTCTGTGGTTTCTTCCATTTACATTGCTGTAGTTGCTGTTACGCAGTTTTCTACTTCTGCTTACTTCACTTTGTATCAGTTAAGATAAGTCTTTCTAGGCTTCTCAGTACTCATGACATTCATCTTTTTCTTGGAGCATATAATATTCCATTATATTAACATGCCCTGATTTTTCAGTCATTTTTCAATAAATGAATATCTATTTGGTTTTAAATTCTTTGCTATTGCCAAAAGTGTTGCTTAAATATTTTGGTGTACATGAGTCCTTTCTTTTTGTCATTGGGCTTCTTGAGACCAGCAGTGAACTCTCTGGTGGGTAACAGAGTATGGACATTTGTTTTCCAGATTGCTTTTTATAACGGTTGTACGAATTCACAACTACTAGCTATGCATTGGTGTAGCCACATTTCTAACATTTACTATTCCAGTCTTTTGTCATTTTGCTAGCTTGCTGGATATTTAGTGAAACCTCAGTTGAAGTGTTGTTTTTGAAGTTTATTGAAAGAGTTAGCTTAGGCATAAGCAAGTTTTTTTTGTTTTGGAGGAGGGAAGAGATGAGGTAATTGGGGTTGCCCAAGGTCACACAGCTAGTAAGTGTCAAGAGTCTGAGGCCAGATTTGAACTCAGGTCCTCTGGACTCCAGGGCCAGTGCTCTACTCACTGCACCACCTAGCTGCCCCAGGCATAAGCAAGTGGTTAAGAGAAAGGAGAATTATTTTTGGAGGGAGCATATTCTTATAATAGTACTTTTTGAAGAGCTATAGTACCATATGCTAGTCTCTTGTGTTCTGCTTAAATATTTGCATTATTTCACTAATACATATAAACACAGTGCAACAGACAAAACCATTGGTAATTATTTATTGTCTCAATGAGGTCCCTGATAGAATACATTTGTGTAGCTTGTGAACTGGAGGGAGGTCTTTGAGTAGCCCTTTGCACATTAGAACAAGTTAGATGATTAACTGGGAGAACCCAAACCTGAGAAATAGAGATGTCAGATAGAACGAAGCAAAAGGATAAAGAAAAGAAGCAAAGTATGATATTGGAAAGTCCTTGATGGAGAGGTAGATGGTGGAGGTAATTGCTGAATGGAACACAGAGGCCCAAATAAATCACTTTTAGTGGTGGTGAGGAAGAGGCACGGTCTACTCTTCTCCAAGACTTCTGATTCAATCGGATCTTGGGTCTGGATCCAGAAAGGGGATTAGACATCATCTAATCTAACCTCATTTTACAAATGAGACACAGAAGGCCTAGAAAGATCAAGTTACTTGCTCAAGGTTATAACAGGGATGCTGGCCATACTCAAGTATCAGAGGCAAGATTTAACCTCTGACTCCAAACCTAGTGGACTTTCCATTATACCACACTTTTATTTGGTGGTTAATGCCTTGTGGAATTGATAAAAAGTCATTATACAGCACAGATTTGTTCATTTGGACTACATGACCCCCACATGTATATTCAGAGGATCAGAACTGCTATTTACTGACCACTTTGCTAAAATATAGAACAATTCTCATGGATTCTGTTTTGAGATTTTCTGTTTATTTTACTCTTTTGGTCTTAAGGAAAGTCAAAAATTTATGGGGTAAAAATAATATTTCTCTTGGTGAAAACAAGGAGAAATGATAACTCTTGTACACTCACCTGCCTCTCCTCAAAAAGGTGAACATGCAGAAACACAATTGAATTTTGTTTCACAGTCATTTATTAAGGGCAGATCACTGGGCTAAAAAAGGCACTGAGAAAGATATCTTACATTTATATGGGACTTAACTGTTTGCCAGGCATGATGCTAAGTGCTTTGTAATTATTTTTTAATTTCATCTTCATAACCACCCTGAGAATAGTTGCTGTCATTTTATGGTTAAAGAAACTGAGGCAACAGAGGTCAAATGCCTTGTGGATTTAAACTCAGGTCTCCCTGACTCCAGGCCTGGAGCTCTATCCACTGCGCTTCTCTGCTTCCTGCTAAGATAAGATATGATTTCAGATTTCATGGACCATTAAGTCTAGTAGAGACATCTTAAATATAGATAAGGTGGTGGTCGTTTGGTTGTTCAGTCATGTCTGAATCTTTGTGACCTCATGGACCATAACTGTCTTTGGGATTTTCTTTTTTTGGTGGTCTGCCATTTCCTTTTCCAGGTGACAAGGCACTATTAGACAAAATGCCTTATGGTGTATATAATTTTATTCCCTAAAGGAGAAATATTTAGATATAAGCTTCTTAAGGGCAGGGACCAATTTTCTCCCTTCCTTCCTTCCTTCCTTCCTTCCTTCCTTCCTTCCTTCCTTCCTTCCTTCCTTCCTTCCTTCCTTCCTTCCTTCCTTCCTTTTCCTTCCTTCCTTCCTTCCTTCCTTCCTTCCTTCCTTCCTTCCTTCCTTCCTTCCTTCCTTCCTTCCTTCCTTCCTTCCTTCCTTCCTTCCTTCCTTCCTTCCTTCCTTCCTTCCTTCCTTCTCTCCTTCCTTCCTTCCTCCTTCCTTCCTTCCTTCTTTCCTTCCTTCCTTCCTTTCATTTTTTTTGGGTATCACCAACACCTAGCATTGGGCCTTGAATATAGGAGATACTTAATGCTTGTGAGATTGGATGACTTTTGGGTTTTGATTTGCATGAAAATAGGTTTTTGTGTTTGGACATCTGTTGGAATTTTCCTTATTAAGTGATGAAGCTATTCCAGGAGAAGGAATATGACATAGCTTTGTGTGTATATGTTGTTGTATTTACACATTTATATGTAATCTATGAATACATGCACATGAGCATACACATACATGTTGTCCCTGTACATAATTCACACAAGCATATGTGTCAAGAAGTAGGACGTGTATATGTATATATGTATGTATATACACACACACATATATGTCACAGTTATCCTGATATATAACATTGTACAATATACCTTATGTGTATGGCATGGAAAAAATATAATAAGTATTGCTTAAAACTGCACTGACTTTTTGGGACACCCGTGTATTTACATATGTGTGTGTTTCCATTTAAAAATTCGGTTAAGGAAATGACCACATCTCTTTTGATTTCTTAGAGGCCAGCAGAAATAATAGATGAGGAAGAAGGTGGAGGGAAAGAAAATGAAGATATAGAAGAAGAGAAGGAAGAAGAGAAAGAAGATTTATCAGAAGTAAATGGTGATGTTGAAGAAAAGGAAGTGGAAGGAAATCCTGAACAGGAGAACATTGATCCTCCTAGAGTAAATGGTGGAAAAAATGAAGAAAATGGTGAGGAACTGGATGAGGTTAACAACGATGAGCATCAGCCAGAGAAAGAGGAAGAGATAACATCAGCAAAAGGTGAAGGTGATGGTGACGGTCCAAAGAAGGTATTAGTTTTGCACTTTTTTTATATGTTTGTGGGTATGTCATGGGAGCTACAAAAGAAGACAGGGGCACTGCCCTCAAGGAGCTTACAAACTTCTTTGGCTACTCTCTTTTAATGGTGGTGAACCTGATTTGTGTCCACAGAAATAGTACCTGCTTAGCAAGTCGAATTTCTATAGATGATAAATTAGAGGGGAATTATTTATTTAGCCAGAAAAAACTTGACTTTGCCAAAGAATTCATAATAAGTATCATTTAAATTTTTACAGAATAGGTAGGGGTCCAAGGGCATTTGAAAGTTGAACTGAATTTATATTTCTCTATACATACATGCATACATACATATATATACACATACATCTATGTCTATATATATCATTTACATCTACATATACACATGTAGACTCTCAATCACATTTAAATGGAAAAAAGTAGAGAAAATATAGCATTAACAATAATATTTATTGAGTTATCATTATAAACAAGTCATTATGCATACAAATGTCACATACTAAACAACTTGGAGGAGATTCAAAGAAATTGAAGACACAGTTCCTACTCTCTAAGAGCTTACTGTCTAGTTGAGGAGAATAGGACCTATAGATACTTAAAGATGACTAACAGTAGAGTGGGGCCTGCAATATACAGTATAAGAATATATATACATATATGTAAATATAAAAGTATGTTTATATATACACTCTATATCTGCGGGGCAGTGCAGTACAGTGAGTAGAGGGCCAGCCTTGGAGTCTGAAAGACAAAGTTCAAGACCTGTCATTGACTCATGCTATCTGTAGGATGGTGGATTAATTGTCTAGCCCCCAGGAATTTTCTCAGATTATAAATTACAGAGTAGTTGCTGGTCTGCATCATTCCTTACAAAGACTCTGAGATGAAATCACTTGACCCTTCAGTAGGTATCTATATTTATATCTCTTTCTAATCTCTCTAGATATAATTTACACACATGTGAACACACATAAACACACATGCCCCTATACTATATAATAAAAACCAATAAATGTGCCAAGAAGTAGGATCATCAAGTGCTATTTATTATATCAATACATGCTCATTTTCTATTCTGTTCTTATTAAGTAGGGTGGTGGAATACTTATATTCTAAATGGACAAAAATGCAAGGGAATTGCATGTTGGATAGTGTTGGGGCAGGACTGAGGTATTTTGAAAATGGGACTGCAGCATATTTTCCCCTCCCCTTTCCCTAGAAATGTGCGAAATTCAGAAATCTTGAAAGAGAGAATTTTAAAGGGCAGAAAAAAAAATCAGGAAAACTGAGGCTGATAAATAATAAAGAAGAACTGGGTAGGTTGTGGTCGTGAAAAGGAAAGTTGAAGAAGAGAACACCTTGCTTTCAAAACGTGGCATGTCATATGAAAATGAAAGAATAAAAAAGTCAATGAAAAGAGGACTCATGGAAATTTTTTAAAATTAAATTTTGCATAAAGATTTGTTTAAATGGAGTGGTGAATGCTTTGAGTTCCCTGCATCTGTATCCTTGTTTATTATCTATGCAACCTAAAGGGTTAAACAATTTTTTTTTTCACTAGGATGAATCAGATCCTCAAAGACCACCAAGGCCTGAAGTAAAAATCACTAGTCCACAGGAAAATGATAACAATGAACAAAACAAGGAGTACGCTGCTGTGGCATAGATGCTTAAAAATGTGGATTATAAGAAAAATTAACGGTTTCATATGATACTTGAATTCTAAACACTGTTATTTGTGCTTGTTACACATACTGTGGCAATATGGCTGAATACTACCTATAGAGTTTCAAAATTACAATGAAGGGTGGAAAGGATAGTCATATTAATGTCTATTTCCCCAGTTGGTGTTTTTTTAAAAAACCATCTAAAAGAGTTAAATGTAAGAAATTTGGGTGGAGCTTGTCTTGGAAGAAAACTAACTCTTCCTTTCTCCTTTGGGATAGGGTAATCATCATATCTGGATAAATTTTCATGTGCCTCCACTTTAGAATTTTAGTAGTAAGATTGTTAGATGACAGAATATTTTAAAAAGTCTTATTTTAAAAGGCACAGAATATTTTGTGAATTTTAACAGAAAATGTATATAATATTCCTTAGGAAAATAAACTTTAGAAAGTATGAATTACAATTCATTTTTAGATTTATAATTTCAAGACATCATTAAAATCAAGTATTCTTTCATTTCCTTCCTTCCTCTTTAGCCAAAGCCTTTATTTACCTTTCTGATGTACTAAGCCAAGATGTTTATTTTGCAAGTAGGAGACTTACTTATCAGAGTATTATAAGTGTCATATCATACCATATCATATCAATAGGCCTTATCCTTATGGCCCTTCAGGTTTTAAAACCTTATAGGTTAAATGTTACCTAGTATAAAAGCTATGAGGATTTGGAATTAAGAGTGAAAATCCAATTATTTAATTCATCCATCTACATTATTTTCATTATCATTTGATCTGTGGAAATTTTATTCATCTGGTAGAATTTTTATTCCGCTAGCCCTTATCAATCTTTCTCCTACCTCTTGTTTCAGGTTCTCAATTATCTGCATGTTAGAAACAAAGTTTCCCACAAAATACAGATTCTCAGAAAATCAAGGGAAAAGACAAAGAAGGTATAAAAAAATATTTTTTCCACCACCTAGTTTCATTAGATTTGCTGTATAGTTCCCATTGGAAGAATAAAATCTGACAGCTATAAGGGACCTTAGAGTTTATTTGGTCCAACCCCTTTATATTTCAGGTGAGGAATTTGTGGCAAAGAGTGGAAAAATGGCTTTCTAAAGATTGCATGACTAGTTAGTGACAGGACTAGAAAACAAAATCTGCTGACTTCCTAGTATACTGTATTGAGCCTAATTGCTTTATGTCTCAGCTTATTTTCACAAATGGATCAATTATAGTTTCAAGTAAAAAAAGGAAAGCAACTTTTCTATTTTATTTATGAGTAATACTTGCTACTTTAAATCTTCAAAATATCAAACTGTTAAGAGAAAATTTTGAGGGGGAAATGCTAGAATAAAACTTATTTCTGATTAACCTCTCACTTTAACTTTTGTTTTGTTAGTAACTAAATGTGAAATAATCAGAAATTGTAGAGTCCAATTGACCTCAAGATTGCATTTACTTTGGTAGATATTTCAAAAATATATTGACATTTGTTTTTTGAATGACTAAGGAATAATGCTACTGTGCTAATAGAAATAATGGATTTTTTCATATGAATATTTTAATTAATTAGACATAGGCAATAAACAAGACTTTACTTCTTGGATACAACTATTGTTACATCTATTGCATCTTATGGTTGCAAGTGCCTTTAATTAGTTAAATAGTAAATCTTTCATTCATTCATTCAGTCAATGTACTAGGCATGAAAGGAGATATAAAAACTAGGTAAGACACTTATGAAGCTTATCTCCTTATGCAGCTTAGGGTAAGAAACAAACACAGATAACCACAATACATAATATTACATGGATCCATACCTTTAAATAGTTTCAAAGGAAAATGCTGTGTAAACTCTGGGGATGAAGAGATGAATAGAAAGGTGGGGGATGCCAGATTGTGGAGGATCTTGAATGACAGGCATAGGAATTTCAACTTTAATCAGTAGACAGTAGGAGGCCTCTAAAGATGATCAGGTCTCTGTGTCAAAAAGATTATTCTTCTATTAGTATAAAGGATAGATTGTAGGATGGAGGAAGGATGAAGGCTGGAAGATCTGCCAGTAGTCCTTTGTAATAGCACTTTAGGATGGTAATGGGGGATCTTTTTTATGGGGATGTGGGTAGAAATAGAGTAGGGAATAAGTGAGGGCAATGTTGTGGGGGGAAGAATCCACAGAATCTAGATTTTATGAGAGTTGAGGGAGAGACAAGATAAGGCTTGTTAAGACCTCCAAGTTCAATAATTAGTTGAAATTAAATTTGTTGATATACATCACAAAAATTTAACAAAGGTATGTTTTCCCAAGTAGCTGTTTTCATATTTTCTATAAATAATAAATACAATAAAACTCTAATGAATTTAGCAGTATTAGAAAGATATGAGGATATAAGGCCATGCTATTTTGGGAAGAAATAGGTTCTTAAAATATTTTTCTGAGATAAAATATAAACATATACTTTCTGTTTGGTCTTTAAAAAACTAAATAAGATTGGGCAATAAACCTACATTCCTAGCAAACTAAATAAGATGGTAATAGGCTGAAATTCTATACCATTACTGATGTTTGAGGTTTTTAAAAAATTTCATCTAATTGAATGAAATCAAATGTCAAAATTTAGACTTGTTAGTAAGCTAATGCTTTGTCAAAACCTTTCACCCCCTCCAGTAATTTCTCCTTATTCCTTTCCCACTGTTACCTAGTTTAAGCAATTGGGGGATCATTTCAATGAAATAGAAATTGATGTTTTTCATGGAAAATAATTACATTAGGTATCCTAAGTACATAGTAACCTACAGGGATCTTTAGAACCCACAATTACTGAAGTGTAATGTTGAATAAAGCACCAAAATTTTCCCTAATCAGTGCGTATTTTATCTGCTAACAAGACATAATCATGACCTACCTTAAGAGGAGGGATGAAGAGCAACTGTATTGTATTTTAAACACTTTAAAATATGTATATATCTATATATACCTATACACTACATATATATATATATATATATATATATATATATTATTCATAAAATGTCTTACCATGGAGAAAATCTCTCCCATGTGAATGAAAAAAATGTTCATCACTTGGTGACGATTTAAAATAGGCTGTCAAAAGTTAATTCTCCTCCAAAAGATAAACTTTTCACCCTGTGGGAAGAGTTCATTCCCTTAGATCTACAATCTGGATCAGTCTTACTGACAGTTTTGGGTACCGTTTGTATTTGTGTGGGACAAAATCTAGACTCCTGTATTTGTCTCCGGTAGGTTCTTGTGTATTGTTTTAAAAAGGAGTTTACTATTAATAACTGACAACAGAGAGATTTCTTGATACTTAGGAGTCAAACCTATAGTCAGAATAACTACCGTGGTCCAAGTATTTGGGCATCTATGTGGGTTCATCTGCATAGCTAACTGCCTTTTTCCTTTATTTTGTACCTTGTGATTTTTAGTCTGACACAAAGCTTACGTCAAACTAAATTTGATTCAAGATAGTAAATAACTTTACTGCATTTTGAACTTTGAACATGAACTTATACAATCAAGTAAAGCCAGATTTTGTCACATTTTTATTCATTCAAATAATTAAACTATACCTCCAGATTTTTTCTACTTATTGCCTGTTTATGACTTTTAAAATATAATAACTGTGGTCATGAAATGGCATTATATTTTTTAATGAGAATTGTCTTTACTCTAAGTTGCACTGTATTGATTCCTGCCATTTTCTAGTTCCTGAAAGTCGTTGTTGGCATTAAATGGCACCATGTATATACAATGTCATCCCAGTCACACCCCATGGAAGTCAGGTATATCTGAAACCTCATTAATGGGAACTAATGTTCTAAAATTTTTATGAATTAACTGGCTCAGCACACAGCAAGTGAGTCAATGTCCTGAAATCTTGTATGTGCATCTGAAACAGCCTGAAATATTGACAGCTTATTTTTTCAGTGCTTTAATTTTGTAAAGCCCTTTCCTCACAACAATCTAATGATATAGGTAGTGCAATTATCATTCCCATTTAATGTATGAGGAAATTGAAGCACAGAAAAGTTATGGGACTTAGGGTCATAAAACTGGAACCCAGAGATCTTGACTCTTAAGACCAATGATCTTCCTCTATTGAAGTTTGTGTGTATATACACATATACACACATACATATACATACATGTACTCCATACACACATGTGCACACATGTATACATATATACAGAGTTTGTCAATTACATATAAATATAAAATATATATGTGTGTATATATTATATTTAAAGTTGATAGCTTAAAAAAGTGAGATGTCATTTTGGCTGAAAATATTCTAGTTTTCTGCAATGTATTCAAGTGAGGGGCTACTTCAGTATAACTGATGATCCTTTGAAACTATTCATATATTATTAATTCACCTTTATTCTTTTGCATAGTAATTAGGCAAAGTAGGGCTACAGTAGATTAACTGTTCAACCAGAAGCATCAACTCTAAATTGTTGCCAACATGAATGGAGCTACAAATACCTATCTGTGTTGTACATAAAGGTTTGTAGAGAGGTATAGAAACGTCATCTCTCTAAAAAGTGTATGCACACATACTTTAGAATAAAGGTCACTATGTACAAAGACCTTATAAGGGAAAGACTGAATTATTTGGATGTGGGAGAAAACATTAGAAAGGATGTTGAGATAGGGTAGGTATCCTCGGCATTGATGTGGGTCATGGTGCTTTAATGGCTTCCAGAGATATTAACAAATACTTAATATGTTTTTCAAAGTATGGAAGCTATCAAAGATTTTATTTTTTGGAAAGATTTTATTTTAGGAAGGATGTTGAAGAGATAGTTTTAAAGGAGATGTCATATAATGAATGTCTCCAAGAAATATAGATCTTAAGTTAACCTGCATTTCTGAAGTGACTCCAGAGCACAGTTCTTTCTCATTAACCTTAAACCTTATTTATATGCTTTTAACTGGGACAGTATCTTATATAGATAGTACTATTATCTTGCTTGTCTTTTACAGACCTGGTTTATAGAGTGTATTGTTTGCATTATGTATTTTTCATGAATTTTGCTTAAATTTCAATTCAAAGAAAAATGGAATCCTAGAATTGGAAATGGGTCTTAGCGATCATGTAGTTCAGCCTACTGTGTGATATTAGAATCCCCTGTAATAAATATGAGTTCATCATCTTATTTTTGTTTGAATGCCTCCAGTGATGAGAAACTCACTACCTCACAAGGAAGTACAGTTTATTTTCGGACAGGGCCAATTGTTAGAAAGGTCTTTGTCATGTTGAGCTGAAATTTGGCTCCCCCAAACTCTAAGCCTTCTTTGGGTTTTATTTTATTCTCTGGACCTATGGAGAATTCTTGATATTTGATGAACAGCCCTTATCATCGTGGTTGCTGTTCTCTAAAGATGCTTCATTTTCCAGTTTTTGATTTCCCTCTTTAAAATATGGCACCTAGAACTGAACATGATAGTGAAAGATGCAATCAGATCTGAGCCCTTTGATAACAAATAACCAGGTGCATCAAAATAGTACACAAAGCACAGAGGAGGTCCAGGGAACTTCACCAAAACAAAGAAAATTAAAGTTGGAAGTTAGAGATCATCAGTCATGAGTTCTTCACACTTTTTTTGGTCATGGATCCCTTTAGCCATGTGATAAAATCTATGGGTCTCTTAGAACAGTGTTTTTAAAGGCATAAAGTAAAATACATAGGTTTGCAAAGGAAACCATTTATATTGAAAAGAACTATCAAAAACTTAAAAAAAAAAACAACCAAATTCAAGGACCCCAGTTTAAGAACTCCTGATCTAGTCCAATTTCATCATTTCCCAGGGGATGAAACTGAGGACTAAGAGGTTAAGTGATATGTACATGGCCATGTAACAAGTAAGTAGTAGCAGAGCCAAGACTCAAACCTTGGTGTGTTCTCCTTACCTAGGCTTCTCTCTATATTATACTGCTTATTTACTAAAATGAATGGCTCAATAATCTTTATTCCTTACACAAACATAACTTCTCACTGATATTTTGCCTTTTAAAAATACTTTCCATATGTCTAGCAGTTTATTTTGGAATCATATTTATGAACTTCCTAATATGAACATCTTTGATAGTACTGTGAAGCCTTCCAGATAGTGGAAACCAATTAGTCTAGCCTTTGGGATGAGGCATATGTTATTATAGGGGAATCCTAAAAAAAATTAAAAATCATGCGAGGTAAATATGGAGGCTTCCTTGACTTTAGCCAGAAAAGACTTGAGTTGATTTTGGATTTGTGGTTGTGAAAGATCTCAGAAGTTCATCAGGTGTCCTCTCTTCTTTTTAAGAAGTTGAAACATTTATTGAAGTTGGCCGTTACAATCACCTTTCTGTATGTAACATGTATATGAGAGGAGGAATGACTGATGTGACTTTTCAAAAGAAAGGAACAAGTCCAAATTCTTTTAATTTTTTTCAGTAATATATTGTTGACTGTTGTTTAGTTGGAAGTATGCTGTTGGTTAATTTCATTGTAATTCATTATGTTGACAAATATTTTTTTGTTGTTCTGAAAAATTGTTGCTCAAGTTTTGGTAAGATTACAAAAATTTAAGTTGGGTCATTTGTTTTATCTTAGAATTCTGGAAAATGCTGATTTTTACAATATAAAAATTGACTATTTCTCTTGAATAAATGGATGCTGTTTTATGCAATTATAGAAATGTATTTTGATGACTCATTGTTTAGGTACATGGAATTGTGTTACTATTATTTTGTATTTTATTCCTCCACATGAAAATTTCAACAATTATAATAAATGCCACTGGACTTAAACCCTATAGAAGCTTGACTCATGATAAAGAATCTTAAGTGATTATACAACAATGTTGAGAAGTTCCATTAGGTATACATGAAGTTGTGGTTTTTATAGCTTGCACCAACTTTATAAATGCTCATTTAGTTCATAAAACATGTATAACTTTGTACCAAAATAAATCTTTTTGCTTTTTCTTTTCATGAAGGTCCAAATTTATAGACACTAGAGGGTAGGATTTTAGCTATAATCCAAGGAATTAAGTAAAGAATGTTATATAGGACTGTCCCTCAATAGACTTATGCTGAAAACGCATATTATGGAACCATGCAGAAAGAATACATCTGGAATTTTGGCAGCATGTTAATATTTCTGGAGGCTTGCTATAAATCTTCCATTAAATGGGCTTTGTGCTACTGTAGTTTTCACTGAATTAAAGTTTTTTTTTGTTTTTTTTTGCTTTATATTCTGTTTTAAAAGCAAATACCATGAGGCAGAGCTGATAGCCCTTTTGGTATTTAATTACCATAGATGAACAACTCTGAGACCATGACTAAGGAGTTTGTTAAAGTATATTTTACACACATGAACAAAATCCATTGGTTTTTTCCCCCACTCTATTAGGTTGAAAAAGTAATCCTTGACAATAAAGAAAATATCTTAGTTTACCAGATTTTATCTGTATACTAGATTCTTAAGCATTGTTACATATTCTACAACCAAAATTATTATAATTCATATATTGTATTGTAAAATGATAGTGTTTTTATTATGACATTTATTTATGGAAATAAACATATAGCTTTGCTTCAGAGTTTTGTGTGTTTTTCTTTCCTTCTCCCATGAGGATCTTAATTTCCTGTCTCTAAATAACCCTCTCAAAGAAGCTATGATCTTGGCTTTGGCTGAAAGTGCCAAAGATGGATGACTTATCCTTGCTTCCATTTTTATTTGTAATTCATCAAACTTAGTGGTCTAATCATAATGAATCATATGAATAGTTTTTCTATCAATCAATCTGGCAATCAAAAGCATTTATTAAGTGCCAACTATGTGCCAGGAACTACCTTAGGGACTCAAGATAGAAATGTTACAGACAATCTCTACCCAAGAAGAAGCTTACCTTTTTCTAGAGTGATTCTTCATGCTCTATTTCACCGCTTCTCCTAATACACAGTGATATGAAGGACATTAATAACGGAATAAAACAGCAAAGTCTTCTTGAAGAAAATGGCACTGGAATTGAACCTTGAAGGGAGTTAGGGCTTTAATTGAAACCCACCCTTGCCTCCTCATACCATTGTACTCCTGTCTATATCCTTCCAAAAATCCACAGTGTTGTGAGTCCACACAACTTCCTGCATATTGCTTGACCTGATGGGGGGTGCCAGTGGTACGAGTGGGCTGTTCATCTATTGTCTCTCAGTTTTGATATGTGACTGAGCCAATGACCTTTCCAGTTGTATATCTCTGCTATGATGCATTTCTGATATATTTACATGATATGGATTTTGGTGCATAATTCTTTATTAGTGAGATTCCTAAACACCTTTATGTTCACTGTGCTTCTCTCCTGCTTTTTTTGGGTGACCTTCAAGTCTAATTATAATATTAGAAAAAGTAAATTTATGATCATCTAACTCTTAAGATATCGCCAAAGAGATAACACTTTCAGATATCACCTTCCACAACAAATTGGATTCTCAATACAGCAAATAAACATTAGACTTGGGTCTAAGCCTAGAAGGAAATCAGGGAAGAGGAGAGAATGTGTTCCAGTTGTGGTAAACAGTTTCCACAGATTCGTGGAAGTGGAGGAAGTTAGAAAGAGATGAGAAATAGCTAATCACTTAATCTGGCCAAAATGTAAGTTACATGATGAATGAATGAATGACAGAATTTAATAAGCACTTACTGTGTACAAAGTACTGTTATAGGGGTAATGTGAAAGACAAGAAAGATAGGTTGGAACCATATGTACAAAGTCTTAAATGCCAGGCTGTTGAGCCCTACATTGTATTCCACAGATAATATTGTTCAGTCATTTTTCAGTTATGGCTGATGCTTCATGACCCATTTTGGGGCTTTCTGGAATGGTTTGCAATTTTCTTTTCCAGCTCATTTTACAGATGAGGAAACCAAGGCAAACAGGGTTAAGTAACTTGCCCAGGGTTAGACAGCTAGTAAGTGTTGAAGCTTTTTCAAATGTTAAGATTTTAACTCAGGAAGATTAGTTTTCCTGACTGCCGACCTGGCACTCTAGATTATAAAGGAAACTAAATAAATTATGATTATCAAAATATTTTAAAAATAAGTTTATAAACCTCATGTTAGAATCCCTCTCCTTCACAGTCTTCCTACTACCCCTCTTTAACGACCTAGATATTTTGTTTGAAATAAATATGCTTCATAGTAGATGAAATGGTAAATCATTCTTACTGGCATAACTAAATTTGAGGAAGAAGACATTTCTCCATTAGATCATAGAAAACAGGGCCAAGACAGGGTTTATTGAAAGTGGTAAGATTTGTTATATACCATGTTTTCTTGAGGTTTTAGTTATGGTGATGTTCCACTATAATTAATTTAAAAAAACCCTTCATTTTATTGGGTAGCTTCCGTAGAATGTACAGAAGGGAAGGGAATGAGCATTTATATAACATCCACAATGTGCCAGACACTAAGCACTTTTACAGATATACCTCATTTTGATCATCACACCAACCCTGTGAAAGTAACCCTGGTTATTACCTATTTTTGCAGGTGAATATGGGTATTTTACTCATAGAAGTTTAGAAGATAAAGTTGGGAGAAATCTCAGAGGCCATTTTAGTTTATAGATAAAAAAAAAAAAGAAGCCAAGAGAGATGGAATGAACAACTTGCCCAAATCATTCTGCTAGTACATGGCAGATCAGGGACTTGAGCCCATGGTCTTTTGATTCTTTAGATGGAATTGTCTTTTTTGGCCATATCACTTCTGCACCTGAATGTTATTTTATGTATTTAAGAACTCAGAAATTAAAAAAATAGGCATTGATAGGTAAACTATTAGTTTCCTAACTATTTGTATTTTAAATATTATTCCTTTCTGGATGATCTTCCCCTTCTTCTCAATCTATTTTTATCACCCTGGGTAAGATGCATTTTGAGGAATAGAAATACTAAAAATCATGCTTGAAAATCCTCTCAGATAAATGCTAAGATCCTTGAGAGTTAAGGCTTTGAGAATTTTTTTTGATGATGAATGTTAAGACTTTTGAGATTTAAGACTTTAAGAGGTTTTTTTTTTTTTGGATGATGAGAGCTCTCATGAGAGCTCATGAGAAAAGAATATTGCCAGTTTCCACTTTCTTTGTCCATTTCCTTAGGGCCTGATGAATTGTCAGGATGTTTGATTACATATAACAGAACTCGGACTCTTTATAATTTTCTGTCGGAGGGTTGATTATGGTATGTTTTAGTGTGTCAAAGTATTCTCAAACCCCGGATACTTTTCCAGTTGTGATTCACATAGAAAACTGCTGGATTTGACTGCTATAATTTTATGCTACTCTACTAAATATACTCATTTAGTTATCCACATCTAGATTTGCAAGTAAAAGTTGGTTGTTTTGCAATCATGTTTTTCTCATTGACTTAGAAGCTGTCAGGTTGAGCCCATATGGTAAAAATGGGACAGTCAGGATTGTAAAAGCCATCAAATATATGAGTATTGATAATTATCTGTTATGAAGAAACTACTATATAATTCAGTGAACAAGCCATTTGTGCTCTTGGACATTCTAATGGTAGTATGCCAATGAGCTATTTGCAGCCAATGTCACCCAGGCACTGGCCTTGGTAAGCTTAAAAAGTTGTCATTTTCATTATCATCAACAAACATTGATGTAGTGACTGTATCCATGGGGCACTATCCTCAATGCTGCTCCATAGTGATGAGACACTTGGATGATATATCTTGATGCCTTCCAACCTCACTATCTTTGTTCACAGGTAACTCAGTGTCAAGAGACATTGAATCACCAGTGTTGTAGTCAGCCTTTTGCATGTGTGAGTTCCCATTAAGTGTCTGACAGGCAAAGTTTCTAATGCCAAAATAAAATTGAATTGAGGTAATGATTTCCTTTATCCAGGTAAAGAAACCCCGCTTTGGCTCTGACTTCTAGAATGAGCATTCTTCATTTTTTTTTTGCTGGATCCTATCACTCTCCAATCAATATCCTGTCTAATTTTAAAAGGAAGAATTGAAGAAGGTAACTGACATACTTATCTAGAAAATTCAAGATGTTGACAACACTTTCTCAAAAATGTGGTTGCTTGGGAAATCTTGAGGTTACTTGGTTGAAAGTGTAGACTTTTTATCATTAATAATCATTGCCATCATCAAAACCTCTTGAAAGTGCTGGTTTGTAATTGGCACTGTGTTGGAAGTGTATAAAACAAATTTTAAACAGAAATAACCACTGACTGTCCTATATGTATATATGGAATGGTCTTTCTCCTCACCATCACCTGTTAAATTCCCTAGTTTCCTCCAAAGCTCAGTTCAGTTGCTATCATCTACATGAAGCCTTTCCTAATATCCCAGCTATTACTGTTAATGCCCACCCTCATTTACCTTGGATTTATTTTGTTTAGACTTTTATATGTACATTTTGTCTCTTTTGAAAGAATGTAAAGTCTCTGAGGACCGAGGCTAGGTTTTTTAAAATCTTTCTGCTTGTAGCACCTTGCTGGCAAATAGTAGGTACTCAATAAATGTTTATTGATTAATTGAGGAGATTGAGAAGCTATCTATCCAAAGTTAGAACAAAGGCAGAGCTAAACGTCCTGTCTAACGGAGCCTCCATTTCTACCAAGTGGTAGACATGACTTTTGACAATAATAAGGGTAGACAAAATGGACATACAGTTGCCTAAGCAATGAAGGAGAACATAAATATATTATATAGTAATGTTAACTACAATAATGTTAATTAACAACATTGATAGTAAAAGGGTAAATACATTTCAGGTAGGGATAGGATGGAGAATGAAAGGAGACACATAGGAAATGCAGGTTTTGACAGTGAGGAGAATAGTAAGTCGTTACTCTTTTCTGGTTAAGTAAGGCTTCAAAGAAGAGGTGATGTGCTAGAAGCTTGACTGAAGCAAAGAGGCCTTGGCAGGTCAGGGCGAAAGTAATCTAAACATCATATATGGCAATGAGACGATGATACGAAGAAGGTACTGGATGAATTTCCTTTAGAGTGAGAGGAGGGATAGTCAAGATGAAACAAGGGCAGAGTAGGAAGAGGATGGGAAGAGAATCTTGATGACCTCAGGAAAGATTTTGAAATTTGGAGTGATGATCTTGGACATGATCCTACTCCTAAAGGCCTGTCAGAGAGCCCCACTCATAGAGAAAGGAGATCCTGGAACATGACTACAGCTTCCTGTGACCCTCATGGGCATGTGATCTGCTTGCTGAACAAACTTGAACAGAGAATTAGAAGCTACAAGCTACTTTGGCACATGAGTCTATTCAGTGTTAATCCCTTAATGTGAAGAATGAATCTTGTGAATAATTTCAAAGCATTTAGCTGATTCTGCACTTGGGAACGATAACCAAAATAAGTGAAATCATTGGGAAAACTTGCTTAAACTTTTCATCCTCAGTAGAGAGGCAAGGTGGTCCACTAAATAAAGAAGTAGCCCAAGGAGTTAATAAACTCAGACTGGATTCTTGAGTTTTACGTGAAGGTAAGTAGCTATCCAGAACATGCTAACAGACCTTACAAGAAGCTGAAAATAACTAAGACATTTTACTGAGTTAATAAATCTCCTTTGCTGAGCCGCAAGGGAAAAAGTGAAACATCCTATTTTAGCTGCTCAACAACCTTAATTAAACTTGATGTTGAAAAGGTCAGTGTCCTATCTCACAGTTTCCAAATCACTATGGACTTGACAGTAGGACGGAAATGAAAAAAAAATAAACAGTGAGCTTTAAAAGGCAAATGAGTATTTAAGCATGATGGGTGTGACTTGTGATGGTAATGTTTTAAGTAGGTCACCTTATAGCAAGGTCAGTGCACATGCTGTTGATATATGAGTGTATGTAGGCAGTTTTTCCTGATGTATCTCAAAAACAAGAATTATGTGTTTCTGTAGGTTTCAAGATTCTGTCTTAGTCCTCTTATTCTTTGGTGATTTATCCAAGCCTATGTCTTTAATTGTTGACTTGATGCAGATGACTTCCAAAATGACATCTCTATTCTTGAATTTATAACTGGGGCAAGATCTACCCTAAATCCCAACTATTGGTGGAATTGGTGTGAGGAGAACACAGGGGGAAAATGTTCTCCTTTCTTTTTTTAAAATTTTTTTCTTATTTCTTTTTTTAAAAAAAATATAATTTATTTATTTTTCAGTTCTCAACATTCACTTCCACAAGATTTTGATTCAAAATTTTCTTCCCATCTTTCCCCATCCCCCACCCCATGACAGCATGCATCCCATTCACCTCTTTCTTCAGTCTGTCCTCCCTTCCAATACCCGCCCTTCTTCTATTTCCCTTCCCCTCTATTATTCTGTAAGGCAAAATATATTTCTATAGTCCATTGCCTATATATCTTAATTTCCAGTTGCATGCTAAAGCAGTTTTTAACATTCATTATTAAAGCTTTGAGTTCCATATTCTCTCCTTCCCTCCTTACCCACCTTCATTGAGAAAACAAGCAATTCAACATAGGTCATACATGTTTAACAATGGAAAGCAATTCCATAATAGTTATGTTGTAAAAGACTGACCACATTTCCCTCTGTCCTATGCTGACCTCCATTTATTCCATTCTCTCCCTTGACCTGTCCTCCCCAATAGTGTTTGCTTCCGATTATCCCATTCCCCAATTTGCTGCCCTTTTTATTATTTTTCCTCTCCTATTCCCTTTCCCCTTGCCTTCCTCCAGGGTAAAATAGATTTCCATATCCAACTGAGTGTGTTATTCCTCCTTAAGCCAAATCCCATGAGAGCAAGGCTCACTTTTTCCTTTCATCTCCCACCTCTTCCCTTCCATTGTAAAAGCTCTTTCTTCCCTCTTTTATATGAGATGATTTGCTACATTCTACTTCTCCCTTTCCCTTACTCCTAGTACATTCCATTCAATAGTAAATTTTATTTTTTTTAGGTATTCTCCCTTCATATTCAGCTCACTCTGTGCCCTCTGTCTATGTATATATATGTGTACATATGCATATATACGTACATACACACATACAACCATGTACATATACATACTTATACATATATAATATGCACATACATACATACCCACACACGTACATATATATGTATATATATACATATATATATGTATATGTATATGCTTCCTTAACTACCCTAATACTGAAGAAGATCTCATGAGTTACAAATAACATCATTTCATATAGGAATGTAAGCAGGTCAAATTTAATGAGTTTCTTAAGGTTTCTCTTTCCTGTTTACCTTTTCATGTTTCTCTTGATTCTTGTATTTGAAAGTCAAATTTTCTATTCAGCTCTGGTCTTTTCAGCAAGAATGCTTGGAAGTCCTTTGTTTCATTGAAATTCCATTTCTCCCCTGAGGTATTATACTCAGTTTTGCAGGGTAGGTGATTCTTGGTTTTAATCCTAGCTCCTTTGACCTCTGGAATATTATATTCCAAGCCCTTCAGTCCCTTAGTGTAGAAGCTGCTAAATCTTGTGTTATCCTAGTTGTATTTCCACAGTACTTGAATTGTTTCTTTTTGATTGCTTGTAATATTTTCTCCTTGACCTGTGAACTCTGGAATTTAGCTACAATATTCCTAGGAGTTTTCCTTTTGGGATCTTAGGAACTGATTGGTCAATTCTTTCCACTTCCATTTTACCTTCTGGTTCTAGAATGTCAGGGCAGTTTTCCTTGATAATTTCTTGGAAGATGATGTCTAGGCTCTTTTTTGATCATGGATTTCAGGTAGACCAACAATTTTTAAATTTTCTTTCCTGGATCTATTTTCCAGGTCAGTGGTTTTTCCAATGAGATAAATTTCACATTGTCTTCTATTTTTTCATTTTTTTGGTTTTGTTTTATAATTTCTTGGCTTCTCAATAAAGTCATTACCTTCCATTTGCTCCATCCTAATTTTTAAAGAAAAGTTTTCTTCAATGAGCTTTTGAACCTCCTTTTCCATTAGACCAATTCTGCTTTTTAAAGCATTCTTCTCCTTATTGGTTTTTTGGACCTCTTTTGCCATTTGGGTTAGTCTATTTTTCAAGGTGTTATTTTCTTCAGCATTTCTTTGGGTCTCCTTTAGCAAGCTGTTGACTTGCTTTTCACAATTGCTCTCATTTCTCTTCCCAATTTTTCCTCCACCTCTCTTACTTGATTTTCAAAATTCTTTTTGAGCACTTCCATGGCCTGAGAGCAATGCATATATTTTTTTGGAGGTTTTGGATGTGGAAACCTTGACTTTTATGTCTTCCTCTGATGGTGTGCTGTGTTCTTCCTTGTCCAAAAAGATGGAAGAAAATAACTTTTCACCAAGCAAGTAACCTTCTATATAGCCTTATTTTTTTCCCCTTTTTTGGGCATTTTCCCAGCCAGTTACTTAACTTTTGAGTCCTCTGTTGAATGGAGGGTATACTACCCTAGGCTTCAGAAGTTTTGTGCAGCTATTCTTTGAGATATTTCTAGGGACCTGTAAGTTCTCAGCTCCTCCAAGGTGGGACAATCAAGGGAGAGGATTTTACTCCTCTCCTGGCCTGCTCTCTGGTCTGTGAGCAATCACAAGCACTGTTTTCTCCCTTGTAACTGCAAGTTGGGTTCCCTCTCTATATCCACCATCATACCAGCGCTCCTTCTCACTCCAGGACTGCCGCTTAGGACTGAGATGCAGATCAGCTGCTCAATTTCCCCAAGATCTTTAGGCCAAGGGCTCCAAAGGTGGATGCTGCCGCTGCAGTGGCTGCTGCCACCCTGGGACTAGGGCTGGGGCTGGACCACAATCCCCTCTCACCTCAGGTGAAAGAGCTTTCTTAACAACCTTTGAAGCTGTCTTTGGTGTTTGTGGGTTGAGAAATCTGGGAACCACAGCTGCTACCTGTGGTTCCTGCCCTGAAGCCTGCTCCAATTCTGTCCATACCATGCCTCATGGTCAAGTCTGGGCTGCACTCTGCTCTGAGTCCTGTGTGATAGACCTTTCCTTTCAGACTTCCAAGCTGTATTTTATGGGCTATGGGGGTAGAGCTAGAGCAGGTCAATCCTTCTGCCTGTTTTCCTTTCTTTGGAGACAGGAAGAAGTCACTAAATGAAAATGGTGAATTTATATACTAACAAGGATATTGGACTACTCTGGACTTGCCTTTTCTTCTGTCCTGCATATTATGGTATGTGCTTTCAGATGCAGGAGTTCTATTATTTAAAATTGGTGCCTTTTGCATGATCCATAAATTAAAAAAAAAGAAACATGATGGCCCTAAGTGTTATATCTAACATGCTTGTCTAGTAGGATTGGTCCTACAGCCAATGACTAGAATTAGAAATCTAGGATCCCAGGAGAGAGTGGGATCACAGAATGCCTGTACTCTGCTTGGTGGATTTGTCCAAACAGATTGGGTGGTCAGTTCAACTAAATGCAAGTCTGATTCTGACCATTGGAAATCTAGGACCAGACTATTTTTGGAGCAGACTATTTTTATATCTCTTTCACTTAGATATGTTAGCCAGCTAAGAATTTGAGGTCAACTTCCATTGGCTGTATTAAAAAACACCAAAAACCAGAGCAAAATCAAAAGAACATTGAACAACAAACAATAATAACCATGTACCTCTTTCCTGGTAGGGAAGTATGGGGCTTAGAGAGGGTTATGCTGGAGTTAAATTTTATTAGCTCACTAGAACTGAATATAAGTTTTCAATGTGAATATTTACACTTCCGAAATTGGCAGATACTACATTATTAGGGTTAGATTCATTGTTTTATTCATTATCTAGACTCAAGAAAGTGATGGAGAAAATGCTTATAGTGTAGATTAGACTTAAAAGTGTGTCCTGCATTTTTGGAGCTCTTAAACATTTAGTAGCACCCTCTTGGGCTTAGAATGATCATAGCCGTCCAGCCTTGGAGTCCTCAAGTATAGATCATGTGACTAATGTTTGAATTCTTAGGCTTTTTAACAGCTTGTGATGTTGCAAAAACATGTTTGAAACCAAATTAATGCTCACTTTTCCAAGACCATCTCCTTTTCATGACTTCTCTGTTTAAATGTTTTTAAATTTTTTTATTGATATCTTTTGTTTTTATATTACCCTCATTTCTAGATGTATTCCTCTTTTCTCCACCATGAGGAGAGTCATCCCATATAACAAAAAATAAAACAGAGAAAAAACTGCAATTTAGCAAAATCTAACAACACATCCAACAAGTCTGACATTTGCAGCATTCCACACTTACAGTAGTCCACCTCTGCAAATGATGAGGGGGATGCACTTTCATATCTCTTTCTTGGGGACAAATTTACTCATTATAGTTCCACAGCATTCAATTTTTATTTAATTGCTGTTCTTTGCATTTGTAATGTTGTGGTCATTGTTTTATATGTTTCTTTCATTTTATTATCAGTTCATGTAAATATGAACATGTTTCTCTGTATCTTCTATATTTATTGTTTCTTCTATTTATTATTTCTAAATCATTTAGATTTATCTCTCTAAACATCCCTTTCCCATATACATTGTGAATTATGGCACATTGCATTCCATTACATGCCTGTATAATAATTTGTTTAGCAATTTCTCAATTAACAGTCATCTATTTTGTTTCCAGCTCTTTCCTGCAACAAAAAATGCTGATTTTTTTCTTCATTAAAAAAATTCATTGGAGGTATTTGCCCAATAGTGGGATTTCTGGATTAAAGATTTAAAGGAACATTTTAGTAATTTTCTTAGCTTAATTACAAATTGCTTTCCAAATGGTTAGACCAACTTATACCACTACCAAAAGGTTATGTATGCCTATCTTTCCTTGATCCCTTTAAACTTAACTCTTTTCTTCTTTTGTCATCATTGCCAATTTACTGAAAATATGGTGGAAGATCAGGGTTATTTGGATGTATTTCTGTTATTAGTTATTTAGAGATATCTTTGATGTGATTGTTAATAGTTTTCGATTCAACTCTTGAGAACTGTTTGACCATATCCTTTAACAACTTAACAATCTCATTTATTTGTTAGTGGCCCATCATTTTCTCTGTCACTTAGACTAAAAACTTTGGAATTATCTTCAACTCTTCTTTCTCCTCCCCCTCCCCCCAATATTATCCAATCATTTGCTTAGTCAATTTTCCCTTTGCAAAATCTCTTGCTGTGATGAGCAGTGCTCTCCACTCCCATTCTTACTCTTTGACTAAATCCTACTAGTTATTACTACTCCTACCGCTAGAAAATGAAGATAGGATCTCAGTGCATTTTATTTAGGATGCAAGACCACTTACATACTTATTGTCCAGCTAACCCATAACAAGGTTTCATCTCCCTCCAGTTCCCATCAGTACATACAGACCAACAGAATCCCAAGAAAGGTATTATAGCCTCCAGGGTAGGCAGTATACAAGACACACTCCCTTGGAACAGCAGTAGTGGAACTGAAAGACTGAAATGGAAGATACTATAGGGTCTAGTTTCCTCAGGGAGCTGAATTTTGTGATGATTTGCTTTTAGTCAAAGAACATAGAGCTATGGGTTCTGAAATAATGCTTAGCAAATTGAGGGTACATGGCATAGAAAAGTAGAAATGAATAGTTTCTTAACCTGATCTCATTGCTAGTATCCATCTATGTTATTCCTCAGGTAAGCAGAATTATTGTCCTATGTCAATGACCCTCAGTAGTCATAGGTGCACCAGAGGACAGTTTATTTTGGTGAGACATAACAGTTTTTGTGTGTCTAAGGGTGGGGTTGAATCCAATCCATCCCATTTAGTTCTGATATGTTATCTGAGAACAAATCTCAATCAATCAATCAAAAAGTGTTAGATTATGTGTGAAAAGTCTTTGAAAGCAAATGGATGAAGTGAAATGAGAATATATAGTCTTTTCTAACATGCTAGGAGACTTGACCGTAACTCCAGGGATCATTATAAGTTATCAAGAGAGTTAAGAGGGAAGGAGATGGAGTTTCAGAAATTGGAGTATGTAGATTTCCAGCGCAACTCTGAGGAGCAAAGACTGGGCTGAGCTGTGGAAGACACGAGAAATTTTGAGAATGGTCATTAGTTGTACAGGAATCTGAGAGTAGAAGACTTGGGCTGGAGGAAATTAGAAGGAAAGACTGACTTTTTTCTCAACTTCTGCCCAGTGCCTGTTTATCTACAGATACTCTACTGTAATGTTCTGTTTCATTACCAACATGATTCTAGCAAACTGAATTTTGCCTCAACCACAGAGTAGCCAGGGGTCAGCTAGAGGCAGATAAATGCAAGTTTAAGCATAGGAAGTTTTCTGACTGGGTGGTTCAGAGTAATTATGATTGAATTCATAACTTCTTATTTAAAATAAACCCCTAAAGCTAAAGAAGAAGGAATCATGTACACCTTAGAGGCCATTAGGTTACCCTCTAGGCTTTAAACAAGCTAATGATTGTAACTAGGTGTTTCATAAGAATTAGGCCATGTCATCATGGTGGCCAGAGGGTCTACTCTGAGACTTGGGGCTAACATTATATTCTCTTCCATTTGTACCTCACAGCCCTAGTTCCTACCTTAAAAGTTGACAGCTCCTACACATTTTACTAAGATTCCTCTTATGACATTGGCCTGCATATCCATTTCTGATTCTTAGGGGACTTAGGAAAATTTCAGTACTTTATCCCAGCCAACTTCTCATAGCACCAATATGATATTCACAGCACCCATGGTGGCCATGAATATCCTGGCACAATTCAGAACTGTGAAATACAACAGACTCTTCACATGGTAGATAGAACCAAAACATTTGTTCAGATACCAGAAAGCCAAATCCATCATAGCAGCAAAAATTTACACACAATAACAATGCAGAGGACAATGCCATCCCCAAGTCTTCACCCTGCTAGACTTCCCACAAACCAGCTCCATTAAATAAATCACAAACAGGCTCTCTTAAACAAAATCGACAAGCTCTTTTACTTACGCTAACCAGCTGCCTGTTTGCCTGTATCCTTCCTAGCTCTGACTGCTCTCTTGACTAATTTCTTTCTCAGCTCTGCTCCAGCTCCACCTCTTCCTGTTCTACCTGTTCAGCAAACTCCTCCCACTACAGGCTCCATGTGAATTAGACTTCCATGTGACCCAGGCAGTTCACATGGGTCTATTAATGAATGGTAAAGATCTTTTCATTTAAATTACCATTATACTTCTTGCCACACCTACTGCTTCTGCTGCTTCTGTACTCTCCAAACCAGACCTCCTTCTACTTATTTATCAGTCAGTATTAAGCAGCTCATTCAATGAAGTAATTGCTCTATTTCTTGGTTTCCCCATTGCCTTAATCCTCTCATCCCCAAAATCCATAGTATTTTCCATGAGGGACAATTAACAATCCTTTCCATAATTATGTGGGCCCATTATATTAACCCACAACACATTGGACGAAGTTGCTCTACACTCTTGCCTACCTTGGTGCTTGAAACTATCTGTCCCAACCTCCACTCTTTCCAAACAATAACTACAAGAAAAACAGCAATAGGAAAGGTAAAAATAAAAACAAATAACTAGTAGCAAAAATAAGACAAATGATAAAACTTGGTGGTGCTAGAGCAATACCCCTTCATGTTCATCTCAGAGACCCATATAAGCTTCCAGTCCTAACCTGAAGATTTACACTCCCTTGCTGGAAGGGGAAAATTACTTGGGGCTGCAAAGAGGCAGCTGACTAAATAATTTACAGTAGTTTTATAGAACAAAATCCAACTCAGCCTCTTTTGCTCCTTTCCTTAAGAATCTGGGGCTACCTGAGAATTCCCTTTTTTTAATTTTTATCCCTGTGTGGGTTCCAGAGCACTCCAGGAAATTGACATTATTTAGAAAATCCCATCTCCTCTAGTTCAGAAACTCTTACCACTTGGTTAGGTGATTCTTCTCTATGGCTACCTTCTCTCCTGTAGCTGGGGCTATGTGAGTGAGAGCAAATGCAATTACAGTGTTTCTCTACATCAAAGCAACCATTAGCTACTTCTGATGTTTGTGCTATTAGTGTTGTTGGTGTAGGATGAGGATATATACATACATAAACTTTTACAGAGTGATATATATATAAAATATATGGCATTTATAATGTCATATAAATGCTAGATATCTTTTCCCTTTTCTGGGATACAAGTCTGTTCTAGCTCTGTTATTCTTTGGCTTGTTCTCAGCTCTTGTAAGATTCCCCCCCAACAAGTTTCCCCTCCCCCAACAGAAATAACTGGCTCTATAATAGATTCCCTTTTAAAGATCTAAGCAAAGGGCTGGCTCTATCAGAACTGGAGGCACCAGTCACACCAGTGCCTAGGATATGTCCTTAATCCTCTAAGGAGATGAACAATGAATATGGCCCCTGTTTCTATGAGATACAATCAAAATTCCCACAAAAGGCTCATCTTCCTGCAACCTCATCTAGTTGATCAAAGAACTTCCCTAACCAATCTTCTACACCTACACTATTATAATAGCTTTCTAATTGTATTCATCCCCACTAACTTCTCCTTTCTCTAATCTCTTCTGCCTCTCCTGCTGGTTTAACCATTTTAAAGCAGAGGTCTGATTTTCTTTTTGGGGGAGGCAAGAAGAAAAAAAAGGGAGAAGGTGATTTTCAGATTATAGATTGATGAGCTTGACTTCTATTCCTTGCAAAATAATAGAATATGCTATTTGAAAGCTGGTTTATGAAAAAAAAATGGGCCTTCCTAAAGCTATAGGTCATGCTGGGCTCACTTTCCTTCTCAGTTACAAATCCATCCATGTTATATACCCTACACTTTCCATCTCATTCTATTTTCCATAAGACTATATATTGTAGTATAGAATGGAATTGGGGTCACGTGGGAGATATTAGTGTTTACAGAAGCTGTCATCCTAATACCCCTTCTCAATTCATCTACCTTCCTCCCTATACATTTTCTCCATGACAAGTTGGTCTTGCCAATAAGATGGAGTTGCTGCCATTATAAAATGGAAATATTCCTTCAAAAATCCCAAGTACTAGTCACTCCATGGGAAGCATTTAAACTTCAGAGCACAAGGGAAAAAATTAGTATTTTAAAATAATTTTAATAATTGATATTTTTCAAAAAATTTTTTCTATTCCCAAGCCTTTTAAGTAAGAAAGCTTAAAAGCTCACATTAAACAATGTTACGTATTGATACATTGTGTATATTCTTAATAAAACTCCATACACAATTAAACCTCATTAAAACTTGAGGAATCCTAAAGGTGGTATATAGGAGGTTACAGAAAAGCATGAATGGGTGTAAACTTTCTTGCAATCTGTAAATGCCAGTAACATAGCAGGTTGGAATATTTATGCTTGAGCACAACTTGCCATTTCTCTTAGTCTCGTTGTAGGTGTGATTTCACTTTTTTAAACCCAGGAATATTCTTGATGATCCTCCTCCATGGATGGAGTGCTACCTGGGAGATAATCCTAGGTCCTTAAAAATTATGCTAATATTGTTTTAAAAGTAACTTTAAGCAAATAAGTAATTTTGACTGTTATAAATACCTAAATTAGCTACAAAGGGTCTATGAAGAGAGATGCTACTTCTATCCAGAGAAAGAACGGGCAAATAGGAGTATATTTAGAATGATTTTACACATGTGTGTATGTGTGTATATATATATATATATATACACACACACACACTCATATTCATATACATACATACACATATATAATTATTTGTGTCCAAAGGTAACCATTTCTAGGGCAGGAATGCAAAGGGAGGAAGAAAAAAAAGAAATTTACATGATAACTTTATTACATATTTAAAAAGAACAGTAAATTGTACACAATAGATTTGCAGTTTCATGTTATCTTTTTTTTTGCTATACTATGTTATGGAAATGCTTGTTTTATTTCATAAATAAAAAGAAAAAAAGAAAACTATGCCAAGGGAGCACAAGCTCTGACATTCTTTCAAGCTCGAAGCACTTTGAGTGCACCCTTCCGGGTGGACTATGCTTGCTGACTTGACTGAACTTAGCTGAAGTAGAGAGAACCTCATCACTGGGTGGGCGGGATTAAGTGATGAGTTTATTGACTATGGTAAACCATGAATCAAAAGAAAAGTACAAAACATCTCCCAATTTTATGTGTCCCTTTCTGCTCTGGCAGTGACAGTGGTAGAGTGATGAAAAAAGTAGCAGGAGATGCAAAGAATCAGAAAGTTTTTTGACTTTCAGTAGATAGAGAGGTGGTCTTTGATCCAAAAATCTTTAGACTCAAGTCTCACCTCCTATACATATGTGCTTTTTCACCCTGAACAAGTCACTTAATCCCTCAGTGCTTTCTAAATTGCAGAGAAGGTGCCCATTTGCATTGGGAGAGGGAATTTTCTCATCTGGGATTTAGATATATAAATGATATTGCTGGTCTAGTTCATATCCACATGCTTTAAATATTTAATTACTCTTGTCATTCTTAAGGAAAAGTCTTTGCCCAATAAGCATTGTATTTTGATATACTACTAGAGAAATGAAATAAATATATAAACACTATTCTAATTATAAGCAAAGTCAGATGATATAAAAAAAAGTTGCAGTAAAATTAGGAGGGTGGTTCTCAGGTGTATAAGAGAGGTGGTGAAGTTGATTTTATTGTGCTTAGCACAATGCTTAAAATCCCCAGAGTCTGAGATTGAATGGCTTAGTGATTTTCAGATGAGATCCCAGGTCCTCAGTTCCTCCAATTGTGTACCCTTTTACCCTTACCATGTCTATGATTATTGATGTTTTGATTTATTTTAGAAGCTCTGGGATAACTGGTCTATTAATGACAGAGTATGTCAGAAATTAGAAAACATTTTTCTGCAATTTTGAAACACTTGTATCTTGCTAAGTTAGCCTTGCTAGCATTAAAAAAATAACAGTAAATATCGCAACTCCATCAATCCAGTTTTCTTTGGTCATCCTATTTGTTGAGAAGCTTTATATATTTTCACCCTCCTTACATCTTTCCTCTGTCTCCTTTTGGGCAATGATATCACAATCTCCAGGCTCTGTCAGTATCTTTACAAATACACAATTCAGTGAAATCTGTATACATAACAGGAAGCTGAGATAATAAATATCCATTTTAGAACTATTCTCCATTATGCTTCTCATGTTTTTTTTTTTTTACTCAAGGCAGCTAGGGCAAGACATATTTTTCACATCTACTTGAATCTCTGTACACAGATGCATCTAAATCATATACATCATTCCAAAGGTATTTAAAAGTCAGATACTTAAGTCCCATGGGATTTTTAAGAGTGAACCGGAACAGAATTAAGGAAGAAAAAAATACAAAATAGACCCTCCTATATAGGTACTAGAGCTTTTTTACAAGATTTTAGAGGCTCTAGTCAAAATAAATGTTTCTATGGGAAGGTCAGGTAATAAAGAAGTCGGAAAGAATTCTCCTGAATCTGGCCAGTTGTTGAGTTGTTTCAGTAATGTCTGACTCATGACTCCATTTGAGGTTTTCTTTGCAAAGATACTAGAGTGGTTTGTCATTTACTTCTCTAGCTTATTTTACAGATGAAGAAACTGAGGAAAACAGGTTTAAGTGATTTGCCTGGGGTCACACAGCTAATAAATGTCTGAAGCTGTATTTGAACTCAGGTGGTCCAGACTGCAGGCTATCCGCTGTGCCACCTAGTTGCCCTGACCAAAGCTATAATCCTTATTTTGACATTTGTGGATTTCTCCAATCTATCTTGCACAAAATCACCAAAGTGATTTCTTTCTAAAGTTCAGGTCAGACCATGTCCTTCTCCAACCCTACTCAATAAACTCTGGTGGGTCCCTATTATCAAATGGGAGGCACAATGGGTAAAGTGTTGAACTTGATGTCAGGAAGATGAGTTCTGCTTCAGGTACTTATTAGCTGTATGACTCTAGGCAATTGCCTAATCTCTGTGTGTCTGTCTCCATATCTGTAAAATGAAAAGTGAGATTAGATTAGATGTCCTCCAGTGTCCCTTCTACTTTAAATCTATGATATAATTAATTAATTATTAGATTAGGTAGATAAATTCGATAAGATTTGACTAGATCCCCACTAATATCCCTTGTAACTTTCAATCTATGATCCTATGATGTATTTCTCTTACATTACACAACATCCTCAATTTCTGTGCATTTGCAAAGGTTGTCACTTAGGCCTGTGATGGTTTCCCTTCTTTCTTCTACCTCTTAGACTCTCTGATTTCCCTTAAGGCCTAGCTCAAATACTTTCTAGCAAAGCCCTTCCTAATGCTCCTAGCATCTAGTGTCTACTTTCTCGGAACTACTGTACCTTATTTTCATTTGGTATATGTAGTATATACACATATACTTACCTACATATATATTGGGTATATTTATAAATGCCCTTTGGACCCTGATGGAGACAACCCCAAACCCTGAGCCCAGGAGCCCTGGAAGGGGCAGTGCTTCCAGTCTAATGCCTGAGGCTATTATCCTAGTGGGAGTGGATGGGTAGTTGACAGCCACAGCTACTGAAGACCCAGAAAAGAAAGTTTTTGCAGCCACAATATTTGGTACTACCAAATGGTTAAATATCAGAAACTGATATGCTTCCATCGGTAAAGATGATATTAAAAGAGAAGCTTTACCACCTGTTTGCTGTTGTACTCGAATGACCACAGGATTATCTGCTATGCAGCTGAAACCTTCCACATACATTGTTGCTTGGATTAGAATGTGACCTCCTTGAAAGAAGAGACTGTCATTTTTCTATTTGTAACCTCAGTGCTTAGCACAGAGCATGACCATAGTAAGTACTTACTAAATCTACTTTTCCCTGCTCCCTCCCTTCCTTCCTTCCTTCCTTCCTTCCTTCCTTCCTTCCTTCCTTCCTTCCTTCCTTCCTTCCTCCCTTCTTATTATCTCCCTGATTAGAATGTAAACTCTTTGAAGATAGGCATTGCTTCACTCTTATCTTTGTATCCCTACTGTTTTGTACACTACTAGGCACAATGTTGGGAATGAATAAATGCTGACTGTTTTTTCCCGTATAATTTATGTTAAACTGTGTAAAATAGACAATGCACACATAGAAACACTTATTAGAATTTTTCTTCTTCTACCTAGTCATCTACTTACTCATGCATTGCTTATTCATCCTCATAACAGAAAACAGGCAGAGAAAGCAAGCCAGATGCTGAAGGAATGACAATGCAATTTATATTCGGCTCATTCATATATTTTATTTATCCGTTCAAAAATAGCAATATAAGTTGGCAGGGATTTTTGAGAGGATACCACAGTCATATCTTCCATTTCACAGCCTAATTTAAATCCACAGATTAAATTAAAGTGCAAAGGGAGGAAATGACTTCCTTTCAAGGAAAATAAAATTTCTTGTCTGTGAAGAAAAATCCTTTTCTTAATATCTTCACAGAGATTTCTTATTTGAGGATGGCTTTCTTTAGTCTTTATAAAAATATGACAGCATTGTATAAACTTCTTTCAGTATCAAGTTAAAGTCAAGTATTGAGATACCTTGTCAATAGGACATAACAGGATACAGGTCACCAATGAACCTCAAATCTGTGGCTTTCAGTGACTCAAGGTGTGAAAGAATGACACTGGTCTGTGGAACAAACACATTGAAACAAACCCCAGAGGAGGAGGATTAAATCACATATGGTATACAGTAACCAAAGAATTCAAAGCTGGAAAGGGCCTTAAAGATTATCTAGTCCAACTCCCCTCATTTTATAGATAAATTGTGGTGAGACCTAGACAAGCACCCAGACACTCAAGTAAAGTAGTGGCAGAGTAGGGACTAGAATTCCAGCTTCCTGACTTCCAAGTGCTGTTTTGTTTTATTCTTATTTGTTTTTCATTTCAACAGTACTCCCTCCCCAATACTATGAACAGAGAGAACCATATTCTTAAATTGTTTTGATCATATTGTCTAGAGATACTCAGTTGGGTGATTTTTAGCATTTTTGCACAAAAAATCCAAGGGCACAGAGGATCTATAGGGGAGGGTGATAAATTTGAGTCTAATATGAGGAGCCTCATGTTAAGTAATACAGTTAAAAGGTAAAAGCTGTAGGTCAGAATAAGGAAAATCAGTTGTTCCATGAATATACTTGACCATATCTTATACTACTCAATAGGGATGGAACTGAAAAACAATACTAACCAGAAAAATATTAAAAATAAATGAAACCAGACCACATTATCCTTAGGTTGGATGTTGACCACTAGTAAGTCTGGTCTAAAATTGTGTAGCACTTTCAAAGAACACAGAAAATGACAATGAAGTCACAGGATGTCAACAAGTATTTCTGTGGGGTCTCTTGGTTTAGTAAAGGGAAATACATATCATGAAGAGTGGGATGTATGCGCTGTCTGAAGCCTGAAACAAATGGCTCTGAGTTCTGCTCAGCTTTCCCCCTCAGCTGGCGGTGGCGGCTGCGGCCCAGTGGTGTGTGACACGCCATATTCTTGCCATTACCAGAGGTGATGTTCTCCCATTAAACTGATAGGTCTAAATTACAGAAGGGAGGCAGAATAAAGCTTCAGGTTTCTGATAAAGGCTGGATGTTATGAATTCTGGACAAAGTGACTGGTATCTTGGTTTCCCCTGGGGCTGGAGTTTTTGTGATGGGCTGGGCATGGGCTTTGATGTCTGCTATTCTCTCTTTGAACTTCTGCTGAAGGTATTTTTCTTCTTTGGAGTAGTTTTTTGCAAAAGCAGACATCAATAGACACGCAGCCATGGTCATCCCTCCAATACAAAATAAAACAGCTCCTGATAGCTTACAGATGTCTAGTGCTCCATTAAACTGAATGGCCTGGGAATCCACCATTACAAAATCTCCTTCTCCAAAGGCTTCGATTTTGGGGGGCACCAGAAAGCCCACTGCCAGAACTGTCAACCCTAAGATCAGGAAGACTGTGCCAGAGATGAGTCCAACCTAGTGAAAGATGCAACCAGGAACAACAGAAGGTGAGAAAAGAAGAAAAAAAAACATGTTCAGATGGAGACACACACACACACACACATACACACACACACACACACGCACCAAAAGCTCCCAACCCATGCCAATTTTGTTATGACTGTGTTAAAATTAGCATAAATATAAAAATAAAACAAATGGAATCTAATAAGTTCATGATCTCATATATATCATCAAAATCATCTTTTTTTGTTCTTTGTATATTAAAGTGCTTGTTTTTGACGATTCTGACGTACGTAATGAAAAAAATTTAAAAAGTGATACTCTACAAAGGGCCATGTATAGGCACTATTTTATCACCTTTCTCATATAATCGTAGCTTGGAAGCTTTCCCATAGTTACTTGGTAAAGCCGATTTGTTTTTCAGTTAATAAAGGAGAGATTTGTTGGCAAGCTGCTGACCAGCAAGTCCAGCAAGGATTCTGTTTGCAGCCCTCAGGTGAGTTGATTTTTTGTTGTTGTTTTGTTTTAAGTTTACTGTAACTAATTCCCCAGTCATATATGGCTAGAAAGGAACTTTTGAGATAACTTAATTCCTAGTCCCTCTATTATTTTATTTATTTAAATTTTAAAATTCCATTTTATTTTCATTTCTGAGTTTTCTCCCTCCCTTTTCCCACATCTGTTGAGAAGGGGAAAAAAAAACCAAACCCATTACAAATATGAATAGTCACACACACACACACACAAAATCCCACATTAATAGGTGCTCCCCCCCCCAAAAGATGAGAGACAAGAATATATTTCATCTACATTCTGAGTCTGTCTCTGTGATATTTGAGCTTCCTAGAGGGCCATTGACTTGCCTGAGGTCGTTTGGTTGCTTAGTGGCAGAACTGGTTCTAGAACCCTATGTAGTCTCCAGAACATCAGACCAAGGTAGTTTCTATAATCAAATACTGGTGTAGGGATGAAGAAGATGTTGTGGTTTCTACACAGGGTTTAGGTTCAAGAAGGGAAGTGAGACTCAATTTCACATTAGCTCATGGAAGACATTGCAGCAATTATGCCTTTTTCCATATTACTGCATTGCTAATAGAACTGCAGCTTGTCCTAGGGCCTGGAAAAGAGCACTGATGAATAGAGTTTGTCATTCACCTTTTGGAAATGCCTACCTTTGCTATTGTACCAATCTACCATTTTTTTTAGAAAGAAAAAGTATAAAATCTTTTTACCTCAAAAAACCCCTTTAACCTTGAATAGGAAAAACAAATGGGCTAAGTTCATTCTTTTGAGACAAACCTCTCTCTTTCTCTGTCTCTCTCTGTCTCTCTCTCTGTGTTGAGGGGAGTTTCTGGACCTATTATTACCTATTACTTCACTGGTGTGGGATAATCTCAGTGTGCAAATTCCCTTCACTAAAGTAGTTCTGCAATTTATAGTCTTAGTTGAATGAGGCACTGAGAGATTAAGTAACATAGCTAGGATGAATCATTGTCAGGCTTGAACCCAGGTCTTCCTAGTTTCAAGACTCGCTCTTTATGAGGGTGATATATCACCATACCTAATTACTATAATATGTTTGTTGAATAAAATAGAATTTCCTGTTTTCTGTAAAAAAGTGACAATTATACTTTGCAAGACTAACTCCTGATTATAATTGAAAAAAATGTATAGCATTCCTGAAGGATACTGGAGGTTTATATCAAATGAAAGAAAAGTTAAACATGTCTCTGATGTCACATTTCCTGGAAAACTCTGACATAAAGTTCCATGTCTCAATAATCTGGGTTCCGTTGGTCATTAGTTCTTCCATTTTTATTTAATCAATGTCAGGATTTCAAAAACTGAGGTAACAGAAATATGCCTAATTAAATTCTGAGATTTTTAAGAATGTAGCCCATCCCTTATTTTTCTCTTGTACCCACCTGTAGTACCAAGGATAAGGCTATGCTCACAGTAGTGTTTAATAAATAGTGGTTGACTAAACTGCAGGGCAACTAGGTGGTACAGTGGATAGAGTGCTAGGCCTGGAGTCAGGAAGACTCATCTTCTTTAGTTCAAATCTGTCCTCAGACACTTACTAGCTGTGTGACTCTGGGCAAGTCACTTCACCCTGTTTGCCTCAGTTTCTTCATCTATAAAATGAACTAGAGAAGGAAGTGGCAAATCACTCCACTATCTTTGCTATGAACCAGATAAGGTCAGAAAGAGTTGGACACAACTGCAAATGGCTAACAATAACAAAATCCAAATGGTTGGATATGTGTAATGAGGAGCAGAAGATTTTCTTCTCAAGTAACTTGCTGCTCAACTTAAAAGGACTTCATCAACAAAAAGTCCACGCTGAGAACTTCTCTCAGAAGTTAAAAGGCAAAATACAAAGATGGCAACATTTCTGCTTATGTAAAAAAATGAAAATGTATGATCTTATTGAGTTATATGTGATTTTGAGTTTGCAGGTGCTAGATACAGACACTGCCATCTATGATAAAGTTCCTTAGAACTTGCCCCTGGCATTCATAAATTTCAGTTAGTCAAATAGGATGGAGTATGACAGGAGCATGCCAGCAGCTTTGGCAGACAAGAAGCTGGATAAAGTGGGGAAAGTGAGAACCATTGCAGAAGGGATAAGAGTACCGGTCAAAACTGAAAACAAGAATGGTGCTAGAAATGAAAGAGAAAGTCACTCAGATGAGTAAGAATTTAGACAGTTCATCAGTAATATCAATGGATTGATTTCATGTACAAAAATCATTGCTTTTAACCTGCTATCAGTAAGGCAAGGCACATGCTTTGAGTTTTAATTCTAGCTGTGGTTGTGGATTTGAGGCAATCTTATTAGGGACCCCTCAAGACCATTAGTCTTGAACTTCAAAACAAATTGGTTTGCATTAAAGGTGGGGTCTATGGAACTAAGCTGTGCTGAGCTCCCATATGGATAAGAATCCATAACTCTGGTCTCGCCATAGTGAGGATGGGATGGAAAGAAATATTAGTTGCTCCAGTCATACACAGATATTGATGGACAAAGGAGAGAAGGAATGATAATACAAATCCATATAATGTGCTTTGAGGAAGTTATTGAAAGTATTTTATAAATGCTTTATCATCCATTCTCAGTTCTTCTCCATGAGGCAAACAGAGGGCTGTTATTTTGTCTCCACTGTAGAGATATGGACCTTGAGTCACAGAATCCTTAAGTAACTTAGTAAGCAACAGAGGTTTCATAATTCCCATGATTTTACTATCTTAATATTGGAAAAGTAGAAGGAATATCTTAACTAAAATATGAATCCAGCACTTGGACAGAAGCATTGGCTATTTACAATAAAAGGCAGGGTATCTTAAATAAAGGATTCTGGGGCCATTAAAGTTGTGTGGAGATGTCTAACATTAGAAACCACTTGATAAATTTATATCTTCCTCACTCACCATTACTTACATTACCAATTCTTAGTTTGTTACATTTCACTTGTTATGTGCTAACAGTTTTGCCAGGCAAATATTTGATTTTTTCCAAATAAGAAACATAGAAGTTCATTATAGTACTTTAAAAATATTTGATCCAGAAAAGACATCAGAGATCATCTAGTTCAATCCCCTGATTTTACAAATGATAATTAGGGAGATTAAATGATTTATTCAACGTGACAAAAATAGTTGGCATCTGAAGCAAGATTTGAATGTAAGTCTTCTGATTCCAGAGATGGGGCTCTTTTCCCCTGTATGGTCATGTAGTAGGTGAGAGACAGAGCTGATACCAGCATCTGGGCAACAGTCTAGCACTCTTTCCTGCTGCACTCTCTCACCTGGTGCTTTCATTGCCTCAGGTTAGTGAGAGCTGACTAGATGGAGCCTGGGTCAAGCCAGTTAGATGAGTTAAATTCTTTGGTTAACCTTGAATCTTAGGTCACCTATTAACTGTTACTGTCTTACACAACTGTGCTACTTTGTTTATACCTTATTAACTTAAACCTTTCCTAGTTCATTTTATAGAAACATTAGGTAACTTTTGTGTTCTGTCTTCTAACACATTTTTTATTTGTAAAATATTGTGAGTCAGAGTGCCCCACTGTCCAAAGACTTAGTAACACTGAGTTGTAAAACACTTTTGGAAGCTGAAGGATAATAGTGAGGAAGGAGCTTTAGATCTCATCTCGTTTAAGTTCTGAGAAGTAACTTGTCCAAGGTCAGACTATCAGCCAGTAGTGGATCTAGGAGGAAAGTCACATTTGCTGACTTTCAGTCAGTGTTTTTTCTGCTACACATATGCATGAGTTCCTTCAGTTTTTCCAGTTACTATTTCAAAAATCACATCTGTAATTGATACCTGAAAATGTTTCCTTTGCTTAGTTTTATGTATTAAGAGAATCTTGCAGAATATTAAAAGTGTTAGCAATCATAACTAATGTTAGTAATGCCAGTCTATGTAAATCAATGTCAAAAACCTGGATCAGAGTTCCAAAGGATAGATGAACCTAATTTGATTGAGACCGGTATCATTGGAGGGCATATCCACATGGATGAGATCTCAGATCTATCATGGTATTGAAGTATTATTTATCTAATGATATTGCTTAGTATTGAGCTTCAGATCCATTTTTTTTCTAAGACAAGCAAAGAGCACATTTAATGTCAATGGCAACCATGCATTTAGTCAGAGAAAGCCTATGATCTGGGCTTTATTTTTATAGCTAGGTTAAATGTTTTCCCTACTAATTCTCTCTTCGTTAGCTAAGCTAACTGTGTACACACACTCACACATACTTACACTCCAATATTTCCTCCTTACCTTCCAGAGAACTGAGCTCCACCTATTAGGTGATCTCTGGATCTGAAAATCATCCTCATACTCCCAAATGGAAGCTGTACAGTCCTCATAAAACTGATGCAAGTAGGATCGGACTCCATAGCGTTGATATCCCCCCTCAGGTGTATTCTGTGCTTGTTTAGCCCCACAGATGTTGGTACAAGAACTCATTTTTCTTGGCTGAAAGGATAGTGGTCAAAGTGGTCCTGAGTATTTTGCTCTCTACATTTTAGTAAATGTCAAAGAACTCAAGAAACATCTAGTGTCTTTCTTGTTTCATCAACTTATGAAGTAGCCCATTGGAACAAAGTTTTTTCCCTTCAAAGTACGTACATACACACATATACACACATATGTATGCATATATAAATACATATGTATATACACATACACTCATGCATATGTACACATGCATATGTATGTATATATGTATGCATACACACATATATAATTGCTCTTTCTCCATAGGCTGCCATTTCTTTTCCTTTCTAAATTACAGCAAATACTCAGTGGCCATAACATATAAATTCTACATAAGCAAATGCAATATAGATAGCACAGCTCCTTCATATTATGTGAAAAATAGAAAACACTGGCAACACTGGCAACAGAAGCAGAAGGTTTTTGAAAGGCATCTAGATTGTCATTGTCTGAGCAACAAACCCTTTACTTTCTTGGATACCAGCACTCTATATTTCCAAGTTCAAGAATGAGTTAGAGTTATTAGTTACCATGGACTATCTTCAAGTGAAGACTGGATCACCACTTTTTCAATCAAAAATCAACAAGCATTTGTTACATAGCAACTGTGTGATAGGTACTGTGCTAGGAGGTTGGGATATGAAGATAAAAACAAGAGTTCTATGTTCTCTTCCTTTTTTGAGGAGTATTGATGAGGGACCTCAAAGGTCAGGCAGAAGGTTGGACAAGATGGCATTCTGTGTTCTCTGATCTACTTAGACCTTGAGTTTTCCCTCATAAAAGCTTTGCCATTGTATTGATTTCAATAGCTTGAAAGTGCTTAGTGCTTACAGTCTCGTCACCTGTATCGTCTAAAATTTTAATTAATTGCTAAGTTTCAAAGAATCTTTATTAAAAAGCTTTTGGGGGAACTTAAGGCTCATGCTTTATTAAACTGCGAGCTACTTACTCAACAATTAGCATGTCATTAACCTTGTACTCTAGTCTTTATTTGCTAGCATTTTTATGCATTCAGGCTGTAAGATTACAATGTTCAGGGGAGAGGTAGTTTTTTGTTATTTTCCCAAGAAGGAACATAATATAGCTATGAATTCATAGCTAGCTAAATGAGATCAGGGCCTCATGAACTGGTCTGCTGTGATGAGAGATTTTGTCTCAACTTGTAAAAAATGGATGATCTTATTGAGAGAGTAATTTTTTTTTGTTTTGGTTATGAAATTCTACTTTGTGATTCACCCTTTATCTTCAAAGATAATATCTCACATTTATAGAGTAGCTCAAAAAGTTGAAAAAAAAACCCTTAACCTGCATTCTTTAATTTGATCCTCACCTCAGTTGTCTGGTAGGTGTTGCTATTAGCCCCATTTTATAGTTGAGAAAACTGAAGCTTGGTGTGGATAAGTGACTTGCCCAGAGTCACATAAATAGTGAGTAGGATTCCAACTTGGGTCCTCTTGGTTTGAATTTGATGGATTTTTCCATTATACTATGCTGTCTTGATATAGTAATGGCTAAGTTTGTGGTGGTGTGAAAAGGGCAAAAAATTGGAAGAACCAGAAGACTTTCCATGCTTTCCCATGCCATTAGATTGCCTCATTATTAGTTTGGGGGCCCATTTCCAACTAAATCTGACTATACCTTAACAAGACATCAGACATTTGCATATCTGGAAGAATTTAGATGCCTGACTAGATCTTCCCCTCTCCCTGCACCGGCCCAGTTTTCATCAGCGTTTGATGTTATGCAGAGACAATCCTAGTGTGACTAAGTGGACACAATTTAAAATATCCTTTTCTCCATCGATGATTCTCTCAGGAGCCCAAGATAACCTCTGAATAAAAATTAGCCACTATCAAAGCTTCATGGAGCACCCCTTGTCAAAAATATACCATTTAGTAGGTTATTGTTTTGAGGAAAAGAATATGACCAATTATATTAAGTATCTATGAGTGGTCCATTATCCCAGCTGTCCAGTTGAATAAAATATCCTAATGAGGCAAAGGTCTCAAGGACAAGGACATGTACATATTTTCAGAAAAATTGAGTATACTAATGAGCTATTGTTCATTGTGAACAGTGAGCTGTGAATTGGGCCAGCCATTCTGAAAAAAACACAGTTTTAAACTATGACTTCACCCAGCCACATATATACTGGATCCATATGTCAAGAAGATCAAAGAAAAAGGAGAAAGACCTATATGAACAAAAACATTTAAAGTAGCTCTTTTCATATTAGCAAAAAGCTGGAAATGAAGGGAGTGCCCACCTGTTGGGGAATGGCTTAACAAATTATGGTATGTAAATACAATGGAAAATCATAATGCCATAAGAAACGATGAAATGGGCAGTGATAGAGGAAACTGGGAGATCCTCTATAATGTAATTCAGAGTGAAGTGCACAGCAGAACTAGACAAACAACTTATAAGACAACAGTATAAAGAAAATGACTTTGACAGACTTTGGAAGACTGAGCAATGCAATGACAAACCACAATTCTAGAACACCCAATATAAAGCATACTGCTCACCTCCTACGAGAGGAGGATTGAAAATAAAAAATGAGGCATGTATATTTTTTAACATGACCAACAATGTGGGGATTTATTTTGCTTGACTATATATATTTGTTGTGATGGCTATCTATCTATCTATCTATCTATCTATCTATCTATCTATCTATCTATCTATCTATCTATCTATTTTTATTGCCTAATGGGAGGGAGGGAATAGAGGAGAGAAAAAATACTTTTTAATAAAAAGAAACAATTTTTAGAAAGAAAAAAGGTGTATACAGAATATATACAAGATGGATTCAAGATTGTTTTGGGAAGGACACTAGTGGCTTAGTGGTCAGGAAATACTTTATGTACAAAGTAGTACTCAAACTGAATTTGAAGGAAGCAAGGACAAATGGCAAAAGGGAGAATAGAATGCATTCTGGACACAGAGGAGAGTGAATGTGAAGGCATATGGGAGAGGGAAAGTTACACGTGAGGAAAAGCAAACAAACCACTATGACTGCACTGTAGAATTCATGAAGGGTGGTTATGAGTGAGAAGATTGGAGAAGTTGGAAGGTGAAAAGCTATGAGGAGCTTCAAATGTCAAATCAAGTCATTTACCTTTGATTCTAGAGGTAATAGCAATTGCAGTTTGCCAAGTAGAAGAAACTGGGAAAGATTCTTAAATTTATCCTGTGGCTACTGAATATAACCATAGTCTTGGCCAGCCACCTGATAAATATGTTCTACAGATTATAAGGGCAACTGGTAAGATAATGTAGGTATATATAGGTCAATCCTTTAGCAGGCCTATAGAATCAAAACATGAATCCTGCCAAAGATTGCCTAGCAGCAAGATCTGTATGAATAAGAGACAAGAATATTTATACTTTGAGTCTCCCCAGAACTAGGATTAAAGGAAGGGAAAGTAGGCAGCTGCCTAGGAAAAAAAAGTACAGGTGTTGAAATGAGGGATATTTTCAAATTTGACCTTTCCTAAATGCATACATTTTTAATTCCAAAAAATGGAACTGCCCTTGGCATATAGGCTTTTTGTGGCAACATATTGTATGGGACACAATAAGGGTTACCTAGTGAACAGGGACTTATCCTTTTAAGAGGTAAGGCTGTGTTCATATTTTTAATGAGGGAGTGGGAGGGGGAAAGGAAGGGAAATTTAAATTTTAAGCCTCATTTAGAGTGAACCAAAGCTTCGTCTCACTTCTGTGCTCATCTTCTCTAGGAGGGTCACTATAATGACCATATTTGAAGACAATCAAAAATAAGAATTTAGGAAACAGAGTTTTTAGTTAATGTAGGAGAAAACTGTTTAATCAAAATATCCAGATAAATTTTTACTTAGTCAATACTGACAAAGTCCCACAGATCATCATCTTAGCAATGTTGAATATAATAATGAATTGTGATGATTTTTAAATATATTTTATCCTGCATCTAATGAAATAATATTTATTAACAAGTGTTTATTACCAATCATATACTTATAGAATTACTTTGAAGGCATTTTATAATTCATGATAGTAAAATTCCTGTGTAGAAGGGATGAGACAGATGTCATTAACCCTATTCTATCACTGGAGAAACTGAGGCATAGAAAAATGGAATAATTTGTTAAAGGTTGCACCTTGAATCACTGGTTATAACTGAGAGGATTAAAGTTAGTGATATTATTAAGAGCATATATAAGCTATATAATTTACTTGATTAAGTAAAATTAGCTCATGAAGGCATACTTTACTGAGCATATGAAGGACTTTAATATGACACAGAGATAGATAAAACATAGACATAAGAGGAAAGAAAAAAAAATCACTCCTAGCAACTGTATGAGTTATTTCCTTTAGATTCTAAATTCTCTTTCCCAGAATCACAGCAGCTCTGATGCTGAACAGAACAGAATGACATATTGCAGACTTTCCCTGTACTACACAGCTTGTTCCAGAAATTTCAGGTTAAATATCCCTGTTGTTTAAGATTGTGAAATCCAGACTCAGAGATCTAACTTGATTAAAAATATGATTGATATAACAAAAGGAATATAGATATAGATTCTCAGGGTAAAACCCAGGGATAAAAATGCAAATGGGTTTATTTTTAAAAAATAGAAAAATGCTGAGAGGTCATATGGCCATTGTAGACAACCTTGGAGGTATGTAGACTCCAAAGATTCAACTCCTTGCTCTGATATATACCTATGACATGACTGTGGGAAAGATAGTTGACCTATTTTAGCTTTAGTTATTTTATCTGTAAAATGAGAATAGTAGTACCTACCTCCCAGTGTTGTTATGAGGATCAAATGAGATAGCATATGCACAGCACTTTGCAAACCTTAAAGAACCATATAAATACTATTGTCATCATTGTCATCATCATCATCATCATCATCATCATCATCATCATCATCATCATCATCACATTCACCATCATTTAACCTTTCATTATCTTGGAGAAACCTTGAAGTTACAGATGAGATGCTCATCTGTATTAGTTCCCAATACAGAAAAAAATTATTGGTTCGGTCCTCCTTACCCTGATTCCGCCAAAGGACATTTCTATTTTTAAGACATGCAAACTTTTATTCACTGTTTGAAGATGCCCTTTGTTCATAAGATGTTAATTAAGGTCATAACATGGAGTTAATGTACTGGGCAATACATTTTAACAATTGGTCATAAGACCTAGTACATGGTCTTGCATATGAATATCTGATAGATTTGTAAGGTTGCCTTAATTTTGTGTATATGCCAACATTAAACAAACAAAAATACTTGTCAATTGACCAAATTCTTATTTTTCCAACTAGTCATATTATATCATTTGATACATGAAAGACTTAATACTTCTTCCTAAATGCCTAAAGTATCATGTAAAAATCATCTGTTGGGGAGAATTATTTCTTGGAAGAAGACATATTTGAAAAAGTCCGATAGTAATTAGGATTCATATAAAGCCTGAAACATATTATCTAGACATGAAAAGGACCTTAGAAGTTATCTAGTCCAGCACACTGATTTCACAGATGAAATTACTTAAGCTCAGAAAGTTGAAAGGACTTGCCCAAGGTCACTGAGGAAGTAAATATCAGAGTCAGAATTTAAACCCAGGACCACTATGCAGGAATGTTAAGGAATCTTTGGACTGGGTCTTGAGTGTCAAACAAAGAAGAAAAATTCAGTATATCTGCAGTTGAGCTGAGATTTACATTTGTAAATAGATATACTTTATGATTGTAGGTTTTTTAAGAAAAATCATTCATGGACATTCATGATGCTAATAATAACTCATGTTTATAAAACACTTTTAAGTTTCAGAGTCATATCAACCAACACTAAATATCTATAATGTTCAGGGCATTTTACTAGGTTCTAGGGAAAATACAAAGTTTTCATAAGAATGGGTCACTTTCTTCAGGGATATTATAGTCTAATAAGAAGATACAAACACAGGTTAGCATAACAGTGAATATTACATGACAAGTGCAGCAGGCAGGTAGGAAGCAAAGTGCTATGCAAAGTCTGAAGGGAAAGGTGAATTGCTCATAAGATGAATCAGAAAGTTTTTCATGGAGGAGGGGATGTTTGAAGTGAGTTTTAAGGAATGCATAAGGATTCAATAAAGGAAAGTTGTAAAAAAGAACATTTGAATATTTCATGAGCAAAAATAAAGAAGGAATTAAATACAGGTAATATTCTAGAATCCAATAGTAGTCTAGTTTGGCTGGAGCATAGAATATTTAGTGGAGACTATCATGGAATAAATGGGGTGCCAGATGAAGGAGAGCTTTGAAGGTTGGTAAAGGAGTTTGAACAATAGGGTATATGTGGTCACTGAAGTTTTTTTTTAAACATCTTTTTTACTCAAATTATGCCTGAGAAAGATTAGTCAGGTGCCAAATGAGAAATGAATTGATACAGGGGAAATTAGATAGAGCAATACATGTTTAGTAGACTATTGAAATATTCCTAACTAATGATAGTAAAGACTTGAGTAGTGACAGTAGGGAATGGGGAGGAGAGAGGGAGAGACAGATGTGAGAGATATTATAGAGATAGGAATCAACAGAATCTGTGATTTCTTGGATATCGGAGGTGAGAAAAACTGAAAAAACAAATAAAATAACACGATTTAGAATTCAGGAAACTGGGTGGTTTCTACCTACAGAAATAGTGAAATCATAAAGAGGAAGAGAAGAAATGATAAGATTTGAACACAGTGAGTTTAAAGTGATGGTAGAATGTCCAGGTGGGTAGACCTAGATTGTAGAAGAGATATTAAGGCTGGACATAATTATTCAGAATCCTGCACACACAAATAGTAATTGAGAAGTGGTAGTTGAGAACTGAATGAGAGTGACAAAGGAGAGAGTTATAAAGAGGTCGGAGAAAAGGGTCCAGGACATAACCTGGGGAAACATCCATCTTAAGAGGTCAGGAATAGGTTGAATAACTAGTGAAAAGGACCCATAAAGAAAGGTTGGAGTGGAGATAAATCAAGAAAATACAGTTTCATAGACACAACAAGACAGATAGAATGAGCAATGCTAAGTTTTACAGAGAGGGCAATAAAGAGGAGGCCTGAGAAAGAAAGAACAGTTAGACTTAAAATACTTTCCTCAAAACTACTGTGTAAGGAACATAGTTCAAATATCATTACCCTTTTCTTAACAAATAGAAAACTGAAGTTTACTGAGTTTGCTTGAATTGCTAAAGATTACTTAGGAAATAAGTGTTAGAGCTAACTCTTGAACACATCTCCTAACTTCACACTCAGTACTCTTTCTATTACATAAGCCTACTAATAATTTTGTATCTCTTTACATCTAGGAAGTCATTATGTCTTATGAAACTCAAAGCATTTTATTGATCTCATCTTTTTTATTTTCACATTCTCTGTGAGAGGTCATAGAATCATAGAACTAGAACTAGCGATGACTTTAGAAATTTCCTAGTCCAATCTCCTCGTGTTATAGAAGAGAAAAATGGGAAGTTAAATTGACCAAGACCACACAGATATTAAGAATTACAGTTGAATTAGAACCAGAGTCTCTGAAGATAAATTCAGTATTCTTCCTCTTCTACTATAAGGGAGGAGGTGGAAAGAGAAAGTCTCCTATTGGTGAGCCTCTTGGCCCTTAACAGTTATTCTGTGAGACAGTTTTAAAACCAGAAACATGCTATGTCTTAGTTGTTCTTTTAGATACTAAGACTCATTTTAGAATCATTCCATTTCTTATATCTACCTTTTTATTCCATAAATCAAATTCAGGCTAATGAAATTAAAGAGCAATTGAAAGTTTTTCCTCTTATAGTCACTTTTACAAGAGGTGGTAGGCACATGCAGAAGAATTAGGGCATATAATCAAAATGACCTCATTGCCCTGTAGAATCTCATCAACCTTGGTACTTCATCTTGTGATTACTCCCAGGGTCTCTGATTGGAAGGGGGAGGGAACTCCAACCTCTTTTCAAAGAGAGACCTCAGTTCAGACATCTCCTAATTTCTCTCCTAGATGCATTGCTTTGCTACTTACCTAACTGACATCATCATTCCTCTGCTTTGGGTACTTCCCCTCCCCCTTTCTGCAATTTTTCAGCTTCTTTTTGTGTTTAGTTTTCCCTCATTAGATTGTAAGCTCCTTGAAGTCAGGGACTGTCTTTTTTTTGTGTAATTATTATCTGTATCACTAGATTTTAGCATAGTGCCTGGCACACAGATATTAGCTGTTTATTGACCAATAAATGCAGGCTTTGTTTAGTTGGTTCCATAATAGTTGACCATTTCAGTGTAAAAACAAATCAGTCTAACTACTGTGAATGTTGTATAGAAAAAAATTGACTCAATTTTTCATGTTTCAGAATAAAAGTAAAAACTTCCTGTAAGTGCACATTAATTAGTTGTACAAGGTTTTATTCAGTGTCCTTTATGTGCAAGGCATCATGTTACATTCTGGGCATAAAAAGGTTGAAAAATGACTGCTGCCTTTCAAGGAATTTACAGTCTTATTGATCTTCAAAGCACTTTTCAGCTTTAAATCTGATCATCTTAATGGGTGGGATATGAAATGCATACACAGTTCTTGGTAGACAGTGAGAGAAGAAAAGGAGAGATCTAGACTCAGTATTTTAGGAAAATATGAAAGGGAGAAATAACTTTCAGTTCAGGAGAGAATGAAAGAAGATTAATGGAGGAGGGAACAAATGAGCCAGACTTTGAAGGAAAAGACAGATTTTACTAGAGGGGAATAAGGAGCTAATGCATTCCATGCATGGTGGATAGGTTGTACAAATGCACATAGGTGGGACAGAACAGAGCAAGGTTAGAGAACAGCTATTAGTTCATTTTGTTTGGAACTTAGACATAAGAGAGGTGGTGTTATATCTTACCAAAAAGGTATATTGGAGTCTTACTGATGAGAGCCTTAAATACACCAGGCTAAGGAATAGCCTTGCAACTTTAGAATATGCTACTATAAATGAATAAGCTTAGAAACTTTTGGTTCCCATGGTGAAGTGCTAAAGACTACTGCTCTGTATTCTGAGCTTCATTACACTTTACTAAGTCAGTGGAGGTGCTATCAATTTTGTGAATTAAAAAAAGGAAAAAAATCTGCTGAATGAATTGGACTACTGCTTTTGGATAAATCCTTTTAATGAAAGGTTGAAATCTATCCCCAAATTAAGAAGAAGAAAATGGAAAAAGTGTAAAGGCGATATTGCATTTTTATTATTACTTAAATGGAGACTACACGATATTAGATGAATTTGTAGATATGTGATAATTATGAAACTGGATTATTACCTTTGATGTCCTCCTCCTCTTTCTGGGGTATATCCTTGGGACTTTTTCTTTCTAAGGGCTCATCTTTCCAAACCTATGGAAAAGAAATCCTTATGGAATTTGATTCATATCAAATATAAATACAACAAATAACTTCAGATAGTCCATATTTTAGTAGTTGAGAAAATATTGAAAAAATATTTCTTGCTCAGGAGTAAACAGATAGGCCAAAGCTTATTAAATAGTTTAAATATGATTATAGTTTTCCAATTCCATCTTATTCAACAGTTTAGTATGTCATCTAGTGAGTAACATTGACTACACTAAACCATTTCCAATTTATAATTTTCCATGTAAAACTTTCTTACTTCATCCATTGTCTGTTTGATGAACTGAGTGGCTTACTGTAGTGTGAGAGGAGTGCACCTGATAATTATTGCATTTTCAAATATCTTTCCATATATTTTTAATTTAAGTCTGTTTGGACAATTTCTTTAGTAGGAGACTAAGTTTAAACCCATAGTACTGTCTTAAATCTTCAAAATGAACTTAGATGAACATCTTTCCTTCTTTATTGATTTTTTCAAATAATATTAATTTTTTACTTCCCATCTGCTTGAGGACAGATCCCTATGAAGGATTTAATTTAATAACCATACACAGCTACATATGATATGACTAAAATCGTTTAAAATAAAGTAACCACAGTTTTCATATTTTCAAGATATTGCTGAGATTCCTTGCTAATGAACTGATAAGTCCATTTTCTGGAAGGCCTCAAAGATTGCTTGTGGGTGAACCTGATTGATTGTTGGTCATAGTATTCACAGGGCCCAACTACATCTGGCATAGGTATAGCTCCTTCATGGCCCTTTCCCTCAATCCTTTTGCGGGGTGCTGGTTGTGTAGGAAGGGAGGCTTAAAGAGGGTTGAAGAGGGCAATAACAGGACTCTGCCTAGATAATCTTATTAAGGAAAAGAATACAAGTCAAACACCAGACATTATATGCCACTGTCTCTCCTTTCCTTTTTCCTCCCTTTGACTTTTCATTTCTTCCTTTTAAAAAATTCCCACCCCCAACCATTTCCCCTTTTCTCTCTCTTCCTACAAAACAAGTACCTTAGCTACCCTTCTTTCACCAAGTCCTGCTGTTTAAAACTGAGACTCTCTCCATGGTGCTGAAAAACACTTCCCATTACTGAGCTAAGCACTACACACTGTAAGAGCAAACATCAGCTGTTAATGCCCCACTGGTGTCCACCTCTGCCCTGCTTACTTTAAGGTCACGTACTTTAGTCTCAATTCGAAAAGTGCCCCTTAAGTCTCTCCTCGGAAGTGGGAAAGGGGGTGTTAGGGGATTTTATTCAGTCTAGAAAATACATTAAAAAAAAAAATTTGCCTTCAGTTGCATCCGGTGCATTTTGCAGATTCCAATTCACATTTCCCCCTCACCCAACATTCAACTTTCCCTCTCTTATAGAAATGAAGCTCTCAAGTTTTCAGCGGTTCACTGCCCCCCCCCCCCGTTCTCCCCCCCCCCCCCCCATTCTTACATAATACAGACCATGTTTAATCAACGCAATTCGATCAAAGCCCAGGGCTGTCTGCCTCTAGTTTGTGTGCTTGTAATAGGTATTTTTATGCATATATGTTATATATGCTGTGTTTGTGTGTGTATGTGTGTCTGATGGGGGAGGGAAAAGGGGGAACCGAAGAGAGGGAGGATTAGAGAGAGAAAGATAATGGTAATGAAAAGCAGCCGCCGCTGTGTTCCGTATTGTTTTACCTGTCCCCTCAGATCCCCCCGACCCGCAGAGCAAGTGCAGCTAGCAAGCTAGCCGCAAATCTCTCGCTGGGGTCCCATCGCCGCTGCCTCCGCCGCTACCTCCGCCGCCGCCGCCGCCGCCGCCGCCGTTCTCGCTCCCGCCTCTCTGAGCCTCTTCAGCCTCAGACAGAGAGTTTGATTGACATCCCGGAGCTAGGCTCGTCTTGTGCTTGCGCACTCCGCTGCCGCCGCCGCCAAAATCCCAGAGGATCTGGGCTGGGGCGGAGGAGTGCCAGCAGCCACAGAACACAGCGTAAACTATGCTTTCCTTTCACCACATCATCCCCCGGTCCCGAATGAGCTCCTTCTCTCCTTCCACCTTTCCTAAAGGCGGCCCAGGTGCCTAAGGACGCCATTGCCTTTCTTTTTGCTACGCGTTTGCCGGTATTGGTGGGGTTTTCTTTTCAGAGGACTAGAAGTCTGGTCAGAGTGACCTGCAGATTAGGCCTTCTGTGCACTTTGCCTAAACCCTCAGGCTGACTTCCAAGTGACATGTGTAAAATTTAAGGTATTTTAAATGTGTATTTTACGTATGTTTTGGATCTGCAATGAAGAGCTTCCCATTAGTCGGGCAAAATACACTCCAGTCTTCCGAAGCCATTCTGTTTTTCCTACCAAAGGAAGTGCCTCATCTCCTTAGCCTTTCATCAAATTTTATCTTTGTTAAACTCTGGGCCTCTCTCCATGGCCCTGAAACAACACCTCCCACTTGAGCTGAGCACCACTAGACACCAGATTGAGGGTTTTCGGAGTTACTTTTGAAACTCAGCCTAGGTAAGTTTTAAAGATTCAATAACATATAGAATCATATATCTAGAGCTTGAAACGACTTCTGTTAGAAGCAATCGCTAGCTGTTAATACCCCATTGGTGTCCACAAATACCCTGCTTCCTTAAGGCCATGTACTTTAGTCTCTATCCAAAAAAATTGCCACTCAAATTGCTCCTCGGAAGTGGGAAATGGGGTGCTAGTCTAGAAAATAAATTTTAAAAATTTTCCTTTCAGTTGCAACAGAAGCATTTTGCAAACCTTCTTTGTGCAAAGCCTTGCAAAACTTTCAGTTTTGTGCTGCACCCTCCTTCTTTCAAGACTCACCATGAAATCTGCATGTTTAAGGAAGAAGCCAAAGTAGAAAAGTGCTTCCTGAAGTTATTTTGTATGTATGTATGTATATACATGCATACATATCACACACATGTGTGTGTATACATGTTGTATCTACCCAGTACAATTTAAACCTCTTGGGGGTAGGGGCGATTTTGTTTTTTTTCTTCTTTTTCTCTGTCCAATGTCCAGCTTAGTTTCTTGCAGAAAGTAGATTTGTTGAACTGGATTGAATTTTAATGGGCTTGGGTTCGAGAGTATCAAAACGAAGATATGGTCAATTTAAGGAGAGCAGTAAATCATACTTTACTTTTTCAAAGTCCTGATTTCACTGTTGGAGATACTCCTGCCACCACTGTAGTTTATAACCCTACATCTTGCTTACTCTTTTAATGAGTTAGGATGATATAAAAATTATTTTGTGGGTCAGCCTTGAGGCTCTGAGGTATAGGAGAAGGAGGCCTGGTTCTAGTCAGAGGACTTGGGTTCAAATCCTGTTTTGTAGGCTTACTATGTAACTTTGGGCAAGTTACTTTTCCTATGTGAGCCTCAGTTTTTATTGTGTAAAATTATCCGTAAGTTAAGAATCTTAACTAGATGGCATCAGAAGTCATTTCAAGCTCTAGATATGATTCTATATGTTATTGAATCTTTAAAATTTATCTAGGCTGAGTTTCAAAAGTAACTCCAAAAACCCTCCACTGTACAGACAGTTCTCACTTTGTGTAAGGGGACCAGTTAGACCAGTCAAAGACCTCTACTAAATTGATTTGTTTTGCTGGACAATGTGGGGAAGGGAGGCAGGCAAAAGAGAGCAGCCTGCCAGTGAAGGTAGAGGGGCTGACACACAGTTTAAGGGCACATGGGGGATCAGGACAAAGAAGGAAGAGCACAAGATGGAACATGCCAATCAGTGCCAGTCATGTTGGGACCTGGGTGAAACTGAGAGGAAGAACATGGGAGTGGGGGTAGGGAAGACATTTGGGGGTCAGACATGGACACAGACAGCAGAAGACTAGAGAAATATTGGGAAAGGGACAGAAGTGGAACCAGAGCTCTACTGAGAGTGCTAGGATCAACATGCAGGTGGTGGGAGCAGGCAAAGGTCTTCTCTCTGAAGTCAAGCCCTACTTCTCTTCCTCTTCCCCAACTTCTGTAGCAGTGGTGTTGGGTCCTTTCTTCTGCTTTCACTTGAAGGTTTTTTTTTTTGTGGAAGGAGGGGGCAAGCTAAGGGTCAGGAGCAGAGGGGGGAGAGAGAGAGGAGAGAGAGAGAGAGAGAGAGAGAGAGAGAGAGAGAGAGAGAGAGAGAGAGAGAGAGAGAGAGAGAGAGAGAGAGAGAGAGAAAGTACTATATAGTAAAGTTAACATAGTTGGGTTTGTTTTTGAATGCAGATTTCTTTTTTTTATTAACAATTTTTTTATTTGTTTTCAACATTCATTTCCACAAAATTTTGAGTTCCAAATTTTCTCCCCATCTGTCCCCTCCACCCCAAAACTCCAAGCATTCTAATTGCTCCTATCACCAATCAGCCCTCCCTTCCCTTATCCCCATCTTCTCTTTTGTCCTATAGGACAAGATAAATTTCTCTACCCCATTACCTGTATTTCTTGTTTCCTAATTGTATGCAAGAACAATACTCAACAGTTGTTCCTAAAACTTTGAGTTCCGACTTTTCATCTTTCCTCCCATCCCATCCGTCCCCATTGGGAAGGCAAGCAATTCAATATAGGCCATATATGTGTAGTTTTGCAAATGATTTCCATAATAGTCATGTTGTATAAGACTAATTATATTTCCCTCTATCCTATTCTGCCCCACATTTCTTCTGTTTTCTCTTTTAACCTTGTCCCTCCCCAAGAGTGTTGACTTCTAATTACTCCCTCCTCCCATTGACTTCCCTTCCATCATCCCCTCCACCCTGCTTATCCCCTTCTCTCTCACTTCCCTGTATTGTAATTAGTGTGCATTTTATTCCTTCCTAGAGTCAAATATGATGAGAGTAAGCTTCATATTTTCTCTTTCACCTACCCCCTTTTTCCCTCCACAGAGAAGTCTTTTACTTGCCTATTTTATGAGAGATAATTTGCCCCATTCCATTTCTCCCTTTCTCCTCCCAATATATTCCTCTCTCACCCCTTAACTTCATTTTTTAGATATAATTCCATCCTATTCAACTCACCCTGTGCTCTCTGTCTTTCTCTCTCTAGGTATGTGTGTATGTGTGTGTGTGTGTGTGTGTGTGTGTGTGTGTGTATGTAATCCCACCAACTCCCCAGAAACTGAAAAAAGTTTCAAGAGTTACAAATATTGTCTTTCCATGTAGGAAGGTAAACAGTTCAACTTTAGTAAGTCCCTTATGATTTCTCTTTGCTTTTCATGCTTCTTTTCATTCTTGTGTTTAAAAGTCGAATTTTCTTTTCAGCTCTGGTCTTTTCATCAAGAATGCTTGGAAGTCCTTGATTTCATTGAAAGACCATTTTTTCCCCTAAAATATTATACTCAGTTTTGCTGGGTAGGTGATTCTTGGTTTTAGTCCTAGTTCCTTTGACTTCTGGAATATCCTATTCCATGCCCTTCGATCCCTTAATGTAGAAGCTGCTAGAACTTGTGTTATCCTGATTGTATTTCCACAATACGTGAACTGTTTCTTTCTAGCTGCTTGCAATATTTTCTCCTTGACCTGGGAATTCTGGAATTTGGCCACAATGTTCCTAGGAGTTTCTCTTTTTGGATCTCTTTCAGGTGGTGATTGATGGATTCCTTCAATACTTATTTTGCCCTCTGGTTCTAGAATCTCAGGGCAGTTTTCCTTGATAATTTCATGAAAGATGATGTCTAGGCTCTTTTTTTGATCATGGCTTTCAGGTAGTCCCATAATTTTTAAATTGTCTCTCCTGGATCTATTTTCCAGGTCAGTTGTTTTTCCAATGAGATATTTCACATTCTCTTCCATTTTTTCATTCTTTTGGTTTTGTTTTATGATTTCTTGGTTTCTCATAAAATCATTAGCCTCCATCTGTTCCATTCTAATTTTTAAAGAACTATTTTCTTCAGTGAACTTTTGAACCTCCTTTTCCATTTGGCTAATTCTGCTTTTTAAAGTATTCTTCTCATTGATCTTTTGAACCTCTTTTGCAATTGAGTTAGCCTATTTTTCAAGGTGTTATTTTCTTCAGCATTTTTTTGGGTCTCCTTTAGCAAGTTGTTGACTTGCTTTTCATGATTTTTTGCATCTCTCTCATTTCTCTTCCCAATTTTTCTTCCACCTCTCTTACTGGATTTTCAAAATCCTTTTTGAGCTCTTCCATGGCCTGAGACAATTGAATATTTATTTTGGAAGCTTGGGATACAGAAGCCTTGACTTTTATGTTGTTCTTCCTCATCTGAAAGGATGGGAGAAGATATCTGTTCACCAAGAAAGTAACCTTCTATAGTCTTATTTTTTTTCCTTTTTTGGGCATTTTCCCAACCAGTTATTTGACTTTTGGTTCCTCTGTCAAGAGTAGGGTATACTCTGGGGGTCTGTAAGATCTCAGTTTCTCCAGGGTGGCACAATCAAGCGTGTACGCTGGTCTGGGAGCAAGAAGAGATTTTTGTGCCCAGAATCTTAGTAGAGTTTCCTCTTCACAACCTCTTTGCCTCCAGTTCTTCCAAGCCTGCATTGGGGGCCGAGATTCAGATAAACTGTGGGGGCAGGGCAGCAATTCAGTGTGAGATAAAGATCAGCTACTGCAGGGCCTTTACACAGGGCTGAGGTAAGAATCAGCTGCTCAGTGCCCCCAGGGGTTTTACAATCCAACTGTAGGGGCTGCTGTAGGGGCTTCTGTGGGAACTGCTGCTGCCTGCTGGATGGGACCTCTGCTGTCTGCAACCTGAGGCTGGAGCTGTGTGAGGGCCCTTCTCTCTCCACGGCCAGCTGAAAAAACCCTGTCACTAACCTTTGGGACCTGTGGGTTGAGGGATCTGTAAACTGCTGCTACTGTGACTGGGGATTCCACCCCTGAGGCCTACTGGCATCCTCCTCTCAGAGCTGAACTGTGGCCAAGGCTTAGCTGGTCTCTGCTCTGAGTTCAGTGTGACAGGTATTTCCATGGGCGTTTCAGGTCACACTGGGCTGGAAATCTCCTCCACTCTGTTGCTCTCTACTTCTGCTGCTCTAGAATTTGTTGAGAGTCTTTCTTTGCAGCTATTTTATGGGCTGTGTGGGAAGAGCTAATATATGTGTATCTTTCTACTCTGTCATCTTGGCTTCGCCCCTCTGAATGCAGATTTCTTTATGAATTCTTAGGTAGATTTGAATTTTCATAATGCACATTTACATAAAGCAATAGCTATTGGTACTTTCCAGCTCCATAAGGCATACCAGAGTTTGTGCTTTAGTGTCAAAGCCTTTGAAAACAGAGGGTGAGACACTGAAGTACTATTAGATTAGTTTGGAAAAACTGTTCAAAAGATTGACGTTCAGAGTTTTAAGCTGAGAATAAAACTTTAATGGCTGGTGGTGGGGTTTAGGCTCTGCCCCCCAAGGGACACCGAAAACTGTTATGGTTTCATGATATATTGTGATGGAACTGTCTAGAAGAATTCAGAGTGAGACCACCTCTAATCCAAGTATAGGCATTTTTTGAGATTGACACCTCTTGTGGGGAAAGCTAAGTTATAAGAGGAACCAGTAACTTTAGAGAAAGCAAGATGAATTTTTATGGGGTAAAGATGCAATTATATAACAGAAATTATGGATATTAAAAAGGCAAGAGTAGTTTGTTAAGGGATTAGGTAATAGGGGAGGGGTCCCAATCTCAGTGAAATTGTGCAGGTGATTACCCACAATGTGTATAGAAAAATCTATCTGGGGATTTACATATGTATGGTAAGAGTATTATAATAAACCTGTCTATGTCATAAGTTCACTTTAGGTCAGTTCTTTACTATTACTGCACAGTTGCCTACTTAAAAAGTCCTGTCTATTGTTTTCGGGTCCACATCCTGCTTGGGCATGCTGATGCTTCTGCTTTCTGATTGGTTGAGTATTAGGTCCTGTCTGAGACTAGATGGATATGGTTGTGGTTGAGTGCATGGACATACCTGCTGTTTCTGTGGGAAATATGAGGAATGGGTCTGGGGGCAGTGGATAGCTAAAGACAGTAGCTGGGACCCCATCACATGGACACGCCTGCTATTCTGTGAGAATTATGAGTTCATGGACACACTTGTTCTGATGAGCAGTGAGAGATATATGCAGTTAGGGTATTGAGTGTGTGTGTGTGTGTTGGTCAGTGGCTAGGTAGGGGCAGTGGGCCTGTTGTTCAGTGGGGCCTATAAGGAAGTTAGAATATTGGGCCTGAGGGCAGCTTTATTAGGAATCCATCAGCTGGTGGCAAATATTAAATGTTAAAATAAAAGCTGGAAAATGGCTTGTAAATAGAGTTCACAATATGTTTAGCAGTGTTCAAGTTAAATTGTAAACAGTGGCATAAGGACAGGTGACTTTCTCTGAATCTCCTGAGTAGTATGATTTTATGAATTATTTATTTACAGATCTCCACCACAAATTTCTACTCCAATGACTCACAGTGCTGTAGAGGAGACTCTTGATTCTCTCAAAGGCTATACAATTGAATGAAAGGTCTGGTAGGTAAGATCAAATTTGAGAGGCTTGGAATGAGGTCCTGGAATTGTATTGTATCTTTTGTCTTCGTGTCAACTTAGCTAATTTAAGAGAGGCTTATCATTAGACTGTCTTCCTGAAGTTCCTGAAGACCATTTATTAAATTGCAGAGTGCTAGTGATCTGTCAGTTGAAGTATTTGTAGCAATTAAAGGCCAGATCCTTAAAATACTGAAGAAAACCTTCTAGAGGGATTTGGGTATGCTTTAAAGTACAACTCTGGACTATGTCACTGGTAGATGGGCCTCAGAAATAACCTATTTAGTTCTTATGGCCTAGTTTGAGAGGCCACAAAAAATATAGCTGGAATTACAATCAGGCAGCCTGGGTTGGATCCTTGTTTTGCCTTTTATTTGCTGTATGATCTTGGAAAATTCATTTACCCTTAGATATCAGATTTCTCCTCTGTAAAATGGGAATAGGATTACTTGTACCATCACCTTCAAAGTGTTACTGCAAGAAAATCAATTTATAAAGTTCTATATTCCATATAATTATGAGCTGCCACTATTATAACTGTAATAGTTATTACTGTGAATGGATAAAAGAAAAGATATTTATTAAAACACTCTTTTGAAGACTAAGCTCTAGGTATACACACATTAACAGGAGATTTAAATTACAAGTCAGATGGAAAAGTCCCATAGGCTTTACGGTGCAATAGCAAAGCAGATAACCTTATTAGTTGTCATTTCAACTAGCAATTCTTTGACCCTTTGAGAGGGTCAAGGATTTTGGTATCAAAGGCTTTTTTTCCCCCCAGGTATTCAATATTTGTGGTTGTTGAGGAGGTTATGGTTGAGGAGGGATCTATAGAAACAGTTGCAAAGTTTTATCTTCACAGGGATTGATTCCCAGGATGACATTTACCTTTCCTGATTTGTGAACATGTGTCAATTGGCTGGAAGTTTGTGAGGGTGGTTGATTCCTTCTTTATACTAACTGCTTCCTTGGGTATACTCCAAGGGATGCAATTGAATGAAAGGGATACCTGCTTGTTCAAAATTATCCATTTCACTAAACTGAATTCAGTTCAGCAAGTATTTTTAAAAGGTCCACAATGTGCAAGGGATTGTACTAAACCCTAGGTAAACGAGGACAAAAACAAAAATTGATCTTGTTCTCATGGGGTTTAAATTCTTTTCGAAGAAACAACATTTGTGTAGATGGGTAAATACAAAATTCATATGGAAGAAATACAAAGTAATTATTGGAGTGGGGAGGGAAAGTGCTAACAATTGGAGTGAGGTCAAGAAAGGCTTCTTACAAAAGCGGTTCTTTTAACTGTCTTAATTACATAGACTATTTGTGCCCAACCTGCGATAGAGCACTCCAAAGTCTATTGATCTGATCAGCCATAGTCTGTGACACTATAACTTGATTCTAGCATAGCAATGACATTTTTGTCCTTTTCGAAAATGAAGGACAACAACCAACCAACCAAAACCAGAGATTCCAAGATTCCAAGAAATGAGAACAGAGAGAATTTCAGGCACAAGAGACAATTGGTGCAAATGCATGGAAGTGGATGATGGAATATTGTAATAAAAGGAACAAGGAAAAAGCTGGAATGTAGAGTGAGTGAGAGAGAGTAATGTGATCTCAGGTTTGAGTAGGCTATGAAGAACTTTAAATGACAAACAGAGGGATTCATCTTTTATCCCAGAGGCGTGAGGAAGTCACTGAAGTTTATTGAACAGATGAATGATATGACAAGGCCTATGCTTTGGGAAAATAAATTTGGCATTTGTGTGACAGATAAATGGGAGATGACAGGGACCAGTTAGGGAAAGCAATAAGAGTCTTGCAGTAGTTCTGGCAAGAGGTGAAGAGGGGCCTGATCTTGGTTGGTACCTGTGGGAATGGAGAGAAAATGATAGATTTGAGAGCTCTTGTGAAAGGAGAACAGACATGATTTGATAAATTGATTCAAGAATTGTCAAGAATGACTCCCTTGGTTGTGAACCTCTGCTACTTTAAGTATGATGGTGTACTATAGAGAAGTAGGAAAGTTAGAAAGAGGGGTAGATTTATGGGGAAAGTTTCATTTTGGACTTGTCAAGTTGAAGGGAGACATGGGTGCCCACATGCTTTTTTTTTTGACAGTTTTGTAATAATATTTATCTGAGAAGTTTTGAGCAAGCCAACAATAAAAGTCCTTAAATATTTAAGAGCATTGTTGGCCAAAGAAAATGTATGTATGTAGAATTTTCTCCCACCCGGGTTATTTCATTACATATAGGAAAGAAGAAATTAACAAATGTCAACTCACCTTACTTACATACCAATTTCCTGTTGTCCTCTACAGAAATATCTCTACTTTTTAAAAAGTTATATTTAGTATGTAGTTTTCCCCAGTTACATGTAAAAACAATTTCCAATATTTGTCAAAACTTTGGGTTCCCAATTCCCTCCTTTCCTCCCTTTCCCTCCATTAAAAAGGCAAGCAGTTCCATATATGTTTTACAGGTGCGGTCAGGCAAAACATATCCATAATAGTCATATTGTGAAAGAAAACACTCAAAAAAAATCAAGGAAAATAAAGAAAGTAAAAAAAGTATGCTTCAACCTGTATTCAGACACCACCAGTTCTTTCCTCTGGAGATACACAGCATTTTTCATCCTAAGTCCTTCAGAGTTGTCATGGATCATTGTATTGCTAAGAATAGCTAAGTTATTTGCAGCTGATCGTCTTATAATATTGCTGTTACTTTGTACCCAGTACATTCACTTTGCATCAACCCATGCAAGACTTTCCAGGTTTTTTTCTGAGAGTATCCTGCTCATTATTTCTCACAATACAATAATATTCCATCACAATTACATACCACAACTGGTTAAGCCATTCCCCAAATGATGTTCATCCACTTAATTTTTCATTCTTTGTTCCCAGAAAAGAGCCACCATAAATATTTTTGTATATATATCCTCTTCCTTTTTATTTTTATCTCTTTTGGGATATAGACCTAGTAGTGATATTGCTATCTCAAAGGGTATGCATGCTTTTATAGCCTTTTGAGAATAGTTCCAAATTGATTTGTAGAATGGCTTAATCAATTCACAACTCCGACAATAGTACATTAATGTCTTGTTTTTTCCCCATATCCTCTCCAATATTTGTTATTTACCTTTTCTATCCTATTAGCTAATCTAATAGATATGAGATGGTACCTCTGAATTGTTTTAATTTGCATTTCTACAATCAATAGTGTTAGACTAGTTTTTTATATGGCTATAGATAGCTTTAATTACTTCATCTGAAAATGGATTATATCTTTTAGTCATTTATCAATTGGAGAATGGCTCTTATTTTTATAAATTTGACTTAGTTCTCTATATGTTAGAGAAATGAGGCATTTATCAGAGAAACTTGCTTCAAAATTTTTTGCTAACTGTATTTCTCTCCATCCCACTTCTCCTACCCCATTGATTGTATTCTCTCTCTCCTTTCACCCTGTCCCTTCTCAAAAGTGTTTTGCTTCTGACTAACCCTTCTCTCAATCTGCTTTCACCTTTCCCCCTTCTCTTATCCCTTTCCTCTTCTATTTTCCTGTAGAGTAAGATAGATTTCTATACCTCATTGCCTGTGTATCTTATTTCTCAGCTGTATGTAAAAACAACTTTTAACATTCATTTAAAAAACTTTTAGCTCTAAATTCTCTCCCTCCCTTCCTCCCTTCCCAATTCCCCTCATTGAAAAGGCAAGCAATTCAGTATAGGTTATACTTGTGTAGTCATGCAAAACTACTGCTGTTGCTACTGATTCAGTCATTCCCAAGATCTGCTTCTCTTTTCCTGGGGCCAGGGCTGGACTGCAGTTTTCACTCACCAGGTCCAATTGACCTTTCCTACTGACCTTCTAAGTTGTCCTTGGCATTTATTGGCTGAGAATTCTGGAAACCACCACAACTGCCAGTGATTTAGTCCCTTGAGGGCTGCTGCAGGCCTGCACTGCCCTGTGCTCTTCTCTCAACCTGGTGCAACAGATCTTTCCTATCAATCTCTCAGGTTGTCTTGGGCTGGAAATTTGTTTCACTCTGTCTTTTTGTGGGTTCTGCTGCTCTAGAATTTGCTTAATTTTTTTACAGGTATTGGGAGGGATTTGGGGGAAAGCTTACTCTGCCATTCTGGCTCTGCCTCTACCCAGGTGCTTTCTTGAGCCTTTTATAGGATATGACTCATCAGATCTGAAACCCTGGATGAGAACGATTTAACAGTGCTTAAATTTGTAATACCTATTCTCTATGTGCATGTGACCAGCCACAGAATCCATAGTAGGTCCCATTGTAGATCATGGTTAGCAGCAGCTCTTCTCTCTGAAAGTCACATTTACATGATACTTTAAGATTTGCATAGTGTTTCCTTGCTACAATTCTGTGAGTTAGGTAGTACAAATATTATCATTGCTAGATGAATAAATTGAGTTTCAGAGAGGTTAGGAGACTCATTAATGTTTAGAAATCTCTTAAATATCAGAGCTGGTACTTGAACCCAGGTCTTTTGACTTCAAATTTTGTACACCATTTGTTTCACTACATTGCCTTGATTTGTGTAATTGCCTGTCCTTGCCTTCTCCACTTGAGGGGAAAAGTTCTGAGGAACTTATAAGGTCATCAATGTTGTATGCAGGCACAGTATAGGGGATAGTGATACCTCTCTTCCCTAACCATATTAAAAGTCCTGATCATTTTAAGGGCTTTGATAATCTGGAGAGACTATTTCCTTTCCAAGTGGAGCATGACTCTTTTTTTTCTAGCTTTGTTTTTTTTTCTTTGATTTTGTTCAAATCTGTGATTTAATTGGTGTGGAGAAGTCCTGATCTGGAAACTTCCTCTACCAATGCAAATCTGAAACTTGTTTCTAATGCCTTGGAGAAAAGCCTGGGCTGTTGAGAGGGTAGGAACTTTGTCTTACTCTTATAGTTAGCATATGTAGGAGGCATGCTGACTCCCTATCACTGTAACATCCTGCCTCCCAGAAGGTACTATTATAATAACATCAATTGCCCAATTAGTTTGCCTGTCCCATAATGCCTTACTCATTGTAGGCATTCAACAAATGATTTCTAATAAGGCACAGATTTTGCCATCAATGACCTTGAAATCTAGTCCGAAGGTGCAGAGTTTTCACTCATGAAATGATTAGAGAACCAAAATGGGTTTTCCAGAGAATAAGTGCTATGAGAGTTCAGAAAGGAGAGAGATTAGTTTGCTCTTGGATTCCCAAGGAAAGCTTCATAAAGGAGGTAAGACTTGGAATGGGCTTGATAGATGGATATGATGTGAATAAATATAGAAAAATGGAGCATAGTGACTGGTAGATATCATGAGAACTGATTTTAGCTGCAAGATCTGCCACAGCTTTACTCTTCAGTTTCCCTACTTAAAAGACAATAAAATCTTACATCTGTATAATACTAAATAGTTTTACATTGACTTTTCAAGTTCATTATTTCATTCCACAGACTTACAGGTTTAGAATAGGAAGATACTTTAGAGATTGTCTAGTTCAATATTCTCACTCTTCAGATGAGGCAACTGAGATTTAGTGAAATGTCATGACTTGTCCAAGGTTATATAGGTGGTAAATAGAAGAGGTAGGTATAACTAATCTGAAACCAGAACTTTTTCCAATGTCTCATGTTTGAGTCTCACAGTAATACTGGGAGTCAAAGCATGGCAGGTATTATCATCTCCATTTTATAGTTATGGAAACCAAGGCTCAGAGAATTTGAGTTCATTGCTTCTAAATCACACAGACAGTAAGTAGCTGATTCAAAATCATAACCCAAGTCTTGTAATTCTTTACCTTGTGAAGAAGAACAGAGAGGGGCACTGAACTGGGGAGACTTTTGCAATAGGTGAGGAGAGTATGGGGATTCAAACCTTTGGTTACCTTTGGGTTGATGCTTTGTTCTCATTAAGTTTAGGCATCCTGGCTAACATCTGCAAACCTTGGTGAGTGGTCTCAGAGTGCGTGCCACAATGTTCACCTCCTGAGCCATTAGTCCTTGATTAGGATGCTACGGGTGTTCTCTGCCAGTGCCAATGTCTGTTTTTGCTTTCCTGCTTAATGGCAATGGCAGGCAGTCTCTCTGTAACCAGGATCCAATATCACATTTACCAAAATAAAATGATGAGGGAATTCTAATGGGCCAAACAGATTTACTTTCCAGATCAGCACGAGTATGGTGGTAGAATGTCTGCCTTGATCAAATATACACTCCATGAGTTTAGTCTTATTTTGTTTTTATTTTTCATCACCTAGCACAGTTCCTGGCACAAAACAGGCATTTAATAAATGTTTGCTTGCTTGATTGGAGAAGGTATATAGCCACTTGAGCATAGTGTGATCTGAAAGGCACCAGCTCCCTCATTCTTTTCCTCAGGCCTGTTGGTGAGACCTGAAATATCACTGTTTGTAAATTATTCTTTTGGGTTAAATGTTATCTCTTTGTAAAATGCAAATGCCTTTGGGAGCAACTAATTAAGTTATTATCAGTCCTTTACACCTTTATGTGAATTAGTTTATCAGATATTTTCCAGTAATATTCTATAGGAGAGGAAGTGTTGATTGGAGGGGATAGAAAGGCAAGTCCTGAGGATGAGATATTACCACAAGAGGGCAGCCCCAGGTGGGATGTGTCTTTTTTACCAATGTATTATGGAACCCTGATATTTGTGATGGAATCCATAATAGCATGGATGAGTTTTTCCCCTCCTTGGTAATATTATTGAATTTATTTTTTACCACTTTAATTTCACAAAGTATTTTTCCCTTCTACCTGGATAGCCATCCCTTATAACCAAGAATAAAAAGGAATAGGGAAATAAGTAGTTCAGCAAAGCTAATTAACACATCAACGGAGTCTTAGAATATATACACTATTTCTCATCTAGATTTTTTCATTTCTGCAAAGAGTAGAGGGAGGTATATTTTCTTTCCTTTTCTTCATGATGAGCTTGAACATTATAATTATACCATGTTCATTCATTTCCATTTTTTCATTTTCCCCATTTTCATTGTGCATATTATTTTCCTGCATCTGTTTCTGCCAGTTTGCATCAGTTCATTTTGTATTCCTCTTGCCCCAGGCTTTGTTGTGTTCTTCATAGAATGGTTGTTATTGAAAGAGAAGGTGGGAGGACAGACTTATCCATTTCATGGTGTGGTTTGGGTGTTGGTGAGGGAAAACTGTCCATGGTAGAGTAAGGTGAAGCAACTAGTACACTGTATTGTTGGTTGCCTAGAGGTTGTTGATAGATTAATTCAACAGAAATTTAATAAGCCCCTATTACATTTCAGTTTGATGCTCCTGTTTTTTTTACAATACTTTTTCAACAAACTCTTTATTTCCTTCAACACAGCATACTCATCATCCCCTCATACCTACTCAATTCAGGAATGAGACAAATTGCCCTGTTAGTGCTGCCTAGCTATATGGATGCCCAGCAAGAGTTCAGGTTGCTAGCTACTTTTCTTCTTATCCCTGACAACTTAGTTGAGTAGTGGATCCTGAAGGTGGCAAGAATTTCACCTTCCCTTCATTTTTCTAGCATTAAACACAATGCTCTGTACTAAAAAAAATGTTAGTTGATGACTAGATAAACAGTTGATATGTTTCCTCATGAAAAATAAATCACCTCCATCTCCTCACTATAATAAGTTGAATTGAGATATGTAGGGGTATTAGTACATCAGTCTAATTAGAACCTTGGAGCTGATTTAATTTCTTTACACTTGGTATTCCCTCTATGCATGATTAACAAAGTCCTACCTCCTGCTCCTCTAATCAACATGATTCAGAATCACCTTTTGCCTAGCTCAAATCCCTAGCTACCCTAGGTTCCCCAGCTGTCTCCCCTAACATGCTTTTCTCTATCCAGTTAATTTCGAGTTGTCTTTCATTCTTGTATTCCTCTATCCTCCCTTTCTGGTATGCTTTTTGAGAATTCCTCTACTGTTAATAAACACCCCTTTGTTATAGATACTTTTCCTCTTCTTCCTTCCTTCTTTTGGGGAGGGCTGAACTAGACAACATTCAAATTTTCTTTCAACTCTATGATTGTTTAGATTTCTATCTTTCTTCACACAGACTATTGCCCCTTCAAATACTCTTACCATCCACTTCATCCTTCCTCACCCTTCTCAATTTCCCCAATACTGGTCTCTAGACTATCTAACTAGGAATATTTTCTTGGTTTTACCTCTCTCAATTAACTTTGTTCCAAGTTCTGGAATTTCTGGTTACAATTACAATTGAGACACTGGCCAAAGGAATGGTCTAAATGATGATATATAGGCTAGGTTTAGATTGACCATACTCCTCTGGGCCTTGGATAGATGCTCCCTTCCATGGGACTGGAGTGTAATTCTGAATATATGTATCTTTTGGGGAGCCTTTGAATTTATACATGGCCTACCTTTCCCATGACTCTCCTAAGTATTGATATGTCTGTTCCTGGGAACAATTGAGCCACTGGAGGGAATTTTGACATAACAGGGTTATCCTCTCCAAGGTTGAATAGAATAATGGAATAATGGTGGCCTAGGTTCTAATCCCTAGGTGACTATCAGAGATCACTATGCAGGAGGGACTTGCTGATTCTTTGTCTAGTGCTAATTTCTTCAATTCTGAGAGCATGAAGATGGCAAAGTAGAAGAAGCACTCAGCCATTTTCTCCCAACATCCCCCTCCAAAGAATTTTAAAATAATACCTTAAATGAAATTTGGGAGTAACAGAGTCAATAAAAGGTCAAGGTGAGACATTCTTCAGGCCAAGTGACATAGTATGTTGGAAACAGTGAGGGGAGGGAAGTGGAGGCTGAACTGGAGCCCAAGTGGATAAAACACCAGTGGTGGGACTAGGTGGTGGTGACAGAAGGAGTAGCAACTTCAGGAGCCCTTAAGCCAGAGAGGATAAGAGGGTAAAATAGAAATGGAAGGAATCCATTGATCATCATCTGAAAGATATCTCAAAATGATAACTCCCAGAAATATTATAGCCAAATTCCAGAGCTCCTAGGTCAAAGAGAAAATACTTCAGGCATCATGAAAGAAATCATTCAGAGGACATAGAGTTGGGATTACAACCAAGAATAACCTACCCAGAAAAACTTAATATAATCTTTCAAGGAATGAAATAAAGGACATTTAAGCATTCCTAATAAAAAGACTAAAGATGAATAGAAAATTTGACTTTCAAATAAAAGACTGAAAAGAAGCATAAAAAGGTAAACATGCAAGAGAAATCATAAGGAACTGAATAAGGTTAAACTGTTTACCTTTCTATATGGGAAGGTGATACATGTAACTTCTAAGAAAGTTATCATTAGGGTAGTTAGAAGGATTCTACATAAAACAAGGTTGTAGGAATGAATCAGTTTTATTGGGAGGAAGCAAACAAAAGTGGGTAGTCTTGAAAGGATACCCTGGGAGGAGAAGAGAGAGAAAAACAGAAGAAAAGTACCTGCCATAAAAGAGGTGTGCAAGGGGCAAATGGTGGGTTAAAGGTAGACAATTCTTGAACATCACTCATACTTGAATTGATTCAAAGAGAGAACATGCACATATATAGATGCACATATACACACAAATACACATGTAAGCATATTACACACACTCAATTGGTAATTGACATCTATCTTATCCAACAGGGGAATAAAAAGAGATAAGAGAAAGAGGGAGTGATAAAAGGTAGGGCAGATAAAGGAAAGCAGTAGCCAGAAGGAAAACAGACTTTAGAGGAGGGGCAGGTTCAAAAAAGAGAGAAGGGAAACAGAAGAAAATAGGATAAAGGAAAATGCAGTTAGTAATCATAATTGTGAATGTGAATGGGATGAACTCACCTGTAAAACAGAAATGGATAGTAGAATGAAGTAGAAACAGAATTCACCAATATGTTGCTTATAAGAAATACACTTGAAACAAAGGGACACAGACAGAGTTAAAATAATGGGTTGAACAAAAATCTATTATGTTTCAGCTGATGTAAAAAAAGGCATATGTAACAAGCATGATCTCAGACAAATCAAAAGCAAAAATAGATCTGAATAAAGGGGATGAGCAAGAAAACTATGTCTTTCTAAAAAGCACCATTAGACAATGAAGTAAACAACATTAAACATATATACACTAAATGATATAGTATTCACATTCTTAAAATAAAAGTTAAATAAATTATAGGAGTAAATAGACAAATTATATTAATGGGGAACCTCAACTTTCCCCTCTCAGAGACAGATAAATGTAAGTACAAAATAAATAAGAAAAGAAGTAAAAAAGATGAATAGAATTTTAGAAAAAAAATAGATATAATACACTTCTGGAGAATGAAATTAAAGCAACTATTAGGAGTTATTTTGCTAAGATATACTTTGGTAAAATGGACAATCGAAGTGAAATGAATAAGTATTTACATAAATATAAACTGCTCAAATGAACAGAGAGGAAATAGAATACTTAATTAATCCTACCTTAGGAAAAAAAAAATTGAACAAACCATAAATGAGCTTCCTAAGAAAAAATCCTTAGAACTAGATGGATTTACAATTGGATTCTAACAAACATTTAAGGAACAATTAATCCCAATACTACGTAAACTATTAAAAAAATAGATAAATAAGGGATCCTACCAAATTGCTTTCATGACACAAATAACCAGGAGAGAGCAATGGTAATGAAAGAAAACTACAGACCAATTTCCTTAATGAATGTTAGTGTAAAAATTTTAAATAAAATAGCAAGATTACAAATATATCATAAAGATCATACACTATGATCAGGTAGCTTTATATCAGGAATGAAGGCTGGTCCAATATTAGGAAAACTGCAAACATAATTGACCATATCAATAAAAAAATAACAAAAAATCATATGATTATATCAATAGATACAGAAAAAGCCTTTGACAACACCTATTTCTATTAAAAACACTAGAAAGCATAGGAATAAATGGAGTCTTTCCTAAAATGATAAGTAGACTCTATCCAAAGCAACTAGCAAGCATTACCTGTAGTAGGGAAAACTTGAAGCCTTCTCAATAAGATCAGGAGTGAAACAGAGACATACATAAACACCACCATTATTCAATATTGCATTAGAAATGCAATTAGAAATATTGGGGCAGCTAGGTGGTGCAGTGGATAAAGCACCAGTGCAGGAGTCAGGAGGACCTGAGTTCAAATCTCACTTCAGACACTTGACACACAATAACTGTGTTGACCTTGGGCAAGTCACTTAAACCCAATTGCCTCATCCTGAGTCATCTCCAGTTATCCTGATGAATATCTGGTTACTGGATTCAGATGACTCTGGAGGAGAAGTGAGGCTGGTGACCTGCATAGCTCTCCTTAACTCAAAAAACCAAGTCAAGTGCAAGTCATGTTATTATTTCTCTGATGGCATGGTCTTCTTCAGCTGAAGGACAAACACAAAACAAAAACACAGAAATGCTAGCTATAGCAATGACAAGAAAAAGAAATTAAAGGAATAAAAACAGACAATGAAGAAACAAAACTATCCCTGCTCAGAGAACCCCAGAGAATCAACTAAGAAAATAGTTGAAACAATTGACAACTTCAGCAAAGTTGCAGGGGGTAAAATAAACCCACATAAATCATCAGTATTTTTATATACTACCAAAAAATTCAGCAGGAACAGATAGAAAGAGAAATTTTATTTAAGATAATTTCACACAGTAAGAATACTTGGGAGTCCACCTGCCAAGACAAACCCAAGAACACCATTCCAAAATACTTATCACACAAATAAAGACAGATCTAAACAACTGGGGAAATATTAATTGCTCATGAGTAGGCTGAGTCAATATAATAAAATGACAATACTATCTGTTAATTTACTTAGTTAGTGCTATGCAAGTCAAACCATGAAAGAATTATTTTATAGATGTACAAAAATACATTTTTGGAGGGGCAAAAGGTAAAAAAATTATGAAGGATATCAATGAAAAAAATATAAAGGAATATACCCTGGTAGTACCAGACTTCAAACTATATTACAAAGTCAGTAATCATAAAAACAATCTGATGCTGGTGAAGGAATAGAGTGATGGATCAGTAGAATACATTAAGTACATAATACTTAATAAATTAATATATAATAATATATAGTAATTATACATAAAATTAATATGTAATAATATATAATAATTAATGCCCACACCAATCTAGTGTTTGGTAAGTTCAAAGATCTGAGCTTTTGGGGTAAAAACTCATCATTTGACAAAAATCGGTGGGAAAACTGGAAAGCAATTTGAAGAAACTAGGCATAGACCAAAGTCTCATATTGTATATAAATATAAAGTCAAAATGAGTGAATGATTTATATGTAAAGAGTGATAAAATAAACTAGGGAGCATGGAAAATATACTGTCAGGTTTACGGATTAGGGAAGAGTTTATGACCAAACAAGAGAGGATCACGGGAAGTAAATGGATAATTTTGATTAAATGAAATTAAAAAGCTTTTGCACAAACTAATGCAACCAGAATCAGATGGAAAACAGAAAACTGGGGAAAAATTTTTACAGCAGATTTCTCTGATAAAGGCCTCACCTTTCAAATATATAGAGAACTGAGCCAAATTTATAAACATAAGAACCATTACCCGGTGAATAAATGGTCAAAGAATATGAATAGGCATTTTCAGAAGAAGATATCAAAACTAACAAGTCACATTTTAAAATGTTCTAAATTACTACTGATTAGAAAATGCAAATTAAAACAACTCTGAGGTACCATTTTATACCTATTACATTGGATAACATAACATAAAAGTGACAAATGCTAGAGGGAATATTGGATAACATAATAGAAAAATGACAAATGCTAGAAAAGATGTGGAAAAATTTGGACAATAATGCACTGTTAGTTGGTGGAGTTGTGAACTAGTCCAAATATTCTGGAGATCAATTCTGGAATATGCCCAAAGCTCTATAAAACTCATTAATATCATTACTAGGTCTGTATCCCAAAGAAATCAAGGAAAGGAAAAAGGACTTATTTGTAAAAAACAAAAAGCAGCTCTTTTTGTGGTGGTAAAGAATTGGAAATGAAGGTGATGTCCATCAATTGGGGAATGGCTAAAAAAGTTGTCCTATGCGATTGTAATAAAATACTATTGTATTATAAGAAATGCCAAGCAAGATGGTTTCAGAAAAACCAGGGAAGACATATTAATTCCCACAAAGTGAAATTAACAGAACCAGTAGAACACTGTGTACAGGAACAGCAATATTGTGAGGACAATCCACTGTGAAAGACAACTACTCTGATCAAGACAATGATCCAAGATGGTTCCAAAGGATGCATAATGAAAAATGCTATCCACATACAGAGAGATAACTGAAGAACTTTAAATATAGATCGAAGCATACTTTTTTGGCTTTATTTTTCTTTTTTTTGTCTGTCTTTTCTTTTGTAACATGACTAACTATGTAACATAACTTTTGTAACATGAAATATATTTTGTGTGACTTCACATGTATAATTGATGTCAAATTTCTTGCCTTATCAAGGAGGAATGGGAAGGAAGGAGAAAGAGAATTTGGAACTCAAAATTTTAAAGAATGAATGTTAAATTTTTTTGACATATAATTGGGAAATATTTAATCAAATAAATAAAGCTTATATTAAAATTCTGAGAATGTCTTGTTATATATTGTTTTACAAAAGTGAATTCTTTAATGTAACATCAGACAATAACTTTGGAGAATTGAAACATTTTAGGACTGAAAATGATGATTGGATTAGAACCTTTTAATCTGTCATTTGTCTTGTTTGTATGGTGAATACTAAAAAAGGCTTTTCCCACCAAAATGGAGGACCTTGCATTAATCAGTTTTTTATAAACCCTTGAGTACCAAACAGCTTCTCTATTTTGCAGTTGTTTCTGGCTTCAGAAAGTTGAGCCTTGCCCTCAGCTGTTCAAATGGTAACTTTTCACATTAGTCATGGCTTTGGAACTTATAGTGAGATTAAAAAAGTCATGAGAAACATGACCTATGAACCATGACTTCCCTCTATCAATTATACTCTATTTATTTAGTCATAATTTGCTATTTTAAAAGTCGCCCAAATTTGCAGTACTTGATTTGCAGTACCTGACCACATTGAATGGTCAGGAGGAGGTAGAGTTATTCATCTGCCAAAAGGCTATTTCTAATCAACTAGAAATAGAAATATTTTAGGGAAGGGTGTGTGCTACTATTGAGAAGGAATGCAAGGCCTTGAGGGCCATTGATAGTTTATCAAGATGGAGGTAAAGACTTTCACCCTGGGAAGTTTGATCTAATAATGCAGAAATTATCAGGGTAATAGTTTGAGTTTTATGGGACCCCTAAAATGCTGCAACCAGGTATCTTGGCTTACGATGTGTGACACCTAGGGTACTTTCTTCCTTCACTACCATCCTAGGTAAATTTTCCTAGGTTAAAGGTGTAATGTGGATCCACATACATTCAAAAATTAAAGCTCATGAACCCCCCCCCCCCCCCAATAAATATATTTACTTTTACTAGAGAGTCAAGGGGCACAATTAGTTGAAAGGAAAAGAACTTAATGAAATAGATAAAATGATGACAAGAAAAGTAGCATTAGAATGTTTCCTGGGACAAACTTACCGATCCATATCCTAAGAATGGGAAAAGTATGCACCTAGTGGTCATATTCCTAGGAACACACGTTGTTGTTGATCGTTCATTCTTGAAAAGGACCAATAACATCAGAAGGGTAAAGTGTTGACTGGCAAGTGCATTTCATTTAAGTGAGGCAGGGATGTGCAAAGTTATCAGTCTCACTCTCTCCTCCAGAATCATAAGAGTTTGGCGGCGAGACATAGGTCAAGATGACTGGCCATGGCTCAGATGCACTGGGAAGCCTTGGCCTTTTTAAGGTAAGGTCTTTCTCAGGTCTCAGTTTGTCTGAGGGAAAACACATCCATTTGGCCAGAGTGAATGCCTGAAGGATCAGGCACATTGAGAACACTTTGGCCAGGGTACAAACATGGAGGAGCAACTGATATCTCTGACACTATAGGAACACTTGTGACTTCTGATACTGTAACTGGGCCTAGAGTGCTTTGTAATCTCCCCTAGATAGTGTTGCACAGGTTTTGCTACTGCTGTTACTGCTCTGTTAAGTATTGCACTTCTAGGCATGTGATCATTACTCACTGTTGCGTTGGCAGGCATATGGTTCTTTATGCTACCTGTTTCTGGGCATTGCTTTCATTTTTTTGTCCCTTGTTTCAGTTTCTGCACTTTGATGACCCCTGTGCTTCTAAAGTCTGAGGAATTTGTCCTACACCAAGAAGAATGAACTTTTTTTTTTTGAGGCAGCGATGGACTCTCCCTCACCCCGCCCCCAACAGCCAGATATTAACATGACAAAATCTAAAAAGTACAGACTAACTTTCTTCTCTTTTAAAAAAATTCTTTAAGTTTCGTAATAAATTTGACAAACAGTAACAACACAAACATATCCATGTTCAAAGAAGAAGAGATAAAAAGGATTATGTGTAACACTGAGTTTTTATTATATGTATTTTTTCAAAATTCTTTGTTACTTTTAATACAGTATTTTTAGCAGTGCTCTGTCTATGTAGATTCCTTCTGAATTGTCTACTCTCTTCTCTGCATTTCAAGCACATTATTGATTCTATTTTCTTACTTCCTTCTTATTTATATCATTATTACTAGCCTCCACTTCTCCCTACAAATCCTTGCCTCCAAAGAAATAAAACTTCTCCATTATAATAAATAAGTACAATTAATCAAAATAAATACACTCATTGGTCTTATTCTGCCCCTCTGGTCCATAACATTTTTGCTCAGAGATGGGAAGCATGAATCATTGCTGATCATTTAGAATGGTGGTGGGTCATTGCATTTATCATAGTTCTTAAGCATTTAAGAGTTATTTTCCAGTACAGTGTAATAGTTGAATTGTTCTTTGGTTCACTTTGCATTAGTTTGTATGAACCATTCCAGGTTTCTCTGAATCCATTACCTTAATCTTTTTTAACAGCATAATAATATTCATGTGGTATATATATGAATATATTATATTTATACAATAATTTGTTTGGTCATTCTTCAATTAATGGGCACCTACTTTGTTTCCAGTTCTTTTCAACCATAAAAAATGATACTATGAACATTTTCATACATATGAAACTTTTTGCATATTCTTAGATATTTTTGGTCTATGTGCCTAGTAGTGGTATTACTGGGCCAAAGGGTCTAACAAAGTTTTGACATTTGAAGTATAGTTCCTACTTATTTTTCAGAATGGTTGAATTAATAATCCACAGCTCCATCAACAGCACATTAATATGCCTGTCCTTCAACAGCCAGCTCACCCCCCAAATTGTTGTCATATTTGCTAATCAAATGAATTAGATCCTAAGGAGGGACTTTAGAGTTCTTTTAATTTGCATTTCTCTCCTTTTTAGGAATTTGGAGCATTTTATATGGTTTTTGATAGTTTGCCTTTTTTCTTTTGAGTAGTTGCTGTGGACATCTATTGAGAAATGTCTCATTCTTATACAGTATTCTTAAATAAAATCCTTATATATCATTGATATCAGTTGTTTATCAGAAAAACTTCCTATACCAATTTTCTAAGTTAACTAATTCCATTCTAATACTAATTGGATTGATTTTGCTTGCACCAAAACTTTCCAATTTGATGACATCAAAATTTTCCATTTTATCTTGTGATTCTCTCTAACACTTAGCAGTTTTTAGTCTTGTTATTAATACTATCCCTTATGATTATAATTTTCATAATTTTGAGTCAACCACATATTTCTGCTATAAATCTAACCTGATGATATTGTGTAATCTTTTAAAATATTTTGAGGTAGCCACTTTGTTAATATTTTATTCATTATTTTACACTAATATATATTAAAGATATTAATCTGCAGTTTTCTTTGCTGTATTTTACCTTGGCATAGGGAGATATTTAGGTATTTGACCATATTTGCCTCATTGAGTTTGGCAGAATCCTTCCCATAAATTTTTTCAAGCAATTCATATAATATTTTAATTACTTTAATTAATTAATATAATTCATTTGTAAATCCAACAGGTCTTGTTTTTTCCTTTCTTTGGAAATTCCTTTATGGATTGTTCAACTTCCCTCTTGCTTTCCCCAGACTGGGTTATTTAAATACTCTATTTCTTGTTTCTGTCATCTGGGTTTTAAATATTTCTACAAATATGAAAATAATTTCCTTTGCTATTGATATTTTAAGCATATGACTGAGCAAAATTTTTGTTATTGTTCAGTTGTTTCTGACATTTCACAACTTTATTTGGGGTTTTCTTGGCAAAGATACTAGAGTGGTTTGCCATTTCCGTCTCCAGATCATTTTTACAGATGAGGAACTGAAGCAAATAGAGATTAAATGACTTGGCCAGGGTGACACAGCTATTACATTTCTGAGGCCAGATTTCAACTGAGATCTTCATGACTCCTCATCTGATGCTTTATCAACTGCACTACCTAGCTGCTCACTGAGTAAAATAGTTTCTTATAATTTCTTTTATTTTAACTGTGTTTGTTGTAAATTCTTTTTCAGCTTTGATTGTGGCATGATAACATTCCTCCCTTTTGATAGCTTTCCTCTCTTTTTTAAAAAGTTAATTTACTTATTTTTAGTTTTCAACATTCATTTGCTCAAGATTTTGAGTTCCAAATTTTCTCCCCATCTTTCTCTAAGACACCGAACATTCTGATTACCCTTTCCCCCAATCTGTTCTCTCTTCTATTATACCTCTCCCTCCCTTATTCTCATCTTCTCTCTTTTCTTGTAAGGCAAGATAAATTTCTATACCCTATTACCTGTATTTCTTATTTCCCAGTTGCATGCAGAAACAATTCTCAACATTTATTCCTAAATCTTTGAGTTCCAACTTCTCTCCCTTCCTCTCTTCCCACACATCCCCACTGTGAAGGTGAGCAATTCAATATAGGCTAGACTTGTGTAGTTATGCAAAAGACTTCCATAACAGTCATGTTCTGAAAGAACTAACTGTATTTTTCTCCATCCTGTCCTGCCCCCCATTTATTCTGTTCTCCCTTTTGCTCTTGTCCCTCCCTAAAAGTGTTTGCTTCTAACTACTCCCTCCTCCCATTTGCCCTTCCTTCAATCATTCCCACCCCTACCCCCACAGCCACTTATCCCCTTCTCCCCTACTTTTCTGTAGTGTAAGATAGATTTTCATACTAAATTAAGTATGCATATTATTCCCTCCTTAAGCCAAATGTGATGAGAGTAAGCTTCACTTTTTGCATCTTACTTCCCTGCCTTTCTCCTCCATTTAAAAAGCTTTTTCTTGCCTCTTTTATGAGAGATAATTTACCCCATTCCATTTCTCCCTTTCTTCTCCCAATATATTCCTCTCTCATCCCTTCATTTTATTTTTTAGATATCCCTTCCTATTTAACTCATCATGGGCCCTCTGTCTATGTGTACATAATCTCCCCAACTACCCAAATACTGAGAAAAGTCTCAAGAGTTACAAATATTATCATTCCATGTAGGAATGTAAAGAGTTCAACTTTAGTAAATTCCTTATTATTTCTCTTTCCTGTTTACCTTTTCATGCTTCTCTTGATTCTTGTGTTTGAAAGTCAAATTTTCTATTCAGCTCTGGTCTTTTCATCAAGAATGCTTGAATGTCCTCTATATCATTGAATGACCATTTTCCCCCTGAAGTATTATACTCAGTAGGTGATTCTTGGTTTTAATTCAGTTCCTTTGAATTCTGGAATATCATATTGCAAGTCCTTTGATCCCTCAGTGTAGAAGTTGCTAGATCTTGTGTTATCCTGATTGTATTTCCACAATACTTGAATTGTTTCTTTCTGGCTGCTTGTCATATTTTCTCCTTGATCTGGGAACTCTGGAATCTAACTACAATATTCCTAGGAGTTTTTCTTTTTCAGATCTCTTTCAGGAGGTAATTGGTGAATTCTTTCAATATTTATTTTACCCTCTGCTTCTAGAATATCTAGGCAGTTTTCCTTGATAACTTCATGAAAGATGATATCTAGGCTCTTTTTTCATCATTGCTTCCAGGTAGGCCCATAATTTTTAACTTGTCTCCCCTGGATCTATTTTCTAAGTCAGTTGTTTTTCCAATGAGATATTTTACATTGTAGTCTATTTTTTTTATCTTTTGGTTTTGTTTTGTAATTTCTTGGTTTCTCAGAAAGTCATTAGCTTCCATCTGCTCCATTCTAATTTTTAAAGAACTGTTTTCTTCGGTGAGCTTTTGAACCTCATTTTCCATTTGGCTAATTCTGCTTTTTAAAGCATTTTCCTCTTCATTGGCTTTTTGGACTTCTTTTGCCATTTGAGCTAGTCTATATTTAAAGGTATTATTTTCTTCAACATTTTTTGGGGTTTCCTTTAGCAGGTTGTTGATTTGCTTTGCATGATTTTCTTGCATTGCTCTCATGTCGCTTCCTAATTTTTCCTCCACCTCTCTTGCTTGATTTTCAAAATCACTTTTGAATTCTTCCATGACCTGAGATCATTGCATATTTATTTTAGAAGTTTTGGATGAAGAAGCTTTAACTTTGTTGTCTTTCTTTAATGGCATGCTTTGTTCTTCTTTATCCAAAAGGATGGAGGAAAATACCTGTTCACCAATAAAGTAACTTTCTATAGTCTTATTTTTTCCCCTTTTTTGAACATTTTCCCAGGCAGTTACTTGACTTTTGAGTCTTTTGTGTCAAGTCGAAGGTCTAGGGACCTGTAAGTTCTCAGTTCCTGCAAGGTGGTACAATCAAGGGAGAGGAGTATAATTCTCTTCCAGTCCCTCACTTCAACACTTTGTATATTTTTACATTTCAAGTACATTTATTGTAAGCAGTTTATTGTTCAGTTCTGCTTTCTTATCCATTCTGATATCCGTCTCCATTTTATGATCTATTCACATTCATTATAATGACTTTTAAATATATGTTTCCCTCTGTCATATTCCTTTTTATTTTTTTCACCTCCTTTCTTCCTGCAAAGAAAGACATGAAGAAAGGGAAAAAATATGACCAATATTAGCCTATAATTAATGTGGTTTATTCTTATTCCTTTTTTACCTCTTTTCTTCACTGGACCCAAATTTTAATCTTTAGTTTTTACACATTTTTCATCTCTTTAGTACCCTATCTATGATCAACCCTTCAATTTGTTTTACTTGTGATATTCCTCCCCTCCTTTGTCCTTTCTTTTAATTATCTTCCCTTCTTTATTTTATATGTCAATTTACTCATAGGTTTAATGTACTTTTATAATTATTAAGTTCTCTCTCTCTCTCTCCTCACACTGATGCCCACCTAGTTCAGGTTCTCCTCACCTCTTGCTTGCACTATTATGATAGCCTTCTAATGGGTCTCCTTCTCCAATTCTTTCCTCATTACAATCCTCTTGTTGTTGTTTGTGTTGGTACTCCTCCCTTCTCAGGAATGTCTTGACATCAAGAAGGTGATGTCTTGACTTGAAAATGAATTGGATTTAAGTGAGGCAGGACTGTGCAAAGTCATCAGTCTCATTCTCTCCTCTAGAGTCATAGGAGTCCAGTAACAAGACATATAGGTCAAGATGACTGATGATGGCCCCAGATGCAGTAGGAGACTTTAGTCTTTTTAAGCTAAGATTTTTCCCAGGGCTCAAGCTGTCTTAAGCAACACCAATTCAAAATTAAAGACTAGGTAAGAATTGAAGAAAACGATGGCCTAGTTTGCCTTAATAAGAGAATCAATTTGAGAGGGAAAGACCCTCAGAATTTCTGACTCAAATAGAAACAATTGCTATTTATATTCACTCTGAGCCATCATGAACAAATGAGGCTTGGGATGAGATCTATTACTGGTCAATCAGTGGCAGCCAGAGTGATTTGAAATAGCCAAGTGTTTTGAAAAAAAAGATAGGATAAATAAATGGGGAAGAAAAAAAGATAAATATCTAGTCCTCAAACTCCAAGATACCTTAAGAAGTATAAGTGATAAAAATTTACACTTTCGACAGCGGATTCACATGTAAGGGCATGATTCCCCATGGGGGAAGGAGAATGGGAATGAGGACAATAAGGAAGAGGAGAAGGAGGATGAAGAAATAGCATCATTGTCCAACTGGAGCTGGCTGGTTGGATCCATAGGGACCAACTACTGCTACTCAAAGATCATTGTTTGTTCTTTATTCTTGAAGAGGATCAATGACATGAGGAGGGTGACATCTTGACTTGCAAGTGAATTGGATTCAAGTGAGGCAGGACTGTGCAAAGTCTTCAGCCTCACTCTTTCCTCCAGAGTCTTTGCAGTCCAGTGGCAAGACATAGGTAAAGACAACTGGTGATGGCCCCCAATTCATTCTCTACATTGCTGCTGAAGTGATTTTCCTTAAGCATAGGTCTGATTATATTACCAGACTACTCAATAAACTCCAATAGCTCTTTCATTTCCAATATCAAATATAAAGTCACTTGTTTGACGTTTAAAGCTCTTCATAATTTGGCTGCTGTTTGCCTTCTAATCTTCCTGCATGTTATCTCTGTGTATCTTATGATGAAATTGCATGAAGCACTCATGGTTCTTGCACATGATATTCCATCTTCCATCTCCGTGCTTTTGCCCTGGCTCTTCCCCAATGTCTGGTATATTCTCCCAGAATTGGATTCTTAAAATTCCTAGTTTCCTTTGAAATTCAATGCCGCTTCCTCTTAACCCGTCAGTGAAATTTTGTCTAAATGAAAGTGGGAAGGGATTTGTTATTCCAGCTGTGAATGCCATCTCCTTTTAGGCTATTTTCTCTTTATGTTATATTTGTCTTGTATGTTCTAATTTATACATGTGGTCTTTCCAATAGAATGTAAGGTCCTTGAGGGCAGTGACTTATTTTCCTTTTGATTTGTGCTCCCGCAGCCTTGCTCAGTGCCTAGCACATAGCAGATGCTTATTAAATTTGTTGATTAATTTGTTGATCTAAAACTTTTTGCACTGTTGATCTTTTCTAAGAACCCATGTTTGACCAAGGACATAAAGAAGGAAGTATGCATGTAGGGTTAAAGTTCTTTGAGATGTGGCATGTACAGGACCACAGTGTAGACTTCTCAGACTGAAGTTTCATGGAATTGGTGCTTTTCTGTTAACAATAGGGTTGGGAATAGTCAGGTTTGAGAATAAAGTGATAACAGGAATCCTATTTCTTTTCATTCCTCACAGTATGAAATTCATCCTGTTTTTCACTCTGACTGAAATTGCTGGAGGAGGCCTCTCCAGATTGAAAGAACCATATTTTGGTCTAACTGAATCTCGATCAATTGATGCTATCGGAACATAAAAGGCCAGCAACGATTCACAGCATCATTTTTATTCTTTACAATAATCAGGGGGCATGATGTCAGTTCTTCAGGGCTCAATGACAAAGCAGCACGATTCCAATTAGAATACATTCCCCTGGCAAGATCACTAGTTGTACCTATTTCTCTGAAAGGACATCTGAAACGATGCTCACTTACCACTGAGGATGTCACAGCAGGGAAGAGAAATATTGGCCAACTTAAACCTTTGGTCTGGGCCTGTAGTTTAAAATCATCTTTGTAAATAAATCTCCTTAATGGCTTTTCAAATGAATGGTAACACAGCTAAGTACCACATTAGTGGAGGAATTTTTAAAAATAGCTTTTGTATTGTTATCAGAATGAAAAACCTCCCCCACTCACTCAAATCCCTTCCCACTTTCATTTAGACAAAATTTCACTGAAGGGTTAATTCAATTTAATTCCACTATTGTTTATTATTCCTCTACTGTGTGAAGATTCCCTTTAATTTTTAGTACTTTTCTTCTGTTAATTATTTCAAATTTGTCCTGAGTCTAGTTTGTTTGTACATAGCTGTTTGTGACATTGTCTCCTCTATTAGCTTGTGAATTCTTTGAGACAGGGAATGTCTTTTTTCTTTCTTTGTATCCCAAGTTCTTAGCATGATGTCTGGCGCATGGTAAGCACTGCATAAATGTTTATTCCTTTACTGACTTATTGACTAGAGAGCAGTGTACCACAGCCTGAGAAAAACAATATTGTTCCTGCCCATATAAAACAAATTCTAGTAGGGATATGTTACACACAAACTAATTTGTATGTACAGTATATATGTCTTGCTTCAAGGTTTTACTGAGCATAATTATATGAAGTATTTGGTATAAATAAGATTATCCCTCTCTATAGATGAGGCATCTGAGACTGAGGAGGTAAGTGACCAGGATCATAGAACTTCTGTCAAAACTAGAATTCAAAATTAAGTCTCTGTTGATTTAAAGATGATCATAGGGCTTTCTATTACTTTCCACCTCATTAGATTGTTGTGAGATGAAGTACTTTGTTAATCCTACATAAATGTTAGTTGATATTATTAATAATAATAAATATGAGAAATAAAATTAATAATCAAAACTACTTATCATATTTCTCCCAACTCCCAATTGACCATTTTGTACTCAACTTTTGAACTTTGAAAAATCAGAAGATCTGGAATTTTTATTGGCATTGATAATAGTTTTCCTGAATCAATAGTAGCTGATGATAGTGTCTGTGCTAAAGTTGAGAGATATACCAAGGAAAGACTACACACACTGAGAAAAGGCAGTTTTAGAGAATGTGACCTGTCGGTGTGAATAGCAGTAAAGATTGTCACTGTCTAAAGGTACCAATCCTAGGAGCCAAGCAGAGACTACACCTTTTCAACAAAGAGAAAGGAGCTGCGAGTTACCCCACTGCCATAAGATTCTTTACACATGTATCTCACTACCATTTGATAAATTTGATCCTCGTCTCCCCAGAAATCTTATGTGGGTGAAATGAGAGCATACCCTCAGTTTTGGGAAACTGGTTTTGTGACAACAATTTTCACTTAGTTAAATACCCTTTCTAAAAGTTAATTAAGCCTGGCTGATATTATTAGGAAGTATACCAGTAGAAGCTCAATGACAGTAATACAAATTCCCATTGGTGAACTCTGGGAAAACTAAGGAGAATAATATTTAACCTCTCCAGTTTGATGAAATGATCCTAAAGGAGGTGCTACATAGATAGAAATTTATAATTTTTTGACTCACTAAGTTTTGAAACAATTACTGTGCATGAGGCGGTCTTGACTTATGAATGAACGAGTACAAACCATATCAGATGATACTTCATAACCCCTTTAGTCACCTGCCTTGGAAATATACCCATATGCCTTGCCAGTGCATATACTAAGCTTTACCTGTCCTTCCAATCTCTGACTCTAGGGTAAATAATCAAATTAATTCTACTATACTTTTTCTTGCAAAGGTATTGTCAGTTTACTACCCTAAGAATCAGTTCAACATTCCTATGACTCATTCACTTGCCTCCCTGTATTAGAATATAAAGTTTTTTAGATCAGAGATTATCTCACTTTTGTATTTATAGAAACAGAATTTAGTACAATGTGTGACACAAAGTCAGCACTTAATAAATGCTTTTCCATTCATTCATCCATTTTTTGTCTTTTTTCTGACTTCAGTTGCTCTTATAGTCAGTTATATACAATTGAGCACCTTTCCAATTGTTTTGTCATTATTGATTCATTGTTTGTAGTTTACTACCTTGTAGATTGTTCTTATCACACCAATTAAACCACAGAGTTTCTAAAACTGATTTTGTGCTAGGTGGTATTGAAATGAGAAATTATACAATAGCTCCTAACTTTTCTGAATATGAAGATCCCTTTTTTCATATTAAAAAGATTTTGGTAGCTTCCTAAAATAATAGTAATCATTATATATATACATATATATATATTTATACACATGTATATATATGTATATATACATACACAATACATGATGTATACTAGTAATACTAGAGAAAATATGTAATCACCAAAAATATGATCAATGATGCTTTAAAATGTTTATGTTACATTAATCCTATTTTCTTGTCCATATTTTTGGAAAATTATAATACGTGTGTGAGAGACATTTTTTCCATCTACAAATATTCACAGACTCTTTTCAATAATTCCACAGATCCTTAGTAGTCTTCATTCCACAGGTTAGAAAGCAGTAGTGCAGTGAAGAAGAAGCACTGGAAATGGAGTTAATACCTGGGTTCAAGTTTTAGTTCTGTTCTCTGTGTTACTTTGGGTAAACTGGCATGGGATAGTGTAAAGAGAAACTGGAGTTGGAAGACAGCAGTTCAAAATCTGCCTCTACTTTTTTGCCTCTTTTGTGACTCAAGGAAATCATTCTGCCTCTCTGGGGCTTGATTTCCTTATTTTTAAAGCACAAGTTTGACCTAGATCATCTGGAAGATTCCTTTCTACTCAAAGTCCTCTGTTCTCTAAAGTTCTTATGATCACTCAATCCTGGATGGTAGCTAGTAGTATTTGCAGTGCAAACTGCAGTGTAAATGAGTACACAGGTGTTCAATAAATACTCATGGGTTAGTTGATCAGTTATGATAGGATTAAAGAGCTACCAGTTGCTTTTGGTGGAATCAGATAGATTTTTGTGGTTACCTGTGTGTACCTTCACCACTTTTATAAACTCTTAGTTCCATGTGTTTTGTTGGTGAGCCTCCTTTCTAATACATCCTGGAAGAGGCTCTTCCTGCTCATGACAGACAGTTTTTGATCTGTGTCCCTGAAGCTCCTAACAACTGTGAAGTATAGGAGATAATTTTTTTTTATGTCTATCTATTATGCAAGATCAAGTTCAAGGGGCAGGAGAACAGATGGAATGTGTCCTCCCCTGGCAGTTATCTCCATTCTTGTACGATCTTCAAGGTCTGCCCTAGTTGGCTTTCTCCTTGCAATTTTTCCTTCTATTGATTGCTATTCAGTGGTGTACTGAATAAAGATTAATTTTTCTCGGAACTGTTCTTCTCTCTGCTATGGACTTCCTTAGGAAAAGAGTGAAAACTGATCAATGAAATCACATATAGTAGAGGCTTTTTTATGACTTGAAAAAACTGGTAAACCTAAGCTACAAGTCACTCAGAATATTCACAACTCTGTAAAGGCTTCCTTTGCTGGCTAAATATAATCCAAAGAAACCTGCTTTGGTTTTGCACTTAATGGGACTGATGGCATAGTATAATAGAAAATATACTAGGAGGAATCAGAAGACATTTGGGTTCTAGTTTGGGATCTACAATTAACTAGCTATGTAATTTTGGGCAAGTGTCTTGGTTTCCTACATAGAATAAGCTTTTATAATGCATTTACTATGTGTTGGGCACTGTGCTAAGCAGTACAGGAATAAAAATAAATACAAATAAATTGTTCAGTTGTTTTTCAGTTGTGTCTGACTCTTTGTGACTCCATTTGGGATTATCTTGGCAAAGATACTGGAGTGATTTGTCATTTCCTTCTCCAGCTAATTTTATAGATGAGGAACTGAGGCAAACAGGGTTAAATGACTTGCCCAAGGTCACATGGCTAGTAAGTGTCTGAGGCCAGATTTGAATTCAGGGACATGAGTCTTCCTGATGAGAAGCTCAGCATTCTATCCCCTGTGCCACCTAGCTGCCACAAATTAATAAGGAATACAAATAAATAAACTGAGGTGGGGAAGTGGTCTGGAGCATCATGGGGAATTTCCTCATCTACAAAATGCCAAACTAAAGCTTATTTCCCTAGTTCATAGCAATATGGTAAGTAAGAATATCTGTAATTTGTGTGCACCAAGTCTTTATATAAATATGCACTACGATTATTATCTGGTTCAAGTCTCTCTTGCTTTACAGATGAGAAAATCTAGGCCTAGAGGTACATTACTACTAAGTAACTAAGTTGGGATTCTAACCCAAGTCCTCTGATATCAAAGTCTTTGCTACTTTGGTCCTAATAGCTACTAATAATTACTAATGGTTCAGTGTCCTTTTTACTTCATTATTTACAGGATTATCATGAGGGTCTAATTTTAGTCGTACAGTGGAAATAATACTGGATCTGGTGTCAGAGAACCTGAGTTCAAATCCTGACTCTGCCACTTACTTCTTTGGTCAAGTCACTTGACTTCTTTCAGCCCCAGTTTGCTTATGTGTGAAATAAGAGAGGTTGGACCAGATATTCCCTAAGGTCCCACTTATTAATTATCCTAAGGCACCATACGAGTATAAGCCATGATTATATGAGATCATAAAAAGCCCCACTGAGGATGCCCATCAATTGAGGAATGGCTGAATGAGTTGTGGCATATGCTTGTAATGGAGTACTATTGCTCCATAAGAAATGATGAGCAGGCAGCTTTCAGAAAGACCAAGAAGATTTATATGAACTGACACTGAGTGAAGTGAGCAGAACCAGGAGAACATTGTACACAGTAACAGCAACATTGTGCAAAGATCAGTGTTGAGAGACAACTTCTCAGCAATGCAATGAGCTAAGACAATTCCAAAGGATTCAATGATAGAAAATGCTATCCACATCCAGAAAAAGAACTATGGAGTCTGAATGCAGATCAAAGCACACTATTATTTTTCTCTCTTTTTTTCTTTCTCATGGTTTTTCTCTTTGATTCTGATTCTTCTTTACAACAACACTAAGGTGGAAATATGTTTAATATTTCTAACACGTGTAGCCATTATCAGATTGCATGCTATCTTGAGGTGGGGAGTGGAAGGAGGGGGAAAATTTAGAAATTGAAATCTTGTAAAAGTGAATGTTGAAAATTAAAAAGTAAATAAAAATCCCACAGAATACATAAAGAGCTTTGGAAAACCTTAAAGAGTTTGTGTAAAGATGAGCTAATATTATTTTCATGATAATGTCTTTAACTTTCTTTAGAGTAAATATCATGAAGTGGATTTGAAGATAGAAGAAGGCATCCAGATCCACTCTTCCCAATTGTGTGACCTTGGGCAATCAATTCACTTATTGTAACAGAACCTCATTTTTCTTACTTGTAAAATAGGGATATTTTCTCTAATTAACCTGCAGATTTCTTTGGAGGAAGGCAAATCACAAAGATGAGGATAATGATAAAGATACAGTGTATCCTAGGAGCACAGGGTTGATTTTTTTTTTTAATTTTACATACCTGTTCATTTCAGCAGCAAAGTTATGCTAAGCAAGATTCTCCTTGGGGTGAGAGACATTACTTGGGAGGAACCAATGAATCAATCAATGATTAACAAACTTTTATTTTATATAATTACTATGTTCTAGACACTGTGCTAAATACTAGATGTATAAAGAGAACATGACACTGTAAGTACTTTTAAGTCACTTAGATTCAAATGGGGAGATAACTTGTACATATAGAGCTACATGTAACACATATACAGATCAACTATACACATTGGAGGAGATACCCCAGAAACTGGGGTTGGATGTATGAATAGGGTTGAACTAGACTTTGAATAGCTTTAAATATCAAATGCAGGAATTTCCATTTGATGCTAAAGGTGAGGGGAAGCTACTGGAATCTACTGAGTAGGGTAGTTAAGTAGCCAGGACTCATGAATTAGGAAAATCTCCTTGGAGGCTCCATGGAGGATGGATTAGAGTGGGGAGACGTTTGAGGCAGTGAGAACAGTTAGAAAGGTATTGATAGTCCAGATAAGAGATAGGGAGGTTCTGAACTAGATGAGTGCTTTCAGCTCCAGGCAGGACGATTGGTGGGTTTTGCGCCAGTGACTTTGAAAAGTTGGGAGAGTTTGGAGCCGAAAGAAATTCCTGGTAACACAGTGATTGCCAGTTTCCTTCTTTAACTGATGTATCTTGAAAGTATGGCACTGCATGAAACTAAAGGCCAAAAAGAAGTTATTCATCTAAAAAAATAAGTCCTTATTTTAAAGGCCAGTACATTTTCCCCTGAACAAAAGAAGCTGGTGCTTACTGTTCTGTAGTGTTATAGATCTTGCCTCAACACAGGTTAAATGGACTTTTCTGTAGACAATTAAATAATGTTTCTGTAGACACCTGAATACTTTGTGTCAACTAAGGCAGAAATAAAATATTCCTTGACTTGCAGTCAAATTGTCCAGTACACACAAAGACGGAGTAATGAACCAATTAAACACAACTCATAAAGGTATGAACCGATCCTATATCTATATATCTATATCTACATCTATCTATCATCTATCTGTCGTTCTGTCTGTCTGTCTATCACCTACCTATCTATCCTAGTAGTAATTTCCACTTAGAGCCTAACTCCTTACTGAAAAATGAGTGCTACTGGGGAAAGTAGAAGCTGCCCTAAGGGTTAGTCCTCTGCCCATGCTCCAGTCCATACCTGTGATGGGGTATGGAGACAGAAACTCTACCTGGGTGTCAATGTAATCCTGCCAACTCTTGTCCACCCACACTGAGGAGGGTGTGGGCATTCAGGGCAGACAGCAGATGTCCTTTGTTCTAGAAATGTTGGTCCTGATTGTGTTGTATGGGGCCTTGCCTATTTGGGTTGGACAATACCCCCGGGCTATTTATCTTGGAACAAAGTGCCTATCCTTTACTGCTTACTTTGAAGCTCAATTGTTCTACTAGAAATCTGCCACCTGTCCTATCTACACTGGATTCCTTGATGTTGAAAGTGGTCAAATTGCTTGGAAAAGACCACATTCTTTATATTTTTGACTTTGCTTCAACCTAAATTTAAGCTAGAATGTGAATTCCTCTAAGACAGGGATTATTTCATTTTGATCTTTGCATCTCCATCTCCTAGAAAGTGCCAGGCACCTTGTAATACATTCTTGATTGAATTGAATAGAATTTAAGACATTTGCTGATGTTTACTTCTGCTAATGAATCTCTTGGCCATTTTCCTTCCTTCCTTCCTTCCTTCCTTCCTTCCTTCCTTCCTTCCTTCCTTCCTTCCTTCCTTCCTTCCTTCCTTCCTTCCTTCCTTCTTTCCTTCCTTCATCCCTCCCTTCCTCCCTCACTCCCTTGCCTATAGCTCACAATTTCACATTTATGGAGCACTATAAGTTTTACAAAGCATCCATCAATATCTTTAATGTAGGTATTATTATCTCCATTTTATAAACAAGGAATACATGCTCAGAGAGGCTGAGCTAGTAGTTGGCATTTATATAGCACTTTAATGTTTGCAAAGTGATTTATGTACATTTTCTCATTGGTGCCTCAATAGCTTTGGTAACTTGCTTAGAGTCACTAGACCAGGCTCTCTTGATTCCACATCTAGCACATTATTTATGTTTTCAGGGTAGAGAGCAAAATTGTCTCTGCCCTAGAATTACTGGTCATGACTATGTTGTATGGGGTCTTGCCTGTTTGTGTGGACACTGCCTCCTCCACCACAATCTAATGTCTAGATGCTAATGCCTACGTGCATCCTGAGTCTTTACCTCTTCTATTCTGTCGCATTTTGTCACATTGCTGTGTCAGCTTGGTTAAGTTATTCTCTAAACCTCAGTTTCATCTTCCTTCCTTCCTTCCTCTCTCCCTTCTTCCCTGTTTCCCTCATTCCCTCCCTTTTTTCTTTCCTTCATTCCATCCTTTCTTTTGAGGTTCATATATGCACAAGGAAACACAGACAATATAGAATGGTATACTCGGTGCTGGATTGGACAAACTAGATGACCACTGAAGTTCCTTTCAACAATGGAATTCTATGATTATATGAGTTTGGCAATGAATGGAAAGACAATGAAGGATTTTAAAATAGTTTCCTAAAAATATCAAAATATTTTTTTGAGAACATGTCTAGTTATAATATGTGAAACAACTGGATAGGATGAGACTGAGGACAGAGAGGGTGAGATTCAATAAGTGTCAAGAACCTATAATGTGTCAGGTGCTGTGCTAAGTGCTGGGGATATAAAAAGTGGCAAATGGAAATTCCTGCCCTCAAGGGGATCCCATTCTAATGGAGGAGTCAACAAATAATGTACAAACAAATAAATATGTACAAACAGTCTATATACAGTATAATAGAAAATAATTGACAGAGAGAAGACACTGGAATTAAGATGGGTTGAGAAAGGCTTCCTGTAGAAAATGAGATTTCCACTGGGACTTAAAGGAAGCCAGTAGGCAGAGGTGAGAAGGAAGATCATTTCAGGCATGGAGAATAGCCAGTAAAAATTATGAAGAGCTGAGAGTTAGAGACTATTATAATATTCCATGCATGAAGCCCTCTCTTACTTGGTCTTCTCTCTTCTCTGCTCAGGATCTCCCCAGACACACCCTTATTAGCTTCTTTCTTCAGAATTCATGCTTTTTTTCCTGATTTCTCCAAATAGAGGCTAATGCAGGTCATATTTTCTTTTTCATTTGGTCCATGCTCAATAATTCATTAGTGTTTTCAAATGAAGCTTAATTGTTTCATTTCTTTATAATAAATCACAGAGGAGAAAACTACTTTAATAGAAAACCCAATTAAAAACTACTGCCTGGAGGTTGGAGGGCCTCTTGGATAGGAGATTAACACTGTTGTGACCTTTGACTTCCCTTAATGGATATTAACTATTACCCCTTTCGCAGCAAGATGTAGGAACATGGGGCCACTGTGATCAGAATTAAAATTTTTGGCAGCCTTCTGTACTAGAAAGAGGCTGGGATTTGAGTCAGGAGATCTAAATTCTAGTCTCAACCTTGCATTGAAGTAGTTGTGTGACTTTGGGAAAGTCATGTCCCCTCCCTATGTGCCCGTTTCCTTATCTATAAAATGAAAGAGTTGGATGAAACAGTCTCTCAGGGGCCTGCCAGCTCTGACTTTCTATAGTTCTAAGAATTTGGATTTCTGATGGCTAGGGCAGTACCTGTCATTCCAGACAGCTCAGAAAATGACAAATGAAGATGCCAGTAGGGAAAACCAAGGGTTTCTTTTGTTGTCAGTACTTCTCTCCAGGCACTTCACTAGCACTAGAATTGAACAAGACTTTTCTGAATTGGCCATTGTGAGAAGAGACACTGGAAAAGGGGTTGTGTTAGCCACACTTTTGTATCATCTTTTCCTGCTATTATTCTATTTACTGATAAGATTAGCCATGTGTTCTGGGAGTCAGGAGACCTGGGCTTATGCCCAAAGCCTCTTACCAGCTTACTATAGGTTATGTGTTAAGCAAGTCTTTAACTCTCCATGTCCACTATCCTCTTTCATTAGGAAAATGGAATACCAAGTGATATGGAGTCACAATTTTAGTGAAATCCTATTCAACTTCTAACAGAATATTAAAATTTATGTGCACATTTGAAGGTCATAATTCATCTGAGTGTATTAGAACCCAAGTTGGAAGGAATCTTAGTTTATCTAGTGCTATTTGTACCTCAACAGAAAATTTTCCCTTCCTTTTCCTCCAACTAGTCACCGGACTTAGAGTCAAAAGACCTGAGTTTAAGTCCTGGCTTCATCACTTTTTAGTCATGTGTCCTTCAGCAATTCACTTTACTGTTTTGGGGCTCAGTTGCCTCATTTATTTACTTATTTATTTATCAGTCTTTCTATTGGTTCATCCATTTGTTGATTCATTTATTTATTTATTTTTTAAAAGGGATTAGTCTAGAAGATCTCCAAGAACCTGGCTTACTCTGATATTCTGTGATTCTAAGTGAAGAATTCAAGTATATTTTCTTTTCCTTCGAATCTTATGTTATAGGCTTTAATGATTACTTATGCCAGTTGAGCCAGTAATGATAAGAAGAAGAAGAGGAGGAAATCTCTTTTTCTATAAACCAGAAAGTTCCTCTTTAAGAGAATATTCTCTCCATACTAAGGCTTTAACTAGAAAAAACTGAAGTTTTTATAAGATATAAATTCACTTTATAAAGATATAAATTCATTCATATTAATTTAGGATTTCTTAAGATAAATTTTTTTGTTGGTTTTTGGTTCTTTAACACCACCAAAGTTTTTCCCAGCATCCTTCCTCTGCCCCTTCTCACAGAGCCACCAAATATAACAGATAATATTTTTAAAGAGAAAAAAAAAACCAAAATTGATCAGCACATGAAAACGTCTGGACAGGGATGAGGCAGGGGTATCTTCTCATGTCTCTTCTTTGGAGCCATGCTTTTACTTTGTAATTTTGGAACATTCATTTACAGTATTCACTTTTGATTTTTTTGTAGTTATTATGTAAACTGCTTTCTTAGTTCTGTTTAGTTTACTCTGTCTGCATCAATCACATTAACTTAAAATACAAAGCATTTAGTTAGCTCTTCCTGTAGATCAATACAGCAGATTGAGAACCAGTCTTGGATTTAGGAAAATCCATGTTCAAGTTCCTTCTCTGACTCATCCTGACTACGTGAACATGGGCAAGTCACTTCATCTCACTCAGTGCTCCATTGTCGACTTTGGATAGCCCAAGTTTAGGGAGGAAGGAAGGAAACACCCATCTGTAAAAAACCTACTATGTGCCAAACACTGTGCTTAGTACTTTGCAAATACTATCTCATTTGATCTACATAAGAACCCTGGGAGGGAGGTGCTACTATTATCGTCATTTTACAGTTACTTAGGCAGACAGATAGCTTCATATATAAAGCTACTTATAAATTTATATCTATTGCTATGTATATCTCTGTATCTATACACAAAGACATGTACATATTTGAAGAGATAGAGGCAGAGATGCCAGCTAACAAATACAAAAATCTAGCTTTTGTGTATAGGCCATACATCTACTATGTGTCTGAGGTTGGATTTGAAATCTGGTCTTTCTCATTCCAGGTCCACTGCTCTATCCACCTAACAGCCATGACAATGGAAGCCACAACATCAAGTATTAAAAGACTTTCTATTATAGTCATACAAAAGATAAATAGTAAAAGTCTATTCTTCTAACAGTAGAGGAAGGGCCTGATAACATCCTTGTGGAGCAGCCTAGCTAACTCAGGAAGTTCCCCAAATCAGAAATTTAATTTGGGTAAAGCTTCTCCTAGTGAGGTCAGAGCAGTACCTTTTATTTGAAATTGAGTTCTTTGGAACTCACTAAGTGATTGAGGCTTGCCCAATAGGTGTTATCTAATGGTTACAGGGATGGGAAATCTATGACCTCGAGGCCACATGTGTCCCTCTAGGTCCTCAAGTGTGGTCCTTTCACTGAATCTAAACATTACAAGAACAAATCCCCTTAACTCTGTAAAACTTGGACTCAATCAAAAGACTGCACCCGATGACCTAGAAGACCACATGTGTCCTTGAGGCCACAGGTTCCCCACCCTTGGTTAGTAACTGGGTCTGAAATTGAGAGAGACCTTTTGACCAATAAACTTTTCAAGAGAATTTCCTGTCTGGTTTACCTACCCAACTCTCTAAAACTATTAGTTATAGATAGGCTACCAGGCTGCGCTAACAAAAAGAGGCTGCACAGTGTCTCTGTCCTATGGTAAAGATATCATAAAGATTTCATTTTGGTGTAGACTTGGGAATTCTTCAATGGAGGGAGTTCCTGGTAAAAGAATTTCCTTCACTAAAGCAGATGTACTTTGAGTTTGAAACTTACCTTGGAGAGGATTCTGGGGGCACTGAAGGGGTAAGTGACTTATCTAGGATTACCTCACCAAGATGTACCTGAGGTAGAACTTAAACTGAGATCTTCCTCACTTTGAGGCTAATTCTCTGTTCTCTACACCATGATTATCAATCTCTCTCTGAGGCAGGAAATAGAGCACTGAACCTGGAGTCAGAAAGACTTGAGTTCAAATCTGGTTTCGGACACTCTTTGTGTAATTCTGGGCAAGCCACTTAATTTCAGTGATTGCCTAGGAAACTAGCTCACTCAGTTTTCTCATCTGTAAAATGTAGTTAATTATATGACCTACCTTCCAGGGTTATTGGGAGAATGGTGTGAGATGTTATCTGTAAAGCACTTTCAAAATCTAGTTTTTATATTAACTAGCTGTCTCTGATTTTCTCTCTCTAAATGTGTATGTGTTTGTTTGTCTCTCTCTCTCTCTCTCTCTTTCTCTCTGTCTGTCTGTCTGTCTGTCTATCTATCTAATCTGTCTGTAAATATCTTTAGACTCAATGAGGCTGGTGGTGGAAGATAAAAATTAAGCAGAAGTTCTAGGTCTTTTCTTGGATAGAAGCACTTATAGTCCTCTTGATGGAGGATAAGACCACAGGTCAACAAGGGCACAATTATAAGCCACTGCAAGTGGAGGAGTGTCCATGTTAACCATATCTGTAAGTGCAAATGCTGAGGGAAAATGGAGAAACACCAAAACCCCAGTCTTCACTGGTACAGTCAGAAGGCAAAGCATCCTATTCCATAAAACTGATGAATTCTGAGCTCAGTGGAGTTTCTCCATGGCAACGCAGGCATCCTACTTTCCTGCCCTCTGTTGTTTTTTTCTTCTTTTTTTCTCACCTCCTTCAGCTCTCTGATGGCAAGCCCTTCAGTTTGATTTTTCTCACGCTCTCAGGGTCTCTAGAACAGCTCCTCAGCTCCTGTGGTTTTATTCTCTCCCATGGCAAATATTCAGTCCATTCTGTTTGCAGTCCTGGGAATTGTGCCCCATGGTACTTAACGCTGATGAAAACAATGTCCACAAGCAGCTTGCCAACAGGCTTCTCTTCTTGGCCTTCGGTCAGATCCCTCTGTTTTGATCACTTCATTTATTATGTTCACAATTTTTTTCCCCAACTCATAAGCACGTGTGCTCACTGTTCTTTCATCTGACTATGTCCAGGACTGCTGGGAGGGATTCACAGGTAATTAATTTGTCAGGAAAGAAGAACCTTCTTGCCAAATACTAACAAGAAAACAAATTCACACCTCATCTAGCAGATGATTACTTCAACAAATGATCATGAATAACATAAAGGAAGGGGGAGGTATGGAGAGACAGACAAGTAAACCAAGAGAGGGAATCAAGGGAGATTTTATTGCTAAGCTTGATATATTCATATTACTTCTCTAGTTCTTCTTATAAATGAAACCAGGTAACTAATGCATAATTTTCTCCGGGAGAAAGAAGTATGTTATGCTTCATTTGTTCTCCATGTGTGGGGAATGGGGAGGGAGGAAAGGGAAGTACTGCTTTTTTTTCCCCTTATGTTTAAGAAATTCACAATTAAAATTGATTTAGGATTGTAGATGACCCAGAGTAGAACAACCTCGCAAGACAGGAATGAATATGTAATCTTCTAGATTTGGGGGATTGACAAAATCTCAGTACTTAGTCATCAAGGACTCATCCTTTTCATCCTCCCAGCTGTTAATGCTGTCATCTATGAAAGGAAAGGGCTGTTTCACCATTGGCCTGGGAGCATTACTGACTGACTTTATGCCAAGGGTGTTTGCTTGACCTTTCTATTTTGATAAAAAGTTAACAAGGACATAGAAAAGAGGCAATGTTGAATGGTGGATAGTTAGACAAAGAGAGTCTGAAAGAGCTGAATGCAAGTCCTAATTCTGACATATACTGATCATATGACCTGGGACAAGTCCCTTAACTTGACAGTGTTCTAGGTTATTATCTAAGGCTAACATTTTTTTTAAACCAAGTCTGTGATTTCAATGGTGAAGGGAGTTCCCAGGGAAGAATTTTCTCTACCAGTGTAGACAGATACCTACTTTGCTTCTATATAGTCTTAGTGAGATGAGTCAGCTATCAGGCAGGGTAGTGGATAGAGAGCTAGCCTCAGGGTCAGGAGGGCCTGAATTCAAGTACTTCCTCTGATATATATTATATATTATAATATAATATATATTATATATAAACATATATCTACATATGTATCAATAGATATAGATACATAGGTATGCATAGATATCTATATCTATCTATATATCTGCACACACATATACACACAAATATATATATATATACACATGCACACACACATATACCTACACACACACACACACACACACACATATATATTGCCTTTGTGATCATGGGTAAATGATCTTGACCTCCAGGCAACTCTGTAAGACAATAAATAATCCATTCATGTCTATAGAGTACTATATGGTTTACAAAGCACTTTTCTGCAAACATTTCTGAGATAGAGGGTAGAGTAAAAATTGCCCCCATTACAGAGCTAAGAAAACTGAGACTCTGAGATTATAATTTTTCCAAAGTTATTGTGAGATTTTTGCTAGTCTATAGCTGACAGAATTTATTCCTATGAATGACTGACTCACCTATGTACCAGAAAGTTCCTATGTACCCAAATAGTTTAAGACAGCTTCATTTGTATAAATTATGCAAGGCTCTCTAAATCATAATCAGATTAGTAAATTTCGTCTGATCCATGTATGCAATGTATAACAATGCTCTTCTGATGATAATTAGTTTAAAAGACTTTCCTAATCAAAATGCTCTTGTGATTTATAAGGTAGGTTGAAATTGGGTTGCTGCTCACTGATTGAATGCCCTGAAGGGCCTTCTCCCACTTGGCCTTTGTGATCTTGTCCCAAAATAGCCATCACATATAAGGATGGAGACCCATAGTATTGGTCTTTCCTCAGGGTTGGCGTCTCAATCTACTGTCTGTGCCACTGCCCATGCTTTGCAGTGAGAGTGAATTGCAAGAGAGATGTACGCTTGCACATCTGTGAATAACTAACTGCCTGACTCCTGAGCGCTTGTGTTCTTTCTTGACACCTCACCCACAATTTCCTCGTGGCCGCACAGGAAGAAAGTGGCAAGGTCAGGACTTGACCCACATCTTTCGAAACCAATCAATTCTGAATTTAGTATGCCATTCTTCAAAAGTGAAGTGTGCCTAGATGCAGCCTATAATAACTCAGCGGGGCAGCTAGATGGCACAGTGGATAGAGCTCTGGGTCTGAAGTCAGGAAGACCTGAGTTCAAATCCAGCCTCAGGCACTTGCTAGCTATGTGACCCTGGGCAAGTCACTTAACCCTGTTTGCTTCAGTTTTCTTATCTGTAAAATGAGCCAGAGAAGGAAATGGCAAATCGCTCCAGTATCTTTGCCCAGAAAATCACAAATAGAATGATGAAGATGTGACTTGAAAATAACTGAACAACAATGCCTCAAAGTGTCACATGAAGAGGAAAAACTCTCTTAGCCATTTATGAATTAAACTGAGAGGCAAGTGATGTAATAAAAAGATTGTTAAACCTCCAGTCAGAAGAAATCGAGGTTTGACTTGCACAGTTGCACTTCTGACACTGCATGCCCTTGTATATATCACTTAACATTTCTGAGCCTCAGTTTATTTGTAAGGTAGGGTTATCAATAACTGGAATGGAACCATTAATAACAGAATCATATTTCCATTAATATTAATAGAAAAATAGTTGGAGTTACATCTGGGATCAAATCTGTCTCCAATCCTTCCTACTTTTGTGATTACAGTCAAGTTCATTCTCTCTGTGACTGAGTTTCCTCATCAGTAAAATGGGAATGGGAATATCTTCACTACTTGCCCTAGGATTGTGAAGAAAGCATTCTGTAAAATGTAAAGCACTACGTAGCATAAATCTAATCATCATCATCATCTTGTTCATCTTTTTCAATGAGTTCAAACGGAAACTTGGAACAAGTTTCTATCTTGATGTTATACTTCTATACTTAGCATCATGCAGACAGGTATTGTCTACCTATTGCACAGGTAGATAAAATAACTGTCATTGTACTGAATAGAAGTATTAAGATATAAGCTCATTCTCTTCAGTTTCACAGGTAAGAATCCAATAACAAACAGGACAAGAGTTGATGTGCACCTCAACTTGTTTTCACATACTTTTCATCTCTGTTAGGTCAATGTTTTGTATTCTTTTGGCTTAGTGTAGTTTAGAGATTTTTAAATACTTGGTATGGAGACATCTATTAACCAGCATTTTCTTAGGTTTTTATGTATCAGTGTTATGACTAGGTGATTAAAAGCAACACTTTGATCTATTATAAGGGTCTCTTCCTACACAATTTATTGAAAAGTTCTCAACATATAATTTGAAGGGTGTATATTCTTATGAAATTCGTCATCTGTCAATCCATGAACCACTGCGCCATTTCTGGGAATGTATTTTGTTCCTAAATTTTACAGTGTGAAGTGATTTGTTGTACCATTTCTACCATTCCCTTGTGCAATCTGCACTGAGTGCTAAGTCTAGCCTCCTTATGGATAACCCTTATATAATTTCTGGTGGCAGTGACCTAGTCCTGGATTGCCATCATGAATCACTATTTCCAAAACAGATCCTTATGGCTTAGCTAAAGTTTTGATGCTTCCCTGTGAACAGATTGCAAGCTAAATTAATGTAGAAATTATCCATGGAGGACATTGTAATTCCATTCTTACATCTTCACTATTTCAAAGATTCCATCCAGAATTTAATTATTTTTGGCTACATTTGACAAATCTAATAGCATCTACCTGTTATCAGCCTTGACTGTTGCTTAAAAAAATGATGCCTGCTTGCTTCAAAAATATTTTTGTAAGGTTTTGATTTATGTGTTCTAAGAATTTCTATCAGTTTTCTTTCTCTTTTTTGGCAAGGACATTTTCATCTCTCCACTTGCCTTAGGCTGATGGGCACTAAATTCCATTGATATTGTACTGGTTTTGTTTGGATACTTTTAAAATATATTATGGTCCATATTAAAGTTGAAAAGGGGTAAATTACGATGAATATTATATAGTTGTTAATTACTTTAAGCACATTTATCCCGTTCAACCTTGATTTCAGGATGCCAGTTAATCTCTTAAAGTCTTCATTCATAGTCAACTTTTTGTAATTTTTATGCTTGCTGTATCTCGTTTGATGGAGACCAAGGTTATCTGTAGGTGTAGACTTCATCTGCTTGTTCAACTTTTGTTGGTGTTCAGTCCTATCTGCCTCTTTGTGACCTCATTTGGGGTTTTCTTGGCAAAAATAATGGAGTAGTTTGCCGTTTTCTTCTCCAGCTCATTTGACAGATGATGAGACTTAGATAACAGGATTAAGTGACTTACCCAGAGTCACATAACTAGTATCTGAGGCTGGATTTGAACTCATGAAGATGAGTCATCTTGAGTCTAGGCCCAGCACCATATTCTCTTGCTACCTAACTGTCCACATAAGCACAATATTTAAGCTTACCACTTTCAGTTTCTATTTTCTTGGTATAAATTAATAATTTTAAACTTGTTCAGTTCAAATGAAATTTTCATATCAATGGAGAAAGATTAGAAAAAAGGAGCTGCTTAATGGATTTCTTTTTCCTGTGTGTGTGTGTATGTGTGATTTAATTCAATGCCATCTATATACAAGTATTTAGAAATATTTTGTTTTAATTACCTTTTTAATTTGGAAGCCATATTTAGCTCTATTTAAGGGATATAATAATATATTCAAGGGTAGATAGAGCCAAAAGGGGTTTAAACTGGATCCCTGAAAAATACTATATCATATATGAATTAAATTAGACATTTTGTTCTAGATACTGTGTTTTACATAGAGAGCGTTATCTATCTATATGGACAACAAATGCTTTAAAATTCTCATTATACTTGCTATATGCTCTCTCTTTTGGATTATACTCACAACTATGTATCTGTATACACACACATATATATATTCTATACCCATGGTTTATCCATATACTTCAAATATATGTATATATGTATACATATACATAAAACATATAACTACACTTTTTAATATATTTCTAATATATTTGAATGTATGTAATAGCAATTTAAATGGAAAGATCTTTCTCATTCATTAATAGGACCCATGTGACCTGCTTAAATCACCTGGAAGCCTAAGATATATGTGGTGGGAAGAGCTTGTTGAACAGGCAGAACATGAAGGGTAGAGTAGAACTGGGAGAAAGTGAGTGAGCACTAACAGGCAGAGCAGAGAGGATGTAGGCAGGCAGGCACAGCAAGGATCAAGCTTTTGAGTGTTTACTTGTGACCCCAACAGAGGAGGGGAGGCTTGGGAATGGCTTTGCCCCCTGTGGTGATCATGTTTATTTACTTCTTGGTCACCATGATGGATTTACCTTTTTGATTCTGGAATTTGGCTTTCTGGTGTCTACATAAATGTTTTTCTTCTCCATTCTATATGGAGAATTTTTTATACTTTGCAATTGAGAATTATACCAGAATATTCATAGTTACCACCAGTGATATGAATATTGCCTTGGTGATACATTTGGTTTCATGAACAGGATCACAGGGTATAAAATCTCTATTTGGAGGCAGAAAGAATTTAGAGGAAGAAGCAGATATCCCAGGTTGGGATGATTTAATGTATTCCTCTCTAACAATAGAATGGATCAAAAGCACTAGACCCTGTGAAAACTGGGAAATGAGGTTATAGGAGGGATAACCTAGAGACTTGGAAAGATGTTTGCAAGGAATTTCAATTATACCAGGAAAAGAGCTGGCAGGAGTAAGTAGGAGAGGCTGGATTTTATTAATAAGTTGCCATATTTTATGTAAAAGCAGAGATGAGTTGGTTAAGGAAAAAATTCAGATGGAAAAAGAGTTAGCTAGTTTGCATGGGAATTCTCATCCTTCAGGTTCTCCCTTAAAAGAACAGGCTGGAGGGAGGTGTCTGAAAAGACTGCTGATTTATCTCAGAAGAAGCTGAAGGATGACAAGAGAAATGTGCATATGAACTTTGTAAAGATCTAGCCTAGTTGCCACAGTTATGTAAGGAAGTCAGAACAAGGAAGGAAAATAATGTTAGAGGCAGAAGCACAACTAATAGTGAGGCAAAAACAGGAGAACCAAGGAGGTCACACAATGTTTAGGGAAATATTTGAGGATTTTACTCAGCAGGAGGTCACAGATATTTTGAGTTGGTTCACCCAAAGGATGAGAGAATTGTTAATATCTTGGATGGTAAGAATCAGTGATGAAGGGGCTAGAGGAGTATCTATAGATAGTGTGGATTGCTTGAAATTTATAGGTATCAGTCATAATCCCTTTGTACAGCAACCCATTACAGGTTACAATATACAAGGAGGTAACAATACAACTAATCTGTTACTTTAGCTGCGGAAGGGGGCAGTAGGCAGTATCCTACTGTCTCTGTGTGGCCTAGTGTAGATAGACCCTGGTATTAGGTTCTGTATAACAAAGTTAAAGGAGGAGGTAATGAAGACTGCCATAATGATCAGAAACGCAGATACAAACTATGATACTCCCTTTGCAGCTTACTATAGGAATAAAATAGTGATGACAGCTCCTCTTACTTACAAGCACTTGATTTTGACTCTAATAATTGGGGAAATAGGGCCCTTTCAGAGGTGCTAGACAAGATTTCATAGTTAAATGACTTAGGGGACTGGGGAAAAGACAAAATTCCTAGAGAGAGAAAATAGCCAGTAGATTCAAAATGAGAATAAATTGTTGAGGAAAGAATTGTTTACTTCTCTATTGGGATTAAAGGTAGATTTTGGAAGCATAGATGGTATTCTAACTAATGAACTATAAAGAATGTACCAAGAAAAGGGATTTGCTACTAGACAAAAGAGAGAAGTAAGAATTGCACTTACAGATTATCTTGAACCCTTGTATCCAAGTTTGTCACACCTTCAGGGTGAATAGAAAGCTGGCCAAGCCCCAGCTCAGATTAAAGAAATACACAGACTGAATTATAGACCCCATGTTAATTTGACCATATATTGGAAAAATGGATCAAATACGGGAACCAGGGCATTAATAGACACTGGGATGTAGGCCTCCCTTACATATGGAAACCCCGATAAGTTTAAACATGGAACTCCTGTCATCATCACAGGACTGGGAGGGGCTAAAATGTCAGCCAGACAAGTCAAACTAATGATGAAAATTGTATAATTACCCAAGAAAGAATATATCATGGTAATTGCACCCATTCATGAATAAAATACATCATTAGAATAGATATATTGAGAGGTATGACTCTAAATTTACCTGAGGGAAGATACCAATCTGGAATAAGGAAGATAAGAATCAATACAATTTTAGTGCATAAAATAAAAATGGACCCAATCACTTTACCTGAACCTTCTGAAATAATTACTCTAAAGCAGTATCATGTGTCAGGTAGGCATGATGAGATTACCAATACTATAAAGGAATATGTTGAGACAGGAGGGTTAATTCCACAACCACTTGATGGAATAATCCTATCTGGCTGGTATGAAAGTCAGATGGGACATGGAAAATGACAGTGAATTACAGACAATTGAATAAGGGCACTCCTACCTTGTCTGTTGATGTTCCAGATTCCATTATCTTAACAGAAAAGATCTAGAAATATAATGGGACTTGGTATGCAGTTATTGATTTAGCCAATGCTTTACTATCCCAATAGATTTGAAACAATGGGACCAATTTTCTTTCACTTGGTGGGGCCAACAATATACTTTTACATGCTTGCCACAACGATATCTGCATAGCCCCACTATTTGTCATAGGATTATGGCTGAACATTTGGATAAATTAAAGCTACCTGGTATACAGCTTACCCACTAGATAGATGATATTATGACACAAGGAAAAACTGTAGAAGCAGAGAAGAGTTTGACACTTTTAATTGAACATATGAAAAGCAAAGTGTTGGAGATTATCCCTGCAAAGATTGAAGTGCCAGCTCAAACCATAAAGCTTTTGGGTATTCAATGAAATCTGGGGTTGTGAGAGATTCTCCTCCAAGCCTGACAAAAGATTCAGGATTTTCCTATCCCCATCAATAAGAAAGAGGTCCAAAAGTTTATAGTATTATTTGGATATTGGCAACATCACATAACACATCTAGGACAAATTTTGAAACCCTTATATAAAATTACTAGGAAAAAATAGAAATTTGATTGAAGTCTTGAGCACAGTAAAGCTTTTGAAGAAGCAAAAGCTGCTATACAGTTGACCCTAGATTTATGGCCTATGCAAAGTGGCCTGGTGAAAATACAAGTGACTATACAGGATGAATATGCAAACTGGAATTTTTGCAAAAACAACAAAGCTGAAATGTACCCTAAGAATTTTGGTCTAGGAAACTCTTTTCATCTGGAGCTCAATATAGCCCTTTTGAAAAGCAGTTGTTAGCTCCATATTGGGCTTTGGTAGGGACTGAACAGCTGACTTTAGGTCATGGGGTAATATTAAGGCCTAGAATCCCAATTATGACCTGGGTAATGAGTACCCCAGCTTCTCATAGAATTGGATATTCATAAGAAGCTAACATAATTAAATGGAAATGATATATTCAAAATAGTTCTAAAACAGGCAAAAGTAGAATTTCTGCTTTACATGAATCTATAGCAAACATAGATAGTGGGGGAAATGATACACCCTCTGAACCAAAGCAACAGTTGGCAGTCCTTGGCAAAATGGAATGAGGGATATGATGGATTAACTGAAGAACAAAAGAGATATGCATGGTTTATTGATGGGACAGAAAAATATTTGGGTCACAAAAGATGTTGGAAAGTGGTAGCCTATAACTCATGTACTAGGTGGACTTTGGAAAGTACTAGGATAGGTGGAAGTAGCCAATATACTGAACTTATGGGAGTACACCAAGCTATCAAAACAGAACTAGGAGGACAGTGTTATATATTCACTGATTCATGGGTGGTAGCTAATGGGTTAGCTACATGGAGGCTCAGGTGGAAAAACCAAAATTGGGCAATTCATGGCCAAGTCTGGGACAAAGCATTATGGGAAGAATTATGGGACATGTCTTTGGTTACTTATTTGTCAGTTTTTCATGCAGATGCTCATGTGAGCCTCACCATGCCAGAATATGAGAATAATGCACATGCTGATTGACTAGCAAAGACTGCTACTCAACATATTGTTTCTACTCTTACACCAACTGAAGATCTGGTACTAGCAAAATAGGTCCATCAAACAGCCAGCATTTAGGGATCCAAGTCACATACCAGTGGACACAAGATCTAGGTATTAGTATCTCTCATTCATTGTTAAAACAAGTAGCAGATGGATGTTATATCTGTCAGTTGGAAAAGGGATGAACAGTTCCTTGGGTAGTAACTGGAGAGATAGCAAGGGAAAACTACCAGCCCAAATTTGGCAAATAGATTACATTGGACCCCTACCCCAAGATAGAGGATGCAAATTTATATGTACTTGTGCTGACACCTGTTCAGGTATACTAGTGGCTTGTCCCTAGAAGAATGTGACCCAGAAAAACACCTGGAAACCTTTAGATATCATAAGTCTATAATATGGAATCCCAATGCAAATTCAAAGGAATAATCAGAAACATTTCAAAGGTAATGAAATGAAGAGATATTGTGTATTAAACAACATAGAATGGATGTATCGTATTCTATGTTACCCATGAGCATCTGGGTTAATTGAAAAAATGAATGGATTATTGAAAGAACAGTTAAGGAAGTTCTAATAATTCTTATCAACACTGGAAAGATAATTTATTCATTGCTTTACATAATTTGAATAATAGACTATTGGGAGGAAGTACACCTCTAGTCAGAATGGCAAACCCAGACTTGCAAATTAGAAAACAGCATACACATAAGATCCCAAATGTTGAGCATTAGACTGTGAGGCAAGATTTCCCAGCATTGTATCCAGGGACAATTGGTTCAGCAGGATATGACTTACATTGTTTGGAGGATTTTGGGTTGGGTAGGAAAGAAATAAGCGCAATCTCTACTGGAATATTATGAGAATCCCTAAGAATTATTTTGGATGGATATTACCTAAATCAGGATTAGCAGCTCTAGGAATACATGTATTGGTTATAGTGATAGATTCTAATTATCAAGGAGAAATTATTGTGACATTCCAAAATTTAGGTGACGAGCCTATACAGTTTTATAAAAATGATAGAATAATTCAAGTGATTATTATTCCTTGTGAAACAATACCACTTGTGAAAACTGATCCTCCTTCTGAAATAACTAGCAGAGAAATTGAAGGTTTGGGTTCTATTGATAGAATAAAATTGGGAGCTAATGTATGGATAAAACAGAAGCCAGACCATATTCCAAAAGTTGCAGAAATTATAACACATGGGGAAGATAATATCATAACTGTTGTTTATTCAGGAGAGGATGATTACCAACTTGTACGTTTAACTCATACATTCTACTGTGAATAAGGCTATGATAGTGGACTCCAGAACCATGGCTGACCCTATATCCACCCTGCTTCTGGTTATTGTCTCCTTGTTTCTTTTTTGGCTTTCCATTTATTACCTTGTTTACTAGATCTGTTTTCTGTAGGATTAGTTCCCTCCACCTACAGATGCCTGATCACTTAAGCTGGATGTCATCCCTTATCCAAGACAGTGATGTGTCATCTCTGGACTTGAAGTCGACAAAACTCAAGATGCTAGCTAAAGAACTGATCTCTTAAATGGGACCACTTGGGGCAGGGACATATGTCAAATTTTGGCAGGAAGTAGCTATGGAAGAAGAGACCTTGGCGCCAATATTTTAGACCTGTTCGTTTGAGGAGGGAAAGATGGGGTTCTTGTGCTCAAGCCCCACTCTAAGATACTGTTTTATGTGCTCATTTTGTGTGACCCCCCGTTATATTGTTGTAAAGTTCTATTGATACCAGTTGCCTAAGATATTGCTTTATATGCTTATTTTCTGTTATCCTTGTTACAGTAATATTGATTCCTGTTGCCCCACCAACCTATGTAACGAATACAAAAGCTCTTGGGGCCGAATGTAATAGCAATTTAAATGGAAAGCTCTTTCTCATTCATTAATAGGCCTATGTGACTTGCTTAAATCACCTGGAAGCCTAAGACATATGTGGTGGGAGGAGCTTGCTGAACAGGCAGAACAGGAAGGGAGGAGCAGAACTAGGAGGAAGTGAGTGAGCACTAATGGGCAGAGCAGAGGATACAGGCAGACAGGCAGAGCAAGGCTCAAGCTCTTGAGTGTTTGCTTGTGAGAAGATCCCAGCAGAGGAGGGGAGGCCTGAGAATGGCTTTGCCTCCTGTGGTGATCATGTTTATTAGCTTCTTGGTCACCATAATGGATGTAGCTTTCTGGTTCTAGAATTTGACTTTCTGGTGTCTACCTAAATGTTTTTCTTCTCCCTTCTATAGGGAGAGTCTTTTATACTTTGCAATTAAGAACTATGCTGGCATATTCATAGTCATCACAAGTGATATGAATATTGCCTTGGCAATGCAATTGATAACATTGGATAGGAAAGAAATAAGTGCAATCTCTACTGGAATATTATGAGAATCATAATGTTATCAATTTATTATTCATATTCTTCAAATATATATTGAACATACAATTCAATATGTATTTGAAGTATGTGCATGTTATTGAAAAGTACCCACAATTTATATTTGAATATATGTATAGATAAATATATTTGAACTATATGAATAACCCATGGGTGTCAAAATGAGTAAAAACTTTACTGTAATCAACAAAGGCAGTATAAATGTTGTGATGCTCTTTTGATGGTTTGTTCAATAATTACAAAATCAATAGTAAGTTGCTTTTGATACTCTTGGGACTTTTTTTTACTCTTTGGCTCTTTAGCCAAATGTGTTGTTTTCTTATGAGTGTTTATATATTTTTTTTGGAGGGCATATTCTGTGAATATTTTGTATAAAGCACATAAGCATATAACTTGACCAATATTTGCAGGGGTTGCTAGTGTTTCCATCTTTTGATGATAGATATATGCTATCTTCTATTAAGAAAAATGGGATCAAACTTTTCTCTGAGAGTGAAGTACTTTGCTAATAATGAATGTACCATATATTGGTACATTCATGTACCAATGTATTGAGTCAATAACTATGGATAATATCTCAGTACTTTCCTTTCCAGTTCTGCAGAGAAGCTTAAATTTCAGTCATTTCTCTTGATCTAGTTATTCTGTCATTCATTCATTTAATGGTGAGCTAGCTTGATGTTTCTCATTGATCCAAGTGGTTATTATTTTGTTGGATTTCTTGCAACCATGTAGATAACCAGAAATTTTCCATATCCTTTTTCTTCAAAAGATTCTTTCCCTCCACTGATTTTATTCCTTTTCAAGCCTCTGTAATAATTTTTTCTTTGACACCGATTATTTTGTTCTTTGTGCCTGTTTGGCTCTTGTATTATTTTAACATCTGGCTTTTGTTTTCAGTTGCTGATGAAGGGAATCTAGGAGTTCTGATATACCTTTGTTTTCTGAGTTCCTTTCTGTATGTTTCTGTTTCAGTTGCTGTAAATTGGCCCATATAGTATTTATCTTTTCTACTGTGTGTGTCAGTTAGATATTGATGGAATCCTCCAGCACCTTTTTATAGATCTCCAATTACTTTCTCTGCTATGGTAGTATTTGAAACTTGTCCTCAGAGATTTTCTTTGATAGCTTTACCTTTCCTCTTATAGTGTGGCTACTACATACACTGCCATATGCTGGTCCTGAAATGTTTTTGTACTCTTTATCTAATATTGTGAGAAAATGAATCTATTTGTGATGGCTTTAGAAGTTGACATTAACACCCCAATAGAAGCAACTAACCAAGACCCTGTCCTAACCCCATATGAATATTGCCTCTGGTCACTGGTCTACTTTTAGCCCACTGCCACCAACTAGGGGAATAATCCTGGGGGAGATGTGTCTGTGGCAGATGTCTTAGGCTGGTGCTGGAGCTTTTACTACCTTGGAACCTAGAGGTACGGAAGATCTGGAAAATAAAGTTATTCCTACCTATTCTCAAATAATCATATGGAGTGTTTGAGCAAAATTAAATTCATTTGTAACAAGGATTTGGTATATGTCAGACCACCTAAAAGAGACATACCCACATAGGAGATGCCAGGGACTTGTTTCTGTGAAACAGGAAACCTGATGCACATGTGGATATTCTGCATTAGCCTACCATGTGGATGACAGTACCCTATTTCCATTGAAATGTTGCCAGAATTAAGTGAATCTTTAATTCTACCTGAATGAGGTACTGTTGCTCTCTTTTCCCTGCAGTATCCAGGAGTAAAAGACTCATTCACTCACATCAGGAACAGAAAGTATTATGTAGGGAAGGGTCTGAGGGTCACCTTCCTTCCCCATATACTCAAGGTTCTGGTCTATTATGTTTGCCCCTATCAGTTGTAGGAATGGAAGTACCTAATGATTTTGGAGGCCAGGACTCCAGGCCAAATGTTGAAATCAGTACAGTAGGGAAGCTCTGAAGAGTCAGGATGTAGGAACAGAAGCCCAAGGCAGGTGTGTGTGTGGTGTGTGTGTGTGTGTGTGTGTGTGTGTGTGTGTGTGTGTGTGAAGTCTTTGGACATAGAACTTGGTGGGACTAATGATATGTAGGACCTGAATTAAATATGAATCTAATTATCCTCTTGCTCTCCTCAGAGACTGAAGTGGTATGGGGAGGATTACACTCCAGAGGTATGGGGGGAGAATGTATGTTTATTTTTGCTCTACATTTGAAGGAAATATTCCTTTGTAAAATCTAATCTGACTTTTAAGTGGTCAAGTAGAGTTGAGGTACTTAGATTCATAAAACTGGGGAGGCACAATTGATGGGAACTTGAGCCGTTTGAGCCACTAAGACAGAACATCTCCCCTAAACCCTTAAGGGTATTAGAGAGTCCTGGGGGAAGGGTGAAATTTAACATGGTTGACTTTCAGGCAATGGGGAGCCAGAGAATCACCATGGCATCACTGATGAATCAAATAGATCTGTGATTTCATCAATTTGGGAGCTGACTCCAATGACACGTATTACAAACTTGCCCACATCTGTCTACCCTGTTCGGCTCTCATTGATGTCCTCTCAAAAGTTCACTATAGGGAATTCCAGCCAATGAACTGTTTTTGTCAGTGACACTAAAGATATATTTATTCATCAGCAGCTTTATCTGTCCTTTACACTATAGTGAAAAGTATTTCTTGCCTTTTAGACCACTGGGGCTTACCATCTGCCTTGCTGCATTGCCATCTGCCTGGTCATAGCAGCCTCTATAATAATAGACTTTACCATCTGCCCTGTTCATGCATACTAAGGACCACCAGACCTTTCCATTTACCCTTAGTTGAATCTTCCTATATTTGTTGTCTCTCTGTTTTAGAACATGAGAGACTGTGCTCTTTTCTATTTGAATTTGCAGCCCTTTGCACAGTGCTTGGCGTATAGAAAGTGTATAGAATGAAAAGAATTTTTCATTCATTCATTCAACTAGTAGGATTTGTTTCTAATTTTGTTATGATATAATACTGTAGCATAAGGAAAATATCCATATCTTCAGTTAATTTTGTGGACAGCAACATCTCTACTGAAGCATTTTCAGCAGGTGGTGTCATATTGATAATTTTGGTTTGTTCCAATTTTTCTTGACTTTTTGTATTACTAAATCATAAAGGAATATCTATTCATTCTGTTGTCCTGTGTTAAGGTGATAATCACAACTTTTTGTTAAATCTTATTTTTTCTTTTCTTGTGACTTTTCAGATTAATAGTGTCATATAGACTCTCATCTCTTCTTCCATGACATTTTGCAATAGCCTCTTTTATGATTTTGTGAGGATTTAATATACAATATTTGTGTTGGTATTCATCAGTCATATTGGTCTTTAGTTTGCATTGTTTTATCCTTACCTAATCAAAGTATTAGAACTATGTTCTTTAAATATTTGATAGTATCACTTGTAAGGCTGTTTTCCCCCTCTCCTTTTAAGACTTATTCAATTTCATTTTTCTGAGATTGAGTTAAATGACTCAACTTTATGTTCTGCTAATTTGGTATTTTGTAGGGAATCATCTATCTCATATATATATATATGATATAATTGTGTATAATAATAGGTTCTGATAATCTTCTATCTTTTCTAATAGTTATTTTTATTTCTTTTCTTTTAAAATTTTACTCCATTTATTTTTACTTTTATAATCTGATTTTCATGTTATTTATCATTGTTATATTTGTCTATTTCTCTTCTAATTTTTCAAAATTTCTTTTTTGTACTTGTTAGGGATTTTTGATTCTCTAATTTTAAAATTACACACTTTGTTTATTAATCCTATCTTTTTTCTATTTTGTTAACATATGTTTTCAAAGAAATATGCTGCTTCTGTTGATTGCTTTGGCTGTACCCTGAAGATTTTTTATATATTGTCTTGTTGCTGTTTTTCACAGTTATTCTTTGTTTCTATGATTTGTTCTTTGAACTACTTATTATTCAGGAGGTCATCATTATGTTTTCATTTAAATCTGTATCTTTTGCTTCTGTTTCCTGGATTAATTTTTATTTTTATTGTCCTATAAAGAATATGTTTAGTACTTCTGTTTTTTGATTTTTATTTATGTTTCCATGCTTTAGTGCATGGTTTATTTTTGCACAAGCTTCATAAATGCTGACAAAATGAATGCTCTTTAACAGTCCTATTTAAAAGTTGCTGTCTTTTATGTTTATCTTTTCTAATAGTTTATTCAGTTTTCCATTTTCCTTTTTTCTTATTTTTCTGTTAGACTTAAACCAGATTTATGAGAACACAAAATTCTCCTACAGTTGTGCTACTATCTATGTCCTGCTTGTCTCTCTTGATATTGTGAATTTTTCATTTTTACTTTGATATCATGATTCATCCCCTGCTTTTAGTCACCTGATAAGTAGTTAGTTTTTCCAGTCTTACAATTTCCATTGTACATAAGTAATTTGTTGTGCATTCGTCCCTTGTTGCTGAAGAAGACCATGCCATCAGAGAAATGATGCACTCAACTTTATTTTGAGTGAGGGAGGGCTGTGCAAGGTCACCAGCCTCACTTCTCCTCCAGAGCCATCTGAATCCAGTGACCAGATATTGGTCAGATGAATGTAGATAACCCAAGGTGCTCTGGGAGACCTTAGGTCCTTTAGGCCAAGGTCTTTGCAGGTACTCACTTAAGGTGAGATAACCCCCATTCCTTGAATAGGCCTGTTTAAGCAGTGGCCACTTTAATGAGGTCAAGAAAAAGAAAGACCTCAGGCTGGGAGGGAAACAGCAACAGTTACTATTGATAATCACTGTAAAGCCAAGAGGGTCCAGAAGAGCCCTTAGGCAGGGCCCCAGCTTCAGAACGCAGTAGGTTTAAGGTTTTGGGAAAGGAAAGGAAACTAGCCAAGTAATTTAGTTGTTTCTTGTATACAATACATTGCTGTATTTTGATTTCTTATCATTCTACCTTTTTATTTTATTTTCTTAGAGTGTCATTCATTTATATTTTAGGTTATGACAGATGTTTATTTTCCTCCATTTATTTCTTCAGTAATGAATCCTATCTCCTGCTTTTTAAAAGTCAGCACTTTGTTCCTCCAATTAATTTGTCTTACGCTGTATTCCCATTGGCTCTTTCCATCCTGCTCACATTTTACTGCTCTTTCTCAAGTTCCTTGAATGTACTTAAATTGTTAATTTATATTTGTTTCCTTTCATTATGTATTTATTAATTTAATTATTAATTTACTTACTGAATGGTTTGTTCCTACTCCTTTTGACCCTTTCTTTATCCTGCTGTAATAGTAATTTAAATGGGGAGATCTTTCCCATTCATTACTAGACCCATGTGATCTGTCTGGGTCACGTGGAAGTCTGAGCTACATGGAACCTGTGGTATGAGGAGTTTGCTGAATGGGTGAAACAAGAAGAGGCAGAGCTAAAGCAGAGTTGAGAGGATTGATCAGAGTCTAGTCAGAACTAGGAAGGATGCAGGCAAGCAGTCTGCTAGCTAGCATGAGTGAAAGATCTTGTTTGTGATTTTATTTAAGAGAGCCTGCTTATGATTTGTTTAATGGAGCTGGTCTGTGGGAAGTGGGGCATGGGGAAGGCTTGGGGACAGTATTGTTCTCTGCATTGTTATTGTGTATAGATATTTGTTACTATGATGGATTTGGCTTTCTGGTGTCTGAATAAATGTTTGGTTCTCTCTCATGATTCAGAATTGTGCTAGGATATTTATGGCCTCTGTATGTGCTATGAATTCACACTGGTGCTACACCAACCCAACTGCATGTACCCTCCCAACTTCTAAAAGCAGCACTTTTTTGGTCATTCTTTCATAAGATGTTTTCATTTATTTCCCCTTCTTCCTAATTCATTTCTCCTGAAAATATATTCTGAGTTTTAAACTTCTTGGGTTATAACCTTACTTATTCCTTTTTTACTTTTTCTGTGATCCTAATGTACAAGATTTCTATAGTATCAAATTTGAACCCCATTTCTCTACATAATTTCTGTATTATTGCATTTGTAGAACTTACTCCATGCTCCCACCTCCTTTTTTTCTGTTCATGAAGAAAATAGTATAGAGTGGAAGCACCGTTGTGTGGTTGGAGTCACTCTGCATCTAGTCATGAGGCCCAGTTTTACTATTTTCTCTTACCACAATTATTCACCAACGCTAAGGCCAATGTATGATATCTCTGCTTTGAGTCTTCAGTGACCCAGGATACTGTTAGTTCTTGGGAACACATATATTTTCTCTCCTTTGGTTTGATGCAGTACTGGAAGCTACAATATTTTTTTCATAGAAGATGGCCTCCTAATGTGCAAAAGCTCCCTTTATAAAACCCATTATATCTGTCACAGATATAGATCTTTCCCTTTTTCTCTCCTATAGGAATTTTTTTTGAGGCACTATACTATTTCATTTTCAGGTATAAGACTCATTTCCAATCCTCATCAAAGTCTTTTTCTTTACTACCTTTATTCTACTTTTCCTATATCCCCTATTTCTTGCTGAGAAACTGAAGGACTTACTATCCCTTGTCTGTTTACTTCTAAACTGGGAATGTAGACCCTTTTTCTCTTGACTCTCCTCTTCCTGGTCTCATGGCTTCCCTTTGTGTTATCCTTCCTATAAGAGATATGGATTTCTTTATAGTGGAGTGTGAGATTTAGTCTACAGGATATCATTTCAGCTCTTTCTCCTTCACTTCACCTTATTCTTTAAGATCTTCTTAAATCTTTAGCCCTTGAGGTCTTCTTTTATTCCTTGATTCAAATTATTTTAAAATAATAACCTAAAACACAAAATAATTTACCTCATTAATCTTCTCTGGGAGAGGGAGTATAGCATAGTAGAAACCTTGTCTTAAAGTTAGGAGGATCCGAGTCTAACTTAGATGTATACTGTCTGTGAGATTGTGAATTAGTTACTGAACTTCTCATGTTCTACACAGTTCTCTAAGATTATAAGTCACAGAGAACACTTGCATTGGTAGAGGAAGTTGCCTCATAAAGGAGCTTCCTATACCAATGAAATTGCAAACCATTTTCCACATCTGTCCCTAGTGTAAATATTGTCATTGTTATTATTATTGCTGTGTTTGTCCACTGTTTTGGGAAATGATGACATGACTTGCACTTGACTTTGATTTGAGTGAGGGAGGGCTGTGCAGGTCACCAGCCTCACTTTCTCCTCCTGAGCCATCAGGATCCAGTGACCAGATATTCATCAGGATGACTGGAGATGGCTCAGGATGGAATGGGAGACCCTTGCCCTTTTAGGCTAAGGTCTTTTCAGGTATTCACTTAAAGTGAGGTAATGCCCACTCAGGGAAAAGGCCTCATCTCTTTAAGAAGTGAGTTAAGGGTAGGCCCCTTTAATTAAAAAGAAAAGGAAACAAAACAAACAAAAACAATCAATCTGGAAGGGGAAGACCCACAGGATTGCTGTTCCAAAGAGAAACAGTTACCATTGATATTCACTCTAAATTCACTCGAAGCCAGGAGGGCCCAAAATACAGCCATTAAGTGGAAGCTTGATCAGGGACCTATTGTGGTTGCATGTATGACCTTCAGAGTGACAGGGGAAAAGAAGAAAGGAAGGAAGAAGAAAGGAATCTAAATAATATTTAAATATGATCTCATTTTATCCTCATAATAAACCTGCATTGTGGGTACTTTCATGAACCTCATTTAATAGTTGAGGGAACTGAGGCAAGCAGAAGTGACTTGCCCCAGGTACCAGAGGTAATGTCTAAGGTTAAATTTGAACTCATGTCTTCCTTGCTCCAGGTCTGCTGCTTTATCTACTATCTATCAACTACCTCTATATGAAAACACTTTTGAAAACTGGCATATTCCCCAGCAGGGATGATAGCTTACTTCCTACAGTGTTCAGGATCTAAAAATATTATTCAATATCATGCTTTGTCTATGTACCTCCTTCAGTGTCTAGCACAGTATGAGATGGGACTGGAAGGATCTGTAATTTCATTGATATAAGGAACCTTTTCTACTTCTACTATCTTCTCTGCAACTTATAGTCTCAGGAAACTGCCTGGAGGTGGGGAGTGGGTTCCTGAGAGATTATGTAATGGAACCAGGGGCCCATAGCCCATATGTGTCATCCTGACTACAAAGTTCTCTCTACCTTCTCCCTTATGGTACCTTACATGTAACATAGTACCTTATATAAATTCTATTTTCGTTTTCACTTATTTTTGGTTTGTAGGGAATTAATAGCTACCAATCAGTTTTCTTGGCAGCCATTGATTGGACTTTAAAATGTTCTATGATACTCAGGAGTAGCTGTGCATTATAAAGCAACCATGAAAATAAGCTCTATCTTATATCACCTGACCCTAAAGCAAAATGGATCAGGGCTTAAAGCAATAATAATTAACCTGTTTCCCTTGCTGCTGAATTTTTATCACAAATTGGTTATAAGGGAACTCTCATTTAGACCTAGCAATGAATAGGGTGATCATCTTCCTCAACTACCATAGTGTACTATAGTCTCTCCCTTTTTTGAACTCTGACAGTAGTATGTGATTAATCTGAGACATACAATCAAGCATTTAATTTGTGTCTTCTTAAATGTTCTCTAGTTCTTTCACATGCCAGCCTTTCGGTCTCAGCTAGATAGTAAAGTCTTCCAAGGCAGAGATCATGTCTCATCCTACCTTCCTGTCCCTCATAGTAAAATGCTTGGGATGCAATAGGTCTTTAACATTTAATATATGAATTTGCTAATTAAAAATTAAAATATTTAGTAATAATTTGTGATAAATTCTTTATTAGTTGATAATTTACTAATTCTTTAAATAATAGACTAATGACCAATTTTTCATGGATTGAAAAAGATAATCTTGATGGAGCATTGTTTAATTTAAAACTATTAAACAGAATATAATGTGTTTGATTAATTGAATTTAATATTCGAGCTACTTAGAATGTTGTATTTGAGTTATCCCCTCACTATAGAAAGTTTGTCGAGATCAGTTCAATTTAGCTAGCAAGTATTAGGCACCTCGCATATTCAAAGGTACCTGGGGATACAAAAATAGAAGTGAAAATTGTCTCTGCCCTTAAGAAGCTTACATTCTTCTTGGATGTTTGAGAGGGAGGGATACAAAGTGTATACAGATAACTCAATGTAAAGTAATTTCAGGAAGGAAAGAACTCTAAGAACTCCAAACAGCTGTGAGAAACCTTCATGGATAAGAACTTGAGTAAAGCATTTAAACCCACTGCATTTCAGTTTCCTGGTCCTTTGATTTATACTTTTTCACTTTCTCTTTTAAAAGCACTGGCCTAATTAATGTTAAAAGAATTGACCTTGGGTAGTCCCTCCTGCCTCCTTCTCCACTCCTTTCCCATTCCTCAGCACCAAGGGGTTTCAGATAAATGTGAGAGCTCATGTTGCCTGTGGATTTTTGGTCAGTCTCTGAAAGGATTATTTGAAGTAGCTGCCATCTTTTTGTGCCTGACTCACAGGATTCATTCAATATAATTATTTTTATTTTTTGTCTGGCTGGTTAACTCAGCTGATGCTTAGTAGAGCTCCTGGGTTCATTCCCCATCTGGTCCAGATAAATTTGTTCTGTTATACAGTCAGGGTGTCCTCTATCCCCTTGCAGCTTGCAGGGATGGCAGGGTAGGGAACTGTGGAGGGAGGTAATCAACAAGCAGCACATGTTTCTAGATCCACAAATCCATCACAGATCTTGGACAAGCAATTTCAAGTGAAACTTCTAACCAGCATCTGGGGATCAGGATCATTACTTTGTATCATGTCGACAGTATATGACTGGAACTGATTTGTCATGTAGCTGACTAGAGTGCCGGTTATATTTCTGCCTGCTTCATTTTCCTTGATAGGTGTGTGAGGCAGCTGTGAAAAAGGCAAGGCTTTTGGCCAACTTCACTAGTATCTCTTAGCATTCATCCAGTTGCCTGCCAGATAAAGGACAGAATTGAATTTTAACTGACTGATATTAGGATAGCACAGAAGTAATGGAGAGAATCACTAACTTTGGAGTTATATGGGTTCAAATGCCAGCTCTATTTCCATATGATCTTGGGTAAATCACTCTATCACTCTGAACTTCATTTCTTTTTCTTTAAAGGGGGTGGGTGAGATTTTATGAATTCCAGCATCCCTTTCAGCTTCAAATACAAACACATAAATACAAATTTAAGTTCTAAATCTGCATATATGTATATATGTAACATAAACATATATATGTGTATAATTTTAGCATGTTTTCCTTTAGAATGTGAGCTCTTTGAGGGAAGGGGCACTGCTTTTGATTTTTTTTTTTGTTTCTCTTAGAACTGTGCCTGGAACATGGTATGTACTTAATAAATGCTAGCTTAATGATGATGAAGATATTCTTTTATTTAACTAGTAGTACCTGTTCAATTGTTGACTTAGCTGTATCAAAAATGTTCCTTGAAGGTTACAGTTATCTGGATGTCACTGAGAAGTGATAATTAGGTGCTAAATGTTAACTAGATTTCAGCTGGGAGCTCTCTTCTACCCAGTGATTCAGCGCATCATCAAATGTTGGGCCATGGATGAGGTGTCTTCCCCTGATTCTCTTCTTCTGAGACTGCCCCTCTCTGACTCATAATCACCAATGTGTAGTTCTTTTTCTTTTGATTTTGGAGGATCCAAGCTCTGCCATCTTCATAAATGACTCAACACCTATGGCAAGCCATGGAGAACCTGAGGCTCAGAAAGGTGGAGTGACTTGTTTGAGATCACATTAGAGCCAGCATTTGAACCCATGTTCTCTGCTTCCAGATTTAGTGGTTCTCTCCAGTACTCATTCTATATGTACTTAGACATAACCACTTCTTTCTGTGAAATTTCTTTCAGAGGAAATAATAGATTGTGAATATCATGAAATCAAAAGCATCTCATGTGGGGACCATGTCTTATTCAAACTTTGTATATTTCCCAGGGCTAGCAGAATGCTCCGCATAGAGTGAATGCTTAAAATCTCTTCTCTCTTTTTCTCTCTGTCTGTTTCTGTCTCTCTCTCTCCCTCTGTCTCTCTGTCTGTCTCTGTTTCTGTCTCTTTCTCTCATCTGCTCTCTCAACTGAAAGGTTCCTGGGCTTGGTGTAGAGTACTGGAGTTTCTTCCTGACTTAAAGAATGGTCTTCTTATGTTTAGAATGAGAATATTTAAACTTGTTACTTATCTCTGTGACTTTGTATAAGTCACTTAACATTACTGAGACTCAGTTACCTCATCTATAAAGTGAGATGATTGGACTAGATGGAATTTGAGGACTATTCCAGATACTATGATCCTAATCCTCTGATCATTTCATTACCTACTTCATCAGCCTGTCAATAAAGATGAAATTAAATTAAATTAAAACATCTAATTTGTTCTGTAACCTTAATATGCGTTATAATGAAAATTATTAAGAACATAGCTTCTACAGACATCTTGAGTATTCTCTGGGAAGACGATACATCTCTTATGAGTCCAAGACTGCGATTGCTTTTTGAAAGAAACCCCCCCAGGAAAAAAATATCCCCTGGTGTTAGGAGGCTAAGCAGAATTTCCATGGATGTCAGGTCCTTTCTGTTTCTTCACCTTCACCTTGAAAATTCACAAGGCAGATAGGCTAAGCCCCAACTTACTGAGCTTATATTAGGGAATATCTAGAGACAAAGGTTGCTTGGCAGGAGTGAGAACAGATGGCCATGGGGACTCAGAGGTGTCTATTGAATAGTATAATTATCCAGTATCTTCTCAGGCCATTTTAAATGTCACCATCTTTTGGGTGTTCTTATTTCCCTATATACAGTCCTGGACTACATGACAGGAATTCTAAGATGCAACTTGTCGAGTGATTATAAATCTTTCAAAATGACACCAGCTTTCCCCATGCCCTACTGAGATATAAAAGCACTCAGGTAATATTTACTCATTGTGAAATAGGAAATTGCATACCATTTCTATTTAAGTTAAGTAGTATTTTATCTAGCAAAAGGATATCCATGGATTTCAGCTTTGGATCTATCTAACCAGATAGGTGAATGATAGTAGAAATTAGGAATTTCCCATCTAATTCCTGCATGCCTATACGTGCAAGTGTTTGTGTAAATTATGCTGATGGTTTTATCTATTAACTGAGTCCTTTGGAAGACAGACTGAATGCAAGGTAGTTGTAAATGTAGTTGATAATGTTTTTCAAGTTCTCTGGTGATTCTTAGTTGTTTTGAGTCTTCTTTTCAAAAGATTGCTCAATAATGGGCATTGTCACTATTAGCTGTATCATTCTTTTGAGCCAAACAAACATACTATAGATTTTCATGTTAGTTAAATTGCCCAGGTGCATTTTTCCCCTTCAGAATCCTGCCCATCAATTTCACCATTAGAACTGTTGTTTCAGTCCCTGCTGGCTCACTTACAATTCAAGACACTTCCTCTCCTACAATTTGTTAGTCTGAGTTTTTCCTCCAGATAGTTGTTTTAACACTTCTCCTCCAGCATGTATTTTCCTAGTGTTAACTACATATCTGGTTTGATCTTGGTACCTACTCACTTAGCATTTTAATCTGAATCTCACTTAATCCTTGTCACTCAGTGGATATAGATTGCACATTTGCAATGCCAGTTTAATCATTCTGGAAACATTTGGTCATGAATAAAAGAACTCTGCAGCTGCTCCAACTTGCAGGCAGGATGGAGTCCTGCTTCACAGGTCTGTTCGGCTGGGTACCGTCAATTCACACTGACCTTGGCTCCTTGCTTGTGAGAGACAAATCTCTTAGATGTTGGATTTTTATTTTGAGTGGCTACATCCCTCAAGCTTAACAAATGATTTTTTCCCCCTTTTCCAAAATCTGTTCATCTGCCAGTTCATACCTAGCCAACTGTCAGAAAAATAGTTGAGATTTTAGGGTCCACTATTCTAGTTTAGTCCTTGAATTTTTCCATTTCTCCCACTTCCATTCCTCTGTAGAAAAATGACCTATTGGGTCTTCTTGGTGAGCCACGGGGAACTGAATTAAATTTGAATTTCAACCAGGTTCAGATTGAATCTTAACCAGTACAAATGGATTCCTCCAATTATATATTTTATATATTACTTAAGAGCATCAGTGACAGGAGTTAAATGATTCAGCAATTGAATGCAACTCAGCAAGCATTTATTAACCACTCACTCTATGTCTGACACTGTGCTAGGTACTGAGGATTCAAAGAAAAAATAATAGAACATTTTGTGGATTATGAAATAGTCTCTGTGCAGCAGTCTTATACTTTTATTAGTTCTATTTTTACAAATGTACATTATGCAAGTGTGAAAACGAAGTCATACAGAGGTTAAGTGATTTGTCTAAATTCACGGAGTGAGTGGTAGGTCTGCAACTCAAAACTCAGTCTTCTGAGTAAATCAATTTGATTTTTGACTATACCATGCTGTTTCAGTGGCTTGATATAAAACAGCCTCCAAAGGAGCATTTTATGAATGATATTCTTTCCTTTTACTTTGCTTGTCATCATGGTCCATGACACTCCATAAAATACTTTCCTCACAAAAGCTCCTTGAAATAGGTTATAGGGTCATAAAATCACAGACTTACAGCTAGAAGCAAACTTAGAGGTCATCTATTTTAACTTCCTCATTTTTTAAGAAGAGGAAACTCAATCCCAGAGAAGATGATGATAGGTAAAATTGTAAGAGCTGGGATTTGGCAGGGGGGCATTTTGAGTTTAAGAAGCTTTGAAACAAACAGGAGCTCAGGAAAAAGACTGAGGCTGGATATGTAGATGTGGGACCCTTCTTCACAGAGATTGTAATTGAATCAATGAGAGCTGAAAAAGTCACTGAGAGAGTATACAGAGAAAAGAGACAAGGACACAGGACTGAGCCTTGGGGGTATAGGCACAGTTAGTGGGTATGACATGAATGACGTATAATGGAGACTTAGAAGAAATGGTCCGACAGATAGGAAGGGAACCAAGAATCAATGGGGCCATAAAATTCCAGAGAAGAAAGACTATTCAGGAGTAGAAGGTGGTCAACACTATCAAACATTGCAGAGAGGCCCAGAAGGATGAAGATTGAGAAGAGGGCATTAAATTTGTCAATTAAGAGATCACTGGTAATTTTGGAGCAGTTTCAGTCAAGTGATGGAGTTGGAAACCAAGCTGTAGAGATTTCAGAAGGTGATGAGAGGTGAGTCCATGGAAGTACTGAGTACAGGTGGATTTTTCAAGGAGTTTGGCTTAGAGGAGAGACATGAAATGATAGACAGGATAATGAGATATTGTTAGGGTGTTTTAAGGACAAAGGGATTTGGCATGTTTACAGGTAGCAGAGAAAGAATTGGTAAACAGGAAGAGATTGATGATTAAAGCAGAAGAGGAGATGAGAATGGGAACAATCTACTGGTGAAGACAGTAGGGGATAAGATCAAGGGTATGTGCAGAATGATTAGCCTTGGGATGAGAAGAACAATCTCTATCAGAGTCTTGAATAAAGACTGATGGGGAAAGATGTCAATTATAATATGAAGAGGAGGGGAGTGTTCTTGGATAGTGGTCTTTATCTACTTGGTAAAGCATGAAGTGAGGATTTTTGCTGAGAAGTTGGAGAAGGAGATGTAGAGGAAGGCTTGAGTAAAGCAGAAAGTATAGGGCATCTATTGTAGAGAGTAGGAAAGAATCAATTATGGAGGAACAAAAGATTGCTTTGTTGTCACGACAGTCCAGTCAAGATCAGAGAACATAAATTTGTAGAAGATAGAGCTGTGTGACTTTCTCCAGTTCTGTTTAGCAGTACATGCTTAGGACTGTAGGATGTGAATTAGGTTTTAGCAAGATGTGAAAAAAATAAAACAAGGGAATATAGAACTTGAGAAAAGATTATAAGATGTTATCCTTTTAGGATTTGGACACTTTGATTTGTGGAAATTGGCAGAAACATGGGTAGTACTTACATATTCCTCAGTGAAAAAGTACTTAAAGGAGGCATTAAAGACTTAAAGGTGCATGAAATGTCTTGTTTACTAGTGGTTAATTTATATATGATTTTTATGAGGACTTTAAGTTTGGTAGATGGTAAGCCTTAATGATCAGAATTTTTTGGTGACTTGGATTAGTTGTACGTAGATAATAGAAATATGACTTTTAGTTCCTCACCCTAAGACAGGTGAATTCCCCCACCAAAAGAGATACTATTTTAAGACAGAACAGAGAACACAAGTGGAGTCAAGCCAAATAAAGTCAAGAAAAGAAGCATTTGTTAAGATCTTATTATATATGAGGCACCATATTAGGTTCCGAGTGGAGGAACAAGGAGTATTCTGACTTTTCAACAATGACCAGTGAGTCACAGATTAGGAGTAAAAGGGTAACTGGTTCTGGGGAGGGTGACTAGGAATGCTGTGTCATCAGCAGTGGTCCAGGTTTCGGTAGTTTCAATAAGATGAAAAGAATTAAAAAGGAAAAAGGTTTAAAATAAAATGTTTGTTGTCTATGGCTTGGGAGCAGGGATTCCAGAGAACATGGTAGAACTGGAGGGTAGATATTGAGTGGGATATTGGGAATGTGTGTGTGTCAGGTTGAAGGAGATAGGAATAAAGGAATAGACACTTGGATATTGGATAAAAATGTTTGTATAATGAGAGCTACAAAAGTTGAGGAGACTACAAAGGTAGAGCAAAGATGGAGGTAGAGCAAAGGACTCAGAATTATTTGTTCCCTGCTGCTAAAAAAGAGCCAAGTTCATCCAAGCCTAACTGAATGTAAAGGGCATAGAAAAGCAGCCAAATTGAGAGCTGAGAAAAGAACTTAGACCATCCATTGCTCTTCTGCTGAGGTGACTGAAGGGGGATACATTTTGCATATCCTGATGGAAGTTAAATAGGTCATAGGAAAGTTTTGATGTTCACAGCTGATTGGAATAAAAGCTTTGCTGAGTGGGAGAGCTGATTGGAGGAAGAAGACTCCTTTGCTGTTTAAAAGAATGTCTGGGGAAATAAGAGGTTTATCTGCCTTGTCTTTTATTGTTACCTCTGACTATAGAAAGGGAAGCCCCTTCACCCCAGTCTCCCCAAAGAGTGGAAATCTACAGATTAGGAGAATTGACTTTGCTAAAAGAGTCTGATGGTACCCTAGAGCCTAGCTAAGCAATGACTCAAATAGAGCAGTGAGGGGGAGAAAACGTCATACCTAGCAAGTGGCATTTGGTACAGACAATTCCCTAATGAGACCAAGAACATCAAGGTCAGGAACAGAAAGACAGGACTTATCAACAACAGCAGTTATCTCTTCATGGTCTCCCACTACTACTGCCTACTACAGCAGGTCTAGTGGTCTGGGGAATGGGGAGAAAAGAGGTGTCGGCATGAGCAACAGCACTGTGCTGGGGACAGGTGCTCTTGTGCCCATCAGGGAATAAGTGGCAGAGCCCAGAGTTGAATTTAGGTCCTTTTACTTCAGATCTAGCACTCTTTTCAACATGTCACATGGACTCATTTATTTTTTTATTTCATTCCTAATTAAAGAAATTTAAGAAAATTGAAGAAATAGAGTGTCTTCAAGGTTTCTCAAGCAGACATTGTTTTAAGTCTTGTTGCACCCAAGTACCTCAAAGGAATGTGCTTTTGAAATTCTTGGAGTTCAAAATTAAATCTTGGCATATTGTTCAAGATCCAGGGCAACATTCATATGAGAAAAGAACACTGGGAGGATGAGCCTACTAGGGAAAAGCATCTGAGAACCCTGAAAAAAAAACCAATAAATGCAGTGGTAGAGAGAGAGAGAGGACTTAATCAAGCTTCCTGTACCTGTCTGACACAGAATTTTGTCGCAATGAGCACACGAATATGACAGTAAAGGATTTTCTCTTTTGTATCTCTGAAGAAAGCTGTCCTTCAATTCCAGGGTACAATCTCCTTCCTACCAGTGAGTTAATGATATTTCCTTACATTTTCTGTTACTGAACCATCTTGGTCTCATTCCTTTGTGACACTCATTTCCCCATACTTCTTTCTTTCTGTTGTAGGTACCACTATTCCTCAGTCATCCAGACTGGAAACTTCAGAATCATCTTTGATTTTTCCCTCTCCCTTATGTGCCATATCCAAACTGTTACTATGTCCTGTCAAGTCTCTCTCCTTCTCACATGTATTCCTTTCTCTCTACTCATATAGTTACTCATATAGTACAGATCCTCATCACCTCTTACCTGGATAATTGTAATTGCCTCCTAACTGGTTTTACTAGCTCCAGTCTCTCCCCATTTCAACCTACCCTCCTCACAGCTTCTTGCTTACCATTCCTGGTTCAGAGTAGGCACTTAATAAATGTTTGTTGACTTGACACAGCTCCCAAAACAATCATTCAAAGTCATATGTCTGATAACGTCAGCCCTCTGTTAAGAAGTTTCAGTGTCTGCTTATTTCCTCTGGAATAAAATACTCATTTCTTAACTTGGCATTCAAGGTTTTTTACAATAGGTTCCAGTCTACCTTTCCAGCCTCCTTTCACTTTATCTCCCTCTACATACTGTATTTCAGCTGAACTAAATCCCTTGTTGCCATTTCCTACATCCATGCATTCACAGTAGCCATTCCTTATGACTGAAATGTCCTTCCTCTTCATTTCTGTCTTTCAGAACCCCCAATTTTCTTCAAGTCACAGCTTAGTGCTTTCAAATCTTTACTGATCATAGCAGTTGAAAGTGTTCTCTTTCCCTTGAAATATTCCCATAGTAATTAAGCTCTGCCTGCCCTCCCAGGTCACTCTCTATCTTGCTTATCTGTATTCATACCATGCTTTCTCTCCTCACCCTGACCTAACATTCTCCCTTCCCCCAGAGAATTACTTGAGGATAGGGACCAATTAGTTTTTGTCTTTGCATCACTGGAGATTAGCACACAGTAGGCACTTAATAAACATTTGTTGAATTGACTTGAGATGGAGAACAGATGCAACTCGCCTTGCACTAGTTTTCTTTGGAAAAAGTCCTTGAGTCATGAGAAGTCTTTTCCTACCTTTAGGAATGTAACATCAACTTCAACAACCTCTTTTGAAGAGAATATAGGTACTGGTAGTATATTTTTAAGAGGCACCAAAATTTTGGAAATGGACACAATCTGTCTTGACATGGATGACAATTAACAAGACCAGGGGTGGGGAACCTGTGACCCTCTAGGTCCTCAAGTGAAGCCCTTTGATCCAAACATCATCAAACAAACCCCCATAACAAAAGGGGTTTGTTCTCAGTCAGAAGATCACACCTGCGGACCTAGAAGGCCACACATGGCCTTGAGGTTCCCAGTTCCCCACCCCTGAACAAGACAGTCTTGAGCCATTCTGGACTTTTCCCTCTTCCTCACTCGTCATATTCACTTAATCTTAATTCTACCTCCACTAAATGTCATCACATAGGATGACCATGACCCTTTGACAAGACCTTTTCCCATCTTGTTTTCCCTTTTGTAGCAGGTTTCCAGTTGGTTTCCCTTGCTTCATTCTTTTGCCTTTCCATTCTATCTTTCAAAGTACTTCCAGAATAATCTTGCTAGTGCACAGGTCTGTCACTATCCTACTCAAAAACCTTCAATGGCTTCCTATTGACTATAAGATAAAAATAAACTTCTTACCCTGGTTTTCAGGGCCCTCCACAGTCTAATTACAGACTCCCTTTGCCATCTTAGTTCACATTGTGTCCCTTCATACATCACATTCCTGTCAAACTGGAATATTCGCTATTCTCTGATCTTGCTTTGTCTTCTTGCCTGCTTGTCCTTTCTCTGATCATCTCCCACTCATAAAATTCATTTCCTTCATACTTCCACTCTTTGAAATCTTTCTATTCCTTCAAGAATCAGGTGTTACCTTCCCCCCAAAGTGTTTCTTCTTTCCCTTCTCCCCACTCCCACACCAGCTGAAAGTGATTTCTCCAGGAGGGACACATCACTTGCAGGCCTGGACATGGAGCCAGGATGACAGGTTTAAATCCCACTTTTCACATCTGCTACTTGTTGACCTTGGGCACATCACTTAACTTCTCCATGCCTCAGTTTCCTCAACTGTGCAAGGAGATTAGACTCAGTGGACTTTAAATATACTTATAAATTCTAAAGTCGTGATCCTATGATTTTCCAATTTTTAAATAATATTTTCTCTGAATCCTGACCATCTTGGTCCCAACCACTGTCTTGTATCATATGTCTTTTTATACATTCTGCATTCTTCCTCCTTTCTCCTTTAAGGCAGAGGCTGCTTTTCTTTACCTTTGCAAACTCAGCACCTGGTACAGTGTCGTATAAATGTGACACTTTAATAAATTTTTGTTGCATTTACTTGAGAGACTGTTTGGTACAATGGAAAGAGTGTTAGACCAAGTGTCAGGAGAAATTTGGGTTTTAAATCGCACTTATAACAATTACTGCATAACTGTAAGAAAACTCACAATCTATCTAAGCCTCAGTTTCCTTGCCTGTTAAAGGAGAAGAATAATGCTTATGCTCCCTACTTCATAGGAAAGGTGCTTTGTAAACCTTAAAATATCATGTGAATGTAAGTTAGAGTTTGACTTACTCTTAGGAAAGTTGCACTTTTTTGTATGGATCAATTTTTAAAAGTATATATTGAAGGCAATTGTCTAGTGTTCAAAAGAGTAAAGTGCATCAATCATGTATCATTATCTCAACTCCTCTATAGTCTCCTGATTCCATTCTTTTGGGCCTTCTAATGCAACATGGATATGAGTACTACCCTTACTAAATATTAAGTTAGTGAATGGAGCTCCTTTGTAATAAAGTATTCATTTAATAAATGTTAGAAGCAACCTAAGAGGTAATGCTATTTATCCCATCTTTATAAAGGGCCAGAGATATGCCATCTTAAGGGAGATATCTTATTTTAGTGATTCTTTAATAGGCAGGTTATTTCTCTTGAGGGCAGCTTCTTAAGAATTTAGATTACCTCTTGAGGTAAAGATACCCAAAGAGAACTTTTTCTCATGTTATCAAGAAATTCTTATGTTATTGATTTTAGATAAGTATCATTGTATTTTTTGGGAGGAGGGGGAGGAACTGGAGTCCCAAATCCAAAATGGGTTTTCATGACAATAATGGATTTAATGTCTGTTGAGTTTTCTATCCACAAGTGTGGTTGACACTATAAGAAAGTGAGGATAGAAGATTTTCTTAATCTTTGCTTGGGGGCTCCTGCTCACCTTTCCTAATCGTCTTGATGGGTGAGGTGACTCATAATCTAACTTTTGTGCTGCAGTGGACAGAGTGCCAGGTCTAGAGTCAGAAAGATTCATTGTTCTGAGTTAAAAATCTAGCTACAGACACTAATCGTGTGACCTTGGGCAAGTCACTTAATCCTGTTTACCTCAGTTTTCTCATCTGAAAAAGGAGCTGGAGAAGGACATGACAAAACACTCCAGTGTCTTTGCCAAGAAAACCCCAAAGGGGTCACCAAGAGTCAGACATGACTGAAAAAACCAACATTTTTTATCAGAGAGGCTTACCGTGTTCCAATAAATGGTAACAGAGAACAAGAGATATCCTAAAGTGGCTAAATGGCTGAAGCAAAAAAAAATAGTAATAAAGAACAACTTAGTAACTAAGAGATCAGAAGAGATGATGATGCTTGGTAGAGATGCCTAATGCAATGCACAGAAGAGAACAATTAAATCACATCACCAGAGTGATATGTGATATAAGTTGACATGGCCTCATCTATACCTGTGTATATGGCCTGATCTCATGACTCCTGGAATGTTTACCCCTTCATAAATATTTCCTGGTTAAATGTGCTCCCTGTATATCTTCCCTTCATGTATATATTCTCTGCTTTTTCCATCTCCTAAAGGTGATGCAGTATCTTGTGAGGTACCCCACAGAAGCATATGTGGCATCTCTTCTCATTTTTAAATTTGAAATACTATTTGATTAGCTGTACTTTGTTTTGAATTAATGTATGACCACATTAATTGTTGCTAAAAGGAAGCACTGTGGAGACTTAAGAGTGATAGTTTAGAGTGGCTATTAATTTACAGGGTACCTAGAACCTAGAGCCATTTCTTAGATGCCCACATGTGAGGAGGTTGAGGTAGTAATCTCATGACTTTTGGATTTGTGAACATGCCTGTGACTTGGAGTTTGTAGGGAGGGAGATTAGATCATCTTGTAGTACCTGACATTGTGCTTTGTGGAATATGGCATGTCAAGAGAAGTAGGATTTAGTGATGATTTTTTCTCCTGTCCAGAGTCTCCATTCTATTTTCTCCTATCTGTATCTAGGGTACTTACAAGGAGGCTCTAGAAAACTGGAGCAGTTAGGTGGTACCATGGGCAGAGTGCTAGGCCTAGAATCAGGAAGTTCCATGATTCAAATTAGCCTTACTAACTGTGTGACTCTGCACAAATCCCCTCTGTTTGTCAGTTTTCTTATCCGTAAAATGGGAATTATGGAAGTATTACATCCTAGAGTTCTTTGAGGCTCAAATCAGATAATAATTATAAAGTGCTTAGCACAGTGCTATTTAAGAGTTAGCTATTATCATTATCATTAATTGGGTGTGTATATATTTTTTTATGTCCATTCAGCATTCCATTGTTACCCTGTGGTCCATGAACCCTAGTGGGCTGCCATAAGATTATTTCTTTCTGTTGTCTAACATGTCATGCCGTCCATCCCTCTTTCAGCGTTTAGTGATGTATCTTCACTTTAAAAGGTATAGTTGCCTACTAGAGACATTTATATTTATACCTTCTATGGATGTCAAAGATGAGCCATAAATTTTTCTGAAAAAAGTCTGCTCCAGCTAGTGGCACAACTGGATTCTAGAAAAATCTTTGAGTACCATGTGCACAGTCTATGTAATATTGCCGTAGCTGGAAGACTGTGGTGGTAGTATGAGTTCCAGGTAATATAGAAATAGTCAACATCTTATTGATGCCTTTTTTCTTCATATCATTGTAACTTTCTCTCCATCCCTTCCATATTGAGCCATTCCCTGTGACAAAGGAAAAGTAATTAAGCAAAAACTTCTGATTAGACTATCTATGCCACATTCCATTTTAGTAATCTTCCACCTCTCTGGCACAAAGGATCAGCTATTTTTAAACTAATCTCTTGGACCTTCACTGGTTTTTCAGTTATTTATAGTCTAATTTTCTTTTAAATCAAATGATATAATTTTACTAATTATATATAGGAATATCAAATGGATCTGTCTGTGACCTCATAGTCATCACTGTTCCCTCCAACATCACAGACCACACCCCAGACATATTGGTTCTTCCTATTGTGTGTTTCAATAATATCATCACTAAGGGATGAGTCCAAAGTCCTCAGGTTCTTTATAGATCTTGAAGATAACAATGAGTGGTCCAACAGTTATCCCTTACTTTCATTATATGATCAAACTATTTCATTTTTTGACTGATATTTTAAAATAGTATTTTATTTTTCCCAATTACATGTAAAACAATTTTGAACATTCAATTTTTAAATAAAATTTTGAGTTCCAAATTTTCTCCCTCCTTCTATCCTCTCCCCCTAAGATGGTAGTCGATTTGATTAAGATAAGATATGTGCAGTCATTTAAAACATATTTCAATCTTAGTCATGTTGTGAAAGAGGAAACAGTTTGCAAAAGGAAAGAAAAAACAAAAATAAGGTGAAAATTTTGATCTGCCTTCAGACTCCATCAGTTCTTTCTCTGAAGGTGGATAGCATTTTCTATCATGTGTCTTTTGGAATTATTTTTGATCATTTTATTTCTGAAAAGAGCTTAGTCAATCACATTTGATCATCATACAATATTGCTGTTATTGTGTACAAAGTTCTCCTGGTTCTGATCACTTCACTTTGCTTCAGTTCATGTAATTGACTTACATTTGTAATTGGAGTCTGACTAATGCCAAAAATGACTCTCATATTGTCTCCAAGTAGAAGATGGTAGAGAGAAAATGAAGTCTCTCCATGGAAAGGTCACTAGGGAGCTGCTTCCAAGACAAATGTGAAATGTGTAGGGGAAAAGTCTTGGAAAGACAGATTATAGAACTTATGTTGACATTCTGTAACTGGTTCTGGTCAATTAAAACATGAAGAGGAGGCTCTTTGGTTGCAGAGTCATTCAAAAAGTCTCACCAACTTCAGCCTCATCTTTGCCTCAGCACCCTTGGGAAAACTTTGTAATAGCTGGAGGGAATGGAGCTTATGGCCTCTGAATTTTAAAAAGTCCAGAAGCCTCCTTGGCATTCTATTGTTTCAAAATCTGGGTTTTGCAGGGGCATAGTAATAATGCCATGAGGAGCAAGGAGGGACTTCTGGAAGTGATCTTCTGAAGTTCAGCTAAGTAGTAGCTGAGAAACAGGTTTATACAGCAGTCACACTGTATCTAGACATGAAATTTATAAGATCAATGGAGCTAAGTTTTCAACTTCATTTTTCCCCTCACATCTTAGACTGGCATGGAATAGGAAGGAGATTATGTTCTTGAGATGTTGGAAATGGTTATATGTTTATTTTTTGAACTAAATACACTTTTGTAAAAGAGAATCTAATGTTAGCTGGTTAAATAGATTTGGAAGTGCTAATTACAGACCTCCTAATAAATGGGGGAGGGGGGGAAACATAGCCAGTGGGAGCTTGAGCAAATGGCAGTAAAGAAAGGATATCCACAAACCTGTAAGAGCAGATGTAGCCAAGCTGGCCCCGAGAGAAGAGTCAGAGCTTGCTCATTCCATCATCCTTTAATGCCAGTCTTTCCCTTGTTCTTTATACATTTCTCCTTATCAGTTATACATTGAAGCCCTACTTACACCCACTCTGTGCCTCTTCTTTGCCAGATGAATGATATTCAATTTGAACTTTTTGAAGACTGGTGCTTTATGATTCACAGCTATAAAACAATACTGTAGAATATTGGTATAAAAAGATGGATCTTCATTTCAGAGAGAATTTTGGGGACATGGAAGAAACTCTGCAATTTCTTATAGACAGTTCTCTTTTTCTTCAGATAGCTGAAACAGTTTGTGGGGTAGATAGGAATAAATGATATTCTTAAGAGTTCCATAAACAAGCTGAGAGCCTAGATTTAGTGCAACAACGATAAAAAATAAAACATGACCAAGAGTCAATATAAATGCCACCATTCTGTCTATAAGATTTTTGCATTCTGATCTTTAATATTCAGAGTGAGAACCTAAGACACTATAGGATCTTGAGTTATTAAAGAGTTCAAATATATTAACTCTACTATACTTGGGCAGAGAGACTAATATATTTTAGGTTTTCAACAACAAGGTTCAAATTAAAAATAATCTCTTGTTCAACTATTGTTTGAGAATTTTCAATGAACCAGGATGCCCTATTAAAGTAAATTCCAGGCTATGTATACATGTGCAGATCTCTATAGAGCTGACCCAAGATCATGTTAGCCTGTGAAAGCCTAATTTTAAATTTTAAATTTTCTTGAATTTTCTGAAGAGCTATCCTAATCCCTCTTTGCAGTTTGGAGGTTACCCTGGGTTCTGGCAGATACTACCAAAATGGAAAGATTTTGAGTATGTTTCCAGAAAAGAGTTATGTATCTACTGTTTGAGAAAAAGCTAATTGAGTACCCGAGATGCTTTTCTTTAAGAGATTAACTACAAATGGAGCAGTGCCCCAGAACTGTATACATCCCCTTAAGTGCTTTCCATGTGATATTTTAATATAGCAGGTTTTCACTTCCACTAGATTTCTGTTATTTAATTCATTGCTAACTACATGATAGGTAGGATGATAGGTGATTAACAGATAAAACATTTATTAAACAATTACTATGCTGGGCACTGTGCTAAGTCCTGAGAATACAAATACAGCATACAAGATGACCACTACTGTCAATAAACTTACATTCTAGGGGAATGGGAAGTTGAGTTGGAGGTGGCAGGGAGGTAGATGAATCCAGACAGCGAGGGGCTTTGGGGTGAAATGAACATGACTGAGACACTTCACAAAATGGTGATCCAAACTAGGATGTGCCAATTAGAAGGGTGAGGCTTATCCAGGGTAGGAAGGCTGCTGTCCAGGATGGGCAGTGGAGATGGAGGTATAATAAATCACATCTGAATGGTAAACTGAGATGTGGTCTCCTTTTTCTTCCCATTTTTGGAATAACAGACACATTTCTCTTACTGTTTTTTGTGTTAGATATGAAGCCTTACCAATGTTCTCCCTACTTTCCATGCAAGAAGATATAAATCCCAGGTTTATACAAAGAGACAGCTTGTTTTAAAGGGTCCGTCTAGTACCTTGACACTCAGGGAAACTGGGTTTCTGAGGATGACTGACCATGAGTCACAGGCAAATCTTGGGAAGAATGAACCTCCTGGGGAAACAACACTTTTGAACTCCTCTCGATTAGGTAAGAACACAGGAAGTTAATAAGTTTATAATGATAGATTTAACCTCAAAGGATGTAATTCTACCCTTGACTCCCATTTCCTGAAGTTCACTCATCCGTATAGATTGGCTCAGGTCTACAGAGTCAACCCTAAAAAAATCCCCAGGTACTAAGCTAGAAATAATGTTCAAACTCTTTATCTCACCTTTCTATTTTCTTTTTGGGAATCCAAGTTTTGAAAGACAATTTGTGTATCCTTTGGAAGCAACATGACATAGTGAAGTAGAGTGCTGGATTGTCAGCCCCTCTGGGTCTGAGCCCCACCTCAGGTTCTTATTAGTTATGTTACTTTTAACCTCTCTAAGTCTCAGATTTTCATCTGTAAAATGGAGATAAGAATAATAGCTCTTTTACAGGGTTTTTGAGAAGAACCCAATAGGATAATATATAAAAAGCTGTTTGAAAATAAATGCCAATTATTCTTATTATTAGGTCATTCCTAGTTAAAGCATTGGACACTAATGGGAATTTTGTGGGAGTAGTTTCCCATACCATGTAGGTCATCTATCTTTTTCCCTCCAAGGCCACAGACCTATTCTACATATCCTTGGTCATAAAGAAGTAACAATATGAACAACAGTAAAAACAATAATAATAGTATAATTTATAAAGCACTTTAAGATTTGCAAAGTGTTTTATCAGTAGAGAAAGAGGTATCCAATGACAAGATTCAATTCAAAACTCCTGTCATATTGATTCTAAGACAGGAAGGCTATGGATTAGTTAATATTTATATAGTTCACTAAGATTTTCAAAGTATTTAATTAATATTATTTAATTTTATTCTTATAGCCACTTTGGGAAATAGATGCTATTATTATCCCCATTTTGCAAATGAGGAAACTGAGGCAGACAGAAATTAAATTACTTGCCCAATGTCTCACAATTGGTAAGTGTTGGAGGCTGGATTTAAAATGGTCTTTCTGACTCTATCCATTGTCCTATCTAACATTCTAGATACAAAATATTATTCATCAAACAGTCAAAAGGGGGAGAACTTTAGTCACATAGCATTGTTCAGCCGGTAGGACCCCTCTTCCCTAACTACAAAATATTTAACTAGCTTGCATTTATTTTGTAGGTGCTTATATAGGTACATCATCTCTGCCCCCCTTCAAATAATGATTTTCTTTTTGAGTCATTTCAGTTGTATCTGATTGTGACTGCATTTGGAATTTTCTTGGCAAAGATACTGGAAAAGTGTGCCATTTCCTTCTCCAGCTACTTTACAGATAAGGAAACTGAGGCAACCAGGGTTAAGTGACTTGCCCAGGGTCACACAGCTAGGAAGTATCTGAGGCTGGATTTGAACTTAAGTCATCTTGACTTAGGATATCCACTGTGCCACCTAGCTGCCCCACCAAATAACAATAGCAACTGGCATTTGTGTGGTACTTTAAGGCTTACAAACCGTTTAACATGTATTATCACATCTGATTCTCACAATGATCTATGAGATAGGTGCTGTTACTACTCCCATTTTGGAGGTGAAGAAACTGAAGTCCAGAGATGTTAAATGATTTGTCCAAGGTCACTTAGAAATTCAGTGTCTGAGGTAGGACATGAGTTTATCTGTTCTTGTTTCCAACTCTGTCCATTATGTCATCTGGTAAATTCCTAGAAAGCAGAAATTGCTTCAGCCTTTGTACATGTATCTCCAATGCCTGGCACAGTGCCTGATAAATGGTTGCTTGGATGCATGAGTTACTATGGGGCATTGAGGGGTTAAATGACTTATTCATTGTAACTTAGGATGTGTCAGAGGTGGGTCTTCAGTCAAAATCTTCCTCACTTCAAGGCCAGTTTTCTATCCTTTATACCAGGGGTGGAGAACCTGCCACCTGGAGGCCACATGGGGTCCTCTAGGTCCTCAAGTACAGCTCTTTCATTGAATCCAAACTTCACAGAACAAATCCTTTTATCCTATCATCCTTTCAGGAGATTTGTTCTCTGCAATATGTGACCCATATGGAGCCCTCTGGGTCCTTGGGTGTGCTTTTGATTGAGTCCAAGTTTTATAGAACAAATTCTTGATTAAGAGGATTTGTTCTGTGAAGTTTGGATTCAGTCAGAGTGGCACTTGAGGACCTAGAGGGCCACATATGCATTATTCCATGCCATCTCCCTATAGTTTAATGGTAGATAAAATACTTGCAAAGAATAATCATGGATCTCTTTTCCTTTGAGTTTGGTACTTCTCCCCAAAAGAATGCCACATTATTTACTTGTACCAAGCTCCTTCTAGTATACTCACTTTAAATATACCAGTGAATGAAGTGAGAGCTGACAGTGAGTATAAAGTACTCCTGATTTTTTTTTAAAGATCTGTTTATTTTTTGATAGTAGAAAGCAAGTTGGTTGTCTAGTTCCCTGAAACTCTTTTGCTATTCACTGTACGTATCTAACCTTTTGTGACTTTCCCATGAGAGAGAATGAAAAAGAACTGTCAATACTAACATAAAATGTTATAGCTAGGAAAATGCTAGAGCTCTTGTAAATTAGATGCCAATCATTGTTTAGAGTGGATTTCATGCTTGCTTGGTAATTAGGAACAGAAGCTTAAGTCTTGCCAAATATAGATGCCTCTTCTAACAAATGAAATTTGAAGTGATAATTTGTGCAAGTGGCATATGAATGCTAAATAATATATAGAAAGAACTTTTCAATCACTTATTTGTAATGATCATGTAGCTTCGGGGACTTGAGTTTATTTGTGTCCCTTGGTACGTGTTAGACAAAAGAAAACAGTGGAACTCTTAGCTAGTAACAACACATATTATAATCTTTGTGTTTAGGATCACAGTAAAGTTCATTTGCATATTTATCTATCCATACCTTGAATGCATTATTTCACTTTCACTACCTCTGTTTTTAGAATCCCTAGAATTCCCTAGTTCATCGCATATTTATCATCACCTACATGGGACCATTCCTGATGCTCCAAGCTGCTATTGCCACCCCCTCTAATAACCAATTCCATTGGACACGCTTATACATGTGTATGTTATCTTGAGAGGCAGAATGATATAGTGGATAGGACACTGGACAGGAAGATCAACATTCAAATCCTGGTTCAGAAATTTGCCAGTTGTTTGACCAGACCTGGTCAAGTCATGAACCTTGGTTTTCTTGTCTTCTAAGTGGGGGAGGGAAGGTTGAAATATATGATTGATTTTTTATCAATGTAAATTTCCCAGTGGTAAGAACTGTTTGAAGTCTATATTAATATAGTAACATACTCAGCACAGTGTTTGGCATATAGATATTACTTAATGAATATTAATTAATTAATTAATTATTAGCTCATCTAAGCCTTTGCCTATTTCCTTGTCTCTTCCAGAAAATGTTTGTATGTTGAATGAAACTGGTTTATTGCCAATTTACTTACTATGATGTTAATATGAAGGCAGATATCATTGATATTAAAAATTAAATAATACTTGCTCATATTAAGGTGGCTCTTTATGGATTGCAAGGCTTTTTACTCACAACAGCCTGTGAAGTAAGTAGTATGAGTATTATTATTCATATTTTATGGATCAGTTAGTGGATCCTCAGAGAAAGGGCGTGATTTGCCCAGTCTTGAATCTGATAAGTGTTAGGGTCACAACTTGAACCAAGATCTTCTGACCATGGATAGATAGCACAGTGGATAGAGCACTTGTCTTGGAATCAAGAAGACTCACCTTCGTGAGTTCACATATAACCTCAGGAAATGGCAAACCACTTCAGTATTCTTACCAACAGAACCCAAATAGGATCACAAAGGGTTGGACAAGACAGAAATAACTGAACAACAACAAAAATTTTTGATTTGATGTATTGATTTTGAACACTTTAGTGGTGTGGCATTTCCATAGCCTATTGATTTGCCCTTCATAAAAGCTTTTTTATCCATCTCTTTTCTCTCCTCTGACACTGCTAAAATCCTGGTGTAGATACTCTTGGTTTTACTATTGAAGTGGCCTTCTGGTTGGTGTATCTGCCACAAATCTCTTTCTACTCCATTCCGTCCTTTATCCAGCTGTCAAAGTGATCTGTGCAAAGTGCAGGTCTGACTATGTTACCTCCTATGAGTTAAACTCTTATCACCTCCAGGATCAAATACAAAATCCTCTGACATTCAAACACCTTATAACTTGGCACACTCCTCTCTGCAGTCTTCTTTTATCTTACCCTCTTTCCTTCCCCACCCCCATCCATAGTCTATGATCCAGGGACACTTGCCTGCTTGCTTTTCCTTGAACAGGAACACTCCATCTACTGACTGTGCATTTTCTTTGGTGGTCCTTCCTGCTCCCCCATCCCTGGAATGCTTTCCTTTCTCATTTTTGTCTCACAGCTTTTCTGTCTTTCTTCAGGTCTGATCTAAAATTCCACTTTCGACAGAAAGCTTTTTCCTGACCCCTCTTCATTCTGGTGCCTTCCCTCTGTTAATGATATTCATTTCCTTCTCTAGATAGCTTGTTTATACAGAGTTTGTATATTTCCTCTTTCATTAGACAAGGAGCTCCTTGAAAACAAAGACTGTATTTTGTCTTTCTTTATATCCCCAGCTTTTGGCACCTTGCCTGGTCCATCATACACACTTTATAAATGTTTATTTACTGACTGAGTAGAGCAGATATATGGTAACATTGGAGGATAAAATGCGCCAGAATTAGAATTTGAACCCAGACCATCTCAATCTCAAGTCCAGTATTCTATTTATTACACTTTTGTGGTTTCTGGCTTTTCTTAAATCTTCGTTTGGTTGTTCAGTTGCATCCTACTTTTCGTGACCCCATTTCGGGTTTTCTTGGTAAAAGTACTGGAGTAGTTTGCCATTTCCTTCTTTATCTCATTTCATAGATAAGGAAACTGAGGCAAACAGGGCTAAGTGACTTGTCCAGGGTCACACAGCTAGTAAGTGTCTGAAGCCATATTTGAACTCAGAATGATGAGTCTTCTTGACTGCAGGTCTTACACTTTATCCTAGTTGCTCCTTGTCTACATGACAATATATGTCAATATATGACAATATATGACAATTTATGACAATATATACTCAAATTTGTAATAAGTGGTTATCTGCAAAACAATAGTATCAGAAAATTATAGAATTGGAGCTAAAAGGAAACTTCAAGGTCATGTAGTTCAGTTCCTTCCTTTTACAAATGAAGAAACTGAGGCCCAGAGGTTAAATGATTTGTCTGAGTTCATATAAGTTTTAGGTGGTAGATACAGGATTTGAATCTAGGTTCTCTTTCTCTAGATCTAGTTCTCTTGAGCAATTAGTCACTCTTCTGCCACTGAAATGAAATTATCTCTTAGATTTTGAAGTTATTATCATTTTCCTCCCATAATCAGTGACAATAAATAGTTTCAGAGCCATGATGCCCTGGACTGCTAGGCAGACCTACTTATCTTCTGTAGGTAGTACCCAGATGGGATGCTGTTCATGGAGGATTAACTTGCTTTGTGTGCAGGCTTGCTCAATCCTTTTCAGTCCTGCTCACTCAGCCTTGGTGTCCACCTATCACCTGACTATCACCTGTGGCTCCAAGAAGCTGTAATGCACTTAGTGACCACACCCCAGTAAAACCATCTCAGCAGACAGGCTGAGTTACCAGGGTGAGGGTAACTAACAGGCCTCAAACCCATCTGTGAGCTGGGGGGGAGTCTACCCCAACCAGATGAAGACTTCCCTCAGTTGGAATGGGCAGATGAGAACACTTTGTTCCATGGACTAGGAAGGCTGCTCCAGCAGGCACTGTAGTCGGATAGCAAAGACACCAAGGGCACCCCCTGCATCCTGGGCCATTGCCAGTCATCTTGACTTTTTTCTTGCCACTGAACTTAGATGACTCTGGACGATAGAGTGACAACTCTCTCTGACAACTTTGTGCAACTCTGCCTCATTTAATTCAGTTCATTGTCTTTTGGTCCTCTTTGAAATCAATGGACAGACAACACAATAACCCACATGGAGCATTGACTAGATTCTAGATAATAGTATAATTAAATGTATTTAGGATTGGTTGAATGATTAGACTCAAGGAATGGTTTTTTAATAGTTCCATATAGACTTAAAGTTCCTGAGGAACCTGTGTGCAGGCTGAGAAGCAAGTTAGAATCGAACATGGAACAACTGATTGGCTTAAGATGGGAAAAAGAGAATGAAAAGAAGGATGAAAAGGTCTTCACTGGGGATACCCCAGCAATCTCTGGAGAGTCAAGAGCTGCCTAACAATTTTATAAATTGCTTGTATAAAGGTATAGACACTTTTTCATCAAATTTGTAAATGGCACAAAACCAGACAGATAGCTAAGCTACTGGAAAAGAATCCAAAAAATTCCATTGAGTGAGAGAATCAGACTAATTCTAATGAGGTAAAATAGGGATAAAAGGTGAAGTATTGCCCATGGGTTCAAGAAGTTGACATGAGTATGTATGGTTAGAAAACAGTTTGTCTGAAGAAAGGTCTGGGTTTTTAAAAAAATGGAATGTAAGGTTAATATGAATCAATACTGTGAAAACTAATGCAATCTTGGGTTGCATTGAAAGGATCAGAGCTTCCAGTCATAAAGAGGTGATCGTCCTACTTTACTCTGCCCCACGTTTGGAGTGTGGTCTTAAGTTCTAGGCAGCACAGTTTAGGAAGGACATGCATGAGCTAGTGATTGTGCACAGAAGAACAACCAAATGTCGAAGGATGGTCTGAGGGTTGGTTAAAGTAGCTGGGGAGCTTTTGAATGGAGAAAAGAAGACTTCTGGGTGAATATAAAAGCTGCTTTGAAATACTTATAAGGTTATATGATATTTGTCTCCAGAAGGAAGAACTGGGAGCTGGATAACTGTATTAAAGGGGTAAAAAATTAGGCTTTGTGTCAGGATAAACTGGCAGACCATTAGCTCTATCCCAAAGTGCTTCCTCAGGGACAGTGGTTACACGTCACTGTGAGTTTTACAACGGAAGCTGATGGCTTGTCAGGTATTCTGGAATGGGAATTCTTTGTCAGCTGTGAGGTGAACATGATGATCCCCAACAAACCTAGCTCTAAGATTCTGTGATTTTGATTCTGGTTTTCATTTTTGTTTGAAGAACTGGGCGAGGATACCAACCAAATCCTTATTTTTACCTTCTCCACCCATTCCTTACTCATTTCATTCTTTCTCTTACCATGTAATAATATAGGAGTTAGTCCCTTAGAGAGGATGACTAGTCAACTGATAGTCTGTCTTGGTGAAATGGGAACATAATTTACTATGTATTTGGAGGCTAGCACTTCAATTCTCTTTTCTACAAAGCTCATTTTTTCCTAGAGATAGGGATTAGCCAAAGGTATTGACCCAATGTTGCACTGCCTGGCCTGCAAAGTGTAGGGGTTCTTATCAGAAGTAATCAATTACAGTATGTCATTGAGGAGAAATTAATCTAGTTGAAGGCCTTCAGTGGTGAATCCTGGAACAGGTATCTTCATAATTAGTATAAGTAGCAAAATGCGGAGTGCAGGCTTTCAGTCCTGAAAAGGTAGTAGGAATCTGGTGTAGTTAGTCTGTGATGAGATGGCAAGGCTTGTCCCTTACAGGGGAGGATATGCATGAGTTACATATTTGTAAGAGCACTATATAAATTCCAGTAAGTATTATAAGTTGTTATTATTTACTTTGTAATTTTAAGAAGTGCCTCATTCAACATTAGGGATACTGATTTGTGAGGGCCAAATTGGCAAATGCAGCCTGTAGTGTGGAGTCAGGTGGGTATTGGGTAGTGGCTATCTGGACTGTAATAACATCCTGCACCCCTGGGTCCATTGCCATCCTGCCTCTTAGTTATATAGTTCCAGCTCTAGTTAGCTGGCATATCCCTTTGTTCGAAACACCTTCAAATCCTAACAAATATGCAAAGAGTTCAAGTAAAAAATTAAAAAGTATATAAGACCACAACAAAACACAGAAGAAGATAAAACTTTTCTCAACAAGTTTTAGAGGCTTTTAAATTCTAGTTACAGTTTAAATCTATGTTCTAGTTATGCCACTATTAACATCCCATAAACATTCTCCAGAGCTGGAATTATTGGTGTTTTATCCATTCACCATTTAAATAAGATTTCCAGATGAAAACAAAATCAAGGCCAAAACTGAAAGCATAGAAGGGGTCTAATTAAAAGTAGCCTCTGAGAATTGCTATCCTTAACTTTTACTGTCAATAATCCATTCGTTAACTAATCAGCCAGTTATATTGTTTCCTTGGAAAATGGGAAAGTGCCACTTACATACTCTTCTTCACAGTGATTGGGGAAAATCCTAACCATTACATCTACTTTTCCTCAGCTCATATTTAATTTTATTTGGGGTAGCCCCCAGTTAGAACCAGTTCTCACTCCTGAGGTAGTAGTCAAAACCCTTGGCAAAGTTGCAGTTTCCAGTCACTTAGAGAACAATACTTATATTTTATTTCATTTCTTTCATATAGGCTTCATAGTGATCTTTCTGAACCTAGTGAATTCTCAGACAAAAAATACTGCTTCAAATAAAAAAAGATATTTTTTATTTTTAAAATCACATTTGTCTACTCAACAATGTCTGTTTCTTGTAACAGACATTCAAAAAGAAAGAGAAAGGTTTAAAAAATTCAATTCAATTAAGTGAAACTAATCAAAACATCAATTGTGTCGGACAGTGTATGAAATATCCTGCACCATCGTCGGTCCTCTACCTCTGCAAAGAAGGGAAAGAGGTTAGTTTTCTCAGTTAGTCCCTGGGGCTGTTTGTGACATAATTGCAAGAGCATGTTCTCATCTGAGAGCTCCCATTAGAGAAATATAACACCCTACAATTATCAGAAAACTCTCTAATGCTTTTCTGTACCTTATGATATGAACAGGTTCAACTTTGTAATACTAAAGATGGTTTCATTTAGGGCTGTACCTTTTGCTATCTCATGCTACTGCATATGGCATAAAACTCAATTCATTCAGTTAGTGGATTGGTTTGTCTTTGCTTGGACCCTGGCCAGAAAAACAAACAAACTCCTGAAGGTACAGCTTCTAGACTGACCTGTGACACTGAACCGATGTTATCCAGCCATCTAAGTATGTGCTTCACCACTGCATGGAAGACAATTTGTTCTTGTCACACTGGGTTTGTGACATGATATACTCTGGAGTATGTTTGAAAATTTAAGATCCACCAAGGACAACAGGTGAAGTGTACATTGAGGAATTTGTCCAACTAACAACCTTAACTGAATGGTGAAAGTGGACGCTTTCCTTGGTACAGAGTGAAAACTTGAGCAAAATTCCAGCTGGGCTAACAATGGACATGGCATGTCACTGGCCCCATCTGATTAGAGAACTTTTTAGTTTATTAACATACACCATTATCTTTTTCACAAATAGCAAATGTATACATGTCCATATTTCCCACCTACCATCATCCCTTTTCAAGGTTTCATTTAGGAAGTAAGTGGAAAAATCTTTCAGTAAATCAAGTACTCTATGTTTATATCCTTCAACTTAACAGCTATAGAATTGGAGAATCAAGGGACCTCAGGGGCCATTTGATCAAACATGTACATGAATGCCCCCTACTACATATCACCCACCAGACTGTGAGTTTTTTGAGAGCAGGGACTATTGTTTGCCTTTTTTTGGATCCACACCAACTCAGCCCAGTGCTAGCACATAGTAGGTGTTTAATGAATCCTAGCTGACTAATCCCAAAGGACTAACAATGAAGCATACTATCAGCCTCCAGAGAAAGAACTGATATTGATTGAATATAGATCAAAATGTTGTTTTTTATCATTTTTTCTTTTGTTGGAGTCTTCTTGTACCAAATGACTAGTACAAAAATGTTTTACATAATTGCACATGTATAACCTATATCTAATTGCTTACCATCTCAGGGAAGGGAGAGGAGAGGGAGAGATAGAATTTGGATCTCTAAACTATAAATGAAAACATTAACAAAAACCACCCTAGTTGATACCCAGTAAGTGGATATGTACCCTTTGCTTGAAAATCTCTAGTGAGAAGGAACCCATTCTTTCCCACCCCAACTCATTCTGCTTTTGGTTAGCTCTAATTATTCTGAAGATTTCCCTTCAAGCTTAAATTGGCTTTTATGCAAATCATATTGATGTTATTGTGTTTAGGGCCAAGAACAAGTTTAATCTCTCTTTCTCATGACTGCCCTCTATACGCTTGAAGTTAGCTGTTAGGTTCTCCTATAAGTCTTCTCTGCTACAGGCTAAAAATACCCTCTGTTCCTTTTTCTATTTTTCAGATGGTATGAACACTTTATGGTCACTCTCCTCTAGACATGATTGACTGTTTCAATGTCCTTCTGAATGTGTTGTACCCAGAAGAGAACACAATATTCCAAAATAGTCCGACTAGGGTGAAATACTTTCATACTTTCACCTTTCTAGTCTTGAACGCTCTGCTTCTATTGAAGTGGCCTTGGACCATTTTAGCTTTATTGAATGCCATATCAAACTGTTGACTCATTTTGAACTTGTATTCCACCGAAAACCCTTTAAAATGTTTTCATTGATGCATTTTGCTTTAATAGAACAATCACTTCCCTCTCCCTGTACTCATTCCCCCATAGTACCTTCACTTCAAAGATAGCTAAGCAAATCCAATCAGTAGAACAATTGTTATCTGAGTATACATGCAACATTCAGCATATATAATTTCTTGACAGAGGCATTAAATGAAAGTGAGTCTTAGAATTATTTATTTGGAAACAATATAGATCATTATATTTGATTTGAATTCTGCCATCTTACAGTATGGTTATTGGGTTATTATAGTCATCTGTGTTTTGGCTTTGCCTTCTTTCCTCTCCATCCATTCCCACAAGTGTTTTTTCCCATGTTCTTCTGAATTATTCATATTCATAATTTTCACAATACAATAATGTTTCATTATATTCATGTATGACAATTTGTTCATCCATTCCCCAACTGATGACAAATATTTTATATCTAGTTTTTAGCTACAGAAAGTGCTGCTTGGAATATTTTTGTACTTATAGTACTTTCCTTCTGTCATTGAATATGGGAGTATAAACCTAGCAGCAGTATAACTGGCAGATAGTAGTATAACTGGGTCAGAAGGTAAGGAGAGTTTAACAAGGTTTTAAAAAAATAATTTTAGTCAATTCTTTTACAGTCAGTTATATGAGTTCATAGTTCCATTGATGGTCCACTTCAGCTCTCTTCCCATAACTCTTCCAACATTGACTATTTCATCTGTCAATATTGTTGACAAGTCGCTGGGTATGAGGTGGGGTCTAAAAGTGGTTTACTATTTATGGATGAAGCATTTTTTCATGTTGATGAAAGTATGTGTGTTTTTTTCTCTTGAAAACCATTTATTCATATCCATTGATTCTTTAACTATTGGGAAAATGGCTGTCTATATATTTGTGAAAATTTTCTGTAGCTTTTGTATGTCAGAATTTTATCAGGTATATATTTAATACAAATATTTTCCCAGTCCACAGCTTCTCTTATTATAGCTGTAACAATTTTGTTCATGCAACACCTTTTTATTTTTATACTACCAAAATTGTCTACTTTATCTTTTGTCATCTATTTTATCCCTTGTCTGATGACGAATTTTTCCCGAATCACAATTGTGAAAGATGCAACTTTTAATTCTCATTTTTTAAAAAACTTCCATGACATGATGTTTATGTTTAGCTTGCTTGCTTACGCAGAACGTGTTGTATTTTATTATGAACGATATCTGTTGGTTTTACTGAATGTTTTATTTGTTTCTGGGTCTTCCTTATCTAGTCTATTGCATCATTTTAATTTTCTATTTTAAGAAGTAATAAATAATTCTTGATAATTCTTAATTTATAATTTGAAATATAATAATATGGAATACCAACTTTCTCCTCCTTACTTCTCTCAAATACATGAGTATACATGTATTTCTGTAAAAATTCTTGACATTTTGTTACTGCAAATGGATTTTCATATTATTTTGTTTAGTTACCTAAAGAAACCCCTGGGTAGTTGGATTGTTATAATAGCATATTATATAAATTTAGATGGAATTTGTTAGACTTACGTTGGTATATAGGCATGAACACTGATTATGTCTGCAATAAATGAAGTATTCTTTTGTTTCTCTAAGACTATTTTGTGTTTATATTTACATATAAAATATGAAGTACTCATATAAATCCTTTATCTTCAGAGTAATTCCTAAGTATTTTGTGCACTTTGTAGTTATTTGGAATACAGTCCATATTTCTATCATGATTTCCTGGTTTTTATTAGTAATATATACAAGTATTAGTTGCTTTTGTGTATTTACTTTGTAGATTGCAATATTAGTGAAGTTATTAATCATGTCACTTCATGCATTCTTTCAACTATTCTAAGTAAAACTATCACATCCTCTGTAAAAGGAATAATTTTGCATACTTTTGCCTATATTCACTTTTAAAAATTAGTATGTTTTATTAGGAACCTGCCATTAGATATCATTGTGTGCAACTGAACTAGCTTAACAACTTTTTATATCCAAATTAATAAATTTCAAGATATAAAATATAATACCTTTTTAGTCCCTTCAATAATCATTGTCAGCATATCCTGTCCTTTAATTTTCAGTCATTTTCCCTCATGTGATTGTTGCGAATGTGCTTTATTTTTTGTTTCTACTTATTTTCCCTAAACTTTGCATTAGATTTCTTTGTGTCCATCATACATTTTGGTTTTAATTGTATTATAATATTCCATTACAATAATGCCCTGTAATTTATTTAGCTATTTTCCTAATGCTGGATAGTTAGATTGCTTCTGTTTTGGAAGAATTACATATGCTGCTATGAAATATCTTAGGAGAGCTAGGTTTTTTGTATTTATTGCTGATGATGCTCCTAGTACATATTCCTCAAAAGGAAATTATTCACTCAGAGATTATGATGATTTTTTTGTAAATTTTACTGCACATTATCAGAATACTGACCAAAAAGATTTTTTTTTACAAATTTGCAATTCCATCAGTAATAAAGAAGCATACTTGTTTTTCCAGACCTTGATGAATTTGAGTTCTATTGCTCGTATTTTTCTTTTTTCTTTTGCCAAATGGATGATTGTGAGGTAATAACTTAAAGATGTTTGGTTTATATGATTCACTATGACTATTAGTGAGGTAGAGCTGTTTTTAAGCAATCACCCTTGTGAAAGTTAATCAACCTAGGAATACACTTGTATAAGGAGAGCTACAGTGATCAAAACTGAGAAGTTCCTAAACAGGACATTTAGAGTTCGCAGGTAGATCCTACTAAAATAGTAAAGACAAGAGTATCCCCCACTGTCATATGTAATGCAAAGCAGTCAACATGCCAAAGGCCTCCTTTTTTAAATTTATCTGGACTAAATTACAATGAAATTCTATGGAAAAATTAGTGGGTAGGAATATCAAGGGGCATAATGAAGAGGAAAGATGAGAGAAATCATGTGCTCCCAGACCTTGGGACATATCACAAAGTGATTGTTATTAAAATTATCTGATATTACATAAAAAATGGAGAAATATATCAGTTGAACAACATGGATTCTCTACTCTCTCTAACAAAATGTATTAAAAATGAGTGGTTTTCCAAACAAAAGTATGTATCTCAATTGTGAAGGGGAGATGATTTTAAAAAAAGTATCCAGTAACTAGAAGGAAGATGTTATTGTATAACAAAATAGATGTACTTGCTTACATTAAAATTAAAAAATTCCGTGCCATCATGTTTTGCCCAATATTTCTGTTACCAATGATACTGCCTCTTGGCTCTGGATTTAGATGTGTAGTTAGGATCCATCCATGACTATGCTAACTTAAATTTCTTTTTAAAACTTAAATGAGTGTTATATTTTGCAGAAAGATTTTTGTTTATTATTGAGATATTTATTTTTGCTATTTATTTTCTTAGTGTTGAATAATCTTTACATCTATGAAATAACTCAAACTTGCTCATAGCAATTTTATTACTATATGAATAGGTTTATTTTCTAGAATTCTACTTAAATTTTTATATTAACATGAATTAATATTAGTTTATATTTCTGCTAGAATTCATTTGCAAATCCATATATATGAAGAAATTTTTTCTTTGGTCATATCTTTGTAACTTGTTTAATTTTTTGGGGGAAGATTAGGTTGCTTAAGATCTCCACTTTTGACTTTGTTCATTTAAGAATTTTGTATTTTTATAGATATTATTTAAAACTTAGTCAAATGGATCTGAGATTCCATTGTAGTAGGTATTCTTCCTAGTAATGCCTTTTTCTAACCATTCATCCCTATGCATTCTGTGAGACACTTGTGATTCTTTCAGAATTTCACCATGGGAGAATTATTCGATGCACTTGGTGTCTCCTCTCCCACTCACCCCCATCCCTCATCATTTGTAGCTCCTGGACTGTCCAGTGGTTATCGCTTACCTCAGGACTAACTGACCCATTTTCTGTTTTGCTCACACATATCTTAAATGACTTCCTTTATTTTCTGTCGCAATTTCTTGTTTTTAACACGTTGCAGCCTATTCTTATCCATTATGCACTTCCCTACGTTGCCCTTTGAGTGAGGCTCAATTTTAACACTTTGATTAACCTCTCTAGGTCTCAATTTCCTCATTTTTAAAATGAAGGAGTTGGACTAGATGTTTTCTGAGGTTCCTTCCAAATTTAGATCTATGATCTTATTAATTTCATTAATGATTTCTTGATTTGGGAAAGGAAAAAAAGACATGAAGAAAATGATCAGATCCTCATCATTACTAGTTCATCCAAAAAGAATATTTACAAAATATGCAAAAACACCAGCTTCAATTAGGATGCTATGATTTTTTTCCGCAGTTCTGAAAAACTGTGGTTTATAAGATCTAGAAAAGTGGCTGAATGAGTGACCTGAAAACATATCAACAGATATTTGGAGAATAAGGCACTGACTCAGTTGTCTTTTTGTTTTGTTTTACTGGACTATTTATTTCTTTTTATTTATATGTAGTAGGTTACCTGCACTGTAATGTCCTTGGTTTTTTGCTCACTTCATTGAGATTTAATAATAATGAATGAGATAATAATAATGAATGAATGAGAGATATTTCTTGAAACTATTAATATTGTTTTCCATATCAATAAAATAGCATTGAATAGGCATATTAACTTGGAAAATGGTATATTCCTATGGGTTAGGAGACTTCTCAGATGTAGTCAAAACATCCCTAATTGTAGTAAAAACCTCATTAAACCAGAATCACCAAAGTGAATCCACATTCCTTATGCACCTCTGTAAGGAGGAGGGAAGCAAGTACAGAAAGAGGTAACTTTTCTTAAAACAAGTTTTATTGATTTCTTATGTTTTTATGTTACCTGCATTTGACAATATACCTCTCACCTCTCAAAACACTGCTCCTTTTAACAAAGGATAAAAAAGAGGAAAAAGCCAATTCAATAAAATAAACAACACATCAGAAATGTCTAATATTATATATAATATAACTGATTTAACTATTCCTTAATCAATGAGCATCAATTTTGTTTCCAGTTCTTCAGCAAGGGTCTTCTTATAGCCCCTATAAATCATTTTGATAATAAGAGGATTAACATTAGGTTGAATAACTGCAAGAGCTAACAATAATGGAATGATATTTACAAAATACTTAGCAGAAGATATCTCTTTGAATTATCACAGCAATCCCTGAGCATTGGGTACTGTAGGTGTTATCATCCCCATTTTATGAATCAAGAAACTGAGGCTGAGAGAAGTAGATAACAATCCCATGGAGAGGCATCAGAGACAGCATTTGAACCTGAGCCATAACTCCCAGTAGACCAGAACATGCCAGAAAACACCTTTGTGTCATTTTGCTAATTATAAATATAAGGCCAGGTTTTTTTGGGGGGGGTGTGGTGGTGATGAGGATCAGAATGTAAAGTCTGAATGTCACATTAAAGGAAGCCTCAGAATGGAAATAGAACTCCTAAGAAAACAGCCCACCATTTGAAGCATTAGACAAAGAGCGATAATTGACCTGAGAGCACAAGTTACCAGTAAATGATAACATCTCACCTCTATAAATGAGGAAAATCCATTTTATAGATCTCTTGTCACATTGGCAGTCTTAGGTGAAAAGAATGGAGGCTGTTAGAAGATGAATGCTATTGGGGGAAGGCATCAGCTATCAGCATAAAATCATTGCATTTTAGAATTGGAAGGAAGCTTAGAGGTCATTTATAAATCTCTAATTTTGCAAATGAGAAACTGAAGCCCAGGATGATTGTGACTTACCTGAAGACATTCAGCTACTTAGCAGCAGACTTGGGACTGGAACTGAGCTCTATTGACTCTATTGGACCAGGGTTCAGTGTTCTTTTCACTACATAGCACTGTTTTACCTTTAGACTGAGTCTCTTAAATGTTGGTTATGGACTCCTAGTAGCCTACAAGTTCCTCCACAGTCTGTACATACATCCGTAGACTACAAGTGTCATCTGCAGCTACTCTGGAGACATTGCGAATAAATTTGTGCTTATGTCAACATTTTGATACCCAAGGTCCACTTCTCCATCTTTATTCCATGTGTGGAGACATTCTTTATAAAACTGCTGTTGCTCTCAACTCTTCTGTGTTTTGGTAGATAGTTTTATGAATTTTTTTCCAAATAGACAAACACCTGGTGGCCAATCTTGTAGCAGAAAGACCCCTGGATTTGGAGTCACGAGTGAACATAATAACACATTACCTCCATCACAAAGTTGTGAGACCTTAAAGAAATTTATGAATATGTTATTATTATCACTATTGCCATTAATTTGTCTACACTTGTTCTGGAATAACAAACTGAACCACTCATTAAGCCAAAATGAAAAGTCTTAGTTAGATTTTTTTAGACCTATTAACTTTCCAGCACAGCCTTTGAGAACACAGGAGGTATTCCATTTTTGTCATGAGGAGAATTGTTGTAGGTCCTACCAACCACAGGATCAGATGAGGCAGGTAATATGGAATAAAAAACACTTTTCTCTCCATAAATTAGATTCATTTCTCTTTCCAGATTATTGATATGAAGGCACAGGTGGCACAATGGTAATTAAATTTGGGGAAAGGGTAAGGGTTGTGCTAAAAAGCTGTCATCACTCTCAACAAACAGCTGTTGGGAGGTCCACAGCTCTAATTTCTTTATAACTGGGAACTTGCCAAGGACATTTTTTTGTGTGTGAAATATTGGTCTGGACTGGAAAAGTCTTTGATAGAAAATACTGTAGCATGTAATCTCTCTGTAATATTGTAGACAACATTTTGTTGATGATTTTGATGGGTTGGGGAATTATGTTTGGGCACACTCATCTATATATACTTAAATACTCAAACATATACGTGTTGTCAGTGATAGGGGATTTCCCCCTATGATATAGATAGTAACTCATTCATTCTTATCCATCTTGTGTGACTCTTTGCATGTGTTTCCCTTACATTTGAGAAAGGGGTCTATCCAATTTTCTGGGATCCTTTCCTGTTTTCACCTGACAAGCATGATATTGAAGCATGTGACCTATCAATCAATTTTCCCTTGACCTCACCATGTGACCAGGGCAGCTTTTTTCTTTTCATATTTCTTTGATGACACTTTATACTCCATGTCTCTCTTGCAATTTCTTGTTTTTTAATGTGCTAGGCTGCTTGTGCCTAACATGTACTTCCCATTAAATTTTGGGTAATCCTCAATTTTAGTTCTGTGGAAACTGTAGTGTTCCATGTCTCACAGCTGCACAATGACATGGAGCTAAAATGACACAAACAATAAAGTCTTGATCAACAGATTGAATCCCTTAGAGGCAACTTTAGTGTGAGCTTCAGAATCAGGAAGACCTGAGTTCCAATCTGGCCTTAGTCTTGTACTATCTGTGTGACCCTGGGCAAGTCACTTAACTTTTGTCTGCTTCAGTTTCCTTAATTGTAAAATAGTGATAATAATAGCACCTACCTCAAAGTGAGGATCATGTGAAATAACACTTTTTTAAGGCTCTTAGCATAATACCTGGCACATAGTAGTTGCTTAATAAATGCTTCCTCCTCCTCTTCCTAAAGCTTGTCCTTCTCAACTATTGTTCTTTTTCAAAGAGGACAAGTGGAGTCATGGATGATGTCTTGACTCCCACATGAATTGGATTTAAGTGAGGCAGAGCTGCAGAAAGTTGTCCGCCTCACTCTTTTTTCCTGAGTCATCGAAGTCCAGTGGCAGGACAAAAGCCAGGACAACTGCTGATGGCTCAGGATGCAGTGGAAGTGCTTGGTGTCTACCATGTCTGACCATATTCTCAGCACTCCACAGCATCTGTTTCAGCTGCCTTCATGGCTGTTGGAATAAATTGTTCTCATCTGCCCATTCAGCCAAGGGAAGTCTTTACATGCTTTGGGTAGACATATCCTAACTTTTTCACAGGTTTGATTTATTGGTTCTATCCTTTTTTCTCCTTTCTCTTTCTTTCACTTTCTCCTCCTAAGTAGAATCTTCTTTGTCCTGATCCAATACAATACAATAGTATTGAGAAATATTTTGTGTTTATATATTTTGTATTCCTCTGCCCTGCTGCTGTACTCTCCAAAAATCTGGGCCTTGCCTTCCATCCTCATACTGAACCCTAAGGACCTTTGGGTCTTGCTATCCACACTTCAATTGCACCCTTTTCTATATATTACCTTCCTCTCTTAGCATATAGGTGGCTAGGTGACTCAGTGTGTGAGGAAGAGTTTATTTTCCTGAGTCCAAATCTGGCCTCAAACCTTTATTGACTGTGTGGGCAAGTGACTTAACCCAGTCTGCCCCAGTTTCCTTGTCTGTAAAATGAACTGGAGAAGGAAATGGCAAACCACTCTAGCATCTTTGCTAAGAAAACCTTAAAAAGGGACATGAAGATTTGGACATGACTGAAAAATGACTGAACAACATTAGGCTATAATATTTTTAAGGGCAGGGACAATCTTGACTTTTTTTGTATTGTTGGACTTAGCACAGGGTTTGCTGTATAGTGAACACTGAATATATGATTTTTCATTCATTCCTGAAGTAAAATCTAAGAAAAAAGTCTCTACTGTTAGACAAAGACAAATTTCACTGTCAAAAGAATAAGGGGCTTACTAACAGAGAAAAGAAAACATGACTTATTTGGGGTTCGTTGAAGTTCTCTAAAAAGGTACCAGCCCTTGTGTTTCTACTGCTTGAAGTGTTCCATATTTTAGTATTTTAGAGACAGATGAGCCTTGCTTTGTAATCTACTCTGATGTCCCAGTGTGCTACCAATAATTAGATCTTCTGGCTTGGTAAACCTGATAGTCAGGAATCTAATCAACGTACCCTTAAATTTGAAAAAAACAAAATAAAACAAAACATTGAACCAAACTCATATTTGGATTTCATGCTTTTCCTTTTCAGTGTTCACACCCTAGCTGAAAAATGCAGAAGAAATTTATCTTAGTTAGAATCTTATGGAATATTCAGCATATATTTGAAAGTCCTGAGGAATTGTACCAGTTCAAACATTCCCTTATGATTAGATAAACAGACAGATGGAACATCCCTCAAAGAAGCTGATTTCTGGCAAATGCTCCAATCTTGGGCAAGGGTTAACTGGGAGTGGTGAAATTAATTCAGCAAAGTTTCTTGCACAAGCATTTTTGGAAATATCATGAAAGACTGATCAGTAAGTTCATGAATATAAATGTACTAGACAGGCATCTCATAAGCTGCACAAATGGCCTTGGCTGCCCCTAAGTGGGTGGAAAATGAACGGAAGAGAATTAGAATGATGCCGCATTGTTTGTGTGGTACATGCTATTATATTGATGGAAAATGTGGGCAAGATGCCATGTTTCAAGATCTTTGCAAGAGTTCCTCCAGGCTATGCTTTATCTCTGGCTGTTACCATGGGCACCAATGGAAAGAAATGAATACCAAATGGTGGAAGAGAGGAAGACAGATGAGGGGTTAGGGAAAGAGGGCAGAGGCATAAGCCCAGTGAAAAATTTCTATGAGGTTACTGTCTACTCATTTGCAATTTATCCTGAAATGTTCTCTTTAATCCAATAACTGTTCACATAATACTCCAAAAGAAGTGTTTTGGTGGCCAGACTACTTATGGGCATGTTGCCTCTTCTCCCCCTTTCTGTTATTTGGTTACCAGCAGAGAGAAGTAAGGTGAGGAATTTCATTGATAATGAGGACATTTCTAGCAGGAGATATGGATATCAGTGGTGACCTAGGGCCTCATTTCCTTATATTTTGCTAGGATTGTGAATATAAATCCCTGCATTGCTAAATTAGTGCTGAGTAGAGGATAATGAATAGAGATCTAATCCTTTCTGCGATTGATCCCTTTACTCCAGTACTATTGTGCTTAACACTGTATCTAAAGAACATGCTGCTTATAGAACTGTACCTATTAATTCCTTTCAGATATAGTCTCTACTGCAGTCCTGGGATTCCTAGGCTTTTCTTGTGTATGTTAGAGATTCCTTTGGAAAGTCTAGGGATGCTTCAGAATATTTTTTAAAGGTGTAAAATAAAATATAGCATCACAAAGAAAATCAATAATCTAGAAATAGATTTGTCAGAATGTTAAAAAAATTAATGGACCCCAGATCCATTGGCCTAGGATTTAATATATTTAATATATACAGATGTATTTTGCTTCATGCAGTGAAGCTGTTCCTGAAAAATTATGTTTACCTATGGATTTTTGTAAACTAAATTATGCCTTTCCATTGACTGACATTTTCTTATATTTATTTCTTGATTTATATTGATTTTGCAGTGGTTCCTATAAGTCTAGTTTTAGGTTTTATTCCCTTATTAATTAGATCACTTATTTATTCAATATACATTTAAAAATCATATTCTGTATCAGGTACTATAAAAATCCCTGCCCATAAGGGGCATACATTTGATTAGAGAGAAATCATGTATATGTGGAAATAAAATTAGAATATATAGACAAAACAAATGCAAAATAAGAGGAAAGAGTCACTGAGGTATTACTTGAATTGAGTCTGTCAGGAAGCTGGAGGCTCCAAGGAGCGGAGATGAGACAGGGGAATATTTTAGGCATAAGAGACAGAGTGAAAAATAATAGAAGCAGGAGATGGAATATTCTTCGTAAGAAATAGTTAATAGGCCAGTTTGGTAGATATGTAGAATGTTTGAAACTTTGGGTTCAGTTCTTGTGATGTTAGGAAGCATTTTGATGAAGTAAGCATGCTAGATGGATGCATTTATTTTTATTCAATCATTTTTCTGTTTTAGAATATATTATTTCGGCATTGTCACAAATGAGTGGAAGTGTGGTATCTCTCGCTGAGTGAGGAGAGCATCTCTCTTTGTCTTATGTGCTGTACGAGCTGCCACACTAACCCCAAAACTGTGAGAGCAGTTTCCTGTGGACATTCTGCCTTCAGATTTCCTGCCTCTGTTAGCTCAGGCTGAGATATGCGACCCAAGGTGAGAAAGTGTGATTCCAGACCAAGGGAATTTGTTGCTATGGTGATTCTGCAGCAGTGGCCTCTGTGATATTTGAAAGCCTGCTTCTGGGAGGTTCAGGCTGCTTTCAGAACTGTTTGGGTGCTTGTCCAGAGGTAGCTGGGCCAATCCTAGGCCACGCCTCTCAGAAAATCTATGGAGAATCTAGTGAAGCTCTTTCTCCCTCTGCTGTAAGGCAGAGCACACTACTGCCCCACACCAAGCGTGGTATCAAAGGTAATCAAAAGATTATGGGATTTGAAGGTAGAGGAATCCTAGAGATCATATAGATGAGGAGCTGAGGCTTGGGGAAGTTAAATGATTGCCCAGGGTCGTGTAGCTAGTACTTGAAACTCACTTTTCAAGGGAAAACAAAACATTAGTTCTGGGGGATCATGGACTTGTATTCAAATCCTGCCTCTGATAGGTATTACCTGTGTGACTTTAGGTCAGTCACGACCTCCTTGGGCTTCAGTTTCCTCAAGTATCAAAGCAGATTGATTCTGAGGTCCTTTCGAGGTCTAGATCTATGATCCTGTGTTCTTTATATGCACAAGTGTAATGGCAAGTAAAGTAGGATCTTTTGCTGTTTTTGTGTTAGCATAATCAAGAAGTATAGTGCCTCTATTTGAATGTGACTGGGGAGGACCTTTCCCACCCATTGTAGAGCCTGGGAAGATTTGTAAGAATGTCCAAGCCTTTTGTTAATGAGGCACTGGTTTTCAAGGGATGTGACATCCTCTGACTCGAAAAAAGGTATAAAGACTCTGTGAGGTTTGGGGCTATGTTTTGGTAAGGAGGTTTGAGTACCAGAGGAGGACTCCGAGAAGCTGCTAAGGAGTGCTTTCTACTACCCACCTGTCCCTCCCTACGCCTCCCTGCTCTTCCCCCACTCCCCCCACACTCCCTCCTGCTTTCAGAACCCAGATGTCGTGGTTTCCTCTCTGGTAATTTTTGTCAGACAGCTGTCTGTTGAATTAAGATCAAACAGAGGAAACCATGTTTGCTGATTACTTTGGGGTTCAGGGTACTGACTCCCCTGAACTAGGTGAATGATATATATGCTTGACTAAAGGATTGATACATGTACTCGATTAAAGTGATTGTTAACCACTCAAAAGTTGCCTTTCCTTTTATGAATGCAGATATAAGACCCTGTGATAGCAGCGCCCCCCACTTGGCATATGTTGGGGTGCTTACTGATACAAGTGATCCCATTCCATTCTGTCTTATCCAGTAGACTGCCCTCCTACTCTTATTCAACTCTCGCTGTCTACTGATTACTTTCCTACTTCCTACAAAGGTACCCATGTCTTCTCCATCTTCGAAAACCCTTACATGATCTGCCCATCCCCACTAGCTATCTTCCCATATCTTTTCTCTCTTCTGTGGTTAAACTCCTTTAGCAAATCATCTACAATAAATGCTTCACATCCTAGCCTCTCACTCATTTTTTCAGCTCTCCAAAGTCTGCCTTCTAGCCTCACCACTTAACTACACCTACTCCCTTCAAAGTTACTAATGATTTCTTAATTGCCATATCTAATAGCTTTTTCTCTGTAGTCATTTCTCTTGATTCCTCTTCAGCCTTGACAAAATAAATCATTTTCTCCTGGATATTTCTCATTTTTAGGTTTTCATGATACTACTCTCTCCTGATTCTCCTTTGACCTTTCTGTCATTCCTCAGTTTCCTTTGCTAGATTTTTATCCAGGCCTTTAATTGTGTAAGTCCCTTAAGGTTTCTATTCCTGTCTCAGATATCATAGATTTAATAATCATCTCTATGTAGATGATTCTCAGTTCTATTTATTCAGCCCTAACCCTTCTCCTGACCTATAGTCTCACATCTAACAACTCCTTCTTACAAATCTCAAACTGAATATCTCATAGACGTCTTAGAGATCAGAGTGACATGTCTAAAATCAACTCATTACCCTTTTCTTCCAGACCACTCCCTCTTTCTAACTTTCTCATTGCTGTCAAGATTATCACCACTCTCCTAGTCACTCAGACTGATAACTTTAATTGTCATCCTTTATCTCACATTTTCTCACCACCCCCACATCCAATCAGTTGCTAAGTCCTGTAGGTTCTACATTTCCATGTCTCTCATTTATGCCCCTTTATTTCCTTTGATACGTCTAGCTTCTTGGTGCAGACCCTAGTCCCTTCACGCCAAGATTATTGAACAGCCTTTTGGTTATTCTCCCTGCCTCAAGTATCTCCCTACTCGAGCCCAACTTGCACTTAGCAGTCAAATTGACCTTCCTTAAAGTGCACATCTGCCTGTGCCATTTTCTTATTCTGCAGAGTCTAATGGCGCTCAGCTCCAGATCAAATATGAATTCTTTATAATCTGATCCTTTGCTACCTTTCCAGTCTTCTGACATTTTATATCCTCCATGATAAATTGGCACTGACCTCCTTTCTGTTCCTAGTACAAGGCACACCATTTCCTGAATCTGAAGTTTCATTGAAAATCCACCATGCCTGAATTTTTTTTCCTGTTCCTCTATCTTCTGACCTCCTTGATTTCCTTCAAGCCCCAACTAAAAATTTCACTTTCTCCAAGAAACCTATTGTCCCTTAATGTTAATGTCTTCCCACAGTTGAATATCTCCAATTTATCCTGTGTATGTGGGGTTTGTATGTAATTAGTTGCATGTTGTTTTCTTCATTAGAATATAATGTCCTTAAAAGCAGGGACTGTGCTTTTTTCTTTCTTTGTATTCTTAGTGCTTAACACATGGAATACAGTAAGTTCTTAATCAATGTTGTTGATTTTTAGGGCCTTGAAGTAATATTCTGAAATATTTTTCTGAGTGGTGTGCTGTAACCTCAAAAAATAAATACAACTCCTCAGAGAGTCCAACCTACTCTGAGAGCATCTTTATGTATTGGAGCCTGAGATCCCGTGGTGCTGTGGGAAGAACACTGAACTGGACTTAAAAGACTTGGACTCCAATCCTAGTTTTCCTAGTTTTCTCACTTACTAGTTACGTGACCTTGAGCAGGTACTTAAAGTTCTTGGTGCCTCAGTTTCCTTCCCTATAAAATGAGGCTGTATCACTAGCTGACCACTAAGGGCCCTTCTATGTTTAAGTCTAGGATTCCATGAAACTTTGTAGTGATAGTGTGGGCAGTGAATAGAGAGCTGGATTTGCTATCACTTTGACTAAGTTTCAAATTCAGTCCTTGACATTTACTGGCTATGTGTCCATAGGCAAGTAACTCAGCTGTCTGTAATTATCTATAAAATGGGAATATTTGCAAGGATCCACCAAAATAAGAGAATTTTTTTCAAGATGTTTTGTATACTTCACATGCATTTAAGTATTATTCATTGCGTCACCTCAGTATCACTGTGAGTCCCTTTATCTTCCTTTGGACATTTTAAAATTTGCGAAGGACTGCTGATGATGTAATAACCTTTTCAGTGACATGCTTGCACACCAAAAAAAGATTATTGTCAATGACAACAACATTATCAAAAATGATGAAGAATTCTGGAATGCTGTCGGAGCTTCTAGTGCCCACCAGAGGGTCTCAAAGCTATTTCTCTCTCTGAGCATTTATATTTAAGCCTTTTTCCCTCAACCCTTGTCTAAACTAGAGGAAGCACATCCCAATTATATCTGATAAGCATAAGAGAAGAGCCAGTAGTACAGATGTTTTAGGGAAATAAGAGAGTTCAGAGAAATTGCGGTAGAGTGAAAAAAGGCTCAATTTGGAGTCTGAGGACCCAAAACCTGGTAGGATATTGATGTGAAACAATAGGGAGGAAAAACCTCAGACTTCGCCTTTGATGGTACTGTGAATCATGTTGACTGTTTTGATCCTGTTCAGCGATTCTCTCTTGACTCCATGTCTTTTATCTTCCAAATATTGGGAAGCCTCCCAGCCTGAGGAGAGGAAGGATGAGATATTTTGGGCGCATTGAAATCTTCTAAAAAGGCACAGCACCTTGCTGTATGCACTGCTTTGAGTCTTCTATATTTTGACACTTTACAGATTTAAATTTATTGTTTTGTGACAAATTCCTTCAAAGGGAAGGTGGGAACCCCTAGATAAGAAGGTTGCTCCACTCTCTAGTGATTTCGAACCACCCAAGATTTTACCATAAATTAGAAAAACTGTAGATATCAGTGGCAGGTGGGATTGGTAAGGAAGGGGTTTCCTTGACTGCCTCTGGGATCAGGTAGACACTTGTTCTATGTTTGATAAACTAATTATTAGTGTATTGCTTTTTATTAGTTATTGTTAAACAAACAATATTTATTAATAACTCACTAAGTGTTAAGTACTGGGTATGCAAGTACAAAAAATGAAACGATACTTACTCATAAGGAGCTTGCAAATATGTATGTATATGTCTATTTGCTGTTCAACCATGTCTGACTCTTTGTGACCTTGGGATTTTCTTGGAAAAGATACTAGAGTGGCTTGCCATTTCCTTCTCCAGCTCATTTTACAGATGAGGAAACTGACGCAAACAGGGTGAGGTGAATTGCCTAGGATCACACAGCTAGTAAGTGAGGCTGGATTCGAACTTAGGTCTTTCTGAGGCCAGGCCCAATGCTCCATGCACTGTGCCACTTACCTATCCTGAAATATATAAAATATAAATACCATGACAAACACAGTGGTGTGCTGGAGTTGCATGTGAATGGAAGAAAAGGTTCAAGAGGGTCCACTTGAGAAAACCAATTATTAAATTTTAAATTCAGGCCTCAGAAATCGGCAGATGCTACAAATCAGAACTTGATTTATTTATTTTTATTGTCTACTCACATATGGAAGTAATGGAAAACATGTTAATGATGAAGATTAAATTTTAAAGTATGTCAAGTATATATTTTTTTTCTTTTGAGAGCTAATAAGTTGTTAAATATTTACCAGCACACCCCAGGCAAAAATATAAAGTTAATAAATGTAGATATATACATATTAGTTAGATATAATGTAATATTGGAGAGTGGGCATTAGCAGTTGGGAGAAAATCAAGAAAGGCTTTATTCAGAAGACAGCCTCTTAAAGGAAAAGAGGGGATAGGGGAGGCAAAAGTAAGGTGGGATTGCAGAGCAGACATGGGGGATAGACAGTGCAAAGCCATGAAGATGGAAGATGGAGTGCCCTGTGGGGAACAGAGAGAAGGCCTGTTTGGCTGAATTGCAGATACTTTGGGTAGCCTGGATTCTTGTTGGAGAGATGAAGACCTTTATTGGGGAGTAGGATGAACTAGATGCTAAAGTTCTAAGTATTCCTTGGGAATGAACCTTAATGGAAGGCACCCAAGACTTTGTGTCCAGAATGACGCTCTGACATTGAAATTCATGGCATTAATTCAGGGCAATGGGGAAAGTGGTCAGAGTATGTGGGGGTGGTTATAGAAGTGAAACCCTCAGGGAAGCCAACATTTACTAACTGTTACTGGAAGTCCTGTCTGAGGTTAGGAAGACAAAGGAATATGAAACGTCAGATCTAAGGAGTATACACAACTGCAGGCAGACAAGTCTAAGCCTAGTTGCTGTAATGTGATTCCGGTAGGAATCAACTAAACCATGTACAAAAAACAAGATAACAAAGACTAGAAGACAGGTTGAATCAAAATAAAACTAAACATGAAGTGTGTGTGTGTGCATGTGTGTGTGTGTGTGTGTGCGTGTGTGCGTGTGTGGGGGTGGGGTTCCAAATCACTGCCAATTTGTCCAATTACAAAGTTAAGCAATTCCTGGGTTTCTTTGGCCAGAACATACTGTCAAGGGGTCCACATCCACTCCATATCTTACAGGAGTAAGAGATCCCTTACCCTAGATTCTTATATTTGTACTAATGGAGTTCTAATTATTGGAGGACATATACTAGTTCTTATCTTCAGGGACCTTACAGTCTTCAAGACTTTATTTTTTCTTCTCCCTTTTCCCTGGTAAAATGTGGATATCCCTTAGAGTGAGCAGTACGGTTTCAGAATGAACGCTTGGCTTGGATGCTTACTACCTGTGTGACCTTGCATATACCTTAGAGGATGATGAGTAGTTTAGTTGGTTTATTGTGTGGAACATCTGGAGGTGAATAGTCGAACATATAAAGCTGGAAATCTTTAAGACTACGCATCCCAGATGAAGAAGTTATAACTTCACTTGATAAACAGTAAGGGACCATTTAAAGGGCTTTGAACAGTGGGATGACATGGCAAGATTTAAGAAAAATGAATCTGCCAGTAGTGTGCAGACTTTCAAAACCAAATGAGAGAGATGGAGAAAAAAAAATAATCCAAGAAAAATAGGAAGATTATTAAAAGAAAGTAAATCAATTAGAAAAGGAGATCCAGAATCTTAAGGAAGAAAATGACACCTTGAAAATTAGAATTGTGCAAAGTGAAGCCTGTGAAGCTCTAAGAGATCAAGAAATAATTAAGCAAAATATGAAGAAGGAAAAATAGAAGAGAAAGAGAAACCTCTTGTAAGATAAACAACTGATCTGGAGAACAGAGAAAGAAGGGAAAACATAAGAATACTAAGACCACTTGAAAGCTATGATAAAAAAGAATGTTGATACAATAATATAAGAAATAATTAAAGAAAAGTTTCCTGACGCATTAGAATAAAGGCGGGGAGGAAGATAGAAATAGAAAAAAATCAATCCATCACCACTTGAAAGAGATCCTATGAGGAAAACTCATAGGAATATTATAGTCAAATTCTGAAACCTCTAACTCAAGGATAAAATATTAAAACCAAGAAAAAAATTTAAATATGATAGTACCACAGCTAGAATCACACAAGACCTAGCAGCAGAGACACTGGAGGACAGCAGGTCTTGAAACATTATGTATCAAAGAGAAAAAGAACTGGGGCTCTGACCAAAAATATTATACCCAGCAAAGTTAAGCATAATCCTGAATGAAAAAAAAATGATATTTGATCAACTGTCAGACTTTCAAGACTTTGCTAAAAACAACAACAAAGCTGAACTTAATAGAAGATTTGACATATAAAAACCACGAGAAACATAAGGTATGTACAAAGACTGATTACAAGGGATTCAATAGTACAAACTGTTTACTTTTTATATACACAAAATGCTAAATGTATATATAAAACTATTATTACTAATTGGATAGTTCATACGAAAGATTGGGTAGACCTGAGTATGGTATGATTTTAAAAAGCAAAACCATTTAGGAACAGCTAAAAAGAGCAATTATTTTACACAAATGAGGTACAAAAGAGGAAGAATTGAACAGAGGAATTTGAAGGAGAGGAGGGCTGGTAGTTCTGGTGAACTACTTTCATCAGGAATGGATTTAAGAGGGACCAATACATATGTATCTAGAAGAATTCCAGATTCAGAAGAAATAAAATGGCAAGGGGATTGGGAGGTGGGAGAACACAAGGGAGGGCTCTCAAGAAGGGAAGGTCAGAGAATAGGTTATAAAGGACTATAGAAGATTATTTAGATTTATGAGAATGGGAGGATAGTGGAGGCATCCTTGGAGGGGGGTATGCTGAGTAATAGGAAGGCAAGGTGGTGGGTAGAAATGGAGTCAGGAGAGAGAGGAAATGAAATATGCACAAACATAAAACCAAAGATCAGGAGTGGAATTTATTAGAGAAAATATATATCTATGTATGTATGTATATGTGTATGTATATATCTATATAGAAATGTATCTGCACTTAATTGTAGCCTTCTTGAGATGGAGGAGGGGTGGAAAAAGAACAAAGTAGAAAGTACACAGCAGAGAGCAAAAGAAAACTTGCAAAGAAGCAAAGAAAATATGGACAGCTCTCAACACTGTGTAGTATCTATCATATAGATTTTCTTGAAATGAAAATTTATCATTACATATTTTGAATCCTCTCATTCTGCTATGCACAGGACATGCTTTTTTTCCTTTTCTTACGTTATATTTAAGTTCCAGTATTTAAATTTATGCTATTTTTTTCTCTATTCTATATTTGTCTTCTAAGTATTTGAGTCTAAAATAACATTAAAACAAGGAGTGAAGAGGTAGAGATGAATGGAAGAAAATGGATGATTCTTAGGTTTGGTTCATGAAGAGGCTTGTTAGAAAAAGGGATCAAAAGTCATGAGGTTGATTTTCAGAGGGAGTAGGGATGGCTCTTCCCTATCCCTAGAGGGAAGAAAGAGAGAATGAAAACATCCCAGTGCTCATTTTCAAATGCCCGAATTTTGAGTGACACAACTGTTTCTCAATGGAGTGAGTAGCTTAGGATCTGATTGTGCATTTGGTCTAGTAGTGTGTGTGTGATTTTGTTATAACTCAAGTTTCTGAATCTCCAAAATGCTGGAACTAAATTCATCAGTTTGTATGCAACAGATTGATTCCCCAATTGAGAAAGCCTTAGGTTACATAGGTCTTCCGAGTTGGAATCTTTGTTGCCTTTATTATTTAATTATTAAGGCATGCCACAAATGCTTTCATTCTTTAGAATATAACTGAGATGGAAAATGGAAATGTCATTTCAATTAAAAAAATATTCATTAATATTTTTTTGCACCAGATGTGACTTCACCAGTGTTAAGGAACTCCAAGCAAAGAACTTTCTTCAACAATGCAAATCAATATCTTCTCTGATACTTATAGTCTTAGTGTTGCATGGGGCACTGAGGAGTTAAATGACTTTCATCAAGCCATATATTCAATATATGTTAAAGGAAGGACTTGAATCCAACTCTTAACTTACTATGCCAGGTTGTGTGGCTATTAAGATTTTAACTACATGCAAAACATGGTGCTGAGGGAATTGCTGAGATGAACAGTTCACAGTCTCTGCCTTAGATGTAACTAATGTGCTATGGTGGAAAGAACACTATGGAGCCAGAGGCCCTGGGTTTAAATTCTGGCTCTTTTACCTACTTTGTGGTCTTGGATATGTCCCTAAATCTCCCAGTGCCCGAGTTTCCTCCTCTGTAACATGGAGGGGTAGGTTGTAATACTATCAATGGTTTGTTCTAGCTTTAATTCTCTGAATTTGGTGGTGGAGATGACCCAGAAATGAACAGGAATATACAAAGTGAAATGTGACAAGTTCACTAAGGAAGTGTTATAAATGTCTTGAGAAAGGAAAGACCATTCTCAATCTGGGTAGGATAATGAAGACTTCCTGGAAGACATAGCATAGCCTATGCTGGCCTTGGAATCAGGAAGAGCTGAATTCAAATTTGACCTCAGGATTTATTAGCTGTGTGACTCTGGACCAATCACTTAACCTCTGTTTGCCTCAGTTTTGCCATCTGTAAAATAGGGATAATAATAGTATCTGCCTCTTAGGGGGATCAAATGATAAAAGTGCCTGGCACATAGTATGAACTATATAAATGTTACTATTATTATTATTTAAACTGAGTCTTGAAACATGGTTAGTTCTGTGCATTCATAGGCAATGATATGAGCAAAGGTACTGTAGCAGCACCTTTGTATAGAGGAGGGTTGCCATTCTGACCATTTTGAAATGTTGCTCTACTGTGGGGGGGAGGGAGAAGAAATCCACAGGAAGGATTGATTGCACCTGGATTTCTATGTTCAGTTCTCTTCCCTTCCTAGCCTGTGGGCAGCTTTTATATTAGTCATTTGGGAAGTCCCGAACATTTCTCTTGTCTGGAAAATGCATCCTCCTCATCTCTGCCTCCTGGCTTTCCTTAAGTCCCTATTAAAATCCCACCATCGACAGGAAGCCTTTCCTTTGAATCTCTTTGAATCCCAGTGCCTTCCTTTTGATTATTTCCAATTTATCCTTTAGAAACTTGTTTGCACATTTCCCTCCTCCATTAGACTGTGAACTCTTTAAGAGCTGAGATTGTCTTTTGCATCACTTAGCACAGTGCTTGGTACATAGTAGGCATTTTATAAATGTTTCTTGACCTACAGATTTATAGGAAATCTTGGCTGGGTAAATATCACATGTTAGTTCTTGTTTTATTTCCATGGCCATTTTCTTTAATCAGGAGGGTATGTGGGGAAGGTAAAGGAGGGGACTGGAAGAAGAAACAATGACTAGCCTCATGCACTACTGCTTGGAGGAGTAGGAATCCTTCAGTTGAATAACTTAGAATCAAGCTGAAGACAACTTTTCCCCACCTCTCACATTTATTGGCTAAACCTGCAGGTAAGGATTTAGTGGTGACCAGAGTGTATCTGTGAGCTGTTCTGGGTGTTTCGCCTGAAAAGAAATGAAGGCACATTCTGAGTGGCAGCTAATGTGTAGATTTTGTTTGGACAGTAATTCAGCAGTAGTGGAAACATAGATAAATGTGTTGCTGTGTTTATTTTTTAAAACTGAATGAGCCCTCAATTGCAAAGTGAAGCCATATGTTATCTATTCTTGCTTCCACTGCTAAACCAATTAGAGTGTGATAGTGCTTCCCAGCCTAATGAGGCAAACACTCTGCTAGTTTCAGCTGAAGAAGAATTCTTATTACCCTTCGCTTGGAGGGAGAAGGGAGCAGTAAGCATAGCATTATCAATGAGGATGGAAGGAGCCACCATGCAAAAAAAAAAGCCTTATCTTCTCCAAGAAAAGCAATGAGAGTGAGCAAGAAGAATAGACAGTTATTGGTCCATAGTGGTGGCTAGGTGGTGTAGTGGATAGAGCTCCTGACTAGAGTCAGGAAATACTGAGTTCAAATCTGATCTTGGACACTTACTAGCTGTATGACCGTGGACAAGTCACTTAACCCTGTTTGCTTCAGTTTCCTCATCTGTAAAATGAACTGGAGAAGGAAACGGCAAACCACTCCAGGATCTTTGCCAAGAAAAGCTCAAAGGAGGTCATGAAGAGTTGGACTTGACTGAAATGACTGAGCAACAGCAAACACAACAGTGGAGGCTGGAAAAGTGACAGTTACACAAATGTCTCTGCATGGGAGAGAGGCTGCAGAAGATGGCAAAAGATAGCTCAGCAAAAGGAAATATATTTAAAGGCTAGGAAAGTAGAGGATTGAAGTCAATTCAGGTCTGAAAACACTTATGAAGCATCACCCCTGTGTCTGGATCTGTGAGAGATGCTATGAATGAAAAGACAAAAATGAAATATTCCTTGTCCTCAGGGAGCTTACATCCTATTGGGGAGGGGGCAACGTGTTCACAGGCAAATACAAAATATTGTACGCGTCATTTCCAGTGTGGGTGGGAGCAATAGCTTCTAGATGGAGATACCAGGATAAGGCTAGAGGAGGAGATGTCACTTTAACTGGACTTTGAAGGAATCCAGGAAGAACTTCATTCTAAGTAAGTTGATTTAAGGAGTAAGTGTATTCCAGGCATGGTGGACCATTTGGGCAAAGAAACACTCTGGAGATGTAATGGTATGTGGAGGGAGCAGTACATAGGTGAGTTTGTTTAGGATATAGTGTACATAAAGTAAATTTAATATCTGGAAAGGTAAGGTGAATCCATGTTGTGAAAAGCTTCAAATGCCAGAAGAGTTTGTATTTTATCTTAGAGGCAAGAGGAAGTTACTAGAGTTTCTCAATCACTTCCACTCCCCCTCTCTAATTTCAGTTCCTTTATTTACTATTTCCTTCCTTTCTGTCTTCAAACATGCCCATTTCTCTCCCGTTCTTGCTCACTTCTACCATCCCCTCAAACTATTATCTATATTTCTCTTCTCTTTCTTAGTCAAATTAGAAAAGCCTATACACTTGTTTGCTGCCTCCTCTTCCTCCTCTGCAACCCTTTGAAATCTGGCTTCCCAAATACATCGCTCAAATGAAACCACTCTTCCCAGTTACCACTGATCTCTTAATTGCCAGATCTAGTTGTCTCTAATCGATCCTCATTCTTCTCCCTCTCTCTTCAGCATTTGATAAGTGCTGATGATCTCTTTTTTAATAGTCTCTCCTTTTTGTACTTTTGTGACACTTCTCTTTCTTGGTTCTTTGTTGACTCATCATCCATATTCCCTCCCCCTTTCCCCACTAGATGTTTACCAAAACTCTAGCCTAGGTACACTTCTCTCATGTGGCAACCTCATCTGCCCCATTGATTTAACTTACATGTCTATGTATATGACTTCTAGATCTATATATCTAGACTCAATCTCTCCTCTATGCTTCAGTCTTCCATTACTAATTATCTATTAGCCATTTTACACTGGATGTTCCATGGAAATCTCAAATTCAACATTTTCAAAAGAACTCATCTTACTTCTCAAACTTACTCTCCACTGATCTTTATTTGTGTTCATTATACCAACATTTCCCGGTCTCCTAGCTTTATATCTCCTCTCTTTGACTTAGTACATATATCGAAACAGTTGCCAAATCTTGTTGTTTCTACCTCTTTTCTATCTGATCCCCTCACTCTATTCACTCATCTGCCACTTTAGGTTCTCAGCACTTCTCGTCTGGAATATTGCAATGGCCTCCTAATGGATCAACCTGCTTAAAGTTTCTCCCCACTCTAATCCATTCTTTACACAGCTGTCAAAGTGGTTTTTCTTAACTACAAATCTAACCATGTCAGCTTGGTGATACAGTAGATAGAGTATTATGCCTGTACTCAGGAAGACCTGAGAGCAAATTCAGCCTCAGATATTTACTAGATGTGTGACACTGGGGAAGTCACTTAACTGTTCTCAGACTCAGTCCCTCATCTGTAAAATGGGAATCATACTTCCCATTTCTAGGCCTTTGCACCGGCCATCCAGTAGGCATGGATTCCATGCCTAAAATGTACCTCCTCCTCATCTCTGCTTCATAAAATCTCTTACTTCCTTTGAAACTCAAAGCAACATCTTCTACAGGAAGCTTTTTTCCTAACCCCTCCAATTACTAGTACTGTCCCTCCCAAAATACATTTTATTTAACTGTCTTGTATTGATTTCATATACAATTAATAATAATAATAAATAGATGCCATTTTACATAGCTCCCACTATGTGGCATGCTTTATGCCAAATAGTTTACTGATATTATCCTATGTGATCCTCCCAAAATCTTGAGAAGTAGTTGCTATTATTACTATTCCAATTTCGCAGTTAAAGAAAACAAGGCAAGCAGGTCAAGTGACTTTGCCCAAGGTCACATAGTTGATAAATATTTTAAACTGAATTTGAACTCCAGTCTTCCTGACTCCAGACCCAATACTTTAGCCACATATGTACAATCCTCTATCTCTTTGTGGAAATGTTGTCTCCTTTGATGGAATGTGAGCTTCTTTATATTAAGGATTGTTTTCCTTTTTGTCTTTGCCTTGTATGCCCAGCACCCAGGCTCAGTATCTGGTCCATAGTAGTAACTTAATAATTAATTATTGATTGATTTATTGAGGATGTATTGGAGAAAGGAGAGACTATAGACAGAGAAACCAGTTAAGAGGAATATATGATAGAGTAATTTTAACTCTCTGGAACTTAGGTTAATCATCTATACATGATCTCTGATTTTGCTTCCAGCTCTAACATTTGATGGTCTGATTGTTTGGCGTCATGAAGGAGAAGCATCTTGGTGATCCCTGAATTTTTGAGTTATGATGGATTAGTTGTCATTACACATATTTTTATATACTTGAAAGTTGTGACCATTAAGCGACAAACATGCATGTAGGAACACACACTTATCATGAGTTCTGATTTCATCTCTGAGCTCATATAATTGCCTTTTTTTTTTAATATTTATTTTTAACTTTTAACATCCACTTTTGTAAGATTTTCATTTCTAAGTTCCCCCCATCTTCCTTCCCACATGAAATCTGATATAGGCTATACAAGTATGTCACATAGTTCCACATTAGTCATGTTGTGAAAGAAAAATAATTGGTACCTGTTAGAAGACATTGTAACTCTTTTAGCTCTAGTTTCTCCCAAAACAATCAATTCCATATTTCCATTTTGTTTATTTTTCTGTTAAAGTTCTCCAAAACTGAAAGATGACATTAGATTCTCCTGTAATTACTGTGTGACTGTCTCTGTCACACAGATTTTTCCTTTGTAAATTTAGATGCTAAGGCATTTGGAGAATACAAGTTTAATATTAATATTGGTTTGACTTCCATGTTTACTTTTAATGTAATACTGTTTTGAATTTTTTGATTTTTCTGGTAGAATGATTGCAACTCATGTTTTTTTAAATTCACTTGATACATAGTAACTTTAATCTAGCATATTGTTTCTTATTTTATCAGGTTAAAAATGTGTTTCTTGTAAGAGGTAAATTGTCACATTTTGCATTCTTATCTAATACATCTCTTTTTAAATGTTATTGTGTTATTTAATACATTCACATTCAAAATTATGATAGCTGGATATACATTTTCCTACATTTGTCTCTAATATTTTTCTCCCAAGTTAGGATGTTCTCCCTCTTTCTTTGCAAACACCGTCCTATGTTTCTTTATGTATTTTAATTCTATTTTCAATCAACACAGTTTCCACTGGTCCTCTTTCTTTGATTCTTAAGACTTCCTACTCCCATTTGTTCTTCCATTCCTTGATTTTAATGTTTTGTTTATCAGTACTCTTTCTGATCTACTTGTTTATGTCTTCCTTTCGGTTTCCTTTCATGGAAGCAGTCAAGTATAATCCCCCTTCCTCTCTTCTTCTTTTAAACATGTTAGTTTAAAACGTTCATTTTTGTTTTTTTTTCTAAAAAGGATTTCTTTTCTTAATTCTCTTTCCTTCATGTCTACTTGAGACTTTTATTCCTTGATTCATGAACTCTAGATTTATTTACTCCTTTTTAAGTTTCTATATACCCCATGGATTCAATACTCTAAGGTACTTATTTTTGTTTATTTCTAAACAGTTTCTGCATTACTGTCTTGTACATGCCTTAGGACACCCTCTACACTTTTTTATTCTGTTATACTGCTTACCAATTCCTGTAGGCAATAGGAAAGATGTTGCCTCATGATAGGAATTTTCCTAAATCCCTAAAAATGTGAAGTTCATTGTGTAGGAACACATACATTGTGAATTGGTCATTTTCCTCCTCTCCTCTCCCCGTGGTACTTTCTCCCTAGTTATCTCAAAATACCTTCATGGGTTCCATACACTCTCACTTTGGGTGTCACTTGCCCATAGGAACTGTAGTTTGCCTCCTTTTGAGTCAGGATGAGTGGTCTTTCTAAGCACCAAATCCCTGCAGATAATACCCAATGTAAGATTCCCATCATCCCTTCATAGAACATTCATCAGTGCTATACTTTCCCACCACTGAAATGCAGTTTCCTTCTTTCTCTTCTTTTCAATCCCTCCCTTTGCCACCCCACTCATTCTCCTTTAGGATCTCTTCTTGAGAGATGACAGCAATTACTTTCCTTCATTGTTAGCCTTTTACTTGATATGGGCACATCATATATTCCCTTTTATCTTTTTTTCTCTTCCATTTTGTGAGCCCTCTGATTCTTTAATTTAGTTCCACAAAAACACATTGCCTCATTTGTATTTGAGATGTTGTGAAGTTTAGTCCATGATGGACTATCAGGTCTCTTATTTCATCCTAATTTTCATTTGGCTACTTTTGACTTGTTGTCTCATGAACATATAGAAAGGTGTCTCTTAATAGTCTCTCTGTTCTTATTTTGTTGTATTTTTTGTGGTCTGGGTTGTTTGAGAAGAAAATTATTCCTCCAGGTTATTTTTGTAAAGAATATTTTGAATGCCACTTTTAAAAATATACATCCAGGAGGTAGAGCCAAGATGGTGGAGTAGAAAGACATACATACACTAGCTCTTCCCCCACAGCCCATAAAATACCTGTAAACAAAGACTCTTAACAAATTCTAGAACAGCAGAAGCTACGGAAGAACAGAGTGGAGGAGATTTCTAACCCAAGGTGACCTGAAAGGCCAACAGGAAAGATCTGCATACCAGACATGGAGCAGAGCACAGCCCTTGGCCACATGGCACTGGGAGGAGGAGGACTGAGCAGACATCAGGGACAGTATCTCCAATGGCAGCACAGATCTCTCAACCCACAGGTGCCAAAGGTCAGTGAGAGAGTTTTTTTGGCTGGCTGCCAAGGGAGCAGGGTGTCCCCACAGCTCTGGCCTCAGAAGTAGTGGGCAGGGGCTCCCAAGGCAGGCAGCAGCCTGCATCCATTGTTGAAGACCTCACTGTAAAGCCCCTGGGGAAATTGAGCATCTGATATATACCTCAGCTCTGTGTGGTGGCCCTGCCCCCTCCTAAAGATCCTGTGGGAATTGAGCAGCTGATCTGAATCTCACTGACCCCAGTGCCAGCTTGGTGGAACTGGAGGCAAGGTAGTTGTGGAGAGGAAACTCTACTACCTGCAGATTGTGGGCACAAAAGTTTCTGGTTGCTCACAGACCAAAAAGTCAAGTAACTGGTTGGGAAAATGTCCAAAAAAGGGAGAAAAAATAAGACTATAGAAGGTTACTTTCAGATGAGAAAGAACAATGCTTACCATCAGGGAAAGACATAAAAGTCAAGGCTTCGGTATCCCAAACTTCCAAAAGAAATATTCAATGGTCTCAGGCCATGGAAGAGCTCAAAAAAGATTTTGAAAATCAAGTAAGAGAGGTGAAGAAAAAAAATGGGAAGAGAAATGAGATGCAAGAAAATCATGAAAAGAGAGTCAACAACTTGCTAAAGAAGACCCAGAAAATGCTGAAGAAAATAACACCTTTAAAAACAGGCTAACTCAATTGGCAAAAGAGGTCCAAAAAGACAATAAGGAAAAGAATGCTTTAAAAAGCAGAATTAGCCAAATGGAAAAGGAGATTCAAAAGCTCACTGAAGAAAATAGTTCTTTCAAAATTAGACTGGTACAGATGGAGGCTAATGACTTTATGAGAAACCAAGAAATCACAAAACAAAACCAAAAGAATGAAAAAATGGAAGAGAATGTGAAATATCTCATTGGAAAAACAACTGACCTAGAAAATAGATCCAAGAGACATAATTTAAAAATTATGGGACTACCTGAAAGCCATGATCCAAAAAAGAGCTTAGACATAATCTTTCACGAAATTATCAAGGAAAACTGCCCTGATATTCTAGAACCAGAGGGAAAAATAAATGCTGAAAGAATCCAACAATCACCTCCTGAAAGAGATCCAAAAACAGAAACTCCTAGGAACATTGTAGCCAAATTCCAGAGTTCCCAGGTCAAGGAGAAAATATTACAAGCAACTAGAAAGAAACAATTTGAGTATTTTGGAAATACAATCAAGATAACAAAAGATCTAACAGCTTCTACATTAAGAGATCGAAAGGTGTGGAATGTGATATTCCAGAAGTCAAAGGAACTAGGACTAAAACCAAGAATCACCTATCTAGCAAAACTGAATATAATACTTCAGGGGAAAAATGACCCTTGAATGAAATTACGAACTTTCAAGCATTCCTGATAAAAGACCAGAGCTGAAAAGAAAATTTGACTTTCAAACAGAAGAATCAAGAGAAGTATGAAAAGGTAAACAAGAAAGAGAAATCATAAGGCACTTACTAAAGTTGAACTGTTTGCATTCGTACATGGAAAGACAGTATTTGTAACTCTTGAAACTTTTTTCAGTCTTTGGGTAGTTGGTGGGATTACACACACACACACACACACACACACACACACACACACACACACAGATAGAGAGCACAGGGTGAATTGAATAGGATGGGACCATATCTTAAAAAATGAAATTAAAGGGTGAGAGAGAAATATATTGGGAGGAGAAAGGAAGAAATAGAATGGGGCAAACTATCTCTCATAAAAGAGGCAAGGAAAAGACTTTTCAATGGGAGGAAAAAGCGGGGAGGTGAAAGGGAAAACGTGAAGCTTACTCTCATCACATTTGGCTCAAGGAAGGAATAAAATGCACACTCATTTTGGTACAATACAGGAAAGTGGGGGAGAAGGGGATAAGTGGGGGGAATGATGGAAGGGAGGGCATTGGGAGGAGGGAACAATTAGAAGTCAACATTCTTGGGGAGAGACAAGGTCAAAAGAGAGAATAAAAGAAATGGGGGGCAGGTTAGGATAGAGGGAAATATAGTCAGTCTTACACAACATGACCATTATGGAAGTCATTTGCAAAACTACACATATGGAGCCTATATTGAATTGCTTGTATTCTCAGTGGTGATGGGTGGGGAGGGAGGAAAGAAGAAAAGTTGGAACTCAAAGTTTTAGGAACAGCTTTTGAGTATTGTTCTTGTATACAAGTGGGAAATAAGAAATACAGGTAATAGGGTATAGAAATTTACCTTGTCCTACAGGACAAAAGAGAAGATGGGGATAAGAGAAGAGAGGGATGTTAGAAGGGAGGGCACATTGGTGGTAGGGGTAGTTAGAATGCTCACCGTTTTGGGGTGAAGGGAGGGTAGAGATGGGGAGAAAATTTGGAACTCAAAATTTTGTGGAAATGAATGTTGAAAACAAAATAAATAAATAAATTAATATACATCCATATTTTTTCATTTATGTTTAGGATTAGATTTTTCAGGGTAGGTTTTAGTTTGCATTTTGAGCTTCTTTGTTTTTCAGAAATTTCCTTCGCATTTGAAGGTCTTTGCCATGGCCATATGTAGAACTAGTATTTTTCAGTGGAATAGAAAAAGTTAAGGACAATTCGTCTTGGGATTTGAAGTGTTTTGTTTTTTTTTTCTGAAGGTGAAGGAGTCTTTTGATTGACCCTTTGTCTTCTGTATTCAGAAGTTCTGGGAATTTTCTTGTATTTGTTCTTTCATTATAGTGTTAGGGTTTTGTGTTTTTTTTTTACTTGTTCTTTTGGGTGCCTTATAATCCTTAAGTTGACTCTGTACATCCTATCTTTCAGATCAATATATTTTGATCATATGAAGATTATATTTTCTTTTAATGCCATTGCTGTTTTGCTGCTTCTCTTCTAGATTGTCCTTGACTTCCATGAATTTACATTCCCAATGAATACCTTCTCTTTTGTTTCTTCCATGAGACTTATTGCCATAGATTCAAGTTTTTCTATTCTTCCAAATATTTCTGTTCTGCAGGTTACGAATTATTTTCTCAGAATTCTTATTTCCTCTTTTACACTATGTAGGCATATTTTGCAATGGTTTCATGCTCTTTGGGGAATCCAAAGTATTTTCTATTTCATTAGGTATTGATTCATTTTCCTTTGTGTTACAATATTTATTCATATAAGTCTGGTGTCTGTCACCTCGTGTGAACTGTCTAAAATCTTTGCAACTTTCCTAGTCTCTGGACAAATACTTGGGAAATGGATTATCTCATTTAGCATCTAACCCTCATCCTATCCTGCTGTCCCCTTCTGTCCATCATGTGTGAAATAATATAACATCCTACATAGAGGCAAAAGGATAGAAATGGGAGAGGTCATAGGTTCAAATTTCAGATGACCTTCCCCTCTTCACATCCTCCAACTTATGACTCAAGAGCTCAAATCTGCATTTACATGAATTGGTTTCATTCTCAGGAGCTTCTCTTTATTGTTATTTTTATGACCTTTCCTTCACTCTAGGTCAACTCCTGGGAATAACAAAGCTATCTCCTTGGTCCCTCCTCCCAGTAAAACTCGTCCTTTGCTTGCCTCTGTTGCTACCAGTACCTTTGATCCTTCAACTCTCTCTGTAGCATAATCTGCCATATCATTGAGTTCAGCAGGCTAGTTTTCAACTCTTTGTAGCTGGACAGTAGCAGGGATGCCCCCCTACCCCACTAGTGTCAATTGATAACAAGTTTATGGTATGTTGGCTCCTCCTCACCTTTCCTTTGGCTGGAAGTATGAATGATTGGCCCATACTAGCTAAGCCTAGCTTCTTAGCAGAATCCCCTCTTTCAATTCTGTGTTTGGAAAGGAAGGATAAAGCTTTTTAACTGGTCTTTGGTGGAAAAACTCCTTTAGTTCCAAGTGAGGCCTCATAAGTTCTTTCCTAGATTATGCAGACAGGAAGGGAAGAGACCTTTTGACTTAGGTCCTCTGGTCAAGATTACCCAAGTTTCCTGATGCTTAGTAGATAAATAACTATTCTAAATGGTTTAAAAAACCCTGAGATGAAACTTCATTCTTTTTTTCCCAGGAGTTCATATTTTAGAGGTGTCACTTAGAGGAAAATTAGAGTTTGCTTTCCTTCCTTGGGTCTCAGTTTCATTTGTCAAATAAGAGGGTTGTCCTTGGATGGTCCCATCATTCTCTAAATTTGTGAAAGTGTCATGGGGAGAATATCACTGTGACACTTTATGATATTTATTGGTAGAGTGCTATATTTATCCTAGGATCTTCAGCAAGATTTTATGCCTTTTTTTCTTTACCCATTAATGAAGATCACCCTGATATTCTATTGGTCACCGGATCACCATTATGTATGGTATGTGCTATATTTCTATCACACAGAGCTGAGCTGTTAAGAAAATGATGCCCCTTGAAACTCTAGTGTTCTCAACTCCTCCTTCAGTGTTCCCTGGCAGCAGGAGGTACTTATCTTAGTTTTCACTTTCCGATTTTGTGGAGGTGACAGTTGAGAAAAGATAACTTGCTTATCTTGAAGACTTCAATCAATTTTATTGATATTTTGGGGACAAGTAGATTTTGTATTTATTTCACAGAATGGCTATATCATTCAGTTAGAAGGCACCTCTGAAATCAACTAGTCCAACCTATGCCTGAATAGAATTCACCCTAAGCATTACTGACAAGTAGTCCTTGAATTAGTCTGTCAACAAGCGTTTAAGCGATCACTAGGTACCAATGTACCAGGTATGATGCTAGGTGTTGGCGATACAAAGAAAGGCCAAAACCTTGCCTGTGCCCTTAGGGATCTCGCATTATAATAGGGAAAATAAGCAAAAATGTTATAATTAGATATATTCAGTGTCAATGGCTCAAGAAGTCTACTTTTGGACAAAATTTAGTATTTGCTAGGAAATTTTAAATACGATTTAGTTCAATAAACATTTGTTAAACTTAAAGCCCTACTATCAGCATTATGCTAGGCATTTGAGATATTCCTAGAAGAATATCACACAGTTTTTGTCTTCCAATAACTTACATTTTCCCATATATAATGGGAAACTTGTTTACCATATGTAATGGTAAACAAGTGCAATACAGTTTCACAAAAGAGCAGAAATTAATGACTGGTGAATCAGGGAAGGCTTCATGAAGGAGATTTGAATTGAGGCGGAAGAACTTGAAGGAAAAAAGGATCCAGAAAGGTGGAGTTGAAGAATATGTGTGTTCCAGACATGGAGCATAGCTTTTGTGAATACATGGAAGTGAGAACTGAGTTTATAGACTGTAAAAAAAAAGTGTTCATTAAAGAGGATTGACGCTAGAATAGATGTCAGTCAAATTCTGGAAGGCTTTAAATGACAGATTGAAGGTATTGTAAGTTATCCTAGAGTCAATGGGGAGCCGCAGAAAGTGTTTTGAGCAAGGAAGTGACATAGCTGTCTGTAATTGCATAGAGTATAGGAAGAGTATATCAGTAGCTGTGCAGAGGACGTATTGAAGAATGAAAAAAATGTAAGTAGGGAAACCAGTTAGAGTAGTTGAAGTAAGAGTTGGTGAGGTCATGTACTGGATTAGTAGCACTGTGAGTGAAGAAAAAGGGATGGAAACAAGATATCAGGCAGTTCAATAAGACCTGACAAATGACTGATATAGGAGAAGGTAAGAGCAAAGAATGGTTAAGGATGAATTTGAAAATTCACTTAACTGAAATCATCCTCACTGAAGCTTCTACTCATTGTTCGTTTCTTCCCCAAGCAGAGCAAGTCTAGTATTTCTTCCATCTAACAGCCCTTCAAATATATCTTCATTTGTTTCCAACACTACATAGTCTTATGACCATGAATATGACCTTTAATCTCCTTGTGTCTCAGGACAAACTGATTGTGATCAGCACTGGTGAAGAGAATTCCTTCCTAGGGTTCTCCAAACTGACAAAATCACATGTCCTTTGTTTTTGATGATATATGGAGGTAATAATGTTAGCAACCCCACTGGGTTGTTGAGAAGGTCAAATGTGACAATCTAGGTAAAGTATTTGGCAAACCTTAAAGTGTCATGTAAATGTCAGCTGTTACTATTGTTACTTGAAGATAGCTAGCCTATCTCCACTAATTATTCCTTTCTATAGGGTAATCCACTCCTTCCCACTCCTTGTGTTGTGGTGACTGGGGCACAGAAAGACTGGAATCCAAATCTGGTCTCAGACACTTACTAGCTGTGAGTTACCCCCTAGATGCCTTCATTTCCTTATCTGGAAAATGGGGATAATAATAGCACTTAATTCAGGGTTGTTGTGAGGATCAAATGACATAATATATGTAAAATTCTTTACAAACCTTAGAGGGCTATATAAACAACTAGCTGTCATCATCATCATGACCACCACCATCATCATCACCATCATTTATTTTTTAAAATTTTAATGTATAATTTATTTATTTTTCAGTTTTCAACATTCACTTACACAAGAATTTGGATTCCAGATTTTCTTCCCATCTCTCCCCTCTCTCCACCCTTCACCCCATGATAGCATGCACTCCACCCAGACTTTCCACTAGTCTGTCCTCCCTTAAATCACCCCCTTCTTTCACTCTTCTCCCCTCTGTTTTCCTGTAGGGCAAAATAGATTTATATGGCCTATTGCCTGTACATCTTATTTCCCAGTTGCATTCAAAAACAATTTTTAACATTCATTTTTAAAGCTTTGAGTTCCATATTCTCTCCCTTTCTCCCTCCCTCCCCACCCTCATCGAGAAAGCAAGCAATTCGATATAGGTCATACATGTGTAGCCATGCAAAACACTTCCAAAACAGTTATGGTATAAAACACTAAACCATATTTCCCTCTGTCCTCTCCTGCCCTCCATTTATTCCATTCTCTCCCTTGACCTGTCCCCCCACAACAGTGTTTGCTTCTGATTTTCCTGTTCCCCAATTTGCTGTCCCTTTAATTATCTTTTCTCTCCTATCCTCTTCCCCCCTGCCTTCCTGCAGGGTAAAATAGATTTCCATATTCAATTGAATGTGTATTATTCCCTCCTTAAGCTAAATCCCATGAGAGTAAGGCTCATATGTTCCCTTTCTTCTTCCCCTTCTTCCCCTCTGCTGCAAAAGCTCTTTCTTCCCTCGTGGATGTGAGATGATTTGCTACATTCTGCCTCTCTCTTTCTCTTACTCCTAGTGCATTGCAGTGATGAGATTTAAAGAGTAGTGTTGTCAGGCCCTGCATAGACACCACGTATATGTGAACTTCACCAATTTATGAATGGATAAATGAGTACATGAATGAATGCCTGAAAAAGTGTTTACTAAGAACATACTCTGGGGCAAACACCATTCTAAGAATTAGGGACACAAATCCAAAAGTAAAGATAGCCCCTGCCCTCAAGGAGTTTAGCTTCTTATAAAACAAATGATAAATATAGGACCAAAGAGAGACAACATAAGCCCTCAAGGAACTTATATTATATATATACTATATTCTTATAGGAAGAGAGGAATTTTGATTTGTAAAATTATAGAGATGATGACTGGAGCCTTAGGAGAGTAGGCTGACAAACCCTTCCCATTAGCAGTGATTTGATTTCATTATGGTTCCAGAACTGAAAAGTGATGCTGGAGATGGTTGGGGTTAGGAGAAAGAGTGTACAGGCATAGAAAACTTCAAATGATAAATTAGCTAGGGATTAAAGAGATGCAAGGCTGGAGCCCACCTAGATGTGGCACATGTTGTTAGGCACTCACCAGTGAGGGTGTGTGAGTAGGGTTGAGTATTAGAGGTGAAAAGGCTAAACCTCCAGGGCACCTATTCAGTCCATCATTATATGACAACTTTTTTTTTGTTTGTTTGTTTTAGGCTTCCCATGAGAAGGAGAAGGAAAGGTTTTTGGTATTATAAAGACTCCTATTAAAATGCAAATGTAATGATTGTGACAGGTAGGGGGCCCTGTGACCAGTGCAAGGTACAATCAAGTGGTAAGGACTCTGGGCATGTGACTGCCATGTCAGTACTCAGTACCACCTGTCATACATGCCTCCCAGTACCTTAGAGTATTTTAAGGTGTCTTTTCTGCACCTCTCTTTGTCTCTCAGAACAGTTGACTGTCATTGTCCTTGACTCTTCCTCTATTTGTACCTACTTGTTGTAAATATCAAATGATAGAATGTATGTAAAGTACTTTGCAAACCCCCAAACCCTATATAATTTCAATTATTGTTAGTATCACCATGTAACATACACTGGCAAGGTACCCAGTTGGCACAGTGTTGTGATTTCTTTCAATTTGGAGGAATCCTTTGTGCCTAGTAAATCATCATCATCATCAATAGGTAACATTTATACAGTGTTTAAAGTTTGCACAGAACTCTACATATATTATCTCATCTTATTCTCACAACTACCCTCTGGGTAGGTTCTATTGTTATCACCATTTACAGATGAGGAAACTGAGGCTGAGAATGGTTATGTTGGAGTCACACAGCAAAGGGTATCCAAACGATTTGTCTCTATTTTCTATTCCAAGTACTCTGCAGTGGTCACTTAACAATTTATTGCTTTGAATTAAAATAGGAGAGGGAAGGATAATGCCATTTTGATTTTCTAGAGCAAGTTGGATTACACTGCTTACTTTTAGAGGGGTTCTAGGATATGAGGATTCTTGGGTTATTAGTGGACCACTAAACCTGAAGTTTGGGATGGTGGCCAAGATATCCATCCATCTGGCTGAGTTTTTATAAACCAAAATAAAAAGTGCAGCTCAGAAAATGAACGATGAGCTTTCTTCTTTATAACAGAAGTTTGCACTTACACAATTCTAACACAGTCTGTGCTTCCTTGTGGCTGCTCACCCACTTCAGAGATAAAATCCCATTAAGCTTCATACCTGTTTTGCCCTTAAGACCACTATACTGTAGCTTTTAAGCCTCTACTTCAGTGACATTATTGCTCTGGATAGTTCCTATAATGGGATATAGCCTATTTCATGACATTACCTCTGCAATTTGTTCAGAAAAATCATGGCATATCCGCTCCTACCCCTACCCCTACCCCTTTCCTCTACCTCCTTCTCTCTGCTACTAAATTTTATCTGTCTTCCTTTTTCTCTGTATCACTCTCTTTCTCTCTCTTTTCTTCCTGTTTTCCTATTCTTCCCTTTCCTTTTGTTTTCCTCCTATCTTTCTGTTTTCACATTCACTCTCTCTTTAGTCTCTGCACTCTCCCTCTCTCTCCCTCCATTTCTTCTCTGTATCTGTTCTACTTATCTTTCCCAAAGTATATAGTACAGAGGAAGAATTATGAAATTATAGAATTAATGCATACAGAAAAATCATCAGGACTTGGATGATGAGTCACTAAACTAATTATCCAGCCAGGATGGTATAATTCAGTGGTATTTTTATATCAGTGACTCAAGCTATGGATTTTGTAAAAGATCATAAGCTATATCATCCTCTCCCCCAAATGAATCATAACTCTTGTATCAACTACATGACAACCTTTTTTTAAATGGCAAGATTTATATAATTATAAAGACTCTAATTTTATGTATATGTACATGTCTATATATACACACATGCACACACTTTACATATGTATGTACATATGTACACATGTACATATATGCACACATATACATACCTATATACACACATATACATATGTTTTATACACACACACACAGGAACTAATGTTTTGAGAAATAGACAGGGAGAATAAACAAAGAGAAGTAAGAAAAAGATAGTCTCCATATATTAAGGATCCTCTTACCTAGGACTTAAACTTGTCTTTTACATATGAATGGCTGTGTAGATTCAGCACAGGTCTAGTGAGAAGAGTGCTCTATGGAAGGCAAGAAACCTAAGTTATAGTCCCTTTTCTTCTCTTATCTTGTTGCGTGACATTGGACAAGTCACTTAACTTCTCTGCTCCTCACTTTCTTTGTGTAAGAGGCAGACAAAATCTATTTTATTTATCTCACAATGTAGCCATGAGATTTAAAGGGACAGGATAGCTATAAAAAGGCTCCAAAAAGGAAAAAAAAATCCATTGAATGGAAGGCAATAGTTCAGTCATTGCCATACACAAAATAATTTATTTATATGACATTCTGATTAAGGAAAGGAGGAAGCTTTTGAAAACACGAAGTGTCAACTTCTTAGAATGTTTCTAGCTAGGGTGAGGATTTGGTCATATTCACAGTAGTAGAGGGAAGTCTTTCTATGACACGGTCTTGTACCTGGGTACAAGACCTAATGCATAATCCCCAAAGGGCTTGCCCAAAGAAAGCAGTAGGGCTGGCCAGTAACTTCTATACTCTTACAGACCTAAAACACTCTGCCTTTGCAATGATCATCTCCTATGATACTTTAAAAGTAGAGGAAAGTTGTTTTTGTGAAGTCACAGAGGCATCCTGCACATAAAGAGTGTCTCGAAGGATCTACAAAGAGTTTCAATCTTTTTTTTTTACTAGGATGTGCTCATTGTACCCTCTTCAGGATGGGGAAGTCTCATAAAGTAACAAGGCAGAGCAGCTCCCAACACTGTGTTCTTTTTTTTTTGAGGAGGTTAACAATCGCTTTATTAAAGCACATGTATCATTCACTTAGCTCGGAGGAAAAAGTCAGCGCCTTGAACTTCAGAGAAAATACAGAGAAATCAAAACCAACAGACATGGCTTCCAACTATCTGACATAAGCAATACATACATTGCAAATAAATAGACAGATCCAGCTACCTGATCATCTCATCATTCTTCTGTGAATGCAGCCAATTTGCTGACAATGATACAATAGTCGGACCAGCATAGATCCATCAGGCAGAATGTTTACAGAGGAAAGGAATGAGAGCTTCCCCAAAGGATGTCTCAAAGAAGGCAAATAGCAGCAGGGTGAATGCAATCATAAGTGCTTAAGAGGTCCATTGAAGGACAATTCCAAACGAAATGGCTCAGCTGTAGCCTGCTGAGAAAGCACAGCAGCAGAGGCCAGCCATAGAGGTGGTAATAAGAGTGGGCAGCAGATTTGAGGCACAGAAGCACTAAAGGCTGTGAATAAGCCTGTACTCTGCCAATGATGGCTGAAGCCATCAAGTGTAAAGACCACCTCTGCTCTCTAACACTAGAAAATTAATAACTAATGACAACAACCCTATTCAACTTCATATTTAATAGTCAATATTAATCTCTTTAGGCACAGGGAGGTCAAGCAGTGGCGAATGGACCTGCTCACTAAATACTTTGGTTTCGTTTAAATTTTTTCTTTTTACTATAAGCTTGAGAAGCCTCAGTAAACACTAACCTTTCAATATTTAAAATAGAAAAAGATGATTGCATAAAACTGTAAACTTGTACTATATTTAGTTTAAAATATATATTGAACTTAACAAAATTATTAACAAAACTGCCCTGCTTCACTATGTCCCTTTTTGAACTTTTCAACCCTTTTAAACAGTTTGCTGATGCTCTTTTCTTTGTACTCTCTCTGTCTCTCTTTTTGTTTGTTTGTCTGTCTGCCTCCTCTCTATCTGCTTCATTTTCTGTGTCTTTCTGTCTCACAGCTCCCCCTCTATCTTAATAAGGAAGAACCTGAAGGAGCTAAAGGTTAAGTACCTTGTAACTCCCAGTACTATCAAAAATGAAAATCAAGAGCCCTATCCAATTAAGATTTAACTAACCTTTAGTAATTTTTCCCTATCTAAGGTTCCCCTGATTTTGGGAGCTTAGTGCCATACCTGACAAATAAGAGGCACTTAATATTGATAAGTGAATTGTTGTAGGTGATCCTTAAAATGCCTTCCAAATATAAATCCTATGATTAATGTACTTCCGGTCTTGTCACTAACAAACTGTGGCACGTTGGGTAGGTCAAAATCACCTCCCTAGGCTCTAGTTTCCTAAGTAGCACATGGAGAGGTTTGGTCTCTTCCAGTTTAATATTTTGTGATTCAATTTCCTACTCAGAATGATCATCTATTTCCCAATAAACTCTATTGGGAAAATATCTCCTTTCTTTTAGAATTTTCATTGTTTGCAGAACTTCTGTGCAGGGAAAGAGAACACATGGCAGACATCATGGAGCTACTCAAGCTCCTGCAGAAAATCTTAAGAATCTCTTGATGAAAAGAATGGAAGTCACAAATTAAAGATCCGTTTGGGGTTTAGGCTTTGTATACTTTCAACACATTTTTTCTTTCTCTCTTCTTTCCCTAAAATCTGTGACTAACATACTCATGGGTTCAGAAATAGAAGTGGATGAAGACAAAAATGATTCACAATCTCCTAAGGAGTTCAGTAAATAACAGAAAATGTAACATAGTCTTAAGGGGAAGTCATTTAGCTGGATTCCAAGATCCCCTTTCCTGTAGTACTACTGGGTTCAATAACTGTATTTTTTTGTGATGGTGGGAAGATATTTATGTCCATTCTAGGTATTATTATAAGCTCAATTGGTTCTTAACTTCTTTACATTCCCTGTACAGCCAGGGTGGGATACTTTTTCTGAGTAGAAAAGAGGAAAGAACATTAAGCTAAACAAATTATAAAAAATGTAAAAAAATTATAAAAAAATTTGTTAAGCATTTACAACCACAGTGCTAGGTATTAGGGATGCAAAGGCAAAAATGAAACAGGTTTTGTTCTCAAGGGAGCTTGGATTCTATTGGGAGGAGGGAAGTAGGGTCAGAAAGTTGCACATTTACAAATATATAAAAAAAATAAAAAACATAGTAATTTGTGGGGAGTGGTGCTAGTAGCAAGGCCAATCAGCTCTTGTAGAAGATAGTTCTTGAATTGAGTTTTGAAGGAATTTAGGGGTTCTAAGAGTCATAGGTGAGGAGGGAGAACATTCCATATGTCTAATCTGATGATCTGAGTTCCGGACACAATAAGACAACTCCTCTAGTGACCTTGAATGTCATAACTTTTCTCCACTTGTTTCTTCACATATAAGCTTGGATAATAGTAATAAATACACATCCATATATACTTATACACACACAGACATACACATATACTACCTTACAGGACCAAATTTTTTCTAGTAAAAGAGAACACTGCATTTAGAATTAGAGGATGTAGTTTTGAATTTTATCTCAGCTCCTTATTTCTTATCTGGTCTTAGACAATTCAGTTAATTTTTGTGGCTTCTGCAATCTTATCTCTAAAATGAGGGGGTCAGAAAAGATGACCTCTGAGGTCCATTCTATCTTTAAGCCGTGAGTTAATAGACACAAAACTTCTTTGAAAAAGTACAAAGAGTTATACTAACACAAATTATTATCATTTATATACCTGGAAGGTTGATCACCAGACAACGAGTTTTGGGGCCATAGCAACTCTTAAGGAATTGTTATTTGTAGTAAAGGAAGGTGTGATCAGCTGAAATTACTGAAAAGTTTGATGAGGATGACGATGTTGGCAATAGGAATAATCCAGGGTAATCTCTCAGTGAGTGAATGTTTGCAGTTGAGCAGCTTGTACCAGGACAATATGATTTCTCTCCATGGTGCCTTATATGTCACTTCTTCCATTTCATGAACTTAAAAATACAGAGAACCCAAGAAGTACAAATCATCCTTTGAGAAGAAATTGGTTTATGTGCAATTGACGTCATCTACAAATCAAGTAGTTGAAAACACTAATGATTTGCTTACCAGAGAGTCATTTTTGTGTTGAATATAGCCAGGACCCTTCTTCACCAGCATAAAGGGAAGTTAGCTCCCCTTGTGGGACTGTTTAGGGGCTTGGGATTGGAAGGACTGTTGTGTTGGCTGCCACAGGAGTGTGACTTCCCTCCTCATTAGGGTGACCAGCCCTGGGCACTTAAATGAATGACATTTCCTCTGTTGTCGCTTGTGGCTAATGAGATCTGGAGCTGTCTCTTATAGTACACCCAGCACTTCTGAACCCCCAAGTTCCCAGCTGCTTTCCCACATCTATGGTTTTGTCTCAATTAGGTGGATCAGATAGGATCATAGCCCCACATGGCCCAGCCACAGGCACCATGCTATTTCCCCCCAAAGACACGCCTAGACTCTTCTGTTCATGCCAGCACAGGGACTGGAAAATAATTGGTTGGAGCAGCTGCTCACTTTTAGCCTTTTATCTCAGTTTGACAGGTACCTTACTCTAAATAGTGTGAACTATAAATGTCCTGAATCTAATAAGTAGGTCTTAGTAGTCAGAGAATCGTTTTTTCCCCTCCCACCTGAGTGGAAAGCAACCATCATCTTAGGCTCTCCCTTCTATTTCTGGATACTTGAGGGGCTAAATTGGACACAGATGCACAAAATAGAGGAGAATATGACTAATTATAAAAGATTTATGGGCTTGTTAGCAGATATATATCTAATGTAGGTAACAGTTTTATCCCTGTAGGGGAAAGGATTACTTTGGCCATAGGAATAATTAGCTTATGCCTTTACTTTCAAATAGGACAAACAAACAAACAAAATAAACCCTGACAAAATTCATTTTTATTTGGTCAGGCCAGGAGACACAAAAGGACTTCATTAGTTTTCTACTCTATTAAAGGTAGAATGGCCCGTGTATTGTTAGAACATATTTACAATTATGAGACCAAGCAGCCAGCCCTCCCTCAATTAAATTTGATTCCATTCAATTGAATAAACATTTATTAAGTATCCACTTTGTATAAGGCATGGTTCTCTCCAGTAGCAAAATCAGAGGAAAACTACTAGAGCTTGCAATAGTGATGACAAGGACATTTTAATTAGGGTTATCCGTGGGGCATCCTTACAATGGATGAGGCAGCGAGGTGGTATAGTCAATAGAAAGCAGGGTTTGGAGTCAGGAAGACTGAGTACAATTCCTATCTCAGATACTAATTTTGTAACCTTGGACAAGTCCCTTAACCTCTCTTAATCTTAGATTTTAAAATCTAAGAAGATTCTAAGAAGATGTAAGGAAAAATTCTCTAGCCATAAAGAGATGTACAGTTTCCAACATGTAACATGTCTTCTTCATTAAAAACAAGTGGGATGGTGAATGGTGTACACATTTGGCATCAAAAGATATATACCCAGAACCAGCTGTAGAGTTTGTCAAATTGACATTCTGCTCCTGCTTCTTCTAGTTAATCCTTACTTTTCTGATCACTTGGCTTGCCCTGAAGATTTCTTCATTTGGCTTTTGTCCCTAGCTCCTTTTTACCTACAGTTGTGTAGTGATCCAGGTTCTCTTTCTTGACAGAACTTCTTTTTGTTCCTTTGGGGTTACGGAACAACAGAATCTCAGAGTTGTAGGAGACTTCAAAGACTACCTGATCTATCCCTTTGCAGACCTAGAATCCCTGACAAATAGCTATCCACCCTTTTCTTGAAGACCTCTAGTGAAGGGGAACCTATTACCTACCAAAGTGCCCTATACCACTTTTGGGTAGTATAAATCTTGACAAAGGTTTCTTTTCATCAAATCCAAATCTGCCTCCATACAATTTCCATCCATTTCTCAAAATGCTGACTCTGAGGTTAACAAAAGCATAGTTAAACATCCTCAGAACTTTAACTAGTCCTCATATGACATGGTTTTATTCTCAATATCCTGGCTCTCTACCTGTGGAAATTCTTCATATTGTTATGTAGAGTAAGGTTATCTTCTCCTTTATTCATGACATGTTGGTGATTAATGCAGTCTAAAATGATAGCTTTTTGGACTACCAGGTCACACTGATGACTCATATTGAGCCTGCAATAGACACACAAACTCCACTCTATATCTCACATTTATTTTTGTCCACTCATATCTCTCCCATTCCATATTTTTGTTGTTGATTTTTTTGAATGCAAATTTAAGACTTAAAACTTATCTCTATTAAGTTTTACTTTTTTAGACTTGGTCCATAATTCTAGCCTATCAAGACCTTTTTAAATTCTATCATCCAACATGTTAGTCATTTCCCCCTATTTTTGTCATTTAGCCTTCACTTTAATACCCCAAGAATGGAGACTTCACCATTATCTCAAATTGGACAGATATGATTAATGGAATTTTTTCCTTATATCTAGTGGAAATCAACCTATCTAAAACTTCCATCCATGGTTTCTTCTTATCCCTTTTTACGTCAAGTAAAACCAGTCTGTCTCTTCCTTCACATGGTAACTGTTTAAATAATTGAAGCCTTCCCTTTTCTACAACTGACTCATTGTTCTCCACCTTGCCCATAAGTATATTATTGGGAGATTGTCAAATGACTTTCAGAAATTCAGATATACTCTTTCAACTGCATTCTCTAAGTTGAACAATATAGCTATTCTGCCCCAAAAGGAAACGACCTTGATTTGGTATTACTTATTTCTGAAAGATTCATGTGGCTTAGTGAATTCAATTTACTTCTATAAGTGATCATGCACTTGACCAGAAATTAAGGTCAAGCCCCTCAGCCCATCAAAGGAATTATTTGGTACTTCTTTCATTCTTCATATTTTTTCAGAGATTATTGACATCAGCTTAGCAATCATATCTACATCTGTGGGCTCTTTGAATACCTAGGGTATAGTTTGCCCATGTCTGGTGTCTTGGACCTATTGAAGGCAGTCAGACTTTTCCTTATCATTTCTTTACTATCTTGGTTTTCAGTTCTCAACTAATTATTTTTATTTATACTTCTCAATCTAAGATCATCTTCATTAATAAGAGAAAAAGTTAAATTGAACTTTGTCATTTGTTTTCATCATGCCATCCTCTTCAAATGGTTTTCTTTATCTTTCTTTCATCTTGTCTTTCTCCCAATGTCATTTAAAATGCCATTTTCATTGTCCTTAGAATTCACTGCAGTGATCAGCTTTAGCATTCTGGATTTTTTTTTTTAAATTTTGATACCTTCATTGCTTTCCTTTGCTTCTATCTTTTCTTGTATGTTTACATTTTTAAGTGATTGATGAGTTTTCTGTTCATTCAAACTAGAGGGTACAGTGAACAGAGTTCTGGTTCTGGAATCAGGAAAATTTATATTCTAATCTAGTCTCAGACACTAGTTGTGTGACTCTGGGCAAGTCACCTAACCTCTGTTTGTCTCAGTTTCCTCAACTGTAAAATGAGGATAATAACGGCACCTACTTCACAGGGTTGTTGTGAGGATCAAATGAGATATTTGTAAAGTGTACTTGTGCTTACAGAAAGCAAATGCTTAATAAATACTTATTCCTTCCCTCTCTTCCCTCAGGCTTAACTCCATGGTATTTTTTCCAAAACAGAATCATTTGTATTTATCCTGTTAGGATTTTATTCTTGAGAATAATCTATCCTTCTTATGATGATTTCTCTTTAGAATCTTAGACTATGAAATCTTGCTCATGTCTCTAAATTTTGGAATCAGCTGCCCTAAATTTGAGTAGCATATCTTTCTATCTTTGGATTTCCTCTTTTTATCTCTCATGAATTCTAAGATGTCATGGTTACTTCTTCCCCAGCTTCTTTTCATGGGTTAGAATCAGGTCAATAAATATTTGTTAAGCACCTACTATGTGACAGATACTATACTAAGTTCTGGTCCAGAATAACAGTTTCTCTCATGGTCTTCCCTACTTTTCAAAGAATGACATTCTTATTTAGACAGCTTAAGAAATTATAAACTGATTTATTTACAGCAGAAAATTCCAGAAATTATTTACTCAGGGGTAGGGAACTTTCAGTCCCGAGGCCACGTGGCCTTCTAGGTCCCTGGGTGTGGCCTTTTGGTTGAGTCCAAGTTTTACAGAACAAATTCTTTTATTAAAGGGATTTGTTCTGTGAAGTTTGGATTCAGTCAAAAGACCACACCTGAGGACCTACAGGGCCACATGTGATGTTGAGACCACAGATTCCCCACCCCTGGTTTATATCATTGAAGTTCACCAACATGACCATATTATGCTTCTATTTAGGCTTTATGGCTTCCCAAACTTGTCATCCATTTCCTTCTTCTAGCTAGGTGGTCAGTAGGATTGTGTATATATATGTGTGTGTGTGGGAGAGGCATCTGATCTGGGATTTAATCAGTGTTTGGAACTCTTGGTGTGGAATCTTCCTTCAGTGATGCTAAGCAATGAATCATTCTCAATTTACAGTTGTGGAGTGTCATTTGGGGACACTAAGAGGTTAGTTGGCTTGCCTGGGATCAAATATCTAATATGTGTCAAAGGCAGGACTGGTGCCAGATCTTTTTAAGTCCAAGACCAGTTCTCTCCTATTGCCATCCTGCCTCTCAGGCCAATATTATAAGCTAATTATTGTATTTTTTGTTCCTTTTTCCATTAAGCCTTATTTCAATGCTTTAGTTTAGTTTTCAGAAGAGCATTGTCTTCTTCATATACAATGCTAGCCTACATATATTCACACGTATGTACACACATAAAATATAGAGTGCATTGCTCTGAAATAAGGCATAACCTTCCATTGCTTTATTCTAGGTATGACTCACCAAACCAATTTTCAGTGATACTTGTTGAATCTGCCTCTTTGTATTAAAATATCTATTTTTTTTTTTTTTTGCTTTTTGGATTTTCACTTCTGAAGCCCCTCTTTCTGAATACTATCTCCTTAGGTAACTGACTTTCTCCACTGCTCTTCCTTAGTCATAATTGTTGGTCTTTATGGTATCTGGTTTAGTGATTGTAAATGAGAAGTTTTCTCCCTCATTTTCCACATTCAATATCATCCCTTTTTGATCATATGTGCCACTTTCCATGCAAACATGATCTTCCAAGTTCTTTTTGGGATGCCCTGACCTATCCTTTTTTCACTCCTGGATCCCAGTTCTGATATTCAAATTCCACTTTCAGAATCTTCTTAACCAGTTAGTCACTTTATTTATCAACAGTTCTTCTCAGAAGTCAATAGCTTGAATAACAGTGATGGAGTTGCCATTCAGATCTGTAAGATTTACAGTCTTTTACTCAGAATTTTATCATCTGTGGAAAGGCTTTATAAACAAGTGATGTTTTTTCAGTTTGTTTTTTTGGCCGTGGTTACAATGTCATTAGCCCCTAAGTTTGGCAAGCCTCAGAAATTTCTTCATTATGTTCTGAATGCAAGTATTGAAAAGATAGTACCGACCTTCTAAATGTTCATGTTAATTTAACTCAAGTATCAATGTGGAGTTATGAATCACCAACACTCATTCTTTTTTGCTTCTACTGCCAACATAGATTTTCATAGATAGTGAGACAGGTGTGCCAGAACATCTGGGTACATCAAACCTTGTTATGTGCACAATCGGGATTACTGGATTGTTCTCCTTTGTGGGAGAACCTGTGGATGGGAATGTATTTTATTATAGGAGATTTCAACTTCCTGTTCACAGATTTGGTTGTCCTTCATATTCTCTATTTGTTTCGTATTCTTTCCTCCAGTATCCTGATATAATTTACCCTTGATATTTTGGATCCCCCTTTTCCCCTTAAAGTCTTTTTTCAATTCTTTCAAGGAATATTTTGCCTTTTCTCAACCAGGCAAGAAACAAGCATTTATTAATCACCCACTCAGTGCTTTGTAGTACTTGGTACCACAAAGAGAAAAATGAAAGTCTCTGCCTTCAAGGAGTTTAATTTTACAGGGGTGATAAACATGTACACAAGCATAAAATACAAAATAAATTCAGAGTAATTTTTTTTTGAGAGACATTAATCATTGGAGGGATCAGAAAAGGTCTCACATATATAGGCTGTTGAGCTTCAAGTGAAACTAGGGAGTTTAAGAGTCAATGATGAGGAAGGAGAAAATTCCAGGCATGGGCAAAGTATAGAGAAGGAAGATGGAATGCCACATGTGAGTTACAGTAAGAATTTCAGTTATGAGGGGGAGCAATGAATAACAAGATTGGAAAGACAGTTGGATCCAGGCTTTAGAAATCAAAGGCGTTTGTATTTGATCTTAAAATTGTAATTTATTGTAATTTATTGCTCAGGGGAATGGCATGATCAGATCTGTGCTTAAGAAAGATCATATTGTCAGATGTGTGAAAAATATATTGGGGAGGGGGAAGAGACTTGAGGCAGGAAAATCAGTTGGAGATCATTGCAAGAGTCCAGTCCAGGGGTCATGGAGACTTGAATTGGAGTGATGGCTATATGAGTAGAGAAAAGCAAGGCATATGGGAGAGATGTATAGGTAGAAATGACAAGAACTGACTACTAAATATTTGAGTTGAGGGAAAGTTAGAAGTTGAAGATGACTCCTATAAAGCACAAAGAGGAGTACTTCCCTCTTTAGCCTTTTTGTGTTCACTAGGCAAAGACACAAACAGCATAATCTTTGCACATCATTGATTCTTGTATCCTCACCTTCCATTTTTGCTGAAGATTACCTATTTATTTCCTTGTCACTTTTCTTGCTACCTGTTTGCTATATCTCATTGCTATAATGGGGCCATGTAAGTAAAATGTTTAAAAATCATTTTAGAACCATAAATATAGAGATGGAAAGGATGCTAGAAGTTAGGGGAACTAAAGCCCCCAAAGGCTCTAGCTTTGCCTTTGCATAGGCTGTCTCCTCTTCCTGGAATGTTTTTCTTCCTTACTCCAAATCTTAAAATCCCTAGTTTCCTTCAGAGGATTAACCCACAGGCTACCTCACTTGTGAGTTATTTTCTGATCTATTCAGCTTCTAACATTTTCTAACATATTATTTTGTGTTTACTTATTTATTATTATTTCTACTTGTGTATACATTGCCTTTCTCTGTCAAATGTAAGCTCCCTGAGGGCAGGGACTGTTTCAGTTTCAGCCTCCCAGTGCCTTGCCCAGTTATATAAGTAGCAAAGTTGTTATGTGAACCTAAAGGTTCTCTGATATAAAATTCAGTATATCATATTCTTGCTTGTCTTTTTCTGAGAATTTGTTTCACCTTTTCTCATTAGTTGTTATTACTAGTTTAAGTCTATTGGATTTTCAATGAGTAGATTCTTGCCAAGGCCTTATTATAAAAAGCCCTTGTCCTCTGCTGTTATTTGTGAGAAGAGTTTCTAAAGAAATTCAAGTTCCAATCACTTCTCTTCTTTATTTTCCTTCTTATTAGACATCAGATGTCATATACTGACATCTCCTGTGCTTCCAAATCATGTTTTGACCTTTGATTCTCCAGTTTGTTGAAGGCACATATTTCATCACGCGCTTTTCCCACAGCCTTATCTTCTCTCATATTTGATCTAGGCACCTCATCATCTTCTCTGTAATGCAATTTATGCTGGAATAGGTTTTATAAAGGCTCACATATATTAATAATGTTCAGAGCTAAGCTTACAGAATTTCAAGTGCCAAGAAAAAAAATCAGCCTGCTGAAAGGACTAATTCACAAGAAATGAGTGAGGCTCTTTGCTTTTTTTTTTTTTTTTAGTAGATGTCTACCTGTAACATTGATAGTCTCAGACCTACCTAAAAAATCCTTAGCAAAAACAGCTGCACTATGTGGGTGATTTACCTCCTTATTGCCTTCACATAATTAACACAAAGACCTCATCAGCACCAGGGCCAGCTACTCCATGCAGACCACAGTCTGTACTGTGGCTAACCAGTGCTCCTGAAACAAGGCAATCTTTACCTTTGCTCTTGTCCACAGTTTAAATTAACTTTATGAATAGGTAGGAATAGGTGGTAGACTACATGGTATGATTTATAGGTTAACAGAAAAGTTCCCTTCTCCAAACTTTGTCCCCTCAATGTTTCTTAGAGTGTCTGAGATCTGATATTCCATCATTAAATGTGTGTTTCTATGGGTTAGCTACCTCTTCTGACATCCTCTTTTAAAATATTAAGATTATTCCAAGGTCACATTGAGATCTAATCAGTTATTTGTACTTCCATGTGAATTAGTTTAATTCTTTCTTCTGAAGTTGGAAAAAATATAGGGGGATTGATTAGGAGTAGTAGGGAAAGGGAGATAATTTGATATCAAGGACTAAATGGCTAATGTAGTCCCAGCATAAATTCTGTCATCTGACCTACTGATTTAACCTAAGGACTCTTAGACTTTGCTATCTGACCAACCCCTAGGAATTGTAGATCTCTCCATAAGCCTAAAAGCTTTCTTTTATATGTTGTCTTTCCTAATTAGAGTGTGAATTCTTTGAAAGCAAGAACTGTCTTGATTTTTTCTATTTGAATTCCCAGTGCATACTTAATAAATACTTTTTCATTCATTCATTATTTCATCCATCCATCCTCGCATTCATTCATTCCAAGTAGGCAGGGATTAATATAAAGTTAGTGGTTCCTTGGCTTAAAAAATAGGGGTACAACCAGAAGAAGGAGTTTAACTTGACAACAAGAGGTGAAGAATGTGGCCAAAAGAAGCCGCCTCTATGGCAATTTTGCGAAGGGTTAGTCCTGATCATGGCTATGGGAATGAATTTCCAACTCCAATTTCCAACTCCAATTTTTCTCTTTTAGATCAGTACATATATTTATTACTTAAAATGAACCCTTTCATGAGAATGGAAAAAAAATCATCTTAAATACACCTCAGCATATCTTTCTATGGATGCCATTTCTGTGACAGTTATTCATATGGGGTTCCACTGTGTCCTTGAGATATGCCCTCTGCCCACCGGAGGGGGTAATTTTAAACAGTCACACTCAGGGATCACTGTGGCATCCTGGTGTCATCTGTTCTTATCACATGATCGGCCCAGCATAACCAGCTGAGATGAACATTGCTTTGATGCCCATAGAATGACTGGGCTCCAAGGCCTCATTACTGGGGACTTGGTCCTATCATTTGATGCTAAGCTGAGCATGTTTCTGCTACTACAGCTGCTGGTACAGATTGGCTTCTAAATGAGGTTTGAGGAATTAAATTGTAGTCATCTTTAGAAGAAATGATGAGAAATAATGGTTTGGATGCACTGTGTCATGTCAAGGATCATAGAACTCTGTGGACCCTTTCACAGATGAAAGAATCCTTTATCCCTGGAAGCTAGTGTCCAGCTTATTACAAGAAAGGGTTATTTTTAAAAGTTGGTGGCATACTACAAAAAGGCATCTGAGAGGCCCCTCTAGATTGTTTTTCAGTGGATTTTCTTTTGACAGCTTTAAAGGGTCCTTTAAAATTGCCAGGAGAGTAGACTCATATTTTTATCATTCCACCTGCATAGCATTTTAGACACATTTATATTCCTGAAAGCATAATAATACATAACATTTAGCATTTAATTTATGACTCCTGCCACATCTGGTATAAAACTCCTTCTGAAGCAATAAATCAACCCCTTCATGCCGAATTGCCATTCATTCTGTGACCTCCTCCATAATTTATGGTTTGTGAGCGCAAAATGGGAGAAGCAGCTTAAATCGAGTGGATTTTAATTAACAATCTTAGAAAATCCAGAAGAATATTTGCAGTGTATTCATGAGAGGAAAAGACTTTGTTGCTTGAAATAAAAAAGAAAGACCAGCCCATTTAGATGGTGTAAATTGGAATCTATTCTTGGGACTTCGAAACCACAACATCAAGATTTCTCTTCTTCCAGTTCAAAATACAAAGTGACTCTGATAGGAAAAGCTGTCAAAGCATAGAGGGCAAAAATGAGTTTCTATAAGAGATTTCAAGGGAAAGGAGGAGGAGGGGGGGACGTAGCCATCTCCATCTTCTGCTTTCTGCTTAGCACAGCCTTTAACAGAGTTGCCTGGCTTCTGACATGGTGCCTTTCATGTCAAACAATTTTATTTCTAAGCTTTTCACAGTGTGTCCTAAGTAGCTTCTATTAGCATCGTCCCATCTGTTTCCTTGGCAACAGAGCTGGTCAATTTAGTCACCATTTAAGAACTGTAGAAAAAGCAAGAGCTAGCAATGTGATGGGCAAAATTACAGAGAATGGGTGGAATACAATTCTTGCTTGGGGAGATGTATTCTTTTGTCAGGGTCTGTTTTATTTTAATTAAAACCGTAAAGCTCTTTTAAACAAGGCCCAAGATTAAGCTCAAGCTTGGATGATCCACTGTATATCTGTGTAACTGCATTCCTTAATGTTATCTCTTTAAAACCTTAATGGATTGCATGTACTTTTTCAAACAAACAAGAGAGGGACTGGAGGCTACAGGGGGACTTCTGCCTTGTCCTTCTCTAGAGTAAATACAGGGTAGAAAGAGCTGCTTGCTATGTTATCTGATGACTCTGAACACATCTGGAATCACTGAAGTTTTATGATTGATGTAAGTTAGATTGTATAATAATTTATAACCTTACTACAAAATTATTACACCTTATTTTGCCTTAGGAGAGGCTGCTTGGCATGGTGGTAGAAGACAGACCTTGCGACCAGAAGACCTGGGTTAACTCCTACCTCTGACATTCTGACTGTGGGACTCTAAGCAAGTCACTTAATATCTCTGTTCCTGAGTTTCCTCTTCAGTAAAGTGAGGGGCTGCATTAGGTGGCTTCTAAGTCCCCTTTTAACTGTCATCCTATGATCCAATGGTAGAGATAGTTTCCATACCAGGAATTCTCAACACAGATGGAATCACAGTCATAATCCTACCATCTATCTTGCTTGAGTATGGAAAAACAAAACCAGAGCCAAGCAATTGTATATGATCTCATTGTTTGTTTAACTCTATCAATATGAATATGCTTCAGACTGATGTGTCCAATTTTACTCTTAGCTTCCTTTAGATCACTCAGAAAATCAAGCTCTATGGGGCTGGAAAGTTCGCTCAACAAAAGTTTGTAGTGCTTACTGTATGCATAAAAATGCACTAATGACTTGCATGTACATATTGCTTTAAGTTTGCAAAGCACTTTACATATATCATATCATTTGGTCATTACAATAGCTGTGTGAGTTATGTACTATTATTGGTCTCTTATGTACTATTATTGGTATGCAGAGGAGAAGACTGAGTGTCAGATTATTTGCCCAAATCACATAGCAAAATCTGAAACAGAATTTGCCACTTTCTTTCCTACAGTCTGGCTTCTGATCTCACTTTTCAACTGAAACTGCATTCTCCAAAGTTATCAATGACCTCTTAATTGTCAAATTGAATGCTATTTTTAAAATAAATTTATTTATTTAACTTTTTACATTCATTTTCACAAAATTTTGGGTTCCAAATTTTCTCCCCATTTGTCCCCTCCCCCCACCCCAATACACCTAGCATTCTAATTTCCCCTATCATCAATCTGCCCTCTATCATCCCTCCCTTCCCTTGACCCCATCTTCTCTTTTGTCCTGTAGGGCCAGATAACTTTCTATTCCCCATTACCTGCATTTCTTATTTCCTAGTAGCAAGAACAATACTCAACAGTTGTTCCTAAAACTTTGAATTCCAACTTCTCCCCATCCCTCTCTCCCCACCCATTCCCTTTGGGAAGGCGGGCAATTCAATATGGGCCATATCTGCGAAGTTTTGCAAATGACTTCGATAATAGTCATGTTGTGTAAGACTAACTCTATTTCCCTCCATCCTATCCTGCCCCCCATTGTTTCTATTCTCTCTTTTGATCCTGTCCCTCCCTGAGTGTTGACTTCAAATTGCTCCCTCCTCCCATTGCCCTCCCTTCCATCATCCCCCCCACCCTGCTTGTCTCCTTCTCCCCCACTTTCCTGTATTGTAAGATAGGTTTTCATACCAAAATGAGTGTGCATTTTATTCATTCTTTTAGTCGAATGTGATGAGAGTAAACATGTTTTTTTCTCAGCTCTCCTCTTTTTCCCTCCACTAAAAAGTCTCCTGCTTGCCTCTTCTATGAGAGATAATTGCCCCATTACATTTCACCCTCTCTCCTCCCAATATATTTCTCTCTCATGATTTACCTTAATTTTTTAAAGATATGATCCCATCCTATTCAGTTCACTCTGTGCTCTGTCTCTGTGTGTACATGCATGTGTGTGTGCATGTGTGTGCGTACGTGTGTATGTGTGTGTGTGTGTGTGTGTAATGCCACCAACTACCCAGATACTGAAAAGTTTAAAGAGTTATAAATATTGTCTTTCCATGTAGGAATGTAAACAGTTCAACTTTGGTAAGTCCTGTATGACTTCTGTTTTCTGTTTACTTTTTCATGCTTCTTCTCATTCTTGTGTTTGAAAGTCAAATTTTCTTTTCAGCTCTGGTCTTTTCATCAAGAATGCTTGAAAATCCTCTATTTCATTGAAAGACCCAGTTTTTCCCCTGAAGTATTATACTCAGTTTTTCTGGGTAGGTGATTCTTGGTTTGAGTCCTAGTTCCTTTGACTTCTGGAGTATCCTATTCCACACCTTTTGATCCCTTAATGTAGAAGCTGCTAGATCTTGTGTTATCCTGATTGTATTTCCACAATACTGGAATTGTTTCTTTCTAGCTGCTTGCAATATTTTCTCCTTGACCTGGGAATTCTGGAATTTGGCCACAATGTTCCTAGGAGTTTCTCTTTTTGGATCTCTTTCAGGCGATGATCTGTGGATTCCTTCAATACTTATTTTGCCCTCTGTTTCTAGAAGATCAGGGCAGTTTTTGTTGATAATTTCATGAAAGATGATGTCTAGGCTCTTTTTTTGATCAAGACTTTCAGGTAGTCCCATAATTTTTAAATTGTCTCTCCTGGATCTATTTTCCAGGTCAGTTGTTTTTTCAATGAGATATTTCACATTATCTTCCATTTTGTCATTCTTTTGGTTTTGTTTTGTGATTTCTTAGTTTCTCATAAAGTCCTTAGACTCCATCTGTTCCATTCTAATTTTGAGACAACTATTTTCTTCAGTGAGCTTTTGAACCTCCTTTTCCATTTGGCTAATTATGCTTTTGAAAGCATTCTTCTCCTCATTGGCTTTTTGAACCTCTTTTGCCAGTTGAGTTAGTCTATTTTTCAAGGTGTTGTTTTCTTCAGCATTTTTTTGGGTTTCCTTTAGCAAGGTATTGACCCATTTTTCATGCTTTTCTTGCATGTCTCTCATTTCTCTTCCCAGTTTTTCCTCCACCTGTCTAACTTGATTTTCAAAATCCTTTTTGAGCTCTTCCCTGGCCTGAGCCTCATTGGATATCTATTTCAGATGTTTGGGATACAGAGGCCTTGACTTCTTCAGAAATGAAAAGCAGGAACATCTGCTCCCCAAGAAAGTGCCCTTCTATGGTCTTATTTTTTTTTCCATTTTCTGGGCATTTTCCCAGCCAGTTACTTGTCTTCTGAGATTCCTCTCCACCCCCACCTCACTAGTGCTTGGGGTCTGAGATTCAAATGCTGCTTCCCAGCCTCAGGGCTTTCAGCACAGGGTGGAGCTGCTATTCAGTGTGAGAGATTAAGTTCAGGTTCTCAGGTGGGGGCAGGGCTGCCTCACAGGGCTCAGTTCCCTGGGGGGAGGGGGGCGGTTTATGCGGAGACCTTCAGTAATGGAGCTCTTTCCTGCTTTGAGAGCTCCTGGCCACTGCTTCCCCCGCAGCTTCCTCCTGAGGGGGCCTGAGTTATGGAGACACCCCGTTCCCCTCTTGGCCAGCCTCTATGACCTGTAGCGCCTGTGGTTTGAGGGACCTTTGTGGGCCAGAGATTCTGTCCCTGAAGCCTGCTTGGATCTGCTCTTCTTGGGGCCATGTGGCCAAGGCAGGGCTGGGCTCTGCTCCGGGTCTGCGATGGACCTTTGGTGATGGTTTTTCAGGGCTCTCTGGAACAGAAATCTCCTCCACTCCATTGCTGCGTGGCTTCCACTGCTCCAGAACCCATTGGCAGTTCTTTTTATAGGTAATTTATGGGCTGTGGAGCTAGCATATGTGAATCTTTCTGCTCCTCCATCTTGGCTCCTCCCCCTGAATGCTATTTTTTAATGCTTAGTCTTCTTGACCTCTCTTTAGTCTTTGACACTGTCAAACTCTGTATTTTTAAATCTTTCTTCTTCTCAGGTTTTCATGACACTGCTATTTCTTGGTTTTCCTCCCTTCCATCTGATCACTTCTTTCCAATCTCCTTTTTTTGATCTTTCTTCAGATCACACTCAATAATTTTTGGTGGTCACCAAGATTCTGCCCTGCATGAGGGGAGGTAGGTCAACTAGATCCTCTTCTCCATTATCTCTATACTATTTCTTGGTTATTTTATCAGCTCCTCTGGTTCAGTTGTCATATCTATGTGGATAATTCCAAGATCTACATACACAGCCCTAATCTTTCTTCTGAGCTCTGCTCCCACATTACCAACTTCCTTTTGGACATCTCAAATGGGATATTCTGTAGGTATGTCAAAGGCAACATGCCAAAAACAAAACTCATTTTCTTTTACCCCAAATGTTCCCTTCTTCTCTATCTTTCTATTACTGTCTATGCCATCTTTTACTTCTCCTCTTAGGTACTTGGTATAGAAATCTACTCTCAAATCTTATATCTTCATACTATCTCTTGTAAATATTCTTTTTTCTCATATAACCACTATTTTAGAATAGGACCTGCCTGGCCTGTTGCAACAGCCTTCTCATTGATCATCCTGCCCATAAGTCTTTTCCCCCTCCAATCTATCTTCCTGTCAGCTGTCAAAATGATTTTTCTAAAACATGTAATGATCACAGTGCTCTCCTATTCATTATCCTTCAATGTCTCCCTACTACCTCCAGGAAACTCATTTATCTAGCATTCATACCTGGCCCCTCTTATTTTTCTAATCTTCTTACACTTTACTCCCTTCCAAACCCCTGAAACTATGCTTCTCACTGTTCTTCACATACAGCAATCCATCTCTGGACTCTGAATTTTCACTGGTTGTACTCATGCCTGGAATGCTCTCCCTCTTTACCTTTTTCTCCTGGCTTCCCTAAATGATTCAAACTGAAAGATTCAGTTCAAGTTGCTCTTTTAGCAAGAGTCCTTCCCAGGCACTAATCCTTTCTCTTTGAGATTGCCTTCCATTTATCTTGTATATGTCTTGTATGCATCAAATTATTTGTATGTTGCTTCCCCCATTGTAATGTAAGCATCTTGAGAGGTTCACCTTTCTGTTATCTCCATTGCTCAAAAGGCACTTGACATATAGAGAGCATGTAATAAATACCTATTGACTGGTTGATTCTGTCCTACTCTAACATTCTGTCTAGTGTGTCATACCACTTCTTCAAATGGGATTCATGATAATCCTGGGATGTTGTTGTTCATCTTATTCTCAAAGAGGACAAATGACATCATGAGGGTGATATTTTGACATGTGAATGATTTGGATATAAGTAAGGCAGAGCTGTGCAACGTCCTCAATCTCACTTTCTCTACCACAGTCAGTTGAAATCTAGTGGCAGGACATAAGACAACAGGTGACAGCCACCCTGGTATGTAAATAAGTAGTATAAATATTATCAACCTCATTTTGCATATAAAGAATTTAAGATGCTGAGAAGTTAAGCGATTTGATGACACTCTCAACATTAGTAAGTGGAAGACCCTATTCTGATAATAAGTCCTCAGATACTAAATTCTGTTCTCATAATCATATGACCTGCTGTATCTCAAGCTCCTATACTGTGCAATGTAGCTAAGTCCTGGTAGAGTCACAAAGATCAAGCTGTAGTAGTAATGAGGGTGTCCTCTTTGAAGCGCTTAGAAAGTATGTGATTTGGGAATCAATGGAAGGAACTGGGGACATTTAGCCTATAGAAGAGATTTGTGAGGATGAGTGAGGGGAGAGGGAAGGACCAGATAATTATCTTCAAGAATTTGAAAGGGCATCACAAAGGAGAGGGATTAGACTTGTACTGCTCAGTTCCAGGCAATAGTAAAAGGGCAAAAATATATGAAATTTGAAGAGTGAAATTTAGGCTTTAAGCCAGGAAAAATTTCCTGATAATTAAAGTTATCCTAAAGAGCAATGGCTTTTCTCTCCCTATTGGCCTTCAACTGAAAATGCCATGGTCACTTGTTGAGGGTTGGTAGATAAAGGATGTTTATTTAGTCATGATTTGAGCTAGGTATCCTCCAAGTTCTCTTTGAACACTGAGATAATGTGATTCTCAATTTGCTATGGTCTCTGCTGTCTGAACACTTTAAATCTAGTAGCCTAAATGTTTTGGTTCAGGAGTATGTAATAAAAGGGTGCCATGAGGACCAGTTTTGGGTGTTATGGTCCATTTTATATGACCTGACAGCATTTTAGTCATGTAGGTTTGCAGAATGTATTGTTTCTTACATGGTGTCAACAAAGAAAGTACACAATCACAGAAAGAGCTAGAGGAGACCTTAGACCTCATCTAGTTTAAGCCTTCATTTTATAGAAGAAGAAACTGAGGTTCAGTGATATGAAGGAATAAATATACAAAGCATTTATTAAAGACATGCTGTGTGTAAAGCACTGGGTATATAAATAAAAAAAGTAAGGTAGTCTCAAGGAACTCACAGTCTAATGGGGAAAATAGTATATATGAAAGGTTTTAGATATAAATTAGATGGAAAAATTCTATCATATTTAAGGTACAATGGGCAGAGCAGACATTTATGTCTTTTTTTTAACATCTTGTTTTAATGTTACTCTTCCTATGGCTTTTGGATTCAAGGTCCTTGGTGGTCTCCATCAAGTTTGAGGGGAAATGGTGATTAAGGTACTAATAGTGATTTGACTTGCCTGACATGTGTTGCATTCTGTTTCTCTGATAGGGTGCCTTTCTGCTTTAGTTAGAATGACTTGCCTATCCTATGTGTCATAGTTGGCTGGCAGTTCATGAGGATGGCTGACCCTTTTTCTACAGTAGTTACTTCCTTAGATGATGGCTGTGTGAGCTGACCCAGAAGCAGAAATGGTGGTCTTGGTAGTATTGCCACTCCAAGGATTCCTGTGCCAATCTATCTATTGGTGAAGGTTGGTCAACAGTTGTTGCTGGTAGAATGAAGGGACTTGTCCAAGGTCACATAATAAGCAGTAGGATTGAGACATAAAGAGAGGTCTGATTCCAAGGCTAGTTTACTCTCTAGGAAACCATGCCCCCATACTCTTATGGTGATATTGACCAGACTGAAATTGACCAAATTGAATTGGCATGTCTTCACCAAAACAAAATACATATACAATCTACAAGGATGAAGGAATAAGTTGAAGCATTAATTTGAAGAGCTGCTAAGAGCACTTTTTGTATGGATATACAGGAACTTTGATGATATATGTTGTCTTCAATAAATGCCTATGGACTTTCAGTTCACCTTGTACTTTAGATTGTACTAACTCATGCTCTAATAAGTGATTGTCCTCATCTTTGCTCTAAACTGAAATTCAATCTCTTCACCATATTTGAATCTAGACATGCTTAGAAAAAGTCAAGGAGCCAAGGGCAAGAAATTGTCCTCATCTTGGACATTCAATCTATTTTTTTTTTTTTACTACAGTGGGCTTTTAATGGAAGAGGGAGAATGACAAGTAGCAGGTCTTTCAGAGGCCCTTTGTCCTCAAATGTGGATAGCTTAGATGAATTTGAATGTCTGGGAAAGGGCTTGGGTTAATAGTTTTGGAGGCATGAAGTTCCCCAGATTTCTTTGCATCACTCCATTCTATGTGCATCAGCTTGAATTACCTTTCTGGTTGACAGCATAGCTGGAGGTTTTTAATTATTCCAATCAGGACCTCCCTTGTGTTGAGTAACAAGGGTGCCAATTAATGCCAGTTGTGATGAGGGACAGCGGGAAATCACCAGTCATTTTCCCATATGGCATGCATGAACAATTAGATACACAGGATGACATTTCATCCTTGATATTTGCATAACACATTCCATGTCTGAATGACATCCCAGAGTTACATAGATGCTACAGTCTGACAGATTATAAGGGCATAATGTCTTCTGTCTTTCCCATTCTGATGACTATGTTTATAATATATCAGTCAGTTAACTTGTCCTTCCTTTCTCCACTATCATGTGAGCATCAAAACATCTGGAGAAGGACCCTAGGGGGTTGACTTGTTGAACCTGGCCCAGGGGTTATTTGGCTGGTAATATAGAAGACAATAGATGATTCCTTAGGGGCTAGAAGATGAGGAATTCTGAGATCTTCCACACAAGGAAACCTTGTTATCCTAACTCAGAGGCCCATAACATCTAAGACATTTGTACCATCAGGACAGAGTAGTGTCAAGAGATTTTTAATATCTCCTGAATTTCTTCAGAATCCTTCTCCTCAACATCAGGTCTCTTTCTACTTCCCAGACTGTTCTTCTAAATCAATGAATAATCTTGTATAAATGACAACCTCTCTGTCTCCTGTTCTTTCATCTGTGAAATGAAGATTCCTCTACCTGCCTATTCCTTTTACCCAATGGGATATATTTTTTCTGAAAAGTGTTTGGTCTCCTTAGGAGTTGAATATGTATAGTCATTACAGAATAGTATTTTATTCTACATTACTCATCAGTTCAATTTGCTGAGGGCCAGCATGACAGTATTAACAATTTAAATGTCTCACTTTGTGGGGTAAGAGAAGGGTGGAGGGAGGATAACATATAGAGATAATCACTGGGATTGCAAAGTAGAGGCATTTAGAATCATTTGTAGGGTACCTGTCTTTCCACCTACTTGTTATTCCTTTCACCTGCCATGACTATCATGCTAAGAAGTTAAAATCAGAATTTCTGATTGCCCTGGAGATGAATTGAGGCCAGTAAAGATTTATGGGCTATGTTGTAGCAAATCGAAGAAAACAGACAGGTGTTGAGTGGGCTGGAAATTAAGAGATTGATTTTGAGTCTTGGTGCTAAATAGTTATTTGACCTTGGGTAAGTCATCTCCTTTTTTTGGTGGGGGAGGCTTCAGTTTTCTCAACTGTAAAATGAAAATTTAAAAAATAACATGATAGAAAAACCCCTGAAATTCTGCCTCTGTATGACCGTGGGCAAATCTCTTGACATCTCTGGATCTCAGTTTATTCATATGTAAATAAGTGAGTTGGAGGGGATGACTTTCTGGTTCTAAATCTATGATCTGAAAGGGGCTGGATTAGAAGTTCCTTTAAAGATATTATATTCTGTGATAATTGTGCTTATCTTATTTTAGTTTACCTTGCCCCTTGTGGTTATTTCTTCTCTCTTCCTTTCCCTAGAAGATTGCTAATACCTTTAACAGTAATGAGAACAAACCAGTGAAGCTTGTCTATGGAGTCTAAGATTTTAAAATGACTATAATCCTTGGACTGAAAAATATAAATCCAGTTTTTTTTTGTTTGCAGCAGTCTCTTTAATAGACATTGGAATCTATTTTCTGGGGAAGTTAACAATTTCACTACTGCAGCCGGCTAAATGAGGACCCACATCATGAAGAACAAGTGTCCTGGAAGGCAAAGAAAGTGAGTTTGAGTTTTTGCCTCTGCCTCTTAGTAGCTATGGAACATCTGGTAAGTCACCTGTCCTCTCTGGCTTTTAGTTTCCTCATCTGCAAAATCAGGGCATCAGGTAGCTGAACTTAAAATTCCCTAAGAGTTCTACCATACTCTGAATTATAAATCTCGCAAATCCAACTGAATCCTCTTATGTATATATGTTATTTAAAACATTTCCTTGTACCAGGCTGGACATATTGTTATTTTTAGTTTTGTTTCTAAAGACTGGTTCTCTGCATAGTGCCAAGGCTTCTAATGGACCCAGTCTCATTTTGATTGGCATAGAAGCTTTGACCTGCTCTGCCTCTGATTTGGCAATCTTTAGGCAATATAGTGGCCTCTAAATCCTAAGGGCTTACTATGTTAATGTCAAAAAGTACAGTACCCTTTAGCATAGTCTACTAGCATCTCTGAAGAGATCAGCCAACTTTGGCTTCCCAATAGCCCAGATTAGAAGTATGCACCACCATGCCAGGCAGCCTGCCACATTCTATTAACATTTCACACAATTGTAACTAAAGCATAAAACAGTTAGGAAAAGTCTTTGTTGAAATCACTGAGAGATGAAATATATCTACCAGCAGGTGACCAAAGACAATGACACTGTTGTTAACCAGACTGTAAACTCTTGGACAAATTCCAGGGTATTTCTTACAATAATAAGAGCTGCTGGTTTTTATAGAGTGCTTGATAGTTTACAAATCACTTTATAGATCTATTATGGCTTTTGGGACTAAAACCAAGCCTGAGATATAGGCAGTATAGTTGAGGAAACTGAACACAGAGAGGTTAGTTAACTAACTCATATAAAATCATTCAGTTCAGACGCTATGGGAGCATTCAAGATGAACCCAGCACTTCTGACTCTAGGTCCAACACTCTTTATACTATATGTAGATTTCTTCTTTCTTGAAAAGACAAACAAAAGAGGCGGCACTGGTGATGGACCACTTATCTAAAAGAAATCTCCTTGCCTATCAGTTATCAGTGAGTAAACATTGATTAAGCATCTACTATGTGCTTAGTATTAGACATAAAAAGACAGAAAGTAATCTAGTGGAGGGGGACAATATATACATACATACAAATATATATACAAATACACAAATATTTATTGCTGTTATTCAGTTGTTTCAGTCATGTCCAACTCTTCATGATCCCATTTAGGGTTTTCTTGGCAAATATACTGGAATGGTTTGCCATTTCCTTCTCCAGCCATACAAACATAGGTATATTCAAAATAAACAAAACATAATTTTGGGGGAAAAGTGCTGGAGTGGTGAGGGTGGGGGGCTAGAGGGGTGTGGATCAAGAAAGGCTTCATGTACAAGTTAATACTTGACCTGAACATTAAAAGAAACTAGGAATATTAATGTGAATGAATGAATTAAAAAGTATTTAATATGTACTTTCCATATGTAACACAATGTACTGAGCTCTGGGGATATTAAAAAAAAAGTAGAAATAGTCCTTGTTCTCAAGGAGCTCATATTCTAGCGGTATGTGTGGGAGGGAGGAGCAGGGTGGAGACAGCACATAGAAGAGGTTTCCCAGTGGCAAGTCAGATGCAAAGTCCCCAGGATCCTTAAGTTACAGTGGCAAAGCAGTACCCTATGTATTCTGTATTTCCCGCTGTGTCCTATGTATTTTCTTTACCCCTAATGCATTTTTTTAATATGCTATCCACAGATAAAATCACATCAGCTTCTGCTGTGGAACCATTAGACAGTGAGAAGAATTTTGGTTACAAGAACTTCTTTTTCCTCTGGGTTTCCAATAGATGTGTCTGAAGCAGCTATTAAGCAGTTTCCTGGACATATCTCTACAGGATCTTACTATGATGATGGCCACAAGGACTGAGATAGAAACAGGCTCAGTGATTCAGGTTTTTTGGATGAGTTGTCCAATGGTGGTAGTTAGCTAGCAGCTGGTATTGGTGGTGATGAAGAAGTTTGGCACCTTCTTCACAGTGATTTCTTCCTTCAATGATGGCCTGGGCTGGAAGTAGGGCCTGTGGTTTGGAGAGTCACCAAGGCTCTTGGGTTTAGGGTCTTGAGCTATCTCCATTGTGATCTCAGGAGAATTGGTGGCTGTAGTTTCACTTGCCTAGCACAAGCTGCCTTGTGTCTCTGCTTCAGAGTGCCAGATGGCTTTTGGTTGGGATGGCTGGTCTTTTCTCTAAAAGAATTGCTTTCCTGGAGGATGAATATGTGGACTGGGCTGGAAGCAGGACTGGTGATCTGGAGTGGATTGCCTTTTTGGAGGCTTCTGGAAAGAGTAGCAGGTCTTGAGTGTTGGTCTATACCCCATCAGAGTAGAGGAAATGATAGTGGTGGTGGTTTGACTTGTTTGGCACATACCAGACATGCCTTCTGTCCCTCCCTTTGGGTATCTTGTGTGGTGTAGAGGTGGAAGTAAGGAGGAATTGCATGTCATAGAAGATAGCCAATGCAAAAACATGTGGATGTGAGTTGGAGTGCTGTATTTGAGGAATAGTAAGCAACTTAATTTGGCTAGACTGTTGCTTAAAAGAAAAGGAGTAATAGGTAATAAAAGTGAAAAAAAAATGTAGGTTGGAACCAGGTTGTAAACATCTTTAAGTGACAGTTTTTAATTGATCTTTGGCAGAATGGGGAACCACTGGAGTTCATTGAATACAGGAGTGATGTGGTCAGATCTGCACTTAAGGAAAATCACATTGACAGCTGATGGATTGAAGTGGGAAGACACTTTAGGCAGGGAGACCAAATAAAAGGATATTGCGATCATCTGGGCAGGAGGCTGGAATTAGGGTAGTGGCTACATGTGCAGAGAGAAAGGAAATGGATATGAGAAATATTATAGAGGTAGAAAAATGACTGGATGGATAAATATCCTTTGAGTAGGAAAGAATAGTTGAGGATACCAGTGATGTTGTAAATCAGGATGACTAGGATAGAAGTGTCCTTAACAGAAATAGGAAAATTTGGGACAAAGGAAGATTGTTTTGGAGAAAGGTAATATATTCTGTTTTGGTCACATTGAATTTGAGGTACTTATGGGGCATCAAATTTGAAATTTCTAGTAGTCAATTGATGTGGGACTGGAGCTCAGAAGAGAGACTAAGACTTGGTATATAGATTTGGGAATCATCAGCATATAGCCAATGAAGAAAGGAAGAGTCAGAGAGACAGAGGGAGAATCAGAGAGACATATAGAGAGGGTAAGAGCAAGACACAGTCAGGCAGACAAATAAAATTCCACAGAGAGAAACCAAGGCACACAAGAGAGGGAGATAAAAGAAACAGAGATAGAAACACAATCAGTGAGAGAGAAGGCAGCCAAGGACAGAGCCTAAGGAATATTCTTTCCAATAAATGGGAAAAAAAATTAAGCTAACCTGTATTCAGTCAATTTTCTTTTATTTTTTACTATGTATTGCTCTGTAACTCAGCCTCTTGACATGTTTTCCTTTAAACTGTCCACTCCAAACTGCCTATATCCATTAAGAATGGAACCGTCATGACTGAAAAAGTTAAACAATCACATGTAGATAATGCTGATTTTTGTCTTGATACTCAGAGGGTTTGCAGTGCTTGTCACTGATGACATTTTGTCACCTTTGTGACACTTAGGTGGCATGGTGGATAGAGTGCTTCACTTGGAGTAGGAAAGACCCAAATTCAAATCCTGTCTCAGATACTTAGCCTGCATTAGACCTGTAACTTATTTCAACTTTAGTTTCCTCATGTGCAAAAAAAGTATGAGGTTAATGGTAAAACTTACTTCAAAAAGGTTTTGAGGATCAAATGATATGACCTATAAAAAACAATTTGCAAACTTAAAGTGCTATATAAATGTTAACTATTATTATTATTATATTTGGTAGGTCCCAATCATCCCTGCACCCACAGGATATTAATAAGATTCAAGTATCATGCATGAGGCTTGGGTGAGATGATTTAAATCACTCAAGTCCACAGTCACCAATTACATGCATACATCTGACAGTTTCATAAATGCTCGCCACTGGCTCCATGGAGACCAGATAAGAGGATGTGAATAGACCATTGAAAAACCATAACCTCCCAACATTAGATACAAATTTATGAAGTACCTGTTATACACTAGGAACTAAGTTAGGCAATTGGGGATAACAAGTTGGAAAGTTCCTGTCCTCTAACAGCTAACATTCTGCTCCTGGCAGGATGTAGCATGTACTCAGTAAATACAAGATAATCTGAAGAGGAAAAGAGTGTTCATGACTAGATACTCCAACCTCAGGTGCCATCAATGGTGGCTAGTATTCAAAAGACAAACCATTTTTTTCCAGAAGGGTCGACATGATCATTATTGTTCATTTTTAGGATTATGGATTTAGAGCTGGAAGGACCATTAGAGATCATATAATCTCCAGTTTTATAGGTAAGGAGACAGTTGTTAGAACATGTACCCCAACGAGGTAAGTAATGCCCTAAGGTAACACAGATGGTAACTCTCAAAAGCCCAGATATGAACCTAGGTGATAAGTTCAAAGACTTAGAATGAGAAGGAACTTCAGAGGCCATCTAATCCAATCACCATTTGAGGAGCTTAAATCAGTTGCCCAAATTATATAGGCTTTAAATGCCAGAAAAGAGATTAAATCCCCCAATCCACTGCTCTTTTCACCACCTTTGGCATGGTATTCAATGACATATTCCACAAGGACCATAGTTCACCATGAGCCTACTGGCTTCTATGATTTTGATCTATTTAAGGGTTCATGAATGATTGGTCATATTTCTCTCAGTGATTTGCTCTGAGTATCATCTTTGAAGACTGTGGTAAGGTCATCAGCCACCTCATACAATCAGAAGATGAACCAGCATTTGAAACTTTAAAAGATATGTGCTAACATTTTAAAGATTTTCTTTTCTTACTCAGTTTTGAGTCACTGAGCTCTATGTGAATCCTGCTGTCGGTGTGCCTATGGTGCTTATTGACTTGATAAATTAGAATGACAAATTAGGCTTGTTCATTACTTCCGAGTGCCGGCAACACCGCCCATATGCCTTGAAATAGCAAGATGCTATAGCATGAATCACCTCAGTTTATTTTGAGTCTTCGGTTTCCACTGGGTGATTTTCACCAGGCTGTGAGTCTAGTCTGGGAAAAACCAACCGGAAGAGCTGTGATGAATCAGTGGAAGAAACTTCACAATGAAAAAGAATTTGGAAGTAGAACTGCTAAAGACAAGGAGAAAAGTTATTTTAGGAATAGTGACAATTTCTTTGCAGAGCTGACATTGACCCAAGCCACAGCAATAATGAAAGTCCAGTGACCCTTTACATTGTTCTGGTTTTTTTCTCCTAGCTCAACTCAAGAGGATTTGCATAGTGGTTCATCAAGATAACAAATTTAATTTTCCCTGTAAAAGGCTAATTTTATAACAGCATGATGCAGTGGAAATGATTGAATGTTTATTAATTTTCTTCTGAAGCAATGTGAAACATTTTATTTCTTTGAAGAGGGAAAAAAACTTGTCTTTTTTTTTTTCCTATTCTTGAACCTACCCCCTTTAGGTCTGACACCTTCCATCACCCCATACACACGTAGTTTAGACATCATTCCTCCTAGGGCTGGTAAGAGGAAGGCAATCTTTTCTCCCTCTGTCAAAAACACACCACTCACATTCACTAGTGATGTGTTAGTGACTCAGCTGCTGGAAATCATCCCACACTGGCTTGTTCTGTCCATCAAATGCCTGAGTGGGAGCATTGCATTCATTCATGCAAATGGATGAAAAATATAGTCAGTTATGAGATCAAGGCCAAACATTTTGAGTGGTTCCATTTTCTGGGCCACTGATTGAATGAGCACTCCCAGTAGTATCCCTTAAAGAACAAGATGTTTCCAACTCCCATCTCAGGATGTGAAGGTGATTTGGCTCTGACATCTGTCACTCAGTTTATTGGTAAGGCTCATTTTACTGTCTTGGTTCAGTAGGTAGGAGACCCCTTCATCCCTCACCACTCCATGTGCTCCTGTCTGTGAGCTACGTACTGGCTGAAAAAGATGACCTTCCCTGATAGAAAAGGACACAAGAATAGTGATGATGTTCTTCTCTCATAACATGCAAATAAGTCCTTGTGCCATGAGGTAGGGCTCTGATCCTTGGAAATGTGACTGATCATGGAGAAACCTATGAAGAGGGTCACATATGATTTTTTTAGCGTATCCTCATTTAGATACACTCACCAGATACCCAGTGCATCACATTAGTTTACTCCTTTCTCTTTCAGAATCTTTTTTTATCTCTATCTTTCTTTTTCTCCACTACCTTCCTCCCCAGTCTGCCCCTATTTTATTTTGGATTTGGAGATGTGTTGTATGATTCTTTGTTGTTTGTCCTTTATGGGTATTTGCAATTAGTAACATCAGAAAATTCTTGATTTGGAAGAAGTTGGTTAGTATTGGCCCCATGAATAATTATGAAATAGGTGAAATTTGCTTTCAGCTCTTTATTTCCCTACCTCTTCTCTCCTCCATTTCCCTTCCTAACTCTCCTTTCCCCACCCTACCAATGGAACCACCATAGATAGCCCTTTGGGTTAAAAAAGATGCCTGTCTCTAGAAGATGTCCATTAAAGTAGACATACCCTCGTAGAATAATAAGCTAACTTATTATCTGTCATCACTTTTTACTTTTCTGTAGGTAGGTCTCTCTTTTTTTACTCTTCAGCTTTTTAACTATCCATTTACATATATAAATACATATATATATACATGTAAATTTATGTATACATTTATATCCCTATAACCCATTAAATCTATGGGAAGCTGGGTAGTACAGTGGATAGAGAACTAGACCTGGAGTCAGGAAAATTGAAGTCCAGATATTGCCTCTGACATTGGCTAAGTGACTTTGAACAAATCACTTAATCTTTGTATGCCTCATTTTTTCATCTTTAAAATTTAGATAATGGCACAACTCTCATGGGTTGTTTTGAATGAGATATTTGTAAACTGATTTGTAAACTTTAAAGTGCTGTATAAATATAATAGATATATAAATATATCTATTGCCTATCCTAATTTTGGTCTAGTAATTAAAACCAAGAAAACACAGGTGCTCCATCAGTCACCACCACACCATCCATATGTGGAACAATTGGTTACAATAAATGGAGAAGTTTTGAATGCTGTGGATAAGTTTATTTACCTTGGTAGGGTACTTTTCAGGGATGTTGACAACAGGATTAATGCATGCATTTCCAGAGCTAGCTTAGTGTTTGGGAGACTCTGAAGAAAAGTATGGGAGGGAAGGGGTATTAGATTGACTACCAAATGGAAGGTCTATAGAGCCATTGTGCTGACCTCATTGTTGTATGCTTGTGAAACATGGACAGTCTACCAGGGCCATGACAGGAATCTGAATTGCTTCCATCTGAACTGTCTTAGGAAGATTCTGAGAATCACTTGGCAGGATAAGGTACCATACACTGAAGTCTTTGCTTGAGCTGAACTGCAAAGCATTCAAACTATGCTTCACAGAGTGGAACTCTGATGTCAAATGTAAAATGTACACTTGCCTAAAAGACTATTTTATGGAAAATTTGCATGGGGCAGGCAATCACATGGTGGTCAGAAGACGTGAAACAAGGACATTCTCAAGGTCTCTCCTAAGAACTGACACCGGCACAGGCCTGCTCAGCATGGAGTGCCCATATCAGAAAGGGTGCTGTGCTCTACGAGCAAAGCAGAATTGAGACAGCACAAAGTAAATGTAGGATGTGCAGATTTTGGGTATCCACCCCAAATATTCACAAGGACTCTTTGTGCCCAACCTGTGGTAGAGCATTCTGAGCTTATATTGGTCTGATCAGTCACAGTTGGACATACTGAAATTTCACTTTATCATGGTGATGTCATTTTGGTCCTCTTCGAGAACGAAGGACAACAACTGCTATTGTCCTGTTTCCCATTCCCTCTGAAACTAGAGCCCTGCTTCCCAATACGACAACTAGTATTGTATGAACACATGGTACGATGGGCATAGCTAAGTTATAAGGAAGAATGACACTGTATGGACCCCACTGGTGTATCAGAGAAGGGCATAATAACAGCTACCATTAAAAGACAATATCTTTGGAGAAAAAGATTGAGTCAGATGAATATTTGGTCAGCTTCTTGGTGCTCCTTTCATTTTTCCTCTTGATGTGATACTAACCTCCTAGACTAGAATTTTGTAATGTTAATCTGATCCATTCTCATACATGGATGACTGGTAATAGGTTAGCTTATCACCCCTTCCAAGGGTATTTCTACTTCAATGGGCATCTTCTAGAGAAAGACATCTTCTAGAGATAGGGATCTTCTTAACCCAAAGAAATCCCTAATGATGAGAACTTCAATCATTATGGTGAACCCATGCACGTGACTTTTTGGCATGAGGAAGCGTTTTTGGAGGTCCTTAGGTCATTTTTTTTCTTTTTGTGAAGTTGGCTGCATCCTTTATTTAAACGTTCTTTCTTAGAATAGACCACTAAGAAATTGTGAGAACTGGATCACATACTGTTTATAGAATCATGGAATTTTGGAGTTAAAATAAACATCACATTAGTCTACTTCTTCCTATTTCAGAATCTTTTTTTAAACCTCCAACCACTTTAGATTCCTTCCTTACCCTTCTCCCTAGTCTGTCTCCATTTTATGTTGACTTTGGATATGTGTGTTGTGATTTCCTGTTGCCTATCTTTAGTAGTTGTTTGGAATTAGTGACATCATATAATTCTTGAGTTGGAAAAATTTGGTTAATATCATGTATGATTATGAAATAAGTGAAATTTTCCTTTAGCCTTTTATTTCCCTGACTCCTTTTCTCCTTCATTTACCTTTCTAATTCCCCTGGCCTCCACTAAAACACATGCCATGGTCTCCTCACAAAGAAAACACACCACAGTTTTTCTCCATCCAAGTTTGTGGACCCCCTGAAATCCATTCATGTACCCCTTTGGGACTGTGTAGATTCTAGGCTAAGAACTGCTATTCCAGAACAAGAGAGGTGATTGTATTGCTATAGTAAGACCTTATTTGGATTACTATGTGTAATTCTGGTATAGTGGATTAGTGAATTAAATACTGGGTCTGTAGTAATGGTGACTAGGGTTTGAATCTCACAACAGGTACCTACTACTATGTGACCACAGAAAAATCACTTGATGTCTCAAGTTTTAATTTCTTCATCTGTAAAGTGGAAATAGTAAAAGCACCTGTGTCACAAGGTTGTTCACTTGATGTCTCAAGTTTTAATTTCTTCATCTGTAAAGTGGAAATAGTAAAAGCACCTGTGTCACAAGGTTGTTCACTTGATGTCTCAAGTTTTAATTTCTTCATCTGTAAAGTGGAAATAGTAAAAACACCTGTGTCACAAGGTTGTTTTATCTCCACTAAGATATTTTAGGTGAACTGCTTTGCAAACTTGTATAAATGAAAACTATTTTTGCTGTTCTGGACACCACATTTTAGGGTGGACAAAGAGGGAGGACATTAAGAAGAGAGTGACAAAGATAAGAGGACTGGAGAACATAGCTTCTGTTGTCTGATAACTATTTACAGAGAAGTTAGTTCTACCATGTGAGGATGGAACTGGAAATTTTTGCTTGGAAAAAACTTAGGGGTGACATAATAGCAATCTTCAAGTATTATTATCGAGTGATTTAGCCTGTGTTTGACCTTGGAGTGAAGAATCAGAGCAATGTGTGAAAATTGCAACCTTACCAAAATGTAAGGAAAAGCTTCCTCCCAACAAGAGTGATCCCAAAGTGAAATGGATGATGTTTATGCATATTAGCTTCTTTCTTAAGTCTTTAAGCAAAGGCATAACCATTTGTTGAATGTGTTGTCAATTAATTATTTATTATTTTATTATTTTTAGGTATAGGCTAGATGGGATGGCCAATGAGGTCCTTTCCAACTCTGAAACTGTATGATTCTTTTATCTGTAAAAATGTGTAGTGAGTAAGTCTGCAAACACTCAGCACCATGGCTAAGGCACTTCATCTACTCCCATACCACAACTTCTCCAGCTTAAGGGAACAATGCAAAATCTGAAGTGATAAATCTTTTTATCAAGCTAAATCAGCCAATTCACTCTCTTCTAACTCACACCTAGTTTAGTCCTACCTGTTTTTACTACCTACCTCTGTGATGTTCCTCATGCTTATAATCTCTTCCTTTTTCTTCCCATTAGAATCCTATCCACTCCTTCATTGATGCTAGGGGAGAACTCTCTTATTTCTATGTCAATTTTTATTCTTCTCAGGCACTATAGTTTAGAGGGAAGGAATCTCTGCTTCCACACCTTCCTGCTCAGTACTTTGGTAAAGTTTTAGAATTTTACTCAGTTTTCTGGCAGCAAAAAGACTTACCTTTTCTCCTTTACTTCCTCTCCTTCTATCACATAGGCATCTCCATACCAGTTGACTTTGTAGTGACCATCTCCCCAGGTCTAGAATGTTCTGTTCTGTTCACCTCTGCCTCTTAGTTTATCTGGTTTCCTTTAAAACTCAGCTTAAAACCTACTTCAGGCAGGAGAACTTTTCCCAGTTCCCTTGGAGAAAGGAAGGAGAGCTGGTCAATGATAGGCGGACAACAGGATAGAAAGAATCAGCTATTCACATGGAAAAGACATCATGTATTTCTGAAAATTTTCTCATTATGGGAAAAGAAACACTGACTATAATTAATTCCAAGATAATGATAACCACTGACAAGTGTTTGAAAAATCCTCTAGGCCCTTCATTTCCTGGCTTCCTCTGCAATTTTGGTCATGCTTTTCTCCTTGTGTTCAACCTTTTGGGTGAAAATTTTTCCATTCTTACTTGTAGCTCAGATGTCACTTCCTTTATGATGTCTCACATGGCCCTTCAAAAAAGAAATGATTATTCCTTCCTTTAAGCTTTCATAGCTCTTTTTTTGTACCTCTCCTATGATAACTCAATACATTTTAACTTGTACATTTGTATTACCACAACTTAGTTGTACATTTACATTACCTCTCTTATTAGATTGTCGACTTGGGGGGAAGGGCAGGGAATGTGCCTTAAATTGCAAGGGAGAATTGATTTTCTTTGGCAAAATTAAATTAATTCTTTTCAACCAATAAACATCCATTTTCTATCCTTCCTCCCTCTATCATTGATATAGAAAAAGCATAAATTTTATAATAAATAAAGCATAATTATTCAAAGCAAATTATTTCATTGGCCATATCCAATGAACTTACATCTCAATCAGTACTCTGATCCCATTACCTCTCTGCCAGGAAGTGGGCATGATAGCATGTTTCATTATAACTCCTTTGGAATCACAGTTGTTTATTGAACTGATTAGTTTTTTAAGTCTTTGAAAGCTGCTTTTCTTTACAATCTCATTGTTGTATAAATTGTTTCCCTGGTTCTGTTCACTTGTTTCTGCATCAGTCAATACAAGTCTTCACAGTTTTCTCTGAAACTGTTCCCATTCATGATTCCTTGAAATATCATAATAATCTAAATATATTCATATGACTTAATTTGTTTAGCCCTTCCCCAAATGATGGATATCACCTTAGTTTCCAGTTCTTTGCCACAACAAAAAGAATTACTATAAATATTTTTGTACATATGGGTTTTTTCCTCTTTTTTTTGAGGTATAGATCTCATAGTGGTATTGTTGGGTCAAAGGACATACACAGTTTAACTTTTGGAACATAGTTCGCATAGTTGATAGCTCTTCCACCAGTGCATTAATGTACTTTATTCTGATGGCCTCTCCAACATCTGTTATTTTCCTTTTGCATCACCTTTGCTATTCTTATGGGTATGATGCTCAGAGTTGTTTTAATTTGCATTCATCTAACTATCAGTGATTTGGATCATTTTTCATGGTTATTGGCAACTTTGATTGACAACTGAAAAATTTCCTGTTCGTATCGTTTGACAATTTATTAGTGGGAAGTAAGGTTGAGAAATTCCTGTGGAAATGAGTCATTAGTACAGTTTGGAGAAGGATGAAGATGCCTTTGATTTGAAGGGCTTCCTCTTTAAACTGGAGATAATGGGAGGAACCAACTAATCAGAAGGTGAGGCATCATGGGTAAAGAGTACTTCTGATTTGAGAAGCTGTGTAGGGGTGCAATGAGTTTTCAGAGTGAAGTGATTTCTGTAACATGGTCAAGAATGTCTCCTGGGGAAGCATCAGCAGTGCAGCCTGAAGAATGAAATCCCATGTTCCATCAGATGAATTTCATTATTATTTTTTCTAGCTCTATAAAGTAATCTTTTGATTGATATGACACCAAATACCTAAATTAATTTAGGTAGTATTGTAATTTTTACTTTATTAACTTGACCTACCTGTGATCACCTAATATTTCTCCAGTTATTTCAAAATGTCTTCATTTGTATAAAGGAAAGTTTTGTAGTTATAATCATTTAATTTATGTGTCTTGAAAATAAATACAGAATGAAAGAATTAGAAGAGAAATGATAGTATGGGAAAAGATGCTGTCTTGAAAATCACTAATAAAAGTGTTATATTTGATATATCCAGAGAAGTGACACACATATATAACACCAAGACCATTTCCCCCAAATCTGGGGTCAAAGGATAAGGAAGTTTAATTCTATAGTTATTTTAAACTGAATTTCTTTTTCTATGTCTTCCTTCTGGCTATTGTTGGCAATGTAAAGAAATGTTGATAATTTCATGTCCTGTCTTAGATTGGACTCCTCTTTGTGCACTCTATGACCTAACTATACAGACACACTTACTGTTACCCCATCTTCATACTAGTTGACTTTGTAGTCTCCCCAGGCCTAGAATGTTCTGTTCTGTTCACCTCTGCCTCTTAGTTTATCTGGTTTCTTTTAAAACTCAGCTTAAAACCTACTTCAGGCAGGAGAACTTTTCCTGGTTCCCTTGTTGCTAATGTGTCTCAGAAATTTATTTCTTTGGGTCTGTAAATATATCAAATGTACCTAGTTCACATGCTGTCTACTAGATTAGAATGTATTGTTCTTGAGGACAGGAGCTGTTCATATTCTCAGTACTTAGAATATTGCTTTGTGCACAGTAAAGGTTTAATAAATGCTTATGAGCTCACTAACTTACTGACCTACAAATCTCAAGTTTCTCCAAATTCCTCATGTTTTTCCTTTCTTACTGCATAAAAATATTTCATTATATTATCGTACTATGTTATTTTGTTTTTTAAACTATTTCCCAATCAATGAACGTTCACTTTTCCCCCCATGATTTGCTGCTAACAAGAATGGTGTTATGAATATTTCAACAGGTATTTTATCTTTGTTTCTGTCTTTGATTTCCTTGGGATATATACTCCAAAGTAGAATTTCTGGGATTCTAGAATATGAAAAATTATTTATTTTTTTGAATAATTCCAGAGAGAAATCCAAAACAGTTGGATCACTTCATAGCTTTGCCAACATTATATCAGTGTGCCTATATTTTCCCAGTCCTTGCAGCATTCCGATTTGTATTCAATGAGATCAAACATCAAAGTTTAAAAAATATAGGGAATATTTTTACACAGTTGTTTTAATTTTCATTATTCTTATTATTAGAAACCTAGAGCACATATTCATGTGTTTAGTAAAAGTTTACAAGTTTTTATTTGTCAACTTCTCATCTTTTGACCTTGATCTACTGGGAAATGGTCTTGGTATTATTCATTTTTGTGATTTACCTGTATTTTTCAAATATCCTGCTTTTGTCAGTGATTTTCAGGCCAATGTGTTTTCTCATTCTGCCATTTCTCTTCTAATTCTTTCATATATTTGATTCATATAGTTAAAAAAATTAAGTAAAAGAGTCTATTTTATCTTTTGTAATCTCTTCCCTATCCCTTTTTTGGTTAAGAGTTTTCCTGCAACCGCAGTTTTGAAAATTTGATACTTGATCTCATTTTCTTCCATTAAAAAAATTATGGAATAATATTTTATATTTATTTTATGTAAACATTTTGAAGTTAATATGGAAAATAGATGGAGCATGATATACTGAAAAGAATGTTGGACTTGACAAATTTCAATTCTATTGTTAACTAGTTGAAATTTAAGCAAATCTGTTTATTTCTCTGAGCCTCAGTTTTCTGGACTATAAAATGGGGAGAATAATACTTTTAATACAATAAAATGCAATATTTCACAATGTAATTTGTCAGATAAAATGAGATGAAATATTTTAAAAAGACTAATAAGCATATAACAGTATAAAAGTAAATATGGAAAATATGACACATAAAAGCAAAAATATGATTATAAGTTGTCATTTTTATAACTTCATGTCTATAGAGATCCACCTTCCCCACAAACCTCCTTGAATATCAAAGTAGCTGTATTAATATTACTTGAAGTTTTCTTTGTTGTGAAAGTATTACTAAAACAGGCTATAAATAGAAAGGAAAAAATGATAGGGCAAGATCTTTCAGTGAATATGAAATGAAGTTTGTCTCACTTCTCTTATCTGTTAAATGAAAGGACAGGACTGGGTTTTTCAAAATGAAGTTTCACTTCCCTTCATAGTTCCTGCTACACTTTTCACATTATTTAGAAAGAGTATCTCAAGGCTCTAAGATGAATGGCCTGCAACTCTGAACTTTCTCTGTATCATAAGAATATAGGTTCTTCACCAGTTTTTGGTGTCATGAATTCTTGGGAAGTCTGGTGAAGCCTGCGGACCTCTTCTTAGAAAAAGATATTCAAATATATAAAACAAAATACATAGGACCAAAAAGGAATGGGGCAGTTAGGCATCACAGTAGGTAGAATGCTGAGCCTAGACTAAGAGGGGCTTGTCTTCTTAAGGTCAGATCTGGTTTTAGACATTTACTAGCTGTGTGACCCTTGACAGGGTATATAATCCTTTTGGCCTCAGTTTCCTCATCTGTAAAATGAGCTGGAGAAGGAATTGGCAAGCCACTCCAGTATCTTTGTCAAGAAAATCCCAACTGGGTTCATAAACCATTATATATATAAAAATATATGATTGAAATTACTCTAGTATATCTTGCTTAAGAAAATGCCAAATGGGGTTATGAACAGTTGGGCATGACTGAAATGACTAAACAACAGAAAATAATTAAATTGAAATATGTTATCAGAATACTTAAAAAGCTCATGGACCTCAAATTAAAAGAAAAGAATTATGTCTTATATGAGTAAGTGATGGAATAATACTAATTACCAAATTTTATCTGCAGGTATGAATGAGCCTTCTAATACTTTGGAGTTTCCAACAACAGAATAAGCTTCTTTTGAAATGTGAATTCTACACCAGTCTAGTTGTTGAAAGGATGCTACAAGGTCCTTTGTTGGAGATGCTCAGACAAGGTAGACTATAAGTCCTTTAAGGACAAGACTGTTTTTCATTTGCCTTTATGTTCCCACCACCTCGTGCAAAGTAAGATGTCCATAAATGCTTGTCAGATTAGGTTGGCCTAGTCAAGCATCAGACATGGTGCTGGCCTTGATGACCTCTAAAGCCCATTCAGGTCTCAGAATCTAAGTTATTATCTAACCCAGTGCCTCTGGAATTAGATGCTCAGTAACAATGTAGGTGCTCAGGACACACCAAGTTCTTTGACTGGGGGACATTATTTTCTTTGCCTTGTAAAATTGTCTATTTTCTTTTCTACCATCCTCCACTCATACTTTTGCTTCCTGGAATGGCTTTTTCTTCCTTTCAGTTAGGGATGAAATCCAGTGTCAGTGACAGATCAAGTGAAAGGCAACATTTTCTGACACATGCTGCCAGGAACTCCAGACAAGGGTAGGCCTAATTGTGTTTATTCCCTGTGCTATAAGGGAGCTGATTGACAGCCCCCTGTCCTGCTTCCTGCTTCTGCCCAGTTACTAAGTGACATGTACAGTCTTTGACACACATCTTCCACCCCCAGGAGGCAGTGATGCCTGGAGTCCACACCCTCTCTACCTCTGAAGAGTTTGTTTTCAAGTGATCTAATAGTTTACTCTTAAAAGCATTTCTTCCTGCTCTCATTCTCTTCCATTCTCTCCTGGGTCTGCTCCCCTATTAACTATAATTAAATAAAGTCAAGTAATTTCAGTCTGATAAACACAGAAGGAAGTTTTAAATTCCTAAAAAATAATAATTGATCCTTTCTAGTGGAAGGAAACTGGAAAACAGGAATCTTACTTTCAATATCCTTCTAGAATTGTAAACAATTTCCTTTTTCTGGGATAAGCATTAAATGGAACATGTGACAGTGCCTCAGAGGACTGTAGTAAGTTAATTGAGTTATATGTCTTGCACCAGTAACACTTGGTCTCAATATAGTGAGACAGAGTGAAAATTCTGAAATCTCTGACCTTAGGCTTTTGCGTAGGCATTAAAGCCCCAAGGCTCTGCCTACTCTTGCTCTTAATTAGTTTGCTCTCCTGTCTTCTGACAATGTGCCCTCTACCTTAAGGGATAGAAGTAGTTTTTCTTAAAGGCACATCACAGACATCTCAGCCAACACACAGTCTGAGAGAGATGAAGGCAGCACATGGAAAGTGAACATCATCCTGTGGACTGATAATAGATGTTTTCTCTAATACAATGTCAAGCTATAGAAAACAGTCTGGCCCTGTGGAAAGGGTGCTGAACTTAGTTTCATAGGGTCTGAACTCAAATCCTTATAGAAATCTTATGCAACTCAATCATAATGCACTGGCAAGGGTACTAGATTAAAATTATTTAGGTTTGTCTGTCAGTACACCTGTATTCAAATTCTTGCTGTGTCCCTACAATCTTTGTGACCTTGGGCAAGTCTCTTGACCTCTCTGAGTCAGTTTTCTCATCTCTGAAATAAGGGGTTTGTACTAGAACAACCCCTTAGACCTTTTCAAATTCCAGATATATGATACTATAAGCTCATTTAGAGGGGTGAATCCCTCAGGATGATTGCCATCAGAGACCCTGACAGAGAAATAACCAATTATCCAGGGAATCTAATCAACTTAGATGGCTTAATTCAGACCCTCAGTCTCTCTCTCTTTTTTTGGTAATAGTATCAGTTCCCTGCCTCTTCATTAATATCATAAGGAAGAATTTAGCCTGAATTATCTAGATAAGTGTTTCCATTACTCACATTGCTTTTCCTGGGTAAACAAATAATAATTTCCATTTCTGTCTCTGAAAATAATAGCTAATAGCTATCGTGTATATAATACCTACTACATGTCAGGTACTGTCCTAAGTGTTTACAAATATCTCATTTTATCCTTGCAACAAACCTGGGAGGTACGTGCCTTTTTATCTTCATTTTTACAGTTGAGGAAACAGGCAAACAGAAGGTAAACAACTTGCCCATGGTCTCCTAGTTGGCAAGTGTCTGAGGCTGGATTTGTATTCAGGTCTTTCTGACTTCAGGTCTGACATTATATATACTGTGTCACTTGTATGTGTCCACTTGTGTTAGCAAAGGAAATTGGGTAACAAAATTTGGAAAATACATTCCAAAGTACAGCTCCCTGGATATAATAAGTCCTTAATGCTTGTTGGTTGATTTAGATTCTATATGTTAGTAACCCTAAACTTTGTACTCAATTTGGGGTCATTATTAATTTTTTAAAAAAAATATGAATTGTCAAAGACCGTGCTATATGAGAATTTTGATTCATAGAGAATTCATTTTCTATTCATAGAGAAGGATATCTCTAAAAAGTATGCTACATATTGTTTATCTTAGAGAATTATATTTCATACTTACATTAAGGCTCTGAAGAGACAGTATGGTACAGAGGTAGAGAACTGGTCACGGAGTCAGGACGACCAGTGTTCAAGTTCTGTGTCTGAGGAAACCCAATATAGTGGAAAGAGCTATGTCTCTGTAGTAAGAGGATCTGAGTTCAAAATTTGTCTTTATGATTTAGCACCTGTTTGTGAGAAAGTCTCTTAGTCTCCTGGGGACTCAGTTTCCTCAATTTTAAAATAAGGGTATTTGACTAGCTGCCCCTCTCTGTCCTTCTAACTCTCTGTCCATGATCCTGTAATCCTATATCCCATAGTGTCTCTGTGACCTTCAACAAATCATTTAAACTTTCAGGACCCCAGGTATCTCTCTAATGCTGTAATATGCAAAGCAGCTGCAGATTTACAATGGTAGAAGAAGTTTCCTTATCTGTATCCAAGATATCACAGATGCAGCTCCCCAAAATTCATAAATAAGGCTCTAAACTCTTACACCTTCATAGAAATTATCACAGAGAATCCTAGAATTTCATCATTGGCAGGGTCCTCAGAGGCCATCTAGTTCAACCTATTCCTCTGCAAACATCCCCTCTGAACTATGTCTGATAAACACTCCCTACAGCATGTGCTTGATGACCTGTAGGGAAAGAAGAACCTACTTCTCCTCAAAGTCAGTCAGCTCCACTATTATACAGGAGCTACCTGGGCAGCTAGGTGAAGGCCTGGAGTCGGGAAGACATGAGTCCAAATTTGACCTCAGACACTAGCTGTGTGACCCTGGACAAGTCATTTAACCCTGTTTGCCTCAGTTTCATCACCTGTAAAATGGAGAAGAAAATGGGAAGTCACTCCAGTATCTCTGCCAAGAAAACCCCAAATGGGGTCACAGAAAGTTGGATATGATAAAAAAAAAGACTGAATAACAACTGCAACAAATTGGTAGGAGATTTTCCTTATATGAAGGAAAAATCTGCCTTTCAGCAATTTCCACTCACTGCTCCTAGCCTTAATTAACCGTCTACATAACAGCTGCTTAATAAATTTATTGACTAACTGACTCATGCCCTTCCTAAAATGTAATGTCCAGGACTGCACATAATATTTTAGGTTTTTTCTGACCATAGCAGAAGACCCTTGCCTCTTTCACTTTATGCATTTAATTCTTTTTTTAATAAAGCCAGTACACTCCAAAAGCAACAAGTCTTCCAAGGACAACAAACATTTCTTAAATGCTTGCTATGTTCCGGAGTCTTGGCTAAGTACAGAGGATACTGGTTAAGTGCTGAGGATAGGAAAAGAAACAGGAAGAAAGAGAGTCCCTGCACTCAAGGAATTTAGATTCTCATAAAGGAAGATGACCCATGAGGGAGAAGTGAAAAAAGTGTAACATGGTATGGATGTCCAGGCAGAAGCATAGTCAAGAGGGGAATGAAGGTTGGCTAGTCTTAGCCCCTCTACAGGATGAAAGCCACCGGAAGAAGGGGCTCAGCAGCAAGAGAGTTGTTCCAGGATGAGCACAAGTTGTAGAGATCAATGGAACTTCCTGGCTGAAGAGGCTGTAGGTATTGAAGGAATTTCCGGGAGAGATGGAAGCTAAGGCTTGGTGGAAAAGTCTGGAAGCACAACTGAGACATTTAGTCAAGTTTTCTGATATTCTGTTCTTATATAGTTGGTTTTTTATAACTCAAGTGTTGCAATATGCATTTATTTGATCCTATCATGATTTTCTTGGATTCTGATTTTTGTCATTTAGCATTTTAGCTATCCTTCCAGACTTCATGTCATTTTAAAAATTGATAATTGGGCCATCAATTCCCTTTTATCATTGATAAAAAATATTGAATAGGATAGGACTCAAGAGAGGCTACTGGCCTTTCATAACGGTTAATGCTTTTTTTTTATCATGTTAAGAATTGCAAAGCCCTTTACATATATTATCATATTTGATATAGCAGTACTGGGAGGTAAGTGCTATTATCACCATTTTACAGAAAGGTTAAGCACTTTACACAGTGTCACATAGCTCTTAAATGTCAGGATTTGAACTCAGATTTTCCTGACTTTAGGTCTACCATTCTACCGCACTGTACCATCTAGTCATCCTAAAAAATAGCTCACCACACACTTTCTTCCAGCTTGACACTAATTCTTTAAATAGCCTTTTTTGGTCCCGTTTAGATTTTCTTTCATTTGTCAAAACAAATTAAACTCGATTTAGTTAAATCTAAGCCTCAGTGAAAACCAACTCCTTATGTGATTTGAGGAATTAGAAAGCAGAGTTGTTTTTAAAATCTGATTAAACCTCAAACTTTTCTTCATTTTGAGAACTGATATTATTGTTTAATTTGAGGAACAGCACTTACCTGGTTTTTAAAATTAGTAACGATAATTGCTAATATTCAAAGCACTATGTGATGGGTACTCTCCCAAGCACTTAACAGTTATTATCTCTTCTGGTCACCCTCATTCTTTTAGGTTCTGATTGTAACTGGAATCAGAAAGATGATAGGATTTTTCAGGAAAGGGGCTGCTCTCATGAAGTTTCTAATGTTTTCTGATGACCTTGAAAGTACAGGTGAAGTCAAACAAGTTTCTCAACTTTGAAGAGCTTATCTCATTGCCCCAGATGCTGGCATTATTTGAAGCCCACCTGTCTGAGGCTTCTGAGAGCCTCTCTTTCCAAGAAAGAAAAAAAGAGAGAGAAAAAGGAGAGAACAAAATAATGATTTGGTGATAGAAATATATGTTTTTTGTCTTCTGGTAGACATTCTTCTCCAAACCTTCTCTGACATTCACATCCCACCTTGAGGACAGCTACCAGCATCTACTGCCTCCGATAGAGTGTTATGTTCATACTGACCATGGAAATCTGGAAGTGCTGACTGCATCACCTTTTTTCCCCTTTTGTGAAATGATTTTAGCATATTTCAGAATGCAGTTCAAAGCTCACAGATGATAAATCACCAGATTTAAAGCTCTGATGGTTTATTGAGAGTTAAAGAAATCAATTTCTCCCTACTGGCACTTAATTCTTTATAGTGTGCTTTGCTGGGTGCTGGTGACATGAACATCAGCTGGGTGAAACTGTGAGGTGAGAGGGAAAAAAAAACAACAACTCTTCAATCATGATTGCATGGTGTGGATTCCAAACTAGAGAGGCAGAGGGGAAGCTCTACTAAAGTGAGCAAATGAATGCCAAATGCCAAAAAGCATTTATTATTATGTGCATAACACTGTGTTAAATGTTGGGGATACAAAAAGAAAATAAAGACATTCCTGCTCTCAAGTAGCATACATTCTCATAGCGGGAGACAACACGTACAGGGGTTGCAGCTCAAAATCAGATAAAAAAACTCTATAATCTTTGGTATGTAGTGGTAAAACATCTTCTGAATTAACTCTTTTCGGAATGAAATAACATATTCTAAAGATAGAAGCAGATGACCTCAGAAAGTATTGTTATTTTTGTGTCACTGAGCTGTGCCTGACTCTTTGTGACTCCCTGGACTGTAGCATTCCAGGCTCGTTTATCCTCTGCTATCTCTCAAAGTCTCTCCAAGTTTGTGTTTGTTGTTTCCATGATACCATCTATCCATCTCATCCTCTTCTGTCCCCTTCTCTTTTTGCCTTCAATCTTTCGTAACATCAGAGTCTTTTCCAATGAGTCCTGTCTTCTCCTTAGGTATTATGTATATTCATTTCAAGACCTAATATTATTGCTTAATTTGAGGAACAGTTCTTATCGATTTTTAAAATTAATAATAATTGCTAACATTTATAAAGGAATTAAGCTTCAGCTTCAGTATTTGACCTTGCAGTGAATAGCCTGAATTAATTTAAATATTAACTTATTTGCTCTCTCTGCCATCCAAGGGACTCTCAAAAATCTTCTCCAGCATCATAGTTCAAAAGTGTCAGTTCTGTGGTGCTTCCTATATCCTAAAAAAATAGACATGTTAAACCTGTTTATTAATTATATTAGCATGGGTGGAGTATTTAATAGGACAATATGCACACTGTACAAGGCCTCCTGTATCCACATGTAATTCATGAATAGCTTTAGAAGAGGTCATGGAATCGAACAAAGCTAAATTCTATTGCTTCGTATAGAATCAAATTGACTGATTTAAAAGCTTATGATCTCAAGTCCAGCATACTTCCAGGAAATGAAAATGGAGTCCTTGTTACTCAGAGGTCTTTGGATGGAATACCCTGCATACGCTCTCCATAGTTAATAGGGACTTATTTTCCTATGTACTTCTTTTCTCCCCTTAACCCTACTCACAAAGTAAAACATGGATAAAACAAATGAATTAGTGCCATATATAATATAGTGCTATATATAATAACACTATTATCTTTTTAACTTAAAAACTGATATTTGCATTTCTAGGCTGAAATTTAAAATGATAGAAATGCTAAGCTTAATGAATAATATTCTTTGATATTAATACTAAGAAATTTCAACTATGCTTGTTCTTGAACCAGATTTGAGGGGAAAAAAGAAACAGAATTGTCTCATCTGCTGATTATATACAAGGGTCCGTCATTATGAAATGCAGTCTCTCATTGTCTTCCTGGCTAATCTCCCCCCTCCAACCCCAACCCCAACTGATATAATTGGAATCTTGTATTCAGAAGGAATGTTGATTGAAGGTTTGATTTTTGTGGGTGTTTTCTTTTGTTATGCATTGGTAACCTTTGCGAGAATATTCTCTTGCCAGCAACAACATTAAATCTCTAGCTGTGTGCGAAGCAATTTATGTCAACAGCCTCACTCTAGACGCTTGCTAAGACAACAGTGCCCTAAGTGCTTTGAGCAATCATCCTTAACTTGAAAGGCTATGTTAACCACACTGTGAAATGAGTTGGTTCAAAATGAGCAGTGTGGAATACAAGATGATTTAGTTGCTGATCCAATCTGAGTCCAAGAGGCTAGCAGAATGTTCCAGAATGCTAAGTGTTATTGGAAGCATTTAGTCCCCACTTGGTTAAATTCTCAGAGTCACTTAACAAATTATTCTGTTGGGAATAGGTAGCCACTGGTAGCCTAGGTTTGTCACAAAGTGGTTTCTCAGTATTAAGTCCCTTCCCATGCTGTTTTCTCAGACAAAGTTAAAAGGTAAAAATAGGAGAGAGAGAGAGAGAGAGAGAGAGAGAGAGAGAGAGAGAGAGAGAGAGAGAGAGAGAGAGAGAGAGAGAGAGAGAGAGAGAGAACTTTTATCCTCCTTTAAAAATGTTATTACCTTGTAAAATGGAGTTATTGGATTTTGCTTTTAAGAACCTCACATATCTAGGCCTCCTAGGGAACAAGTTCCTTTTTTTGCTCATCATAGCAGCAAACAGAGCCTTCCTTAGTGATTCTCTGCATGAAACTCTCCTGTGATAGAAATGACCCTCAGTTCTTACATTTTTGGTACCCTTTGAACTGCTACTTTGTCAGGTAACATTTATTCAGTGCCTCCTGTGGGTCAGGTGTTCATAGGTACATATACCAGATGTGCCCTGGCATACACTATACCTTAAAAAAAAAACCCAAATTCTACATTTCATTTAAAATTTTCATTTCAAAGGTAAAATTTACTCTTTAATTAAAACAAGTTTAACTACCTTTTATTTTCTTTAGCTTGATAAAAAATGTTCTTTTAAGTTGAATTTTCAGTATATGTTTACCTTAAAAAATTCCTTGGATATATACTCTAACGACATGCTGACCCTATACTTACAGTGTTATCAAATTCCAATAGAAATCAAGGCCACTAATCTCTACATAAAGATCCCTGTGCTGCATATTTAATCAAAAAACAACAAATATATAGATTTCTTTTTTAATTAATATATCAACATATTAACATTAGATTGGAATTACATATGGATCTGGTTTGGGCTGGGATTTGGGAGTTTTGTGGGTTGCATGAGACCAATGTGCCACACATCTAACTCCTCTGCTGAACTGGATGCTGCAAAGCAATACACAGAAAAGAAAAGATGTGATTGTTTGCCAGTATATGTTTACAGTCTCATTTTCCTAGTCAAGTGATACTGAGACAATTCTACACAAGGCAAGTGTTACCAAACTGGGCAGTATCGTATGCCAAACCACCTTCTGTATTGTCTACCCAGAGCTAGGGACACTAGCTAGATTAGAAGAGTCAAGAGGGCACAGAACCTATATTTTATCTAAATTTTTGTATCTTTCGTATTTTTGTTTTATCTAAATTTTTGTATCTCCCAAACAGTGACTACAATAAGTGGTCATTACTTACCAAAGGATCATAGGAGCTGGAAGGAACTTTGGAGGTCACTGAATCAATCTACCACATTTTACAAATGAGGAAACTGAGGCCTAGCAAGATTAAGCGACTTGTCTAAGGTCATGTATATAATACATATCTGTGGCAGGATTGAACCCAGTCTGATCTGTCTCTAAGTCCAGTATTCTATCCATTGTGAGCAGTCACCTAACGGATTGATTTGCCCATATAGAAAATTTTGTCTTGAAACTCTAAAAATTACTGAAATAAGCATTTTGAGAACAAAAATGAAATAGAGAGCAGGACTTGTCCCTATAGTATGACTCATTCTCTAATTAGTTGTATGTATGTAGATAACACCATATCTTTCTTCTTTATTTCCCATATGCAGTCAAACACTGTCCTTTTAATTTTTTTTAACTTTTAAATGTCTCTCATATCTATTTATTTCTTTTCATTCCCACTATTCCCACCATGGTCCATATTCTTATCACCTTACAACTAAATTATGGAAATAGCTTCCCATCTGACTTCCCTGCCTCCACTGTCTCCTCATTATATTCCATCTTGCATACTACCTACTGTCATATTAATCTTCCCTAATCATTGATTTTTGTTATATTGGAAGTGAGGGTAATAAGTATTTATGTAATGCCTCCTATGTGTCAGGCATAATGTTAAGTGCTCTACAAATATCTCATTGGATCCTCACAACAACCTTGTAAGTAAGGTTATTACCCCCAATTTAAAAATGAGGAAACTGAGGCAAACAGAGATGAAGTGATTTGCCCAGTGTTCCAGAACCAGTAAGTGTTTGAGGTCAGATCTGAACTCATATCTTCCTGACTCCAGGCCTGGTAGTCAATCCACTGTACCACCCAGTTGGCTCTCACTCCCTTTTTCAAAAACCTTTAAGTAGCTCCCTAATCTCTCAGTAATTTTACTAGGTTCCATGGGATTCAGATGACTTCCAGAGCTCCACATCTTTCCTTTATTTCTCTCCTAAACTCTAGCCCTGCATCATAACCTCCTGGACATTACTTGAATTTTCCACAGGAACCTCAAATTTAGTATGTTCAAAATGGAGCTCATTATATCTCTCTCCCCCTCCCAACCATGTGGGCTCATAATTTCCCTATCTATGTAAGGTACCAGCATCCTTTCTATCAACCACCTCAGTTTCTCTAGTCAACAGACACTGAACCTGATCTTTGTAAATATTTCCAAATGGACAGTTTCATTTGACATAAACCCTCCCCCTCATCTCCAACTCATTGCTAGATTATTCCTCCCTCACAGTCCCACGTTCAATTCTTCATTCACTCTCATTATTTATGTCCAATTAATTTCCAAGTTTTGTTGACTTTTTTCCGTACTTTCAATCCCCAATGCCTCCCCAAAGAGCTGCTAACATCATCTACTTAAAGAACAATTTTGTCCACATCACATTGCTACCAAAAAAGTAGCTCCCTTCAACTGTTAGAATAAAATACAGATTCTTCTCTTTGACTATAGCTCCACACTACCTTTCCATACTTATTTCACATTATTTCCTTTCATCAACTCTCCATTCTAGCCACAATGTCCCATTTGGTATTCTCAGTTCTCAGTATTCCCCATTCCTTCTCTGGGCCTTTGAACTGACACGCTGTCAATTCTGGAATTCTGAGTGACTTTTCTGTGGAAGATTTCTCATTATAGGATATGTATAAGAATAGCACAAGCTAAGAGGGCAGGGATGAGTTTTGACCTGCATCATTGAAGGGAGTAGCCACAACAATGAAGACCTGACACAGCTCTCTGCATTTTTCAGTTTAGCCAAGACTATTTTTATTACTTGGACACAGAGGAGGGACTTGTTCAATACAGAAAGAAATGCTATATGGAAGCTTTTCCTCTAACTGTAGGGGGGGCAAGGAACAAAAGTATTGAGGTATCTATAGATCTTTTAGAAAGATCTATACACACACCATTTAATGTACTCTGGGTGCTCAGTACATATTAAATATATATATGTGGATATATTTGTGCTTATTTTCATGTTAATCATGAAAACTATCAACCTTCTTTTCTGTCTTCTAGTTTAATAGTACTATTGATATTCCTACTTTTTCCTCTTTGTCTTACAGATGTTATTATCTGTACAATACATCTGAAAACTATACATAGTTTCTTCTCCCTAGAGAATTCCTTAGATTACAGCTAATCTTATAGAAATGACTGTGAATTAGAACCCTTAATGGATCCTCAGAGTTCCATAAGTATTTTTACACTGATGATTCTCATATTTGTTTCCATTTTCCATTCCAATGAGATCAACTGAGTTAAAAATGCAAATTACCTTTCAGCAGTAAGGAAGAAAAATCCTGGACAGCAGCCAACCTTGCCTTGACAGTCATCATGTCAATTGCAGTGGATGGCATTCCAATGAAAAAATGATTATGACAAAAATTATACCCAAATGTCTTCATAATCAGAAACCTGTTCCTCTTTATGGAGTAAAATAAAGAGTCCATTTGGAGTTAGTTATCTCCAATCCAAAGGCCCTCATCAGAAGAGCTGTCTTCACACAATGCTTGCCAAGCCAGGACATCAGACCTAATGAAGTGTTCAGGTTATTATCTCTCTTAGTCACTGCAGAATTTTGAAATGATCCTGTCAAGTTGATAACTTTCTTCTCTTCTGCTTCCAGTTTCAGGAAAGCTCTATTTAAAGTTTGTTAATGAATTTTTCCATCTCCTTGGTAAAGTCTGGTGGGATTTTGCACTTCTAGTTAAAAAAAATAAAGATAACCTCTAGGTATAGGCTTTGCCAAGAAAACCCCAACTAAGGTCACAAGGAGTCAGATACGACTGACACAACTGAACAAAAACAACAGGCATAGAACGAGAGGAAACCTTGTGAATAACCTTATAAGGCTGGAAAAAAATTCCTTGCTTGACAGATTTAAGAAACGTTCACTTGGGGACCAGGAGATGACTTTCCAGCAGCTCCTCAGATTCTAGATTTAGAGCTGGAACAGACTTCATATGCCCATCCAGTCCAGATTCTTCCATTTTACAGATAAGCACATTGAAGCCCAGAGATTTTAAGTGACTTGCCCGAGGTCACGCTGGCAATAAGTAGTCTCAGAAGGAAAAGGTGAACTGAGATTTCCTAACTCAATCCCATATCTTTTGCACTCACCATGCTGGCATAATGCCTTGCACAATAGCAAGTGTTCTGTGAGTATTTGTTGAACAGAATTGTAACTTCAAAGTCTCTCTTCTATTGCTTCAATAGTTCTGACATCTTTTTAAAGTAACTGGGTCAAGTAATATATCATTGTGACTTGGGGAGCTTTTACTTTGCCTTGAAATCATGTAGCCTTATGGAATTTATTATCAGCTTTATTCAAATGATCAGTATACAAGAATTATGAGTAAAAGTGTTAAAATTAGGCCTTTAAACAACTATACTCCAGTTTAACATCCAAATGAATATTCTTCACAGAAATAATAACAGCAATGACTCATATTTATAGAGTGTTTAATAACTTTCAAAGTGCTTGCCTTACAATTATTCTCTGAGGTAGGTCACCAAAGTAGCATTATCTTCATTTTACAGATGAGAAAGAGAAGTTAAATGATAATCCTAAAGTCAAATCTGGACAATAAGCATTTATTAATTACTTGCTATGTATCAATACTATGCTAAGTGCTGGGGATACTTAGAAAAAAGCAAAAACGCAGTACCTGACCTTAAAGAACTTACATTCCAGTGATGAAGACTGCATGCAAACAGTTATGTTTGGACAAGATACATACAAGATAAATTGGAGATAATCTCAAAAGAAGAGACACTAGCATAGCAATGGAAGAAAAAGGGTGAATGATGGGGCAGCACGGTCCAGGAAAGACTTCTTGAAGAAGGAAGGATTTAAGCTGGGTCTTGAAGGAAGCCAGGGAAGCTAGGAGGCAGAGATGAGGGGGGAGAATATTTTAGGCATGTTGTTATTGTTGTTTTGTGACTCTGTGAGAGGTTTTCTTGGCAAAGATATTGGAGTGGTTTGCCACTTCCTTCTTGGGTGGATTAAGGCAAACAGAAATTAAGTGACTTGTCCAGGGACACATAGCTAGTGGGTGTCTGAGCCTGGTTTTGAACTCAGCCCTTCCTGACTTCTGGCCTAGTGCTCTATCCACTGAGCCACCTAATTGCCTCATTTTAGGTATGGGGGACACCCAATCTAAAGGTAAAAGTATGTTGTTTGAAGAACAGCAATGAGGCCAGTGTCACTAGATCTGAGGTTATTCAAAGAGGAGTAAAGTGTAAGTTGACTGGAAAGGTAGGAAGATGTTATGTTTTGATCGGCTTCATTGGCTAAGCTGAGGATCCAATATTTAATTGTTGAAATAATAGAGAGTCACTGTGCTCCATCAGTCACCACCACACCATCCATACATGGAACCATCAGGTACAACAAATGGAGAAGTTTTGAATGCTGTGGATAGGTTCACTTACCTTGGTGGTATACTTTCCAGGCATGTACACATTGACAATGAGGTTGATGCATGCATTGCCAGAGCAAGTTTAATGTTTGGGAGGCTCTGAAGAAAACTATGGGATGGAAAAGGTATTAACTGACTACCAAACTGAGGTCTACAGAGCCGTTGGGCTGACCTCGTTGCATACCTGTCAAACATGGACAGTCTACCAGAGCCATTCCAGAAAACTGAATTACTTCTATTTGAACTGTCTTAGAAAGATTCTGAAGATCGCCTGGCAGAATAAGGTACCAGACAATGAGGTCCTTACTCAAACTAAACTGCCAAGCATTCAAACTATGCTTCAGAGAGTATAGCTCCAATGGACTGGCTGCATTGTTCAAATGCAAAATATATGCTTGCCAAAAATTTTATGGAGAACTTGCATGGGACAGGCGATCACATGGTGGTCAGAAGAAATACAAAGACCCTCTCAATGTCTCTCTCAAGAACTTTGAATTTGATTGTGTGACATGGGAGACACTGGCACAGGAACACTCAGCATGGCGTGCCCACATCAGAAAGGGTGCTGTGCTCTATGAGCAAAGCAAAATTGAGACAACACAAAGTAAATGTAGGATGTGCAAATTTAGAGTATCCACCCCAAATGTTTACATGGACTATCTATGTGCCTAATCTGTGGTAGAGAATTCTGAGTTCATACTGGTCTGCTCAGCCACAGTCACATCAGCCACATTGAAACTTGAATTTTTCATGGTGATGTCATTTTGATCCTGTTTGAGGATGAAGGACCACAACCAACCAGTTGAGTAGGGGAGGGACAGAATCAGACCCGTGCTTTTGGATGATCACTTTAGCAATGGAATCTCAGAGGGTAGACTGGAGTGGGGAAAGGCCAACCAGAATCTGTAATAGTCCAGATGTAAGGTGATAAGATGATGTTATTACACTGCACCAGAGTAGAGTGCAAGGGTGGTGACAATGTTGAAAGAGAAAAGGGGATGTATATGACAGAAGGAAGAAAAGAAAATAATATTAATTACCTACTATGTGGTAAGCATTTAATAAATATTATTTCATTTGGTCCTTTTAACAACTCTGATTGTTGAGGAAACTCAGACAAGCAGAGTTTAAATGTTGTACCCAGGGTCATATAGGTAGTAAGTACCAGAGTTTGGATGAACTCTGGTTTTCCTGACTCCAGGCCCAGTACTCTAACTTCTGTACTACATAACTGCTTAGTTGTGAAGGTAAAGGACTTTACAGTAGATTTAATGTATTGAGTGAGTGAGATAAAGAATTGAGGAGGATGCTTGAAATTGAGCATGGGTAATTGGGAGGGTGGTGGTACCTTTGACAGTAATAGAAAAGTTTCAAAGAAGAGACAGTTTTGGAGAAAATATAATGAGTTCTGCTTTGAGCAGGTTGAGTTTATGATACCCAAGGAATCTTCAGTTTAATGTATCCAATAGGCATTTAGTGATTTGAGACTATAGAAGTCAGGAGAAAGGTGAAGACTGGAAAAAAAACAGATCTAAGAATCATTTTCATACAGATGATAGCTGAATCCATGAGAGCTAATGAGATCACCAAATGATATAGAATAGAAAAAAAGAAGGGGGCCCAGGATAGATCCTTGGAGAACACCTTGGGTAGTAGGCATGTCACATATGAAGATCAGGTAAAGGAATGGAAACAGAGCAATGGCACAAGTTGGAGGAGAACCAGCGGAACTAGTGGCAGGAAACTAGAGTGGAGAGAGTATTAAGTAAGAAAAGGTGATTAACAATGGTAAAGATTTCTTTAAGATCAAGAAGGGTGAGACATGGAAAAGGCCATTATATTTGGCAATTAAGAGATTATTGGTAATGGCAAAAAGCAGTTTCTGTTGAGTAATAATGTTCGAAGCCAGATTGTAAAGCGTTTAGGAGCATGAGAGGAAAGGGATCGATCAGAGGCACGTGTGCAGCACGGGACTGGCCTGATTCCAGTGTCAGCATTCTTCACATCATAAAATCCAATTTGATCAGTTACCATATCTATAAGACTGAGTCCTTAATTTTTGTTTTTCAATAGTGTCTGACTCTTTGTGATCCCATGTAGGCTTTTCTTGGCAAAGATTGCTAGAGTAGTTTGCCATTTCTCTCTCCAGAATCCTTAATTAAGGTGGGCTATTTCTATCACAAGAGCAAATTTACGATCGCTGAGGAAGTTCACAAGGATTTGTGTTGGCTTTTTGAAGATGATTTTCAGAGAAATGAGTTCCAGAAGCAAGGAAAATACCATGATTAGTGTATTCTTTCCAACGGGATGACTTTTAAGGTTAAGAGCCATCATCAAACTGTATACATTTGGTAATGGCAGCTAAAAATTTGATCTTTTACCTTATAGTTATATCTTACAGTTATTGAATAGCTCCTTTATACAGGAGCCTATGGTAGGCATTTTGAAGGCATAATTATAGTAAGTCTAAGATAGGATACTTAAGAGAGGGAGACAAGATACATCAATGTGTTCAATAATCGCCACAGTACATTACATTTTTTTGGTTTAGCTAAGTTGACTTTTAATACTTGTGGCCACAAGAAAGAGTACCTATCAGTGCAAAAAAAGGAATACTGTGGGAACACTTCTTTTCCAACTATGCAAGATTAGAGCTTTTTTAAAACAACGTTTTGAAGGAAAAAGTCAAATGAAGGTCTTAGACAAGATAAATGGAGATGTACAGAGTTGTTAGATTAATGAAGGCATACAAAGTAGACAAAATAATGGAGAGGAGCAAGGTGGAGAGCAGGGCTCCCTTTAGGCTTAGAACAGATGTTTTTCTAAGCTCAGAAGAGAGATGATCTACTTTGTATTTAGCCTTAAAATTTTCTTTCCCAGTCTGACATGCCTAGATTAAGTAGATGAAACTTAGTTCTTTGTATCTGTCTACAACTATTCTAGGGGTGGGTTGGTACTTAATTTTTCAAAGTTCACAAGCTTTATCTCTCTGTAGTTGCTTGCAATTATAAGGACTGAGTGGTGGCAACATGTTGAGTGTAGTATGGTACCTCTGCTGCTGCATTCCATGTATCTAGCACCTCTCTCTGTCTGTGTGGTGCTACACGAATTCAGGGACTTCTATGTCTACAATTGAGAATAAGGTATAATGTTGCTTCTCCCTCCCTTTTACCAGCTTCTCACTTGGCGCCTCCTCTTTGTGTAGCAAAGGTCATTGGAGGAAGCTGTGTAGCTTTAGACTGAAAAATTTCTTTTTGAAGAGTAGTTTTGAAGAAGAAAGGTTAGACATTTCATGTACTCCAGAGAGAAGAATACTTCAGACATATAGTACATGATATCATTATAGTCTTTAAATTTCTTTTCCTTTTCCCTCTTTTCCTGATACAAAACAAAACAATAAAGGTAAGGATCATATCAGGCACCTAGGTGGCATAGTCAATAGAGTGTTGGACCTGGAGTCAGGAAGTCCTGAGTTTGAATCTAGTCTCAGAGAATTATTAGCTATGTGACCCTGGGCAAATCAGTCAACCTCTACCTGCCTCAGTCTCTTTGTCTATAAAATGAAGATAATAGTATGACCTCCTTCCCAAGGTTGTTGTAAGGATCAGAGGAGATAATATTTGTGAAATGCTCTCCAAATCTTAAAATAACACATGAAGTCTAGCTAATATATCATCAAAAGGTTAATTTAGAGGCAGCTAACATAGCTAGTTTGATAGACTTGGAGTCAGGAAGATCTGGGTTCAGATTCTGCTTCAGATGCTGTATAATTCTGTCAAGTTAGACTCAGTTTCCTCATTTGTCAAATGTGAACAATAATAGCACCTACCTTCCCAGTGGTTATGGGGATAATATGAGATCTTTGTGTGGGGATTTTCAAATGTCAAAGTATTATATAATGCTACCAATTATTATTATTATAAAAATATTCTGTTGCTTTTTATTCTTCATTTTTGAAGAGGACCAGTGACATCATGAGTAATGTCTTAACTTGTATATGAATAAGATTTAATTGAGCATAGTTGCATGAAGTTGTCAGCTTCTTTCTTCTAGAGTCATCAAAATTCAGTGGCAAGATGAAAGTCAGAATCACTGATGATGGCCCCAAATATAGTGGCTGACCTTGCCATCTTCAATGTCCCAAACGCTCCACAGTACCCGCTTCAACTGCTTTTGTAGCCATTGAAATAATTTGTTCTAATAGCCCATTTCACTGGAGGAGGTCTTCATCACAGGCCATGTGTTTAGGTTAGACATCCACCAACCCACTGATAGATTTGAGGCCTGTCAGTTACCCTCAACCTGGTGGAGTCCATCTGCTGAGATAGTTTAGTGGGATGTGGCCAGTGCATAAGCTATAGCTTCTTGGAGCCACAGGTGAGAGTTGAGTGTCAGGTAGATACCAAAGGTGGATGAGCAAATCTGAAAAGTTCCAAAAAGTCCTCACCTCAGAGGTACTAGTCCTTCTGAACACTGCATAAATCTTCTAAAGATTAGTGCTGTCACAATTTGCCTCAATCACTCTCCATCACAGGAACTGTACCTTTGAGGATATTGTAGATTGAATTTATGCTTTGCAGATGAGTTCTACTCAATGATCTCCAAAGTCCCTTCTAACCCTGGAGATTCCATATTAAAAAAGTATCCTCTATGGTTCACCAAGGGGCAGCTAAGTAGTGCAATGGGTAGAGTACTGGGCGTGAGTCAAGAAGATACATCTTATAAGTTTTAATCTGTCCTTAGACACTCACTAGGTTTGAGATCTTGGGTAAGTCACTTAATTCTGACTGTCTCAATTTCCTCATCTCTAAAATTAGCAGAAGAAGGAAATGGCAAACCAGTATCTGTGCCAAGGAAATCCCCATAGGATCACGAAGAGTTGGACACGACTGAAAACAACTGAGCAAAGACAACAAATGCATTCATCAAAGTTAGTGTCCTACTGCATCCATCAAGACCAGGGCTGAATAAAAATGTTTTCTCTTGATCTGCTGAAGTGGAATTGCTTTGTGACTCTTATTGCACACTTGATCCCATGACCCCCTGCAGAATCTATAGACCATTTCACTGTGCTTTAAGAACATCTTGAATTTTGAGCAAATGTTAAATCCCTGGCTGAATCATTTTTATGCTTCTCCCAAGTAGGCAAGATGAGAGGAAGAACATTTATTTCTCTATCAGTTTAGCAGTATAGCTAGGCTACCACTAGTAACTGCTAGGATGTGGTGAGAGGGAGCAGAACTTTAAGTTCTGGAGAACTCTAAATTAGTCTCTAGATCCACATGAAATGGTGAGTGGGGGAAGAATGAGTAAGAAGTTACAAGAGAAAACAAATCAGATAGAATATGCACCAAGTCTAGGTCATAGGTTTTCCACAGATAATCTATGTTTTCTCTCTCAGAAGGGGAATACAGGTATTATTTTTCTGAGCAGGTCAGCCAAGGATGATCAATTAATTTGACAAATATGGAAGCTCCAGAAATTCAATGGGACTTAAAGGTATCCTGTGTATTTTACAAGCTAGAGAGCTGTTGGGAGGTCTTCACAAGTGCTAACACTATCATTCCCCACTGGGGCCCCTTTGACATCTTGGGACCAAGTTTATTCAAGTAGTGTTTGTGGAAGGTGTAGCCTAGCTATGAATCGGGGAGCATCTGGCTAGGAGCATATGTATATTCCTTGGGCCTGTAGTCTGCATTAGTAAGCTGTACTTTTTAGTACAGAATTAGTGGATCTCCCATATTTCTCAGACCACAAATTCATCTCTTGTTCAGCTCTTATCACTAAATTTAGTCATGGGATGTTTGGGTATAGTTCATGATGATGAGCTGTTTGGAGCAATGTTCAGGGAATTATGTTACAGCTTGCACCATTGTAAGAAATACTGACATTGCTGACATGGCAGACCTAACTCTCTCTGAGGCTACACTTCGTCCTAACATGACGAAAGGCGTACCATTCTCCCCAGGGCAGAATTTTGTATCAGTAACTGTGTTCATACTTCCTTCTTGAAGATACTCGTCCTAACCAACTATATATTCTATGTCCATTCTACCCTAGCATCATGCCCCATACTTCCATGTCTGCAATGAACTTACAACCACCACTATCATTATCATCCTCCTCCTCATCCTAACAGCAGCTAACATCTGTAAGGCACCTACTATGTACACTACGTGCAAATCATAGACTTTCTCTGGGAAATCCATTTATACTGCATGGGAGGGGACACTTGAGAGTGAAGCACTGGGATGATCAGACCAGGAATGTTAACTGATTTGCTACATCTACTTTTAAGGAAAAAGAAAAGAATCATCAGAGCCAGAAGAGAATTGACAGCATATACAAATAGCTGAAAAAGATAGGCTTACCGGATGAGGTCATCTATTCCAATATAAGAGGAGGAAACTGAGGCCTACAACAATAACTTTCTTAAGATAACACAACAAGTATTTTTCAAAAGTGTATACTTTCCACTATCCTTCAACTTCAATTAAAAATTACCAGCAGTTAAAAATACTGCAGTATATAGCTAGATAGGAAGGTAAAACAAATTCATACACAAGCCATGTCTGAAAATGTGCTTTTTTCTTAATTTTTTTATGACCTCTCTGTCAGGGGGTGAATGGCATGTTTTATCTCAAATATTTTGGATTCATGTCAACTCATAACATAAGAAATTTAAGAAACTTTCACGATAATTTAGTCCAACCTTCTTGTTTTACAAAGAAGTGAATTGTGGCACACAATGGCAAAACAGACTTGCCCATGTTTATATTATTAGTTGTAGAACTGCATCTGGGAGGCAGAAATCTAGCACATGGTTCATTATAAAACATTGCATTTCTAATGGGCCACTATCTTTCTTTCATTTTGGCTATCATTTACTTTTTTAAAAAAAATTGTAATTGCTACTATATTTATGTTTGAGTTGATCCAAACCCAGTACAGGATTGAGTGACTGGTACACAGGGCCATACTGGGAGCAAATTAGTATGGTCAGGTTTTTGAGCTAATGGATATAATCTTTCCATATTCTCATCTCCACCTATGTCAAATAAATGTAAATGAAATCTTCCTGATCCCCACTGATGTCAGATTGGTGGAAGTTTTGCTCCCATGAATAGATGAGGAAACGGCAAAGTGAGGGGCAAAATGAGAAGCTGTGTTGGTAGTCAGTAAGAAGGAGAACATGACTAGGGTCAAAGCGTTGACATAATTGTGATGCCCCTCCATACCTATCTTCTTCTTTAGACCCTATCAATTCCTTAGTAGCCAATTTCTTCTTCTCACCTGAGCAATATTCGCTATCATGGCACTCTCCCAAGATCTATCCTACTGATCCTTTGGCACCTTCCTGACATTCTCATCCCTTCTAGAATTTATTTGTCCTGTATATAATCATTTTCTTTAAGGATAATTAGCCTAATAAACTATTTTGCAATAAGTTTTTTTTTAAATGGCAGATGATATAAAGTGACAATAATGATGTAAAGACATACCATTGGCTTCCAGCTTAAAACATCCTGGAGTACAACTGAAGAGACAGAAGATGTCAAATTTGATTTGATGAAATAGGATTAAGATGAAATAGGAAGATTATTTTGCTGCATATATCAATACTTCTTTGCAGTTTCAGATTTCATTAGTAAGAGGGTGGTGGTGGAAAGTGTACCAGATGAAGGATCAAAAGATCTACATTCTATTTCTGATTCTGCCACTGATGAGCTATTGTTGGGAGATGAGGATTGTTGGGAGAGTTATTTAACCCCTCTAACCTCAGTTTCCTCATCTATAAAATTTAAGAACTGGATTAGGTGATTCAAATTTCCTTTCAGTTGTAAATCTCCTTGATTCCTATGAGATTTCTCTTTCAAGGTGATGTTTTGTTAGGTTCAATATCTTATTCCAAGGGATGAATCTCAAATAGTAGAATTTTAGTTAATATCGTAGATCTGATAGGAAGTATTTTTGTGGGTATGAACTCTTGGTATTCGTCAAATCATTCCTTGTAAGTGGTTTCTTTTTTTGGCCCCACATAAGACTGGCTCTGGTTAGAGGAGGAAGTGGAGGACAGGAGTCTTGACCATTAATCAGCCGAGAGGCAATGAGGCTGCAAAGGAGAGAGTAAGAGGAGTAGCCAAGCCATTCCCTCATTTCAAAAACACACTAACACAGTGGTTTGCTCGCTACCTCCTTGGAAAGTATGGAATGATTCTTGGAATGGCTTTTCTAAGATAGTTTCCAGAAACACTTGTTGGGACAAAGACGTTTCATTCTTTAGACACACTTCCAGGAACTGTGTGATGCTTTATTTTGTCTGAAAACATTTTTCTCATTTTATGAAGACATTGGCTTAAATGTCATGCCCCTAATCTGGTTCATCAAGCAGTAAATGACAAAAATGTACAGAGATCAACAGTAGTGTATTTGACAATTTACTTTAAAATAACGATCTCAGATTCTAAAGAGAAATGACCTCTGATAGAAAACATTTTTGCTTAGTGATGACCAAGGACAAGATAATGTTTATGCAGTTATTTTCAGTACTCCTGAGTACTGTAAAGATAGATGATCACAGAAAAGGAAAGAGACGCTGAGATGGGTCAGCATTTCTGAGGTCAAGGCTAGCATAGTAGGTTTGTTCCTATATTCAACCCATGCTTAATTCATAAGTATTCAAGCTACCTTCATTACTAAGATGTTACATCCACAGAGACATTGCATGAAAAATTAATTTTGTCATATTAATGGGTATCTTGTAGTGGCAAGTTTGGTGGAAATATTCAAGGCTGTTGACTATATATGTGTGTGCGTATATAGTCAGCCCAATGGAGTGTTGTTATTTTTTAAAGGGAAGCAGCCGTATGGATGTGGGAGTGGAAGGGAAAACACATTTTTATACGTAAGTTTTGTTTTTCTTCCTTCTTAACAGGAGTACTTAACAAACAAATTCTGTGGTGTATAGCTGAGAAGCAACATTGTAAAAACGGAAGCAGGCTTTCCAAGGATTTACTCATTGTATATTTTAAGCAGAACACTGAGAATTTTGCTATTCTCTAGGAAAAGCCCAAGACAGTCACCTAGTATTCAGTATTTCTAGTATCCTCATTGGGTCAAGTGACCATGAAGCCAAATGGAATGGAATTTAGAATGTATATAGTGGGCCTCTGCTATAGATAATGAGTTTAATAATATTTCTGTAACAGCATTACTTTTTAATGTCTCCCATGAATTCTATTTTCTAAAAACTTAATTTTTCTAAAGCTGTGCTTTATAAGGCCTAGGATGGAGTAGTAGAAAGAACATGGGACTCAGTGGCAGGAAAGATTTGGAAAAGTCAAACAAATATGTCAGACTCCAGGAATATAAAGCAAAATTGAAACAGTCTCTGACCTAAAGAGGTTAGCTTTGTTCAGGAGGATATACATATGCTCGGATAAGGAAATAAATAGAATAGGGAAGAGGAACAAGAGGAGAAGGAAATAAACATTTGTTAAATGCCTGCATACCAGACACTATGCTAAGTACCCTTTATAAACATCTTAATTGTCCCTCACAACAACCCTGAGAAATAAGTGCTATTATCTCCATTTTTTGATGAGGAAACTGAGACAGAGTGAGGTTAAATGACTTGTTCAGGGTCATATAGTAAATGTTTGAAGTCAACATTTGAACTCAGGGCTTTTGATTCCAGGGGCAGTCCTCTGTTCTCTATGATACCATGCTGTTTCTGCATAAACAATATTCTATCATGTAATATAACTGTAATATACGAAGTAATTTCAAGAGTAGGGGAAAACTAACCACTAAGTGAACTGATAAGGGCTTCATGAAGAAAGTATTGTCTGAGTTACGCTTTGAAGGGAGCAAGGGATTCTAGGAGGTTGAATGAGAAATGAGGGAAACATGGGGGACGCCTGTGCAAACTCACAGAGAGAGGAGGTGGATGTAGGAAACAGCAAAGCAGCATGCAACAAAAAACACTAACATAAACTGGAGAGGAAGATGGCGTTCTGATGATGGTGCGCCATGTCACATCGAAGATTTTATGTTTTGTTTTAGAGACAATGAGGAACTATTGAAGGTTTTTAAGTAAAGAAGTTATGTGGTTATACCTGTGTCTTAGAAGCTATAATTCAGTAGTGTGGAGGATGGGTCAGAGAAAAAAGGAAATGGAGGCAAGGGTTAGGAGACTATTGAGACTTCTGAAGCTAAGCGATGCCAATGGGAACCCAGACAAGTGGATGGATATGAAAGAAGTCATCAGGTTAGAAATAACATGCATTATCAATTGATTGGATGAGTGTGGTGGTGCCAGGAGGGAAGGGAAGCGTTTAGGACTTGTTTTGTGAATCTTAGTGAATTGCAGGACTGTGGTGTCTTCTACATCAACAGAAAATTAGAAAGAGGCATGATATAGGGGGAAAGATGATGACTTTCATTTTGGGCATGCTGAATTTTAGATGCCTATGAGACACCCAGGTGGAGATGTCTGGCACACAGTTAGTGATGCATAACCAGAGCTCAGACAAGACTTTTGAGCTTTTAAATAAAGATGAGAGTTCTCAGATTACCTAGATCACAGAGCATATAGATCTCCGAAGGTGAGAATATATATAGAGAAGAAGGTTCTTGATAGAATTCTGCCTCTGATGTCAGCTGTTTTGTGATTAGGAGCATATCACTTAATCCCCCCTGTTTTACTTTTCTCATTTGTGGAGTAAAGGCAAGAATATCTATGGTAACTCCATCATAGGGTTGTTGTAAGAATCAAAGGAGATATTATATTTGAATTATATGTTGTAACCCCAGACTTGACTAACCCCAAACCTGTCTTAGAATTAGACCTTAATGCAACTTATCAACTGCCTTAGGATCTTGAATCAGCTTTGTATTAAAAACTCTTCCATGTGCTTTTAGTGATTTCTCTACAATGCAACCACAAGTCACCTTTTATTGCAGTTGAGCTGTAAGCTAATGAGAAGAATGGTTTGTTCATCTATAAGGTCACTCCCATGGTGTTCTCTTCTACTCATTTTATCTTCTTTCAATTCAAAGTGAAGCAGAAAGAGAAAGAAACACTTATTCATGTAACTATGCTATTGTCTAGGTCAATCTGAGGCTCTCTCCACCTCAGGCTCAGTTTCTAGTCATGCTGTTGGGTTGTTTTTGTTTTTCGGTCCCATCAGTCATGTCCAACTCTCCATGACCCCATTTGGGGTTTTCTTGGCCAAGGTACCGGAGTGGTTTGCCATTTCTTTCCAGCTCATTTTTCAGATGAGGAAACTGAGGCAAACAGGGTTAAGTGACTTGCCAGGGTCACACAGCTACTAAGGATCTGAGGTCATATTGAAGCTCACATCTTCCTGATTTCAGGCCTGACTCTCTATCCATTGCACCACTTTGCTGTCCCATCATACTTTTCCCTAATAGCAAACTTCTATATTTTCCGAAACTAGATCTGAGTAGTGCTACTACTTTGGAAACAATGGTACATTTCCTCATCTGTAAAATTAGGGGTTTGCACTGGATGACCTCTAACACCCTCTTTGGCTCTTAGTCTACTATTCTACATACAGCTGTCACTCTAACAGACTTCCATCCTTTTTGTGAGCCTAATTCTAATTGAGTATGCTATTGCTTATATTCTAAGTCTATATATCTATAATTTAAAAACACATTTAAATAGAATGTGAGAATGTCTGAAAAGCAGAATTATGATTTCTTGACAGTGACATATCTCAAAGTATCTGTAAGAGCATTCCTATATCTTCTATCCCTATGGTGTCAGGGAGGTATTATAGGTAGAGTGCTGAACTCAGAGACAGGGAAGACCTGAGTTCAAATCTTACTTCTGATACCAACTGTATGACTTTGGGAAAATCACTCAATCTCTCTGTGCTTATTTGATAAAATGGAAATAATCATAATCACAGCTGCCTCACAGGTATATAATTATAAATCCTTGTGATACAAGGATATATACTGCAATATAATTGGATACAACATGAGTAGGATCCTTACAATGCAATAAATGCAAATAAAGCATTTTGCTAATGTCTAAGACTATATAAATTTGAGCTGTTATTCCTTTTGGTGGCCATTAACAAAACTAATACATATTTCCTGGGTGTGTAAATGTCTGGGGTGTGAATAAGTAAAGAAATTTAAAGATTTCAGAATGTCATACTCCAAATTTCCTGTGATGCTCCAAGGACATTCCTTATTAGACTATAAAAAATACCCTCCAATCCAGCAGGGGAGGAGGGTGCCTTTCACTATACAGGAGAAGAAAAATAGACCAGAATTATTATTTTTTTCTCCTTGGCCATAATTCACTTAGAAAAGGAGAAGCATTTCCTCCCATTTCCCCAGGGTACAGCAATGTGGTCTTTAGAACTAGAGAGAAAAGAAATCTCTTCCCATACTGATCACTGGCATTCTCCCCAATCAGAATAAAATGATGTGGGCTTCCCTCGGTGGTTTATGTCCTGATTTCTGACCTGTGGATGACAAAAATGATTGGCAGAATAGCACAGTTCTTGCTTTTCTCCAAAGCTGTAAATGATCTCATTTGCTAAGTCTTGATATGTGGTTACTACTGCAGTAAAAATAAGATAGAGAATAATTTTCTAGAATACTGGACAGGAAAAAGAAGTGGGAAAGGACTTCAGAATCCATTTGGTTCAATAACATAAGGCACCTACAACCTGGCTTCATAGAGCAGAGGTCAGAAAGGCATGGTCTTTTCCTACATCTCTCTCTCTGAGGAGCCCCTTTAAGAGTATCCATACCATGTCATGGCATAGAAATGGATAGAAATCTGACAAAACACCATAAAAATGCTAAGCACTGTCAAGGGAAGTTTCAGTTCTCACTATCCCCCTAGCCCCTATTTTGTACTCCCTGTAATGTTTTATAAATGAGGAAGTCAATCCCAATTCAAGCTACAAAAGGAACAGAGCACCATAGGATGGTTGCCTCAGCTAGATTCCCAGAATTTGGCTGATGAGTTTTTTATTTACACTTTGTTTTTGCTGATATTTTGCTACAGTGAAGCTGAGCATTTTGTATTGGGTGAAGATGTCCAGGTCTGGACCCCTGAGGCTCTGGAGGCACCATCTGTTCACTGCCTTTCTGAAAAAACAAACAAACAAAAAAAAAAAACCCAGAAAAGTTCCTTGCCTTGTTTCAGCAAGCTCAAGAGAATGAGTTTCTCCAGTGATCAGTTGCTGAAAAACCAAGCCACACACAGAAAAATACACATGCATAAGCATTCAAAATTGCTCTAGCGGAAAGCAACATTAAATATGGAAAACATTTCACTCTAATAAGGCTTTGGCTATTTAGATTCTTCCACTCCTCTCTAGGCCAGCAGTCCATCTGTGCTTTCATCCTTTTATGAGAGGTTGAAAAACATAACAAAGGGAGGAGTCATGAACGCCCCTCTCTCTATTTCAACTTTTGTGAATTTCGTTCATATCCTTATTGCTATTTAGAGAGATTATTTTATGATTTAATTTCTTGCACTTTATTGAGAAAGATAAGGCACATAAAGATATGTACTAGCACAACAGAATCTTTTTATTTTAAAAGAAGCATTTCAAAAGCCATTGTATAGGAGATGAGGGGAAATGTGTAGGTGGTTTCTATCCAGCTCCTAGTGAGAGGTATTAAGAAGACGTGGGCTTCACGCCAACTGGGATAAGAAGGAGTTCAAAATTTTGTGGCTCGTGGAGAGTGACCTGAATTCCAGTCTCTATAAACACTCTCCCACCTTGTCAATGAAAGAGAGAGCTCTCAGCTGGCTCCACTTTATTTCTATTTATACAACAATGATTTTTTTTTTTTTTTTTGCTACAAGGCCAGGAAGATCTCTCCTTTGCCTTTACTTCATAAGACTATCCTACTAGCTTGAAGAGGCTGGCATGAGAATTCTATGGTATAGTGGAATGAATGATAAATATAGAGCTGAAGAACCTAGGTGTGGCTCATGCCTCAGTAACATACCTGATGTGTGACACTAAGCAAGTCTCATTTTCTTTGGGTCTCAGTTTTCTGATCCTTGGATTGAATGAGCTTCAATGTCCCTTCTGGGTCTATTATATGATGCTTTACAGATCAGGATAAAAGGCTGAGATGGGGCAAGGTTTCCCTACTCTTCTTTGAAAGGATATCAGATAGACCATGGATTAGGATTCTAGCACCTGGAGGTTCTACAAACTTCGTTCTTCTGAGAAAACCTTCCAAAGGCCCAGTCTCAGATAAGACCAAAAAGTCGAGATGGATTTTTTTGGGCTCCTTATTACTCCCCTATTCATAAATTAAAATTATTTTTAATTTATGGGATAAAACAAGCATTTCTATAACATAATACCATAAAAAGATGATTGCACGTGAAACTATAAATCTACTATGAACAACTTGTTTTTCCTTTCAAATACACAACAGAATTATCAAGTACATTCTTTTTTCCCCTTTTCTTCCCCACCCTAGAGAGAGTTACCATTACACTCAAGTAGACATATAAATGTAAAATTATTCTATACATATTTGTACTTATCAGTTCTTTTTCTGGATGCCCACAGTGTCTTTCTTCATATGTCCTTTATAGTTAATTTGGGTGTTTATAATAGTCAAAATAACATATTCACTCAAAGTCATTCTTAAGAGAATATTGCTGTTACTGTAAACAAAGTTCTCTTGGTTGTGTTCTTTTCTTTCATTATTTTGTGCAGGTCTTTTCAATTTTTTTTTTTCATGTTTCATGCCCATTATTTCTTGTAGCACAGTAATATTCCATCACAATAAGATACCACAACTCATTCAGCTGTTCCCCAATTCATGGGCTTCCTGCAATTTCCAGTTCTTTATTACCACTAAGAGAGCTGCTATAAGCATTTTAGAACATATAGTTTCTTTTCCTTTTTCCCTAATCATCACTGGAAATAGAGCAAATTGATAAATGGTCAAAGGATTTGAATATCCAGTTTTACAATGAAGAAATCAAAACAATTTATAGTCATATGAAAGAATACTCTAATAATTATTGATTAGAGAAATGCAAATAAAAACAACCTTGAGATATCATTTTCTACCTTCTAGATTATTTAAAATGATTGAGGGGGAAAGTGACAAAAATTGGAAGGGGTATGGAAAAATTGGGATGCTAATTTATTGTTGGTGGAATTGTAAACTGATCCAACCATTTTGGACAGTAGTCAGGGATTATGCACAAAGAGTAATTAAAATACCTGTGCCCTTTGACCCAGCAATAACACACCCACTTTTTAGTATTCTTTTTTTATACTATATGTCAGTGGTCATATTATTGTTTTTAAATTAAATTAATTTATTTACTTTCAATTTTCAACATTCACTTTTATAAGATTTTGAGTTCTAAATTTTCCCCTCTCTCTTCCCTTTGCCTTCCTAAAGATGGCATGAAATCTGATATAGGCTATGTACAATCATATTAAACACACTTCCACGTTAGTCATGTTGTAAAAGAAGAATCAAAACAGAAGAGAAAAACCATGAAAAAGAAAAAAAGAGAAAATAGTCTGCTTCGATCTGCATCCAGATGCCATAGTTCTTTCTCTGGATGTGGATAGCATTTTCCATCATGAGTCTGAGATCATTGCATTGCTCCAAAGATTGAAGTCTATTAAAGTTGGTCTTTGCACAGTGTGGCTGTTACTATGTATAGTGTTCTCCTGGTTCTACTCGTTTCACTCAGCATCAGTTCATATAAGCCTTTCCAGGTTTTTCTGAAATCTGTCTGATCATAATTTCTTATAGAACAATAGTATTCCATCACATTTACATACCACAACTTGTTTAGTCATTCCCCTATTGATGAGCATCCCCTCGACTTCCAGTTCTTTGCTACCCCACAAAAGGATGCTATAAATATTTTTGCACATGTGAGTCCTTTCCTTTTTTTATGATCTCTTTGGGCTACAGACCTAGTAGTAGTGGTGTGTGTGTGTGTGTGTGTGTGTGTGTGTGTGTATGTGTTTGTCCTTCATTGCCAAAGAAGACTATACCATCAGAGAAATGATGACATGACTTGCACTTGACTTTGTTTTGAGTGAGGGAGGGCTGTGCACATCACCAACCTCACTTCTCCTCCAGAGCCATCTGAATCCAGTGACCAGATATTCATCAGGATGACTGGAGATGACCCAGGACAAGGCAGTTGGGGGTAAGTGACTTGTCCAAGGTCACACAACTGGTGAGTATCAGGTGTTTGAGGTGAGATTTGAACTCAGTTCCTCTTGACTCCTGTACTGGTGCTCTATCCACTGCACCACTTAGCTGCCCCCGAGTAGTGGTATTGCTGGGTGAAAGGATATTCACACTTTTATAACCCTTTGGGGATAGTTCCAAATCTTTCTCCAGAATGGTTGGATCAGTTCACAATTCCACAGTGTTCATATCATTATCTTGATTACTTCTATCATAAAAGAAAATATTTCCATGAATTAATTCATACACATAAACACACATTAAAGGTCTTATTGACTTGAACTGCTTACCTTGGAGTCAGGACGATTTGAGTTCAAATCCTGCCTGTATGTCCCTAGTGGGTAGAACACTGCCTCTCTGTACCTCATTTTTTTAAAGTGTAAATTAAAGGTGCTAGACTAGATAGAGCACTTAAGAAGTACTTACTATGTGCTAAGTGCTGTACTGAGTGCTGTGTGAGGGTGTGCAAATATATACAAGTGTGACAGTTCTTGCTTTTGAGGAATAAGAATGTAATGTGGAATACAACACATTAAAAGTTTCTGGTAATTGAGAAGAGGCAAGGAAGGGCATTTTAGCAAGAGAAGAGAGTGGATAGTGTCCAGAGGCAAGGGAAGAGTGATGTGATGCATGGTTGAGTTGAGCTTATTTTCAAAAAGATGCTCCTAAGGAGGTGTCCCAATGAGAGGAGGGCCCTGGGGTAGGGCATTCTCAGTGTGCCAATATGGAGGAGAAGGAATCCAGAGAGAGTCAAGGAGAGATGTTCTCTCAGTTCTAATTCTATAATCCGAACGTCCCAGATTATATGTAGAGTTCACTAGAGAGGACAACATTTAAGTTGAAAGAAAGAGTAAATGGAATTTCAGGCCATCTGACAACATAACAGATCAGATCATTAGAGAGTTGAGGATCTTCCAAGTGTCTCCCAGCTGATGTGATGAGGACATGTATGAGGCTGCTTAACTCTATCAACCTCTTTTTTTAAAATCACATTTCTTATTTAGGGATCTAGCCACTCTATTATCATTATTTATTAGCCCCATTTTACAGATGATAAAGTTGAGCCAAATGGAAGTTCAATGATTTGCCCAGGGTCACAATGCATGTAAATGTCTGAGGTTGGATATGTACTCAGGTCTTCCTGACTCTAGGCCCAGCACTCTATCCACTGTGCCACCTAGATGCCCTAAAAATATTCCAATGGAGCATGTATGTGTGTGTGTGTGTAGTGTTTTAGGAAGTTTTGAAACATGAAGTCACATAATAAGAATTCTTGCATTTCATATTTTGGAAAGGAAAATAATCCCTAAAATTATAATTCTTACACAGAATCTTTGTTGTCATCAGGATACCAGGCTTTCATAAAACCAGAATTGTTCTGGCCCATGTTTAATAACTAACTCTTGAAGAAAAGGTATATAATGCCACTTTTCAGTTTAATTGCATTATTATCATTTTTTCATCACTTTTTGAACTCTGGGAAATCAGTGAAGGAATAAATCTAGGATTGATTTATAGTATCTGCTGATTTGCAGGGTATAAATTCTTACTGTAAAAATTTAACAATCAGCTCTCACAAACCAGTACAAGCTAACTTTATCATACTACTGTGGAGAACATAGTCTGTAAAATGTTGGTTTAAATAGAAGCTTATAATGCACTGTATTGATATATTAAAGGCTCACTCTGTAAGGCATAAAGTAGATCAACATTTTACTAGTGAAGGGAGAATAAAGAAAAATAAATTTAGACCAGTGTGATTTATTTGCTACAGGCAGACCTGTAACTTGGGAAGTTCTACCACAAGAAACCTTGGACACAAAGGGATCTTTGGCTCAGAACTATAACAGTTCAAAAGAATATTTGCTGGAGACAACTCTTGAGAGTGGAGAAGTTTTAATTTTTTCGAAGTTATGATAATGAGTTCAAGTCTCACCTTATTGTATATGGCATATGAGTAGCCAATATAGGAAAGAAAAAGTGAGGAAACTGTCTTGGAGCTTTATTTTATTCAGGAGAGTGTTGCCTATAAAATCCAAATGGAGGTTTTTGAGCTAGTCTCATCTATGATATATTGCCTTAGGCCAGTCTGGATTTGACAAGCATATCATTTGTTTTATTTATTTATTTTTTGCTACTACGAAGACTTCATCTTGAACAAAAGAAGTTTCAAACTCCCAGATGTTTCCATATTTTGGGGGATATTAAAGTGTCCAGCTAAAATGATGACTCCAGTACTGTAAAGAGCCTGTTTGATATCTTTTCCATCTCTGTTGCTTTTGAAGGTCTAGTCTATTTCTATAGACTATGATTTCTATAATCTTTCCTTCCATCTGGAACAGCATCTCCTAATTCTTTCCCCTCTATTACACTCATTTCTGCCTTAATCCAGGCTTCCTAATTAGGACCCTATGGGTCCAATTTTATTATCCATATGAGTTTTCTGCCTTTCCCCATTAACATTTATTTCCTTAGGTTGGATACTCCCAGAGGGTTATGGCCATATTACTTAACTCATTTTGTAAGCAGTATGGCCAAGCCCAAGCCCATTAGCATTAGCTTTTTGATGACAGGGAAGATGAGGAGGATTTCCTATAAGAGCTGGTTTCTGTCAGATGGGACAGTGAATAGTCCATCATTGTATTGATGCCAGTTGGTGCATCTGCTGTGGAAACAAGGTGTGACAATCTGCCCCCGCCCCATGTTGGAAAAGATCCCTACTATGTAGCTGTCAGAACCATGAAGTTTTAGGACTTGATATGCATACCTGTTATAATCAAAACCAGGGAGGGCAAAAGCCTTTAGGAATCAGTGAAGTACAATCTCAAACAACATGGCATAGCTATGAGTAACAGAGACATAGCTCAAGTCCCAGCAAGCAGCCCAACCTTTTGTACCTCTCATTTACATGTTGTAGAATCACAGAATTGCAGAGATGGAAGGGACCTAAGATGCCATCCACTCTAACTTATACCTGAACATAACCGGAACCCATTCTTGAACAGACTTTTAAAAAATATTCCTGACAAGTTATTACCTACTCTTTGTCTGAAAATTTCTAATGGGGGGGACCCATCCCCTCCAAGATAGCATGTTCTCTCTTGGAATAGCTCTACTCATTAGTAATTTCAGCTGAAATCTCTGTCTGTCTGTCTGTCTGTCTGTCTGTCTGTCTCTCTCTCTCTCTCTACCCCTCACATCATTCATTCTCCTTTTCTCAAGGCTCTCAGCACCTGTATCTTACCATCTTGTCCTCCTCTACTCACAACTTTGCACCAGGTTACTTCAATATTCACATAGATGCTCCCTCCAGCTTGCTAACTTCCTCATTCTTCAGCCTCATTAAATTCCATGACCAGGTTTACTTCACTTCAGTCACAGAGGGATGGTTACACACTAGAATTAACCATTACCTAAAAGTAATGATTCTCTGTATAGAAACTCTGACTCTGACATCTCCCGGATCATAACCTTACATCATTTTGTCTCTCTTTTTGGTTCATCCCTCCTAAATCTATTTTTTGCCTTCATCAATATCAACAATCCCCCCATCACCTTAGTGCTTTCTTGGGCCATTACTCATATGCTGACACCATTTTCCTTCTCAACGCCAACCCAAATACTTAGCCATTTCAACTCTAGATAGTCATTCCTTTCCTAATAGCTTTGAACATGCCCAAGTTTCCCTCATCCTTAAAAAATAATCTTTGCTGGAACCCAATATCTCTTTGAGCTGCACATATCTCTTTCTTTTCTCAGGTAACCTCCTTGAGAAAACTGTCTACATTTTCTGTCTCTACTTCTTATCCTTCGCAATCAACTTCTGACCTCATACCATTCTCTCCAACATTCTTAGTTATCTCTTAATGAACAAATTCGATGGTCTTTTCCTCAATCTTCATAATTTTTGCTCTCTATTGCCTTTGGCACTGTTGACAACCTCTTCCTTCAGTGTAGACCTGACCATGTGTCTTCTCTACTCAGTCAACCCCAGTGGCTTCCTCCTTTTAAGATAAAACATGAGCTCCTCCAATTAGTTCTTAAAGTTCTACTCAACATGGCCTCAATGTATCTTTCTAGACTCTATAGACATTATCCCCACTCCTATTCCCAGTGATCCAGCCAAAGAGACTTTGCCTCTTTTCCTCACACAAGATTCTCTGTCTCTTGTCTCTTTGCCTTTCTACAATTCTAGAATGGACTTCCTCCACTCCTCTGCTGCATAGAAGCTTCTTTAAGGTGCATATCAAATAGCATCTTTGCATGAAACCTTTCCTGATTTTCCCAACTGCTAGTTCCCTTTCAAATTCCCTTTTTAACTGCTCTTTAAGTGTAACCTTGGCTTTAAGCCTGATACATTTGCATAAGACTCTGCTCTCAACTTGGTGTGCTTGTGTGAGGGGTGAAATTGACTCTGGAGATGAGAAACATTCTTCCTTCCTGCTCTGAGAGAGAACAGTTGGAGGGACAGGTGGAAAGCACAGACCCTGGAAATCAGGGATGTAGTATGGAGTTAACTTTTTCCTACACATCTGTCTTCCAAGATCTCTTTTTATTCTCTCCAAGTATTTCTCTGAAGAGAAACTGGAAACCCATATGTCCTCTGTAAAACCAAGAAGGAAGAAAATATATTATTTTTTCTTCTGTACCCCTTGAACATATTCCACCTCTCCTATGAGCAAGCAGAGTTAATTCTTCATTCTATACATCAACGAGGAGGCTCTTATGCAAATGTGCACGGATTTAAGTCAGAGTTACATATCCATTTGCGTTTATTCACTTTATATTTATGATGTATACATTTATAGATGTACTTTTCTCCCTGATTACTATGTAAGTTCCCCTTCCATGATGTTTGTTGTGGTCTCGCTACCTGTATCCCCACTATATAGAACAGCTTTTTGGCACATAGTAGACACTCAATAAAAGTTTGTTGATTAATACCAACAAATCCTTCTTGAACACCATCCTTTATTGCTTCATATAAAACCAAACCTTAAACTCTTTGGCCCTATGGTGGGTCGTAAGATAATTATTTATAGCCTTCTTTTGACTGTTTTTGAGCTTACAATAAATTCTAATAGATTAATCTTGGGAACCATTACAGTTTGTCATGAAATGCCCTATCGTTAGTATGTCATAGAATATTGACCTCATGCATTCTATGAGGAAGGCAAAATCATGAACAGTCTGATCTTAGCATCAATAACCTCTCTGGCTGATATTTTAATTTTTAGTCTGAAATTTTTAGACATGATTAATGACAGAATCACGTTCCTGAAGTTGTTATATAAGGCAATTCTAGCAACTGTCAGTAGAAGTGGAGGGCAGAATGCAAAGTGCTCCTGTTAGATTTGACTTCATCTTAAGGCTTACTAATAAATGGAATGGGTGAAATTCAAAGCTCAGTTTATGATTATTGTTGAAAGAGAGGAACAGTTGATCTTCTACAATTTATTATAGACAATTTTAATAGAATTCCTGTCCCTTAGGTCACACAACTGGTAGACTTCTTTGGCCCACAGTCCACATGAGATTATAAAATCACAGTTGAAAATTACCTTAAATACCATCTTTTCCAATATCCTCATTTTTACAGATGAAAAAATAGAGACCAGGAAAGTTGTCACTTGATCAAATTCACTTGATTTGTAGTTAAGAGAGGCCTGGGTTTGAATCTGGTCTTCCACATTTGCTAGATCTTTGACCTTCGATAAGTTACTTAACCCTACTATGCTTCAGTTACTCATTTGTGAAATGGGTATAATATTTGAACTGCTTCATATGATTGTTGCAAGAAATGTGTTTGTAAATCTTAAAATGTTATGTAAATATGAATTATTAACTGTTAAGTTCAGTCTTTTTCCATTACATTATATGCTTTTCTGGCTTTCACTTCCCTAATCAGCGAAAATGATTCATCATTTGGTTTCTACTCCTCCTTATGGGCGGAATTTTTTATCCATAATTTGTGTATCATTTTGGAAAAGAAGGAGAATTCCAATGTGCCTGTGATGTCACTATTCAGTATTTTCCTGTTATTCTACATACAGTAGGTTATGAATTATTTTTCCCTACCTTTCATTCCCCTCTTTCTTTCCAAAAAAATCACACCAAACTAAATCAAACCACCTAACATTACCACTCCCAACAAAACCCCATAACCACTGCCACATTGGAAGCCTGCATAATAAGCTTATTAGAGTAATGCTGTACTGACAACTTTGGGGAAAATATCATCTACCACCCAGGTCTCAATAATGACAATAAATTAGGACAGCTCTGATAAGCACATACTCTTACTGAAAAGCCTTCTAAGTACTCCAGTAGTCACCAAATTCAATCCAAGGTTCTCCATGACTTGGCTCTGATCTCTCTTTCTATTCCCCTCCATATGCCTTATACTCCAGACAAACTGGACAACTTGATATTCCCTAAACATATTCCTTTGATCATGCTGATCTCTTTGCATGGAATATCTTCTTTCCTCAGTTTCACTTGTAAAATTACTACCCATTAAAACTATAGTCAAGTGCCCCTCCACCATGAATTTCACTCTGACGATTCTTCTCCAGGAAGTTATTTCAAAATCTTCTGAACCTCCCCTTTGTTTTAAAATAAGGGATTTGTTTATACAAATCTGACTATATCATTTTCATGATGGAAAGTCTTCATTGACTTTAGATCCCAGTTGCTTTTAGGATTAAATATAAACTCACCCAGATATTTTAAATGCTCTACAATCTGGTTCAAGCCTACCTTTCCATTCTAGACATTCCATCTTGCTCCCCTTCCCATAATCAGTCAAAATGGCTCCATTACCTGTTCTCTGAGCTCACCTTTTCAGCTGCTGTCTCCTGACCATAGGATCCTTTTTCATTCATAGAATGTGCTTTCTCCTTACCTTAATATTCAGAATCTCTGGGTTCCTTTAAGACTCAGCATGTTTTAGAGAAATCCCTTTCTGATTCTCCTGTTTAGTCATCTATCTGTCTCTGTCTCTGTCTCTCTTTCTTCCTCTCCTTCCTTCCTTCCCTTTCTCCCTTCTTCTCTCTCATTATTATTATTTCATTATTTGTTTATGAGATATTCTCTGGTAGAATGGAAGCTCTTTGATGGGAGGGACTATTGTCTGTTTTTCTTTTATGTATACATCGGAGGTAGTCAATAGTCTTTGAATTTAATTGTTTTTGCAATAACTTTATATTTGTTTGTGTTCATGCTTTATTTCCCTTTGCTAAACTGCAAGATCTTTGAAGGTGGATTCCATAGAATACTCAGTTATATTATCTTTCAGTGTTATTTTGTAAATATTCAGTTGAGTTTAGTAATGAATGAATGAAAATGGTGGCAGCATGAGCTGGAGTGAACAAGGTTTCCTGGAAAAAGTAGTAACTTTTCTCTTTGTGCATTGTTATCTTATTTTTATTTAAAATCAACTTGTTTTTAAAAGAAGTATTTATTTTCTTTCACCACCACACTTCTTCAGAATTGAGAATAGATTGACAATGGAGAATAAATAAAGAAATTAAATTTTGAAGCAAAAATTACATAGTCAAGCTAACTAAATTCTTCCCTTGGCCACATCTGAAAATAAATGTGTCATTTTACATTTTGAGTTCATCAACATTCTATCAGGATGTGGGTAGAACCCTTCCTCATCAGTACTCTGTAATAATAACTAATCCAATTGCATTGATCAAAGTTCTTGATAAAATTCATAATATTGAATTGTCTGCCTTCTTGATATAAACCTAACCTGGTTATGATATATAAACTTTTTAATATATTGCTATAGTCTCTTTGTTAATAATTAACTTTTAAAATTCTATTTATTTTATTTTTTAATTTATGGAATGAAACAAGCATTTCCATATCATAGTTTAATAAAAAAGATGATTGCACAGAAACTGTAAATCTGTTATGTATAACTAGCTATTCCTTTTAAATATGTAGTAGTCATCATGTCAATTTCTTCCCCCTTTTTTTCTTCCTTCCATCCCTTCTCCATCTTAGAGATGGCTACAAATGTGTGTGTATGTGTGTGGGTGGGTGCATGTATATATGTATAGATGTGGAAATCATCCTATACATACTTTGATTTATCAGTTCTTTCTCTGGATGCAGAGTGCCTTCCTTCATATGTCCTTTGTAGTTTATTTGGGTATTTATATTAGTCAATTTAAAATTTTAGAGATTTTGGCTACAGGTTCCTTTCCCTATGTTGACTCTCTCTCATTTAGGTATCAAAACCATATTTGCGTCATAGAAAGATTTTTTTGTACTTATCACCAATATAAGATAGAAACAAAGGGCGTTGCTAATTTATTATGTATCTAGAATGGTGTTCTGCAAATGGTAGCAGTTATTCAATTGAACTGATTTTTGAGGGTTTTCTTATCCCTCTACCTTGATGGACTGTCAACTCCTAGTGGACAGAGTATTGGGCCTGGCATTAAGAAGACTTGAGTTCAAATCCAGCCTAAGATACTAACTAGATGTGAAACACTGGGCAAGTCACTTATTGTTTATTAGCCTCAGTTTCCTCGACTATAGAATATGGATAATGATCACCCTTCCTCCCAGGGCTGTAATGAATGATGATCAAATGAGATAGTATTTATAAAGCACAGTGTCTGGCACAGAGTAGGTATTTAAGAAATGTTTGTTCTCTCTCTCATCCCCTGCTCTGAGGGTGGAGGTGTATGTAGAAACTCTTCTCTGCTTTTTGCATCTTATTGGCATGTAGCACAATGCCTTGCACATAGTAAGGGTTTAGTATCTATTAGTTTGATTGATGGGGTAGGTGCTCAATAGGATGCTTTACATCTAGTAAGAACCCAGCAAATGCTTGTTGTATTGTGTTGTATTGTATTGTAATGTTTAGTGTGTAGAAGGTGCTCCTCATTGAGGATAATATACTTACTCAAAGTAGTAATATCCTTACTCTTAAGAATTCTTCAGATTTTTAACTAAGGAACTTCTATCTGATTTTTCCCATTGTATCTATGCTTATGTGCTTAAAATGTGTTTAGTGATATCTGGAATTTCTTCCTTTGGCATTAAATAACTTTCCTTATACTATATCTTCTATTGAAGATATAACCTGTATCCTATCATTATAATAGGATATGGCTCCATCCTCTCCCTTATTCCCTCAACATAATTATCTCAATACTGGTGTAATCTTTAGTGTATGATATTGAATTAGTACTGATCTGTGACTCAGTCCTAAGGGGAAAATATGGCTGTTAGTTTTGGTGAAGGAAACATGCCAAAGAATTGTTTCATTGATTCACTGTTGGTGTAGCTGTAAGCTGATCCAAACATCCTGGAGAGCAATTTGGAACTATGCCCAAAGGGCTACAAAAATGCACATACCTTTTGATCCAGCAATACCACTTCTATAACTGTATTCCAAAGAGAGCACAAAAATGAAAAAAGGACTCACATATACAAAAATATTTATAGCATCTCTTTTTGTGGCAGGCAAGAACTGGAAATTGAGGGGATACCCATCAATTGGGGAATGGTTGAACAAGCTGTGGTATATGAAAGTAGTGGAATACTATTGTGCTATAAGAAATGATGAGCAGGAGGACTTTGGGAAAACCTGAAAAGACTTATATGAACTAATGCTGAGTGAAGTGAGCAGAACCAGAAGAACACTGTACACAGCAAGAGTCATCATACTATGCGAGGACTGATTTTGATAAGACATAGCCCTTCTCAGAAATGCAAGGACCTAAAACTTTTCCAAAGGACTCATGATGGAAAATGCCATCCATATCCGGAGAAAGAACTGTGGATTTGGATTGCAGAATGAAGCTGACTCTTTTCTCTTTTGTTTTGTTTTAATGTCTTTCTCATGGTTTCTCCCACTCATTATATTCTTCTATGCAACATAATTAATGTGAAAATGTATTTAGTTGGAACATATGTGTAGAATCCATACTGAATTGCATGTCATCTTGGGGAGGGTGGAGGAACAAATTTAAATCTTATGGAAGTGAATGTTGAAAACTGAAAATAAATAAATATTTAAAAAACAAAACAAAAAGAAAAGAATTATTTCCCTCAAATCAATTCACCTTTGCCTCTTAGGATCCTTAGCTTCCCTGAAAGCACAATTCAAGATTTAATTTCTTTCCTTGTCCTCCCTACTGTTGGGGTATACCCCCTTCCATGAAATGACCTTGCACTGACTATATGTGTACCTTGTATACTTAATGTGTATGCATAGTTTCCCTAGATAGAATGCAAGCCCTTTGATATAAGGGCCTATTTTATTTTTGCCTTTGTATCCTCTAGTACCCAGCACAGTACTTATCACATGATAAGCATTTAATAAATCCTTCATGGCTGATTTATATTATTATCGCCTGAGAAGGAACTTTACAAGCCATTTTAATTTTGCAAGTGAAGAGACTTAGTTAAATGGAGTTAAATGACTTGCCTAAGGAGACATAGTTAAATAGAATTAGTGCCTAGGTCTCCTAACTTCTAAACAACTATCTTTCATGCTTCTACATTGCCATAGCTGTTTTCTTCCATTCAAAAAATATTTATAAAGCATTTTACACAAATAGCACTATGAAGGTTGTAACTCAAGCATCATGATCCCCATTTTATTTATTTGTTTCTATTAATTAATTTATTTTTAGATTTCAACATTCACTCCCATAAGATTTGGGGCTCCAAATTTTCTCCCCATTTCTCCCATCCCCCACCCCAACACGATGTGAATTCTATTACTCCTTCAGCTAATTTGTAATCCCTTTTATCACCTCCCCACCCTCACTGTCCCTTTCCTTTCTGTTTTCATGTAGGGCAAGATAGATTTGTATACCTCATTGTCTTTATATCTTATTTCCCAGATGCATGTAAAAATAGTTTTTAGCATTTGTTTTTTTAAAACTTTTGAGTTCCATTCTCTCCCTCCCTCCCTGCCCACCTACCCTCATTGAGAAGGCAAACAATTTGAAATAGGTTATCCGTGTGTAGTCATGCAACACATGTCCATAGCAGTCATGTTAGGAAAGACTATATTTCCCTCCATTCTATTCCACCTTCCATTTATTCTATTCTCTCCTTTGACTCTATCCCTCCTCAAAGGTACTATCTTCTGATTATCCCCTCCTCCCATTTCCCCTCCCTTCTATCATCCCCCCTTATCTCCTTTTCTCATACTTTCTTGTGGAATAAGATAGATTTTCATACCCAATTGAATTTATATGTTATTCCCTTCTTAAGCCAAATCCAATGAGAATAAGATTCAGTCATTCCCTCTCACCTCTTCCCCACTATTGTAAAAACTTTTTCTTGCCTCTTTTATGTGAGATAATTTACCCCATTGTACCTCTCCCTCTCTCCTTCTCCCACTACATCCCTCTCTCACCACTTAATTTTATTTTTTAGATGTCAGTTCTTCATATTCAACTCACCCTGTGTCTTCTGTCTATACATACATATGTGTGTATCCACACACACACACACACACACACACACACATACACATTTTCCTTCTACCTAATACTGAGAAAGGTCTCATGAGTTACGAATATTATCTTTCCATGTAGAAATGTAAACCATTCAACTTTAATAACTTTCTTTCGATTTCTCTTTCCTGATTACCTCTTCATGCTTCTCTTGAGTCTTTTATTTGAAAGTCAAATTTTCTATTTGGCTCTGGTCTTTTCATCAAGAAAGCTTGAAAGTCCTCAATTTCATCAAATATCCATTTTTCCCCCAGAAGTATTATACTCGGTTTTGCTGGATAGGTAATTCTTGGTTTTAATCCTAGTTCCTTTAACCTCAGAGTATCATATCCTAGGCCCTCATGTCCTTTGATGTAGAAGGTGCTAAATCCTGTGTTATCCTGATTATTTTTCCACAATACTTGAATTGTTTCTTTCTGACTGATTGCAATATTTTCTCCTTGACCTGGGAACTCTGGAATTTGACTGCAATATTCCTAGGAGTTTTGTTTTGGGGGTCTCTTTTAGGAGGTGATTGGTGGATTATTCCCATTTCTATTTTACCCTCTAATTCTAGAATATCAGGGCAGTTTTCCTTAATCTCTTGAAAGATGATATAGGCTCTTTTTTATTGATCATGACTTTCAAGTGGTCTAATAATTTTAAAATTATCTCTCCTGGATCTATTTTCTGGGTCAGTTGTTTTTCCAATGAGATATTACACGTTTTCTATTTTTTTCAATCTTTTAATTTTGTTTTATAATTTCTTGATTTCTCATAATGTCATTTGCTTCCATTTGCTCCATTCTAATTTTTAAGGAATTATTTTCTTCATTGAGCTTTTGGACCTCCTTTTACATTTGGTCAATTCTGTTTTTTAGGTCATTCTTTTCTTCATTGGTTTTTTAGACTTCTTTTGCCATTTGAGTTAGTCTATTTTTTAAGGTGTTATTTTCTTTTTTGAGTCTCTTTTAGTAAGTTGTTGACTTGCTTTTCATAATTTTCTTACATCACTCTAATTTCTTTTCCCAATTTTTCCTGTCCTTTTCTTACTTGATTTTAAAATTCTTTTTGAGCTCTTCTATGGCCTGAAACCAATTCACATTTTTCTTGGAGGCTTTGGATATAGGAACTTTGACTTTGTTGTCTTCTTCTGGTTGTATGTTTTGATCTTCCTTGTAGAGTCTCAGTTTTTCCTCACTGTTTGCTCATTTTCCCAGTCAGTTTCTTGACTTTTTAGCTCTTTGTTTAGGAAGGATTCTGCTTCTGGTTTGAAGGGTGCATCGCCTCAAACTCAATGGTTTTGTAAAGTTTTTTTAGAGATATTTCTAGGTACCTGTAAATTTTCAGTTCTTCCAAGGTTGTATGATCAAAGGAGAAGTGTTTATGTCCTTTCTGGCCTGCTCTGGTCTGTGAGTTACCACAATCACTCTTTTCTGCCTTGTAACTGTGAGGAGGCTTCCCTCTCCATTGTTGCCGCAAGCTCTGCCACCCCAGCAATCCTTCTTACCCCAGTACCATTACCCAGATCCAAACATGGGTGAAGCAAGAAAATCCTGCCTCAGTGCCAGTGAAAGATCCCTGCAATACCCTCTGATCAGTCACTTGATCTTCTCATTCTATCCAATAATGGAAGCATCCATTATTGCTGATGCCACTGCCCTGAGACTGGGACTGGACCACAGTCCTCTGTTACCCAGGTCTGACAGACTTTTCCTACTGACCTTCTAAGTTGTCTTTGGCATTTGTGAGTTGAGAAGTCCAGAAAGTGCCACAGCTGCCAGTGATTCAGTGCCCTGAAGCCTACTCTAAGGTTGCTCTGCCCTAGTCTATGCTGGTGTGACTCCTATTGGGCTGTGTTCTTCTCTTAGACTGGGGCAATAGACTTTTTCCTGTAGAACTTCCAGGTTGTTTTGGCTGTTATTTTGTGGGTTCTGCTGTTCTAGAACTTGTTTAGAGTAATATTTAACCAGTATTTGGAGGTGTTTGGGGAGAACTCAAGCAAGTCCCTGCTTTGACTCTGCCATTTTGACTCCACCCCCTCTATTTTGTTTTAGTTTTTTCTTTAGAAAGAAATTGATAGCAGCATGGTCCAGTGGAGAGACCTGACCTTCAGGCCAGAGAGAACTGAGATAAATAACCTGCCTCTAATACATGCTGGCTAAATGATCCTAGACAAGTTACAACCTCTCAGTGCTCTAGGTAATTCCCCAATACTTTTAAATTGCTGAGTCATGCCCACATGCATTGGAAGAGGGAATTTCCTAAAAGGAGTTTCCTTACCTGAGAGTTTCCTGTATCAATGTAATCACAAGTCTGGTTCCTATTCTTAGACTAGAGATTTAAATGCCCTTTTTTTTATTCATGATTTGGAGTTTTTTTGAGGTTCCCATTCATTGAAGATATTCTTGTGGGGTTTTGAATTCCACAAGTACAAGCAAAGTCAACAGACATGTGGCTCCGCATTTATTTATTTCATATCATTCCAGAGGTGCTTAGAGCACTATTCTTTCCTAATTTCAATTGTCACAAGATCAAAGTCTGTCTTGATAAGAAAATTCTCTCATACTCACAGTTAGAGGTTATTTACTAGTGGTCTGGATGCAAATGGAATTTGTTGTAACTAAGGAAGATTTGTTATGGCAATATTAAATAAAATAACTCTAAGATTGGATTGCCATTGTAAAGTGCAAATGAACTATGGGGTGGAGCGTGATGCAACACGATAAAATAGAATTATCTATCTCCATTGGCAGATTAAATTCATACCTTCACATTTTACAAACACAAAAGGACAGAATACCATTAAAATGTGACTTGGTCATCAATGAAGTCATTAGGTTCTCTCTACCAGGATTGTTTTGGCTGACTTGAAAGGCCAATACTCTGAAGAATATTTTTATCTGAGAGACAGAGGTGAATAAAATTGCTTGTATTCTTCCTTTTGCATGTAGGGGTTTTAAAGACTAGAGGCCTCCAACCTAACCCAGCCTAACATAACATGTGTTTTCTGTTTAACTCTCACCCTACCTGTTGTGGATGGAAAATTTTAAATTTAGAGAGGCTTTTTCACTTGAGTTTGAGTTGTCACTCTACCCAAAGTGGTTGTTTACCTCTAGAAGGTTCTGAAAATTACTAACAATGGTACCCCTGGGAGGAAGAAACTTAAGGATTTCTTCATAAAATTAAAACAATATAGTGACATTTAGCATTGTGTACACTTAGATTGATAGCTCCAATTTGGAAATTTTGACAGACTTTCTTTATTGGCTAATCCTTGCATTGTTATTTCTGCTACCATTTCCATTTGGGTCTTGCTATTTAGAGAATATGATTTCTTTTTTAAAAAAACTTTTTTACTTTTGGTATTTTTAACAAGGAGAACAGCTTAGTTTCCAAATAAAGCCTTTTGGTTGGGAAATCAAATGTCATGCTAATAAGATTGGGCATCATTGTTTGAACATTACTCAGTCTGGTGCTCTTCTTGATCTTGAGGATGAGGTCAGTGAATTTGTATCCAGGGGGAGTCATTTTAATACTTAATAAATAGTTTTATCTGGAAAATGAAAATTGATTACTAAGTTAGAATAGGGATCATATCTCTGTCATATTTTGGGAAGAATTTCTGGGAATCCTTCCAGATTTTGAATTGGTTGAAATTGCATAAAATTTTCAGGCAACACAGACACACACACACGTACCCACACATACACATGCATGCACACATGCACAAACATAGGACCTCCAATCTTCAGAATCCATCCCACCCCCCAAGAACAAGGAACTAGGAAAAAAAGACTCAGATGCTGCCGGTGTTAATCAATAAGAACTTAGATTTGTATAGCATTTTCCTCCTAACAAATCTATGAGGTTGGTGCTATCATTATCCCTATTTAACAGATGATGAAATAGATACTCAGAGAAGTTAAGTGATATGTCCCTTATGCCCCATCAAAGGATAGAACCAAGGTTTGAGCTCAGATCTCTTGATTTCAGGTCTAGTTGTATTTTCTACTGTACCCCAAAGGGATGAGGATGAGGAAGATGAAGAGGAGGATGCTTAGGGGAGGAAGAGAGGGAGGAAAGAATGAAGAAAGTAAGAAAGAATGAAAAAAGGAAGAAAAGGAAAGGCTTTCTCTTTCTCTTTTTGCTTTTAATAAACTCATAAAGAACCATCATGATGTAATGGAAAGAGCACTGGATTTGGAAATTGAGGACTTCAGTCAAAGTCTTACCTGTGCCACTTACTGGCTCTATGACCTTCAGCAAGTCTCTTACCTTCTCAGGCCTTTTCCACTCTGAGCCTCAGTTTCCCTGTATGTAAAATTAGAAAATTTATATTGGATCCTCATAAAGATACAAGTATGACAAAGTATGACACTGCAAATCAGGAAGAGACTCTGTAACTATCATATTACCTAAATGCCAGTACAAACATAAAGGCATATATGCTTTTTCATTCATATATTGCCCCGTTGTGTCACAGATTGAATACTGACATTATTAGCCTTAGCTCTCTTTTAAAAGAATTGTGCCTATGAAAGAAGGAAGTGGGTGAGTAAAGACTGGAGCCAAATGCGTCTGATCAAGGCTTGAAAAAAATTCCAGTTATAGCCCAATTGAATTTCTGCCTTTTCATCTTGTTCTCATGTGTGTTTTTTTTCTTGAAATGCAAGGAACATAGTGACTCAGCATGCATTGGTATTGTATATATAGCAGAAAAGATAGAAGAATAATTCAGGAGACCTGGGGAGTTTAGTATTGTAGGCTAGGAATACAAGGGCATTCATTCTCAAACAATGCAAACAAAAACACCAGGGAATAAAAATACTGAGCCTAGTGTTCTAGTTGGAGGGAGGGAACTCGACCTCAGTTGTGCTAGAAATTGTCCCTAGTGAGCAGTATTCATAAACATTCTAAGCTACTACACAAAGTGATCTGTATTCAGTGGCTTAAGTCTGAGGAAACCACAGACTGAGAGGCTTTAGCAGACAAAAGCAAGATCAGGGCACGGTACTATAAGGAAAGTGAACTTGATGCATGACATGATCAATGCTATCAGTGGGAAAACGATTTGTTTTCATCTTTCTTCTTGTTCTGATTCATCCTTGCTCCCCTTCCCCCCATTACTTTACTCCCTGATTTTACCAGTTTCACCAGCTCTTCCTCTATCGATGCACTGACGTGTTAGGTGTCCTTGGACTTCCTCGTAAATGCAGAATTTATCCCGTTTGTCACTAGTGGATGATTGGCAACAAGGCTATAATTCAGATGGAGAAAATATCCAATTATATTTCAGGGCATTTCAGGTCTGTAATAGACAGACAAATGCAGGCTGTTATCATGCTGTAATGAAGCTATCTTCTGCCATTGACAGCTTGGCTTGGGGAACCTCATCAGATAGCCCTAGCAGGTCAGGTTCCTCAATGCACATTTAAAGACAAGGAGCCTACAGGGCTCGGGAAAAGGCTTTGAACGGTTGAGTGTAATCTCTCTCTCTCTCTCTGTCTCTCTGTCTCTCTCTGTCTCTGTCTCTCTCTGTCTCTCTGTCTCTCTCTGTCTCTCTCTGTCTCTGTCTCTCTGTCTCTCTCTGTCTCTGTCTCTCTGTCTCTCTCTCTCTGTCTCTCTGTCTCTCTATCTCTCTCTCTCTCTCTCTCTCTGTCTCTGTCTCTCTCTCTGTCTCTCTGTCTCTGTCTCTGTCTCTCTCTCTCTCTCTCTCTCTCTCTCTCTCTCTCTCTCTCTCTTTCTCACTTTCCCTAGGATAACACCCAATTGCTTTGTAAATGGGCCAGGCTGCCTGGACAGTCTTGTATTGGGAGGCAATTACAGATTTTTTTTTGTCTTGTGAAAAATCTTCTCTTAGGTCTGGTTTTATTGAATTTTACTTATGCTGCCCTGGTTATGAAGCCTATACAGCCTCAGTTCCTTTTCAATCTATGACCTTCAAGTTTTAAGGTTTCCTTTCTTTTCTGATGAGGCAAGAGCTAACCTGACAACAACTAGAAAAGTCCATGGCGTCTTCGGTTTTCTATGGAATTATACTTGAGTAGCTCCTGGTCCATGAGGCAGGGAAAGGAGCCTTATACCCTTCTAATCTAAGTGCCAGCTAATGCATCATTCCAGGGTGTCTAGTTCTGATCAGTGTCAGTCCATCAGAGGGGTAAGAGCTTAGAGGAGGTAACAGATTCCACTCCAGGGCAGGAGTCAAATGTAAGAGAGGCAAGACTATTCCAGAAATTGAGATCTCATTTCCTCTTTAAATTCTGGGCTCACTGGAGCTGGCTTTTCAAAACAAAAACAAAAAATGGTCCTGAGAAATGGTAGTATTATGCCTATAGGAACCCACAGGCCTAGAACTGCTCAAGGTCTTTCCCAATTGTCCCATACGTTATCGTATAGGAAGGAAACGAAAGCCTAACAAGAACCTTAGTTCATTTGACCTTTTACCCAGGGTATGTGCTAGGCATTTCAGATTTATGAGTAAATGGCTTTCCTCTTCAGAATCTGAGCAGAGCTTTCTTTTTCTCCCCTTAGAAGAGGAGAGTCTCCTCTTAGAGACTCATCCTTTTTACTTTCCATACAGGGATTCTTTCCTCATTTTCTAATAATTATTGCATTAGTCCTCTCCTTTAGAAACCAATTTACTTTGTCCCCCCTCTACCCTTCCTTACATTCATGAATCCTAATTATTCTGCCTGAGTTAGATCATCTATCTGCCTCTGATCCTGCCTTTTATTATTTGAATAGTTCATGAGAAGTGGTTTTTCTGGGCCCTGCCTTTGTAATTTAAAAAGCACCTGGGAAATTATATGCAAGCCATCCTTGCCTGCTCTTCAGTAAAAAAATAATCACTGTGAAAAATAATATTTCTCTTATTTTCTGTGTTGTTGTTTAATGGCAGCAGGAGAAGTTATTTTTTTTCCATAATTTGGATGAGGAGCTTCAGAGAAAAATGCTTTCTTACCTTAAGAACTACTACTTTATAATTTCTGTTCTTTCAGATAACAAGATAAAGCAGTCTCTATGACTTCTAGGGAAGCTATTTTAGCTTTAAGTCTCCCTACTTTAGGGTACCCTTGCTAAACTCATATAGGATTTTATTTTGATATAATAGTGAAATTGTTGTTTCTGCTGGGTGAGTGCAATGGCTTCACAAACATTTTTAGCCACTCACTACATGCCTTGTGGGTGCTGTGTTAGGTGCCATACAAAATAAAAAATAACAACACATTTCGTACCCTCAAGGAACTTGAATTATATTGGATGAGAAAACATATACATACGGAAATATGGATAAAATATATACAAAATAAATGGAAGGTAATTTTTGAGGTGGGAGAGGGAGTCGGTAAGGGGCAGTAACAATCACTAGCATTTATATAGTATTTTATATTTTGCAAAAACACTTTTACATATGTTATTTCACTTGATCCTAAAAACAGATACTACGGGTGAGGTAAATAATACTGGTATTATTCCCATTTTATACATAAGTAAACGGAGGGTCAAAGAGGTTAAATGACTTGCCCACGGTCATAGCATCAGAGGTAGGATTTGAGCCCAGGTTTTCTTGACTATGAGTCCAGTGCTTGAGACCCGAGCTGGACATTAATCTGAGTGACTGGATATTAGACCTTAACTATGCCTCTAAGTTACATCAATGCCTGTGCAAGTCTCTCAACATCTTGGGGCTATAGACTTCTCTTTTTGTAAATGAGGGAGATCAGATAATGTTTAAGATCTCTCCCAATTCTGCCAGTGTAGTATAGAAAAAAAACTAAAACAAAACTGGATTTTGAATCATAGATATAAAGTTTAATTCTCAGTTTTACTATCTGTTACCTAGATGACCTTGGGCAAATCATGTTATATCTCAGTACCAATTTTCTTATCTTTGAAATAAAGGGGATGGATTTGCTGACCTTTTAGCACTAAATTTTATGATTGTATGTGTTGCAGCTCCTCTAGACTCATATGTCCAACTTGAACTGCCACTGGCAGGTTGGGACCCCAGAGAAGGTGCTCCGGAGTTATAATAGAAGTCCCAATAGGTTTTGAGCTCAAGCTTTCTCTATCACAGAACAGCAGGGAACTGTTCTCTTATAGAGGAAGGTTTATCTTGCAAGGGGTGGGGATTCCTATTCCTTTAACTCTTTCACTTATAAAAAGAATATTTGTTTGAATATTAAACTTAAACTTCTTCCTCCAAGATAATTTTCCGTATCCAGAGTATAACAGAAAAATGGGTTTAGATATGAAACCATGCATTTCCATTTCAAATGAAAAATGTGTATAATATATGCAATGTATTATTTTCAAAACTATCCTTGTCTGTGTTTCTTTCTCAAATGCCTTTTATTCTTTGCTCTTAAAATATATTAAGATACTCGTTATTATCATTTTTTTGCATTACTATTGCTGACTCTATCCCTTGCTTTCCTTTCTGTTTAACTGAGAGAAAGAAAATAGGAAACAAAACTTTGTGACAATAAGGCATAATTAAACAAAATGAATCCCCATTGTGGCTATGCCCATGCATGTCTCTAGACTGTCTCTACAAAGAGGCTAGTAACCTGCTTCATTATCGGACCTCTAAAAATACAATTGCTCAATGCTTTGATTGATGTACTTAAGTCTTTCAAAGTTGTTTTTCTTTGCATGGTTGCTGTCTTTGTGTAAATCGTTTTCATGGTTCTGCTCACTTCACTCTACATTAATTCATACCGTCCAGAATTTTCTGAAATATTCTCTTGTCGATTCTTATTTCCCAATAACACTCTACTACATTTATATACCACAGTTTGTTTAGCCATCCCCCAATTGTACAAGATACAATCACAATATAGAGTGATGCTGAGTAGAACAGGACCAGAAAAATCAGGATTATGGCACAGACACAAGTCTGGCACTCTCACTGATTCTTATGTATCACGGGTCAAGGTCATCTGAAGTAAGGTAGAGAAGAAGTGATACTTTCTTGCATGCAGTGAGGGTCAATACTGAGATTCTCTCTGTGTCACCACATATTCAGTGTTTCCTGACTCACCTGCCTACACTTCTTTCTTTCTTACGTTCCCATTGGGGAGATGCCAATGTTTGTCCCTTCAGAGGAAAAAGGGGCTATCCTTGTCTTTGTCAGGGGTTCAGTAAAGACTCACTCACTTTCGTCTCGTGATTCAGGATTGTCATTAAGTTAGCCAAGATACTCCCTTTGTCCCAGAAAAATTCACATTTCTCATATTAATGCAGAGATAGCACTTTTTAATGTTAACTCCCTTTTGCTACTAGAAACCAAGGAAGACTTCAGTCATTTCCCTAGCAAGAAGGAAGTCATCTGAGGGGCTAGAGACCTTGGGGCCTTGGAGAGAACATGCGGATAGAATAAGGAAGGGTCACAAAGGGTCAATAAAACCTATGCCTAAAATCGGTTTGTCCTTGTGTCCTCCTTCCTGGAGACTAGAGCCAAGGGGTCCCTGGATCAGAGAAACCTCTCTCTTTCTGATCCATTACAAACATGACTTGTGGGATGTGAGTTACCTATTCTTGGTAGTCAAAAGAGAATGATGACAAAGCTATGTTTCAAGTTGATTCTGATGTTTGTGAGGTTGGCAGTCTGATTGTCATGAAGAAGTCCAATAGGCAGAATTTGCCACTTGATTTTTAATAATGTTTCTGGGGCTGCCATCACATGGATTCATATCCCTCACATGCAGCTGGACAATTTACTCACTTTCTAATCCCTTCTCATAGGGTCATCAAGTTGGTAATGTATAAAGTTTAACAGAGGGCCTATGACATCCTTAATGTGTACTGATATAAACTTCAAATCACTACATATCAGATAAAGCATTGGCAAAATTCCTCAATTGCTACTGACCCCAAAATAGAGGGCCTTTAATTATCTACTTCTGTTTCCTTCAGATCTTAGATAAAGATCTTATCCACCCTACTGTGCAAGGCTTTTTAATTTGCCAGCCTTACAGTATTCATCCCAACTTATTGTAAAGTCTTGTCAAGACTTCTATCCCTCAGGGTATCCTATTACTGTACTGATAGCCACGTAGGTCCAGTTGTACATGCCTACCTGTAGCTCTGGTGGCTGATGCTAAAGAGCAATTTTCAGGAGCTAGGTTTTCATAGGCATGAGTCCAATGGGATAGTAGAGTAAGGGGGGCATTGAAACTGGAACTTGATGACATAGCTTCTGTCAGTTGCAAACTATTAATGAACATTGCTGGCAATTTCAGCAGGGATATGAATATCAAGGCAGTTGGACACACTTCTCCTTCATTTACCAGGGTTGCATACCCAGTCAGCAGAGTATACCAAACCTCAGCCAGTTCATATACTGGACATTTCTACTCTGGAAGTTATGCCTTACCTTGGATCAATTTAGTCGTGAGAATGTTTTCTATACCTTTAAAGAAAACAAAAACAAATAACTTATTCTATCCTATATGGCAGAACCATTTGTAGATGTCACTCCTACCACACCTATTATGGATACATTGAGTGTGAGGTATGACTAAAGACCCCTTAACATCATCTAAGGTGCCCTCTTTCAAGGCAGGTGCTGTGATTCTATGACTGGATCCAACCTGCTCATTTTCTTGATGAAAAAACTCAAGGTCAGAAAACAGAAGTGGCTTCTCCAAAAGCACATAGCCAATCACTCTGCTTAGAGAGAAAGATAACTCAAACCCATGTCCCCAGACTTCCAGCCTACTGATAGGTCTTTTGCCGAAGATAGCATCGTCCCCAACCTTGAAGTCACCATGCACTTCAAACGAGTGAACCATTTTCTGAATTTTTTCTTCATCGGGATATGAAATTTACAGTCATCCCAATATATTTGGGAATTTCTACAGGTTCTGATCCATCTGACTTGTTTTGAAGCAGATAACATCTATGTTCCTCCTGATCATTATGTTGCCACTCTGTTCTACCAAATCTCATATTCACTCTCTATATTTCTTGGCCCTGGGGCATGTTATTTGACATTTATTTATACTTATCTGCATTTTCCATCTTCTAAGCTCATATAGAGCACGTAATGATATAAATCCTTTGCGGCTGGGTGGCATTTAGGTTTCTTATTATTTACTGTGCATTGCCTCCTAATTTTAATGTAATCTGCAAATCTTGCTTTCAGTAGTACCAAGTCATTTGTATGCATAATTAGAATGTGCAGACCCTCTCAACTCTGATAGCTGTCATATGACTCACTAACATTCTCCCTCCTAGGCTATAAAGTCTTTGCTTTTATATTTGGTTCCTTTTAAAGTAGTTGAAGTTAGGCAGACCAAAATATGTTCCTGAAGATTCCTGAATTCTTTAAAGTCTGAAACCTCATAAAGTCTTTAGGAAATACTTGGTTCCTCCTTGCTGACAGATTTTCTTTTTAATGAAAAGAAGTTGGGGCCAGTAATTATAGTGAAAATATGTTCATGATTCATGTGTGATGGGTAATCATAACTTTTGTCTAGAGGCCTTGGAACTGGGAAGATGATTCAGCTTTGTATAAATGGGCTCTGTACACTAGAGGGAACCATTTTCCTTCTGTGAAATATCAAACATGAGCCACTTCTGGTTGAATGATGAGGCATACAAAGAACCAATAACTTAATTGTATGGGGAAACTGAAGCTGGGAACTAAAGGTCTTTTTGTATAGATAGACACTCTTAATAGCTGATTGAGAAATTCCTTGCTATAAGCCAATAAACATCTGCAAGTCTGTACAACCCATTTTCCTACTTCAAAGTTCTAGGGTTTGAATAAGGCATATTATCAGTGTTAATAGTAAGGCCAGGCTTGATTGAAACTTGACTTCTTATGACTGAAAAAACTCTCCAGGTTCCTGGAGCTAAAGTATAAACACCCACTAGAAATTAAAAAAGGCAGACAATCTCAACCAGTATGGAGTATAGGGAAAATTGTGAAGTGACTTTTATTATTTGTATAATGTTCATATTCTTGATAGAGCCAAACAATTATTTGTATTCCAAGTACAGGCTAACCTCCCTCCCAGAGAAGGTAAAAAAAAAAACTTAAGGAATACTTCTTCACAAATTGAAGCTTCAATGGGAAAAAGAAGGATATGAAGGGAATAGACTTGACCATTTTCACATTGGTAGAGAGTAGAAGAGTTTTATACAGAGAGAAAAGGAAAACAAAGGACAATTGTACCTTTGGAGCTTTAAGACAGATTTAAGATTCTTTCTGAGGATAAGGAAGCTGGATGCTCTGAGAAGGACATTTCTTGCCCTCTTAAGAATGATATAGTGGAGATATAGAGTTAGCATCCAGGAACAATGAGAATAAGAAGAGGAGAGTAGTTGGTAGTTGGTGAATTCCTATTCACAGTTATTGAAGCATCCATTTGTTACTCTGATAGCACTATTAGAAATGTCCACTGTCTTCCTGGAGTATGTATCCTAGACATAACTGAAAGCCTCAGACATTAAAATAGATGCTGAATACTTACTTCTGGTGATGTAAATAATACCATTACAAGAGGAAGGTAGAGGGAAGATGCATTTGCATAGTTTCTACTATGTGCCAGTCACCGTGCTAAGTGCTTTTTTTTTTTAAAAAAACAAACAAACCAAACCTCATTTGGTCCTGCCAACAATCCTACAAGGAAGGTGCTATTATCATTATTGTTCCCATTTCACAGTTGAATAAATTGAGGCAAACAGATTAAATGACTTGTCCAAGACAATAAATCTAGCAATTCCAATATGAAGATAGGTTTTAACTTAGGTCTTTCTGACTCTAGGTTCAGCATCTTATTCACTTCCCCTTCAGCTGCCTTACTAGATAGAATCCACATGGCATTGGCAAACTTATGAAACTTTTACAAGAAACTAAAGACCATAAGGACACATTGTGTTTTCCTCCCTGGCTCTTATTGAAATAAACGGGTATAGAAGAGAAAAAGTGATTTAGAAAGTGAATAGCTGATCAAGGAAGTGACATTTGAGAAGGTGATTTGGATTTCTGGATCACAACTTAAAAGAGGGATGACAGATTCCTGACCAGAGATGGAGTACACCTGACAAGGACTGAATTTTCTTGTAAACTTGTAAATCTAATCAAAAGATTTGTAAAATAGAAGGGACAGAGTAAGGATAAAACTGTCCATATATATTACCCAAGCTGAATACCAAGAGAGGAGTTATAATGAATGGATAGCATCTGAGATACCCAGAAAGTTACAAGAGACAAAATCCAAGAAAGATGCTATCAGTAAAATTAAGTTTAGGCAACAAACAAGAAGGATTAAAGTTCTAATGAGAGGAAGACATTTGACTTCATGATTATTATTTAATTGGTAGGATGAGGCCAATGTTTAGAATATCACTCTGAATGTGTAAAAATGTATGAGAGCTTGGGCATTATTTCATATTATGAAGGCATATTCATTGAAGAAATCCAGAAACCAAAAGGATGAAATATTGGGGAGAGAATGTGGCTGAAAGTCAATAGAGGGAGAAATGGAAATGATGGTGTTATTGGAGTATACTGTAAACCAAGTGGTAAATGGGAGCCACTAAACCATTCATCAAGATCCCACGTGGGACACACATTGACTTAGTTCTAAAATAGGATCTTATATATGCTTTGTTGTACTTTTATTTTTGTTAAATTTTTCCCGGTTACATGTTAACCTAGTTCAGGCTACACTCAGGAGGGTTGTGGGTCAAATGAGTAGCCTGTGACTATGTCTTGAACATCTCTGTCATGCATGTTTTGTACAAAAAGGAGGAAATACAGGAAGAATTTGATAACAGACTATAAACCTGACCCAGAGGCATGATATAATAGTGACGGGGAGCTCAGACAGTACTGGAGCTCTTGTTCGGCTAAAAGCTGAGCAGCTAATAATTTCTTGATTTTCCTTAATGATAATTTCATTATTCAAAGGGAGAAGTAATCAATAAGGCAAAATTATATTCTGTATCTAATTCTCACCATCAGGAGAGACATGTTTGCGGGAGTGAAAATGATTGGAACCATGCTGAGAAATGTCTGCTTCTTCCTAGGGTTTGTGAAAGAGTAGAGGAAATCTAGAGAGAATCCATATTCTAGACTTTGGGAGGGTGGATTTCAAAGGATTCAGAAGAAGGATGGGCAGGATCTCATGGGCTACAATTCCTTAGTGAAAGGTAGCCCCAGAAGGATGGAATTCTGAAGACACAAAGGAAAAATCCCATTGAGGAGGAAAAAAAAATCCAATGAAGAAACATAGGGAAGTCACTAACCAATACTGATTTAAAAAGAAATTTATGTCGAAGGAAGCAGAGACTGGTAACACAGGATCAGTATGAGTTTGGCAAGATCTTTGCAAAGTATCAGAGGTGCTAATGGTCAGAATGAGCTAGGGTTGGTGAGAAAATAAAAGAACAGTAAAAATGTGCACATATGCATGTTGATGAGAGTGTGTATGTGTGTATATGTGTGATTTTTAAACATGTTGGGAGAAAAAAAGAGGATCAAAGAGATGGTATAAAACCTTTTCTTGGGGGAAGATATAATGTTGACAACAAACAGGAGAGGAAAGGCAGAGTTGCTGAATTTTTATTTTTATATTCTTGGCTGAGGAAAATACATGATGGAACCAAAATGGATTAGCTGATAATGAATGGAAGCAAGGATAGAGTAAGAAATCACTTGGTTTCCCTTACTGAATTCTGGCTACCTGGTCCAGATAAACTACATTTTTAGGCATTGAAAAAATTGGCAGATGTGCCTCCTGAGCCACTATAGCATCTAAAAGATTGGAAAATGAGCGTGGAATCAGGGATGGAAAAAGGTAAATATTCCCTTTTTTAAAAGAAGAGAATTGAATATGAAAGTTAAGGCCAATGAACTTGAGTTTGATTCCTGGGAATATTATAAAATGAGTCATTAAAGAAATGGTAGTCAAATGTCCCGTCCCGCGGGACTCAGTTATTCGGGGGGTCGAGGGGAACCTAGCCTGAAAGAGAAACGGGCGAGAAGAGGAGGGAGACCAAGCAGATTTGTCAAGGTCTCAGTTTATCTAGCTCAGGGTACAGCTTATATAGTAATTGAAACAGGGAAGAGGAATGGAAAGGAATGGGGAGGGTCCAGGGCGAGGGTAGTATCTAATCATGCAATCTTTACGATTAGGTTATTTCCTGGGACTGGGGGGCTGAGCCTTCTTGTGGTTGCGACATCCGTTGACAAAGACGTCTTGTGATATTTGCTTATTGCAAACAAGATGTTCAGGGCATGTTGACCTCAAGGGTGAGGGGCCCAGCACTAAGTGCTGGCTCCCAACATGTCCCCCTTTTTTGTTTAGAAATGCAGGTGAAAGGCCTGTCTTAGGCTATGTGGCCTGACTCCATGCCTGGTACCGAAAGTGGGCAGGGCCCCTGTCTTAGGCTATGTGGGTGGCCCCCACCTCCAGCATTTTTGGTAGGTGGACCCACAATAATCCCGTCATTGGGTACCTCTGCAGCCAATGGCATGATTATCCAGGTCATGGGGCCACAATATTCCCGTCATTGGCACAGTCACAGCAAAAGCACATTATTAATCATAGCAGGGTACAGGGACGGTTTTGAAAAGTTTGATGGTATAATTAGCAGTAACCCTAATATAGTACCAGGAGGAAGAAGGACCCCAATAAGTGTCACCCGTGGTTTCACAGTCCCAGCTACGGCAGTAATAATCAGTTATGCCTCCACATTTGGTGTTCAGGGCACGGCTTCTATGAGGGCCGAGGCAAACATAAAAGGGGAGTGTTCTCAACATACTTTTTCGGGATTGTGTACCACACCCACCCCATGGATCAGGGCCCTGCTTTCCGGAGGGGGCCTCCTGTTGATCAGAATATCCCTCCAAGTCCCAATTGGCCGGAGCCCCTATGGCTAGTTTACAAAGATCTGCCGAATGCAAATCTTTGAGTGATTTGAAATGAAGCTTTTGAAATTTCTTGGGAGGGGTGTTTTGTGCAATTTGGGCATCATCTGCATGGTCATCATCATTCTTATTCTCATCCTCACTGGAAGACCCGTCCTGGGAATGAGAATCCGCAGGGGGTTCCTCAGTGGAGGATGAGGGGGAGTGCTGTGTATGCCAGATTGCCCCCACAAACAAAAACTTGCCCTAGTGGGGGGTACAGGGGGTCAGAGGTATTCGTCCAGGAAGAGCAATTGCGGGGCAGGGAGGACCCAACATCGAGGGTAATAGAGTTATGGGGGGTAATTCCGGCGTAGCAAGGGGAGGGGAGAGCAAAGGGAATGCCGGGCTGAACCTTAAAGTATTTAAAACCAAACCCATTCCAATTCCCAGGAATACCCTTCTATAGACAAGGTGGGAAACCTGCGACTAGTCCTGAAAAGTTAGTGTCTCTGAAAAAGAGTCCCATTATTATCATAGTATAGTCCATCATCTTTAAACATGTGAGAAATATTGCCTTGGATGATAAATTTGGTTATTGTCTCACTCCATGACATCACCCTTAACCATGGTGGATTCCTGACGAACGCCCATCTCTGTTGTTCCTTCGGTGCTGGGTCGATGGACGCAGTGTTCTTGAGTGTCATGATAAGTACGAGAAAAATGAAAGGAGTCATCGTGACCTAGTTGATTAAGCTTCTCCAGAAGTTTTTTCATCTGCCACTGATAGCACCTCCTCACTTCCTGTGACCGCTTCACCTTGGCAGTTGTCCTCTATCACTCTTATTCTTTTCACTGGAACCCAAACTTCTTTATTATCATCTGTTAAAACACAAACATACCCTTTTCCCCACGTTAACACTGTATGAGGACCAAATCAATTTTTATTCTCATCGTGCCTCATTACTGGCTGCTTTCAGGGCACTTATTATTGCTGATTCATTCTTTGCAGACTCCTTATTAGGAAATGTTAAGAATTTCATAGCAACCAATAAGCCATCAATATAGAATTTTAAATAATTTAGAGTATAAACAGCCAAACAGCCAATTGTAATTTGTCATCAATTTAGAGTATAAACAGCCAATTGCAAATTTGTCATCAACTCCTGGTCCAACTACTCCTTTTTGTTTGTGCAAGTAGGTGTCCAGGGAGCGATTCGCTCGTTCCACTATAGCTTGACCAGTGGGATTATGGGGGATTCCAGTGACATGTAAAATGGAAAATTCCACCATGAACTGTTCAATGACTTTACTGACATAAGCTGGACCATTGTCTGGTTTAATGCTTTTTGGTACTCCATGATTTAGAATGTGACCAAGTGTGTGTGATATAAAATATTGTTGTTTTGGCCCTTATTGCTAGTTGAACTTCCATAGTTATCTGTTTAATACTATCTACCCTATCAGGAATATAGGCTGACTCTACTCTAGGTATCAATGGTACTGTATACTTTCTGTCTGTGATGATATTGCAAGGTTCTTTCACATATAATAATGCTTGCAATACTGCATATAATTCATTTTGTTGTGTAGAAGTAAATGTTGTTTTAAATTTATGCATCTCCTTTTTAGATGGAATATACATAGATGCCCTAAAATTTTTTTGTTGCATCTGTAAAAACATTAACTCCCTCTACCAGTGAGGAAGAGCATTTGTCGGCCCAAGACCATGGCCACGTGGCAAATTGCCACTCAGAAGGAATTGGGAACCCGTGTTGGAAATTCTGATTAATCAATATCTGCCATTCCACAAACTCTTGTATGCAGTTCTCTGTTTGTTGACTTGTATACATAGCATATATTGTGTGAGGTTTCTGTCCTATTAACATCCTTACTCTCTTCACTGCCTTATGTATGTCTTGGGCTACCAGCACAGCATAAGGCACACAAGCTCTGTTCTTTATCTGAGCCAAATGTACCCACTCAATAATCCCTTGTTTTTGATGTAAAACTCCAGTGAGTATTTTTTCAGTAAATAAAATTGTTACTTTCAAGTCCTGTGATTCTAATATCCTGCTAGTAGTACACTCCATAATCTTTTTCTGCACTAATTTCAAACATTCCAGTGCTTCATCTGTCCATTCTCTGCATGAGTTTAATTGAGAAGGACCTTTCAATAAATCATATAATGGTTTCATTTGATCAGTTGTAATCCCAACTGTGGCCTACACCACTGAATTTCTCCTATCAATTTCTGAAAGTTATTTAAAGTTGTAACCTTTGTAGAATCTATGATAGGTGACTTCAAACTTAAACCTTACCACCTTACATCATTGTTTCACAGGCTAGTTTCTCCTTCTCTGATTACATTTACTCTGGAAAAAAAAAACTTTTTAGAAATTACGTTGTTAATAAGTTCAAACACTAAATTTAACTTTTGCTTAAGCCAAGGAATGACTAGAAGTTCAGATTAAAAGAGCAAGATCTTTTCTGCTTCATAGACCAGTACATATTAATTTACCAATACGTTGTCTTGAAAATGAAAATTTAAAACCGTTTAAAATTTCTCCTGTTGTTAATAGTCACTAAACTTTTACAAAAAATTAGTTGAAAACCTTCAAAATAATAGTTCTCTTCTCTTGATCTAATCTGGAATGATAAAAGTTACAATTCGCTGTAGACCCAGCTGAATGATGAGTTGGGACTGCAGGGCAAAAAATCTTAATGGTTCCATCCTTTACTCAAGTACATTTTATTTCTGTGTCCACTCCTTAAGAACTTTTTTGAATGAGAGGGTTTTGAATTCCTCAGCTGAAGGGAGGGAGACTTCTGGACAACTGCCCAGTGGCGCCAAGTCTATTCCATTCTGCTGGAGAGTTTCAAAAGCTTTATCTCTGCTGAGGTGTCCCTTTAAGATTTATGCATATTTCCAATTTGCCTAGTGCCAAATAATATAACAAATCCTGATCTGTTTTAAACATCCAATTAGGAGTGACATGTTTCACTTAAAAGGTGACCAGAATAACTACCTTTTGGTTACTTCTCATTATACAAAATACTTTACAAAACTTTTACGCTTTCCCTAAACTTCACATCCACGTTGTTCTCCTAATGGGCCTTGACCAAAGACCCCTTTAAAACTGCACAGACATTATATCCTTGCATTTCTTATCCAAGATTACACTTTGCAATCATATAAACCAAACAATATAAGATTAGTTCCTTTCTTTCTCTCTCCCACACTTCTCCCCGATGCTGCAGCCATCAGAGAGAAGGGAGGAGGGGGAGGAAAAGAGACAACATTCCAAGGTCCAGCCACCATGGAGCTGACCGCAACAACTCACAAACATACGCACACAGAACATGTAAAGACAGAACACATATACAGACAATAAAAGAATCCAAAAGACTGAGAAAAAATTGTCAGAAATCCTCTGTACACATTATAACTCTGGCTTAATTTCTATCACTGTGTAACTAAGCCTTGCATAAGATTCCCTGTCTAGACTTTCTCCCATACAAGATTGCTCTTTTAGACTTATTCCTGCAACTTTTTACTACACCACAGATATGTGCCGAGTGCCAGAAAAATCATAGAAGTCTTTCTTCTTAACCCTTATAGAAAAAACTTTACCAGATCCTTTTTCTTAACTCTAACTCCTCTTTCTCTGAGTGACGTCTTAAGGTCTTTCATAAAGACCTGCTCTTTGGATAGTCTTTGGCCCATTTCTATGGGACTATGGGATGGACGAAATCAACTTACCGAGGGCTGAAGCTTCCGTGAGCAGCGGAAGAAGTCCTCGCTCCTCACATCAGGGGGTCGCGGCGACGCTTTTCTCCGGGTTGGGGTCCCTCCGGCAAGGGTCCGTACCTCGAGCCTCACGTCTGGGCGCCACTTGTCCCGTCCCGCGGGACTCAGTTATTCGGGGGGTCGAGGGGAACCCAGCCTGAAAGAGAAACGGGCGAGAAGAGGAGGGAGACCAAGCAGATTTTGTCAAGGTCTCAGTTTATCTAGCTCAGGGTACAGCTTATATAGTAATTGAAACAGGGAAGAGGAATGGAAAGGAATGGGGAGGGTCCAGGGCGAGGGTAGTATCTAATCATGCAATCTTTACGATTAGGTTATTTCCTGGGACTGGGGGGCCGAGCCTTCTTGTGGTTGCGACATCCGTTGACAAAGACGTCTTGTGATATTTGCTTATTGCAAACAAGATGTTCAGGGCATGTTGACCTCAAGGGTGAGGGGCCCAGCACTAAGTGCTGGCTCCCAACAGTCAAACATTTAAATAAGAAAAGTGATGTTTACAAAGAGGCAGCATATGTTCATCAGGAGCAAGACATGACAGTCTAAGCTTCCCTTTTTAAATACTATTAATAAACTGGTAAAGGATATGCTATAGATGTACAGTTTAGTCTCCTTTTTTACATGTTACATTTTAATGGAGATTTTGATAAAGTATCTATGATGGCAAGCAAAATAGGATCTTTTGCTGTTTTTGTTTTAGAAAAATCAAGTTTCTCTGATTGAATATTGCCTTTATCAATAAAGAGTCTTTACAAGGAGTGAAGTACAGAAACAAGTTTCTTTAACTAGAAACCGTGTATGTATTTGTATTGTTAATTATTTTAATGTGATTAAAGATCTTCCCCATCCATTAATGGGCCTGCTCATAAGGGGAGTTTGAGTAGAGAAGCTGTGGAAAGGCCCAAGTCTTTTGTTAATGAGGCATTTGTTCTCAAGTGTTGTGATGCCCTCTGGCTCTAAAAAAGGTATTAAATACTCTGGGCTGAGGTTTTACTTTGGGGCTTACTGACTGAAAGTGTTTGTTTGGCCAGATAAGGACTCTGAGAAGCTGCTAAAGGAGCCCCTGGCCTTGAAAACCCAAATGTTGGTGCTTCCCTCTCTGGTAACTGTAGTCGGATAGTTGGAACTGTCTGTTGAATTCAGGCAGAGGAAGCCATGTCTGTTGATCTTTGATTTCTCTGTATTTTCTTTGAAGTTTAGAGTGCTGACTCCCTTGAACTAGGTGAATGATATATGTGTTTGGTTAAAGGAATGATACATGTGCTTGATTAAAGTAATTGTTAACCCCTTGAAAGTTGTTTTCCTTTTATGAATGTAGATATAAGGAACTGTGATAGATGGCCCCCTTGTATATGTTGGGGTACTTACTGTTACAGAATCACAAACCCTTCTTATACAGACAATAGAGAGATTATACTAAACTGTGACTGATCATACTAAATTAGAATTTTGGAATTGGTTGAAGGGCTAGATACAAAATGTAGTTGTTAATGGCTGGATGTCAGTGTGGCATGTCAGGGAAAACCTAGGGGAGCTGTTCTTCTGTTTAACAGTTTTATCAGTGACTTGGATAAAGGCATACATGCAATGATCATAAAAAATTTTCAGATAATGCTAAGCTGGAGGTAGTAGCTAATGAACTGGAAGACAGAGTTAGGATCTAAAAAATCTTGACGTGATAAGAATATTGGGATGAATCAGATGAAATAGAGAAAAAAATGTAAAATCTTACATTTGGGTACAAAAATCAATATGGTAAGTATAAGATAAAGAAAGAATGGTTAGACAGAAATTTGTTTGAAAAAAGAAATGGGCTGTAACTTTCATATAAAGGAAGGAAACATTTAAGTGCTTACTATATGCCAAGAACTATATTAATTGCTTTTAACTCATTTGAGACTCACAACAGCCCTGGAAGATAGGTGCTATTATTGTTCCCCTTTTAGTGATGAGGAAACTGAGAGAGAGGGAGCTTAAGTGATTTTTCAAGGATCATACAGCTAAGAAATGTCTGAGGCTAGATTTGCACTCAGGTCTATTTGGCTCCAGGCCAAACACTTTATTTACTATACCGCCTAGATGCCTTTGAAGCAGTAGTGCATATGATGTGGAAACTCAAAATGCTAATCAATCTTAGGTTGAATGAGGAGGTAATAGTTTTCAGGCATAGGTTAGTGCTAGTCCCACTGTATTCTACTCTCATTTAACTATATCTGAGGTACTGTGTTCAGTTTCAAGCACCACAGCTGAAGAATGTTGATAAAATAGACAGAATGCAAAGGAGGGCAACCAAAATGGTGAAGAGCCTAGAGTTCATGTCATACGAGATTTAACTGAAGAAAAGGGAAATGGTCAATCTGATGAAAAGAAGACTTAGGGGAAAATGACAGTTCTATTAAAAAATGTGAAGGATTGTCATAAGAATGGATGACAAGATTTGTTCTGTTTGGTCTCAAAGGGTAAGACTCCAAGCAGTAATGGGTAGAAGTTTCAAAGAGAAAAATTTAGGCTTATTGTCAGGGAAAAAAAAAAAAAAAACTTCCTAAAAATTATAGTGATCCCAGTGTGGATGGGCTGATCTGAAAAATAATGAGTTACCCTTCCTGGCAGTTATTCAAGAAGGGACTGAATGACCACTTGTAGGGCATGGTACAGAAGGAATTCCTTTTGTGTAATGATGGGATTAGATGACCGCTAGGATTCTTTCCATCTCTCAAATTCTGTAATTTGTGACATAAATTTAGGAGTACTGGATAGGATTCCTCAATTTCACTGCCTTCTCCTTGTTCCCCTCCCCCATTTCCCCTTTGCATATCTGAAATAGCTTCAACATGAACGGTGGCCTTTTTTAATGGAAAGCACAATGGTCTGGTAATAAGAAGATCTGCCCTTTTAATCTATCTATTAATCCTGATATCCTCAGTAAGTCACTTATTTTAGTTGCATTGATTTTGTTTCTTAAAGCTTTTTTATTTTATCTAATTAAAATTATATATTTTAGCTTCTATGAACCTCTTGATCTATTGTTTAGTCATGAATTTTTCTCCTGTCCATAGATTGGACAGGTAATTTCTTCCATGGTCTGCTTTGCTTATGATAGCATGTCTAAATCATGTACTTATTTTCAGCTTATTTTGGTATATAATGTAAGATGTTGATCTATGACTAGTTTCTGCCAAACTATTTTCCAATTTTATCAATAGTTTTCCGAATAGAGAGTTCTTACCCCAAATAACTGGGATCCTTGGGTTCATCAAATACTAGGTTACTGTACTCATTTACTTCTGTATATTGTGTACCTAGTCTGTCTCTCTGATCAACCTCTCTATTTTTTGTCTCATACCACATTGTTTGGATGATTATAGTTTTGTAGTGCAGAGTGAGATCTGGTACTGCTAGTCATTCTTTCTTCCTGTTTTTCTCCATTGATTTCCTTGATATTCTTGACCTTTTGTTACTCCAGATGAATTTTGATTTTTTTTCCTAGCTCTACAAAGTAATTCTTTGGTGATTTGATTGGTATGACACTGAATTAGTAAATAAACTTAGGTAGTATTTTTGTATTATTTTGATTCTCCATACTCATGAGCAATTAATATTTCTCTCATGATCTAGATCTGCCTTCATTTGTATGAAGAGTGTCTTGTAATTGTGTTTATGTGTTTATGTAGTTCATGTATGTGTATTGATCAGACAGAGTCCCAATTATTTCATACTGTCCATAGTTATTTTAGATGGAATTTTATTTCTAATTTTTTTCTCACTTGGTTTTGTTGGTAATATACAAAATATTTGTGACTTGTAGTTAAAATATCCTGAAATATTGATGAAAATGTTATTTTGTTAAGTCTTTTAAGTTTTTCTAGGAAAACTCTTTAGGTTTTTCTAAGCCAGAGTATCATTTGAAAAAGTGATAGCTTGGTTTCTTCATTTCTTTTCTTTATTACTTCAATTTGTTTTTCTTGTCTTAGCATTTCTAGCTCAATATTAAATAGTTATCTTGATAATGGACAACATTGCTTCAACCTTGATCTTATTGGAAAAGCTTATCCACATCGTAGATAATGCATGTCCTTGCTTTTAGATAGATACTACTTTTTAAACTTATATTAAGGAAAGGTTAATTTATTTCTGTACTTTTAAGTGTTTTTTAAAAACAGGAATGAAAGTTGCATTTTGTCAAAAGTTTTTTCAGCATCCATTGAAATGATCACATGATCTTTTGTAGTTTTTGCTATTGATATGATCAATTATGAGTATAGTTTTCCTAATATTGAAAGCCTAGCATTCCTGGAATAAATCCAGTCTGGTCACTGGGTATCATTTTTGTGACATATTTTTGTTAATATTCATCTACTTCATTTAAATCATAAGGTTTATGGAAACATAGTTGGGTGGGTTCATAAAATTTGATTTTGTTACAACCTCATTAGTCATGTATTCACCCTTTTCATTTTTGAGACTCATAATTTTCTTCTTTCTTTCTTAAAAATCAAACTAGCCAATGATTTATCTATTTTGTTATTTTTCTTAAACCAACTTCTAGTTTTATTCATTAGTTCAATGTTTGTTTTTTTTAACTTTCACTTTTGCTAGTTTATCCTTTGATTTTAAGGATTTCTATTTTGGTGTTTCGGTTAAAACATAGTCAGTATTCTAATTGTTTTAGTTGTATGTTCATTTCACTGATCTCTTTCTCTGTTTTTTGGATGTTGGTTGGGTAGCTGTTATCCTTCATTCTCGAAGAGGACCAAAAAGACCTTACTAGGTTGGAAACAAGGTACATTGTGTCTAACTGTGGTTAATTAGTCCAACACAAGCTCAGAATGCTTTGCCATAAACTGGGCACAAATAGACCATATGGGTGTTTGGAGTGGAGATGACTCTAAATTTGTTCACCTCACATTTCTTTGAAGCTACTGCAATTCTGTTTCTTACAGAGAATAGTACTTCCTTCGATATGGGCAGGCCATACTGGGAGATCCTCTGCTAGCATCTCCCATGTCATGCAACTCGATTCCAAAGTGATGTAAACATTTAGAAATATATAAACTTTCTCCTTTGACTTTATTCCACAAATTTTTGTATGTTGTTTCATTGTTGTCATAATGCTCAAAAAATTTAACAAAATAATAAAATTATTGACCCATCTATTCCTTAGGATTGATAATTTCTAATTAACTCTTAACCTAAGATTCCAAAGCCTTTTATTGAATTTAATTTCTATTGCATTATGATACAAAAAGATGCATTTGATATTTCTGCTTTTCTTTATTGAGAGGTTTTTGTGAACCAATACATGATCAGTTTTTATGAAGGAATTATACATAAGCTCAGAAAAATGTACACTTCTTTTAATTCCCATTCAATATGCTCCAGAGGACTATTGTATCTAACATTAAAAAAAATCCTATTCAGCTCCTTCTTTCTTGCTTATTTTATGATATTTATCTAGGTCTAAATGGTTTAAATTGAGATCTCCCACTGTTACAGTTTTATTATCTATGTAACACTTAGCTTTTTTATTTTACCATTTGGTGAATATGTATTCAGCACTGATAATAATTCATTATCTATGACCTTTCAGTAAAATATTATTTTTTTTAAAGTCTATTTTTGCTTTGTTTTGTCTGAGATCATGATTACCATCCCTGATTTTTCTTTTTTACTTCAACTGCAGCATAGTAGATTGGCTACACTCCCTTGTTTTAATTTTCTATACCTTTTACTATTTCAAGGGTGTTCCTTATAAAGAAAATATTGTTTGATTCTAGTTTATAATATCTTTTGCTGTCTTCTTTTCTTCTTTCAATTTCTACTTTGAATTCTGGATCTAAATATCTGGAATTTTCCTTGAAAATTTCCTAAAATATAACCTCTAGGCATTTTCTCCTCCATGATTTCAGGTAGTCCAATGATTAATCTTTTATCTCCAACCATATCTTTCACATTCAGTACTTTGTTTGATATTGTGTAGCCAAAGAGAAAAAATAAAACCATACTAAACTTGAACTCCAGTTATAATCTAAGTAGGGAGACAAAATATAGGCCAACAAAGCAGTGATTAATAATAACTATCTTCCATTTAAAAAAAGCTTTATGGTGTTTTAAGACCATTTTGTCATTTGTGTTTGAAAACCAACACTGTTAAATTATTTTTATTCCCACATAATAGATTAGAAAAAAGGAGAGGTGCAATGAAGTTAACAAATGAACATCAGAGGTAGGTCTCCTGAAGTTGCCTTTCCTGCTGCAAGAAGCAGTCACAAAATGGTTTTATCGCAAATATAGCATCTAATACAAAGTTACTGTATAAATTGTGAGAGGAAAGAGAATGAAGGAGTGAATGAAATCAGTTGAGGGTTGCTCAAGGGAACTTATGGGAGAAAATGAGTTTTGAGTCATAGTTTGAACGAGAAGGATGGAATCAAGATAGGACAGCAAGAGTTTCTGAAATGAGGAGAGAGAACGAGAAATAGGTTATACCAAAACCTAAGGAAAAAATGATCCAAGGCTCAAGAGGAGCGAGATAGGGTCAGGAACAAAAACAATATGGCTTAGTAGAGGGACAGCAGCCAAAGAATAATTGTAGAATGGACTTTGGGGGTGATATTACCTCATAAGCATAGTTTTTTTTTTTTTTTTTTTTTTACACATAACTCAAACAGTGTTTTCTCATCATCCTCAGGTTACTAATTTATGATCTAGTTTGCTATATCTTTAAAGATTTAGTCCTGGAAGTCTCTCTTTTTGTTAAATCATATAGTTACTACACAATGTTTTGTGATGTATGCATGGACGTGAGAGTGAGTAGAGAGGGTGAAGATTATAGTCCCTCTGGATTATGTTTTTTCCTTACCTACACTTGGCAGTTGCTGTTTCTAACTCCTTTTTAAAGAGATCCCTTAAAGACTCCTGCAACATGCTCACTCTGAACTAATGACTGAAGAGACTATTATTTCTCTCAAGCTTCCCCTCGGATCTGAATTCTAAGACCCTGCTATCATGTATTTCTTCTTCTCATTTCCAGCCTATGTAGCCTTTTCCCTTTCCTGGGATAGGTGAGACTTTCCTCCCATCACAATTTTCCAGCTGAGAAAAATTATCACCTCATGAATACCATCCCAGATCTGAAAAGGATCCAAGAGGTCATCTTGTTCATTCCATGCCTCCAAGTCAACTTGATGAAATTCTTTCTTTTACAGATGCTGAAAGGAGTCTCTTTAGCTTTTCCTGGTTAGCCATTTTAATTTAACCTGGAGAAATCATTTCTGTCCCTTGGTATCAAAGGTGGGTGGTTGTGCTGTTGTTTTTGAGTTGCGTCTGACTCTCCATGACCTCATTTGGGATTTTCTTGGCATAGATACTGGAGTGGTTTGCCATTTCCTTCCCCAGCTCATTTTATAGATAAGGAACTGAGGCAAAGAGCTTTAGTTAAGTGACTTGCCCAGGGTCACACAGCTAGCAAGAGTCTGAGACCAAATTCGAACTCAGGAAGATCAGTTTTCCAGGCTCCAGGCTTAGCACTCTATGGCGACACCTAGCTGCCCATCAAAGATGTGACTTAGGGCAAACAACACTGGAGATGTGACTTAGATTAAATTATTTAATCACCTTGGGCCTCAGTTTCCTCACCTGTAGAGTATAGAGGATGGGCTAAATGGCAGTACTTCAGCAACACATGGTAATTGGTGTTTTTTTTAAGTCCCAGAAACAATTTTTTTAAAAGAAAAAAATTGCTTTCTCAACTCTGAAGATCACACTACAGTGGAAAGAGTCAAATTTCCCCAACAACTGCCATTTTCTTGCCCTGCTTCATGCTCTTATTTGAAAGCCTTCGCTGACCCCACCTCTGAGATTAGCATTGTAATTAGATTCTGCTTCAGCAGACAATCAAGCTCTGTCATGCTACTGTGGCAGCAAAACTTCCCCCAACTAGATTGACTGTAACTGGGACATGTTTAACAAAGAAAATAAAAATACAATACAACATAGACAATGTTAATTTGTCTTTTTAGAGGCGATATGCTGCTGGTAGGTATCATTTTCTATTTGAGCTTGATAGTACTATGAAGTACTGTCCTAATCCTTTTATTGAGGAAATTTTTCTGTGAAGCTTGGGATTTATTCTGTGAAATTTGGATTCAGTCAGTGGGCTGCACTTGAGGACATAGGGGCCATATGTGGCCTCAAGGCCCCAGATTCCCCATGCTGCCCTTTATTATACCTATCTGAAATTTACTTAGGAGAGGTAGGTACCATTTTTCTCTGAACTACCATTCCTTTGGTACTCTTTTGCATTTTAGGGCTTAAAATTTAAGACTTTGAAAAATTGGCTCCATTACACAGATTCATTATAGATGCAATTTAGTGCCCACTATTTTAGAATATCATTTTCAGTTTGGGTTAGAGAAAGAGGAAAAGGGATGATATCTCAGTTTTTTAGAAGCATTCTGTTAGGGAAGTAGGGGACAGAAGTATAGGTCATTAACATTGTATATATTAAGAGGAAAGGGAAGAGATAATTCGGTATGAGAATGAAGTTTGAGAAGTGAAGGTAACAGGGTGTGGTAATCTGATGTTGCTCTGGTTGTGATAATGAGGTACCAGACAATGAGTCCCTCCTGATTTCTATTTCTCTCAGAGGAAAAGTCAGAGGTTTCTGGAAGTGAGTATCTAGAGAAAAAGAGGACCATGGGAACCAAGGACCAATAGGAGAAAGTGACTATTGGTGGCAAGAGGATGGGGAGACCAATGGGAGAGATTGCTGCTTTGTTGTCTCCTGCTCCAGATTCCTACCTTCACTCCTTCTACACTCATTCCCACTCTCAGCCACCAGAATGCCCCATGGTGATTTGTGGCTACCAGAGATCAGAAGCTCTATGCATGAACAGAGCCAGTTAGTAATGGAAAGAATCATGAACACTGCAATAACTTCTAAGCTGGGGGAGATAAACATTTAGAGAGGACTTAGGTTTGTTCTGTAAGACATTTCCCATTTTGTATGGGAATCAGACAAGAGCACAGATAGGTATATTATGAAATATTGTATAGACGCGTGAAAGGTACAAAATAAATTCTTTGTGAAGTCAGTCTGAAGTCATTACTGACTGAAAGAAAAGGGGAACATGTTTTTCTCCCTCCTTTTTATGGACATTTCTTCCAGGAGAGAAAGAACTGAAATGTCCTTGGGACTAGAAAAACCCCCACTGCATCTGAAGAAGAAAAAAGGAACATTGCAACTTTCTGAGGAATGGAAGAGTTCTCCATATTGAAGAAATTAGGGAAAAGTAAATGAAAAAAAAACCTTCAGAATTTCCCAGAGACTTTGTCCCTTTTTTGACCCCATTTGTATTCCCCTCCCCCACCTTACTTGTTAGATATTCTTCCAGCTGTCACCTTCTCCCTTCTGACTTGCCTCCCTGCTGAGGTGGGCATTTATGCTTGATGCCCCTGGCATGCTGCACAGAAGGCCCATCTGTCTCAACTCAAAATACATCAGCATTGGGTGCACCAGGGACATGGGAAGCCAAACATGTATAAACTTAAATTGGTGCATCATTTTTCTCTTTCTCTGACCCTGTCTACTGTACCTCCCTTCCATTCTTGCAAATAAAAGGAATTAAACTTTGGGCTGTACAGAAATGGATTAAATTCTCAGTTCTGAAGTACAGTCAGCTTATTTACCTAAAGTACTGCAAATGGAAACAAAGATTTAAAATTCACCTTCTTTAGAATGGAGAGAAATGAAAAGCAATTTGTTCCCCCCAAAAAAGCTCAGTGAAAAGCAACATAGTCATAAGCCTACTGACCTCAAGAATGATGTTCCTCCATTACAATGGGGAAGAGGAATTACATCTCCAGAGGATATGTTATTTTATCTTTTGGGACCCAAAAACAAGAATCTAATTGAAGATATATTACATATAGATATATACATAATATATGTATATAAATATACAAAAATATGTAATAATTATACAATAATGACTTGAAACTTTACATACTTGAAATATTGTATTGATAACACATTTTTTATTTTAGAATAATCAAGTGCCTCTGATTGAATGATGTAATTAAAGAAGATCTTCCCACCCAGTGGGCCTGGCAAGATTTGTAGGAAGACCCACACCTTTTGTTAATGAGGTTCTCAAGGGCTATGATGCGCTCTGATTCTAGGTGAGGTTAAACTTTGGGGCTTACTGACTGTTTGGCCAGAGGAGACTCTGGGCAGTCATTAAGGAGCTTCCTGGCTTTGAAAACTCAGATGTTGGAGCTTATCTCTCTGGTAACTATGTATGTATCTAATGGTCTGACAGTTGGATGTGTCTGTTGATCTGTGACGTATGTACTGCTTATGTCAGACAGTTGGAAGCATGTCTATTGATTTTGATTTCTCTGTATCTTCTCTGAAGTTCCGTGTGCTGACTTTCCCCCCTAAACTATGTGAATGATATACATGCTTGATTAAAGTGATTGTTCACCCCTCAAAAGTTACCTTTCCTTTTAGAAAAGCATATCTAAGAACCTGTGATATTTGGTATATTTGTTGTCCATGACTGTTTTTAAAAATACACACTTTTTTTTCAGCTTGTGATTTCATTCATTTAGGAAGCACCTGGTGAGGAAGTTTCTCTACCAATACAGATAAACATCTTATCTAAAATTTATAGTCCTAGAAATATGCTTGCAACTTTGAGATATTAAATGATTTACTAAGGCTCATGCAACCAATATATATTAGAAGAGGGGCTTGAGCCTAGATCTTCCTAAATTGATGACAGTACTCTATCCTCATGTCATTTCTTGAAATATTGGGGTAGTATCAAATTGGATAATAATTATAATCATCTTCATAACCTTCACACATTTATAAGTCAGCAATATATTGGCTGAAGAGCAAAACTTGTCCCAGAGGTGTAAAGAATAACTTGTAATGATTTAATAATTATAGAACAAGGGGTATAACATGTATATGACTTTTGTTGATTATTTGAACACTTTTGATTCAGTTTCACACTCATTACCTAGTGCAAATATATCAAATAAATCTAAGTATATTATACTATAACATATGACACAATAAAATATATAACATGACATTATGCCATTGATATCTTATGATATATATGACATGATGCTAATTATATTAGATTGCATTACATTATACTATAATAGTCTACAATACATTATTATATCACGTTATGTTATATTATGTTACATTATATATTATATTATGTTATATCATATATTATATCACATTATTTTATGTTATCCTATGTGTCATTGGATATCTATATAAAAAAACTTTTTCTCTCTAGAACATGTAACCTATATAATTATATCAAGAACAATTTTTATAAAACATGACATTTTTCAGGGAGATTGTTTAAACCTTTTATGATCTGCCTAGACTTAAGTATATTATGGTCTCTCCTAAATTGAACTACATATGACTTCCAAGTTAAAGAAATCAAGCCAAAATCAAGCCAATGACTTGATATATGTAGGTAATAACAAGTCTTATGACTCCATTAGGGGAAGATAATAAGCAGTATCTTCATATTCCAGAATATTTCCCAAATGATATAAAATGTCATTTGGATGTGATAAGTGTAAAATTCTTAGCATATGCCAAGAAAAGCTAGACACTGTAGGCTTTTAGCTTGAATTTGTAGGTTACATTGAATCAATAGATGAAGGAGATAGTCATAAATTCCTTGGCTACCTCTAGGCAAGAGACGCATGGAACCCAAGGATGTCATGAACATCCAGTGCAATGCCTTGTACACAGTTGAACACATTAAGAAAATCACTAAGATTCTAAAATCAGAGCTCTATAGGAAGAACATATTTAAAGCAACTGATACAGATAAAATATCAGAAATCTGAAATGGACCTAAAAACAATTGCATAGTGCCCTAACCCAAACCTGTAAATTTCAATATTTGTTAGTACACATAGAGCTTATCACCCTAAGGCAGATACAGAAAGATGAACAATTTTTGACCAAAAAGAAAAAAGAGGATTCATATACATTCTAATAAAATAGCTACAGAATTATTTTTAGATTAAATAGACATCACTTGTTGAGCAATTGTGAAGGTTTATAGCAGGTGCAGACCCTTGGGTTTGTTGAACATGACCGAAAATGGCTTACCTCTGGATGGAGCCTATAAAACGAAAGAGATTCAAGAGTGCAATCAAAACAATCTCCAAGGGCAATACTCATATGAACTCAGCCAACAATATGTTGACCAAGAAACATAAACAAATGCCTAATTCACCTGGCTGTGGAAAGGAACTTTGATGGGAAGTCAGGATCAGGTCATTGTCACCAGAAATTGTAGGTTTATATTTAAGAAACCCTGACTCAATAATCGATTCAGATCAAGCAAGAGAATGGGAGAAACTGTGCAACACATCACAAAGGGTCATAAAAATTTAACACTTGCCAAATACTGTACAAAGCAAAACTTGACCTAGTGGTGTCATGTACAGACCTTAAATATCCTGAAGAATTTGACTAACTCAACTAATCAACTCTACTAAAACCAGATCATATTAGCCAGTTGCCTCAAATCACCTAGATGTTATACAGATTCACAAAAACTTGAGAACAACATTTTTAATAGATGTTGCCATATCAGAGAGTAATCTCCAAAATAAATTGGATGGAAGTTCTTTCTCAATACAGCAACCCAACAGGAGAGATAAAATTATGTGGGAACTGAATGGGGCACATATTATTCCTGTCATACTGTTTGTGACTGGAGTTTTACTGATATTACATTCTAACCCTTATTCCAACTACAAATCAGTGATTTTAGTTGCCTGTGTAATGTTTCATAAAACACTGAATAGAGAAGAATAACAGTAAGACAGCAGTTTTCCTGGTGTTATTTTTATCTGAATCTCCTTGAAAAAGATGATAATAATGGGGTAAGGAGTGAAACTTGTTCCTATGCATAGTTTCTTCCCAAATGGCTGCCTTGAGATTGGGTATGGTGATACCCAATGGAGATTGAATATGGTGGCTAGCGATCGGAAAGGAGCAATCTTGACAGTAGACTTACCCTGGCTGAGAGATGGTTACAGCCATGGTACTGAGACATTGATTGCTGAAGAATCGTATAGAAAAAAGGAGATATGCACATGCCCACTTACCCTGAAAGGAAAGTCCCAGACTTAGGCTTGCTTATCTTACGGATGAGTTTGAGTTCAGGCAATCAGTCAACCAAACAGTAAGTGTTTAACAAGCACCTATAATGTACTGGAGATTGTGCTAGATACTTGGGCTACAAAGACAAAAATGAAACAGTCACTACTTGCAAGATATTTACATTCTCCTTGGGCAGACAATCTGTACCTGTATAAGTATACATATCACATACACACATCATATATATATATATATATATATATATATATATATGTATATATGTATATATGTATTTGTATATATGAATATACAAATATATGTATATATGTATTTGTATATATGAATATACAAATATATGTATATATGTATTTGTATATATGAATATACAAATATATATATATATATATATTACAAGGACCTCATATAGAAGGCAGTGTTTAAGCTGAGTCTTGAAGGACATAAGGCATTCTAAGAGGTAAAACTACATAAAGGAATATATTACAGATACAGACTATGTCCAGTGCAAAAACATGGAGAAGAGAGATTGAGTGCCATGTGTTAGAAATGGAGAGAAAACGAGTTTGGCTGGCCTATAGAGTGTAGGAAGGAGAGTAATATATAGTGATAATGGAAAGAGAGGTTGGAACTTTGTTGCAAGCCTTTAGGAGTCAAACCAAGGAGATGAAATTTCATCTTCAAGGCATGAAGTGGTTATAGGAGTTTACTGAATGACTTGGACATGGGCATATCTGTGCTTAAGGGCAGTTGTGCAAAAGATGGATTGGAATATGAAAAGACTGAGGCAGGGAGGTCAATTAATAGACCAGGCAAGGAGTGATGACTGCCTGAACTAAAATATTAACTGTGTGAGTGGAGAAAAGAGGTCAAAGGCAAAAGATGTTAGGGCATGTATTAGAGTACATGGTGGTGGCAAGTATTATTTAGAATACCAATGGAGGTGTCAATTAGCTATATTTTACATCGTTTAACTTTTTCTAGGTTAAAGGGTAAAGGTTATTTCAAATTGTCCTGGAAATTTTGGACTTAGAACATAGACAGGATATGTGAAGACCAAATATGAAACTTAATCTTCTCACTCTTTGGCTCCAACATAGTCATGATATATAGTTCAGATATGCTGGAGGATTTTGGGTATGGCAGGGTACTATTTCTACTTCTCCATGCAGCCACCATTACTACAAGTAATTTTGTTTTGGGGTACTCACTATTGTATTTATGAGTACATATATTCAAAATCTAGAAAATTAATCATCAATGGGTTGGGTGCGAAGAAGTCTAAATTAAAATTATATTACTGATTGACCACTCAAGCAATATTCATTGCTGGTTCCAGAAGCCTAGCTCAAAGAATTTATCTTGTAAATGTCAGTAACAAGGACTAAAATTTTAGACTGTCTCCTTTATCATGGAATCAGAAATTTAGAGAAGCAAGAGATCTTAAACATTACATTTTCCCCAATTTTTCATGTGAGGAAGTTAAGATCAGGGTAAAAGATTTATTTAAAGTTAGATAATTGAGTTAATTGTTGTTCTTAATCTTTTGTTCTCAAAGTCGACCAATGGCATTATGGGGGTGGTGTCTTGGCTTGAACATGAATGGGATTTAAGTGAGGCAGAGTTGGGCAAAGTCTCTGCCTTACTCACTCCTCCAAAGTAATTACAATCAAGTGGCATGACAAAAGTCAAGACAATGGGCTACGGTCCTGGATGCAGTGGGTAACCTTGGCCTTTCTAGAGTAAAGTGTCTCAATTTTGACTTCAGACAAATTCAATGAGTGAGTTGGGGGACAGGGGAAAGAAGGTGTGAAGAACTCCCAGATGGAGTGCCATCTAAGAAGATATGTTTTCCTCCCATTTCCTTTTTGCCTTTTAATCTTTAATAGTTTTAGAGTGTTTACATATGTCTGTATTTACCTGAATTAGTATTTCTTGTTTTCTCAGTTTTTTCCATCTATGATTTTTCTTTCAGAACACAAAATACCATTAAAATTCATCTATGAAATGAGATCAAATAGCTGTTTTATTTTTTTTTCCTTACAAGAAAAGCAAGAATTTTTATTTTAGGTTCCCTATTAGATTTTTATAACCTATCCCATAGAGCAAGTGCTACTTGTGATCTTTATTCTTGTTGATATGTCGAATAAAATTAATATTAAATGTAATTGGATGGATAAGATAAAAAGCTTTTATAAGAGCTGATTTTATAAAGTCACATAATTACTCTGTGGAATATATTGCCAAGTACCCCGATTTGGGCATTAAGTTCTTTGACATCTACTCAAATTTCCTTCTATTTCCATCTGTCATTCCTTATTTTGACAAAGAAAGCTGAAAAGCTCTTTCATTGGTTGACCAAACTCATGTTCCCAATATTTTTCTATGAAGAAAATGGATTTAGAAACACACTGCCCAGTTCCATAGAAAGATTTAGGTTTTCTGCTAATGTTATAGAATCATGGCCTGCTAGAAGATTAAAGGGCTGTAGAGCTTACCTACTCCAACCATCTCATTTTTTGGAGCCAGAGATACTGAGGCTTAGTGTAGTTAAGTGAGGTATCCAATCTACTACAACTGTTTAATTTTAGAAAGCTGTGCTTGGAAGCAGGTATTTATTGATCATTAATATTGGTTTAAAATACTATTTCTTTTCTTTCACTTATTTTTTTAAAGTCTATTTTAATTCATCTAAAACTCTGCTCATAGTCTGAATACAGATATATAACAAAATAATTTGTCAGATTATCTGATTTTGACTTAGGAAAAACTCAAATATAGTACCTTAGATAATATATTTTTAAAAATAATTCAATGCATAGGATAAACATTAACTGGCTGTGTTAGCTCAGAATTATAGGAAAGGAACATTTTTTTCTCCTCTTCTCTCTGACTCTCCCAACTTAATACTTTCAAATAAACCAATTTAACAGTATATTTCTAGAAAATTCAATTGTGTCTAATTTTCCTCTCACTTATTTTAGTCTCTCTCACTTTCAGAATAGAGTCTCATTTGAGACCTCACTCCCTCTTCTTAAGAGTTTCTCTTACTTTTCTCTAGCTAGTTGTTCCATATCTAAAATGAACTTCTCCCCAGAAAAGTTGTACTATTTTATTGCGAACTCTACTAAGGGAAAGCAGTTGGGGAACAATTCAATTCCCTGATATCTCTTAGGATGCTAGGGAACTTTTACATGTGACTAATAAACTTTGCAAAGGGCTGAATCTCAAGGAGAGAACACTTTTCTCAAGGGAAACAGGGGTAGTTAATGAGGACTGACAAGTGCTAGGACTTGAAGGGAAATTTCTAGCTTAATAAAAATATAAAATCAATTGAAAATCTCTTCTATAAATTGTGCATATAATTGTTAATAATAATCATTAAGATAATAGTCTGCAGCCTGCTCATATGCTCCATGCATCTCTCTGTGGTTCTTTGTGTGACCTGCTATTTTAATACTATAGAAACTATGCTATTCCAAGCTTTGTTGTCACATGAGATTGCCGACAGAATATTGGTTTTATAAAGATGAGAGTTTGTTTAAGGAAACCTGGGGTCGTTGAAATTACTATGTGCTTTTCTGAATACAAAATAGACTATTCCCCTCCTATTAAATTCTAGGTCTAATTCATTGCAAACTCAGAGGCAAGCATAAAGCATGGGCTGGGTGTGTTAGCACACCTATGGCTCACATTACCATTGACCTTTCCCCTAGGCGTTCAAACATGCTAAGACTTTCTCATTCTTAAAATCTATATATCCTTCCATTTTCTCCTGAACTGCAGTTATACACCTTCTTAGCTTTTTGATGGCTACTTCCATCAGAATCTCAAACTCAACATGGCTCAAACAGAAGTCATTATTTTCTGCTTAAACCTATACCTCATGTGATAAAATGTAAAATGATCAATTCAAAATTTAAAAGACCAGTAGTTTATATTTCCAAGCTAATTACAGGCTATGCTCCATCACATGACTTATGCTCTAGAAAAACTGATATATTTCCTCTCATCTTCTTATCTCCAGCCAATACTTTTCTATTCCCCATGTAAGGCTCAGATTCTAACCCCTTCAATGGATCTTTCCTGATTCTTCCATTTGTTAAACTTACCTTCTCCCACACTAGTTAACTATTTGTTTCATCTAGAGCTTACATTTACTTATTACCACTAGTATGCTGTATCCTTCTAGTAGATGGTTAGTTTTGTGAGAGCAGGTTTGTTTCATTTTTATATTCATATACCCAACACCTAGCTTACTGCTTGTTATGTAGTGGGTGCTTAATAAATATTTATTGACTGATAATTTGATTGTCTTCTCATTCCTAATATTTAGTACAATGCCTGTGAAACCTGTGTACCCTATCAATACTATGCCAGAAAGTTAAACCACTACCATTTGAATTGTCTTGGGAAGATTCTGAAGATCAGCTGGCAAGCAAAACACCGAGGTTCTTTTTTTTTTCTTTTCTTTTTAAATTAAATAATTTATTTTTAGTTTTCAACATTCATTTCCACAAGATTTTGAGTTCCAAATTTTCTCCCTATTTCTCTCCTCTCCCCACTCCAAGACACCATGCATTCTCATTATCCCTTCCGCCAATCTGGCCTCCCTTCTATCACATCCTGCCCTTCCCTTATCCCCATCTCCTCTATTTTCTTGTAGGGCAAGATAGATTTCTATACCCCATTATCTATATTTCTTATTTCCCAGTTGCATGTAAAAACAATTTTTAACATTTGTTTTTAAAACTTTGAGTTCCAACTTTTCTCCCTTCCTCCCTTCCCACCCATCCCCACTGAGAGAGCGAGCAATTCAATATAGGTTATACATGTGTAGTTATGCAAAAGACTTCCATAAAAGTCATATTGTGAAAGACTAACTATATTTCCCTCCATCCTATCGTGTTCCCCATTTATTCCATTCTCTCTTTTGACTTTGTCCCTCCCCAAAAGTATTTACTTCTAATTACCTCCTCCTCCCATTTGCCTCTTTTCTATCATCCCCCACTCCACCCCACTTATCCCCTTCTCCCATACTTTCCTGTAGTGTAAGATAGATTTTTATGCCAAATTGAGTGTGCATATTATTCCCTCCTTAGACCAAATATAATGAGAATAAGCTTCACTTTTTCCCTCTCTCCTCCCCCATTTTCCCCTCCATTGAAAAAACTTTTTCTTCCCTCTCTTATGAGATAATTTGCCTCATTCCATTTCTCCCTTTCTCCTTGCAATGTATTCCTCTCTTACCCCTTAATTTTATTTTTTTAGATATCATCCCTTCATATTCAACTTACCCTGTGCCCTCTGTCTATACATACATATGTATATATATATATGTATATATATATATATATATATATATGCATATAATCCCTCTAACTACCCAAATACTGAGAAAAGTCTCAAGAGTTACAAATATTATCTTTCCATGTAGGAATATAAATAGCCCAATATTAGCTAGTTCCTTATGAGTTCTCTTTCCAGTTTACCTTTTCATAGTTCTCATGATTCTTGTCTTTGAAAGTCAAATTTTCTTTTAAGCTCTGGTCTTTTCATCAAGAATGCTTGAAAATCCTCTGTTTCATTGAATGATCATTTTTCCCCTGAGGTATTATACTCAGTTTTGCTGGGTAGGTGATTCTTGGTTTTAATCCTAGCTCCTTTGCTTCTGGAATATCATATTCTAATCCCTTTGATCCCTTAATATAGAAGCTGTTAGATCTTGTGTTATACTGATTGTATTTCCACAATACCTGAATTGTTTCTTTCTGGCTACTTCCAATATTTTCTCCTTGGTCTGGGAATTCTGGAATTTGGCTACAATGTTCCTAGGAGTTTCTGTTTTCTGATCTCTTTCAGGAGGTGATCAATGGATTCTTTCAATATTTATTTTGCCCTCTGGTTGTAGAATATCAGGGAAGTTTTCCTTGACAATTTCATAAAAGATTATATCTAGGCTCTTTTTTTGATCATGGCTTTAAGGTAGTCCCATAATTTTAAAATTATCTTTTCTGGATCTATTTTCCAGGTCAGTTGTTTTTTCCAATGAGATATTTCACATGGTCTGCTATTTTTTCATTCCTTTGGTTTTGTTTTATAATTTCATGATTTTTCATAAAGTCATTAGCTTCCATCTGCTCCATTCTAATCTTTAAAGAATTATTTTCTTCAGTGAACTTTTGAACCTCCTTTTCCAACTGGTCAATTCTGTTTTTTATCACATTCTTCTCCTCATTGGCTTTTTGGATCTCTTTTGCCATTTGGGTTAGTCCATTTTTTAAGGTGTTATTTTCTTCAGCATTTTTGGGTCTCCTTTAGCAAGCAGTTGACTCATTTTTCATGATTTTCTTCCATCACTCTCATTTTTCTTCCTAATTTTTGCTCAACTTCTCTTGTTTGAGTTTCAAAATTCCTTTTGAGCTCTTCCATGTCCTGAGACCAATTCATAATTTTCTTTGATACTTTGGGTGGAGGAACTTTGACTTTGTTTTCTTCTGTTTGTGTGTTTTCATCTTCCTTGTCACCAAAGTAAGATTCTATAGTTTGATTCTTTTTCTGTTTTTAGCTCATTAATTCAGCCATTTATTTAACTTCTGAGCTCTTTATCAAAGTAGTTCTCTGCTTCCAGTGGGGGTGGCGGGGTGTACTGTCAGTCACTAGATCCCCCCAAAATCTGTGGGCCTAGAACTTCAGAAACAGTGACTACAGTTGTCCCTGGTGCCTCTGTGGCTGCCTTGGGGTCCTCTGCCCCTCCCTCCTCAGCCACCCTGAGGCTGGGGCCAGACAACTCCACTCTCCTGCAGTGGTCCTTCACTTTTTTTCCACTGACCTTCCAATTTATCCTCAGTGTATTGGGGTCATGATGTCTGGAAACCAGTACAAGTGTGAGAGATTCTGTCTCCCCAAGGCAGGCTCAGGTCCTGTGTGTGCCAGTGTGGCCAACACTAGACTGAGCTCTGCTCCCAGTATGTTGCAATAGACACTCCCTGGTGACCTTCCAGGCTGTCTTGGGCTAGAGATCTGCTTCACTCTGTCATTCTGTGGGTTCTGCAGTTCCAGAATTTGATTAGAGTAATTTTTTACAGATATTTGACTGGGCTTGGGGTCAGCCCTCTAGAAAGTTTGTGCTGTTTCTCTGTCATCTTGGCTCTGTCCCCATCACTGAGGTTGTTTTTAAAGCTGAATTGGAAAACATTGAAACTCTACTGCAGACAGGTCAACTCTGACGGACTAGCCATGTTGCTTGAGTGCCAAAAATAAGTTTGCCTAAAAGACTATTTTATAGAGAACTCACATAAAGCAGTGTAAAGGCAAGCAAAGTAAGATCTTTTGCTATTTTTGTTTTAATATAAATTGCCTCTGATTGTATCTTGCCTTTATCAACCAAGAGTCTTTACTAGGAGTAATGTACAGAAACAAGAGTTTCTTTAACCAGAAACAGTATATGTATTTGTATTGTTAATGGGATTAAAGATCTTCCCCACTCATTAATAGGCCTGGGAAGATTTGTAGGAAGGTCCACACCTTTTATTAGTAAGGCACTGTTTCTCAAGGGTTATTATGCCCTCTGGCTCTAAAAAGTATATAAGTACTCTCAGGCATAGTTTTACTTTGGGGCTTACTGATTGGAGGTGTTTGTTTGACAAGACAAGAGAGACTCTGGGAAGCTGCTAAAGAGCCCTCCAGCTTTGATAACCCAGGTGTTGGTGCTTCCCTTTCTGGTAACTATGGTCAGACAGTTGGATCTGTCTGTTTATCTATGATGTATATATTGCTTATGTCAGAGAGTTTGGAAGTTCTGTCTATTGACCTTTGATTTCTCTATATGTTCTCTGAAGTTCAGGGTGCTGACTTTTCCCCCTGGACTAAATGAATGATACATATACTTGATTAAAGCATTTGTTGACTTCTCAAAAGTTGCCTTTCCTTTTAGAAAAGCAGATCAAAGAACCTGTGATAGCAGGCCTCCCTGTGTATGTTAAGGGTGCTTATTGTTACAGGCAGGCACTTACATGGTGGTTAGAAGAAATGATATAGGGACACTCTCAAAGTCTCTCTGAAGAACATTGATATTGATTGTGGGACATGGGAGATGTCTAACACAGGACTGTCCAGTATGGTGGCTCCCATGAAAGAAGGCACTGATTCTATCAGCAAAGCAGAATTTGGGTAGTTTAAAATAAATGTAAGATGTACAATTTAGAAAAATCTCCCTCCTATGTAGTCATATGGACTATTTGTACCTGACCAGTGGTAGAGCATTCTAGGCTTGCATCGGTAAGATTACTGCAGCAGGACATAGTGTACATTGAACTCAACATCATAATGTCATTTTAGTCTTCTTTAAGCAGAGGGGATAAATAATAGTACAGTGCTCAGCTTGTAGTAGGTACTCAAATAATTCTTGTTGAATGTATCTTCTTTGCAGATGCTGGGCTACAGAAAAATTACCAAGGAGAATTGGAAAAAAAGTACCAAAGAGATGTATTTCCTTGAGAGTTAGGACTGTCTTTTGCCTTTCTTTTATGCACAGGGCTTAGCATAGTGCCTGGCACATAACTAATTAATAGATTAATTAATTAGTAGAGCTAGCACAGACTCAGGTAATTAGATGCAGTGGAGACTTAATAAATTATTATTGACAAACAATTGATGAGGAGGAATGGTCACACAGCATGAGGAATGACTAATAGCCATTGGTATCTACACAATCTCGAGAGAGCTAGGGAAGTTTGTCATGAGACCTCCTACAGAGGATTTGGAGGAGTCTATGGCAAAAAATCTCACAGTATGAGAAGGCATGCTTGTGATCTGTAGCACTGGAGGGAAAAACCATCTTGATGAAACCACTGATCTATCAAAGTAACAAAATAATCTATAAGACATAAATGCACACATTTATTCCTGCAATATGGATAGAATTATATTGCAAATCTACAAGGTTCTCCTTGGCCTTCTTAGGCACATTTGACACAGGATCATGTAATTTAGCAGGAGGAAAAGAGAAGGAAAGAAAGCAAAGGGGCTAAATGACTGGCAGGTCTTTTAGAAAGAGTAATAAGGATTTAGGCTATGAGACAAATTGACAGCTAACCAGATAGATAATAAGAAACTGGGACGTAGCCACAGTCTTGGCAGGGAACCAGAGAAAAATATGGCCTCTTCTGACTGATGGTCTGGCAGAAAGAAATATGGCTGTAGACCTAGCAGGAAACCAGAAGTGGAGAAGACATGCTGCCTTTTTACTCTTGTCCTAATAATGTCAATTGTAAAAAAAATCTGAGAAAAATTACCTTTAACATTGCTAGAACTGCTATAGTAGGCTTTTAAATTCTCCCTGAGGAGTAGAAGACAAATTGCATGTTTGCAATTTTTCAGATAACAAACATGCCTTCCCAATCTTAAACTTTATCCCAATAGACTAGGAGGAATTATTTAGTCTTGATTATATTTAACAAAATATGCAGTATCTCTCTCAACCCTAAGCTACTTTTTGAAGCAAGAAACTTGTTTCAAATAGCAATCTTATTCTTTCAGTACTGCAGCTTCCAAAGATTTAAAATGGCAGATTAACCAGTTATCAATGGAGACAAAAGGGGTATACACATGTATATAGCTACAACATATCTCCAAAGAAGAACTGTGGATCAAATGCAAGTTAAAAGTATATATACGTATATATGTATATGTATACATACATATATATATACACACACACACACAAGTTCATATACATCTATGTATCTATGTATGCTTTATAGTTGTCTACATAATGTTAGATATATTATCCTGTGAAGAATTTAGGGGAAGGTATAAACAAGAATGATACAGGATAAAAAGAAATGGATGCTTTGTTATTTACAATGTTTGAAGGTTTCCCCACATCAGTGAAATTACAAATCCATCAAATCATTGGAATATTCTAGAGCTAATGATCATCAGATTGATTTCTTAGGGATAAAGATCCTTTTAAAGGACAGGATAGTTTAGGATTCATGGAGTCCTAACAGAAAGCTATCTTCTCAATCTAGGCCAATTGCTTCCTCCTTTTTTAAAGACCTATTCTTTTGTCTGGTAACTGGAAGTGAGGTGGAGATGACATATTTCTATATCCCTACTCCAAATAGATGCAAAGTATATAGGTGGCAATGGAGTACTCTCTGCCCTAGGTTTCAATTCTTAAGACAATTGAAGCCCACACAAGTTGAGTGAATAATCTAACATCATCAGACAATAAATATCAGACAGGGTTTCAAAACCAGATTCTCTGATTTCATATCCAGTTGTGCTTTCAGAAATCTATAGAAAGATACCTTTAATGGTTTTGTGTAAGGATAGAGGAATTAATGTCTCCTTCCCTGAAAGAAAGGACAGCATGTCCTATATATACATAACCTGTATATAGCTTGTTTGTATGTATTTATTTGCTTTTGTCTAGATTGTGAGCTCTTTGAAGTCAAGAATTTTTTTTTTTTTGCCTTTTTTTGGTATCTCTAGCACTCATCATCATCTAGCACTATGTTCCAGTTCCTGGAACATAGAAGGCACTTAATAAATGTTTATTGACTGACTGAAAGAAGTTCCTCCCTTAAACAGATGCAATGGTATGTTACCATGGTTTGATACCTTTCTAAAATTCTCATAGAGTAGCACATTTGAATAAAATCATGCAGATAATTATGTAAAGTAAAAAAAAAAGCATTTGGAATTAGTCATTTTGTTAGCTCAGGATTTAAGAAAAGAAAAACTCTGGTAGATTAGGGGGAATGACAGTGAAACGAAGATGAGTTTTTAAGGAAAGATTGCAAGATGGTTTAAAAGTAAGTCAGTATTTGGCAGAAGTAGCGTTGGATTATATCCTCTAAAGTGGTCCAGACTTGTTGTTTCATCAGGCCGGGCCACTCAGTGAGAAAACTCCCTCTACCAAAGAACATAAGCATCAACTCTCTAATTTTATCTATAATTTTAGCTAGCTTCCTGGGTTATTGAGATATTATGACCCAGGGTCACACAACTATATAGTTCAGAAGCTGGACTTCAGCCCAGATTTATATGACCCCAAAAGTGTTGTCCTACCACTTATAAACCTATAACTAGAGACTGAAATATTTAGGCTATCCAGAATACCTTGTTCTGGAGCCCCCAATACCACATTCTGTTTCTTAATGCTAAGGATACAACCAACAGATGACTAGAAGCATTATTCATGATAATGAATTGCACCTGGAATTATTCACAAGAGCTAGCAGTGAGGGAGAACTGAGGATTTTGATTTTAAAAAAGGATGGAAGGTAAGAGAAATATTTCAGTAACTTGCATAGAATGTGCTTGCTCTGTTCATGTTTCTGGCAGTGCCAAGCAATAGCTGTCGTTGTTGAATCATTTCAATTGTTTCCAATTCTTCCTGACCCAATTTGGTGTTTTCTTGGCAAAGATACTGGAGTGGTTTAACATTTCCTTCCCCAGCTCATTTCATAGATGAAGAAACTGAGGAAAACAGGGTTAAGTGACTTGCCTGGGATCTTACAGATAGTAATTGTCTAAGGATGGATTTGAACTCAGGTCTTTCGGACCTCAGGTCTGGTGCGCTATTCACTACACCACCTCTCTGCCAAGCAACAGCTGCGCGTGAACAAAACAATAGACTGATCTCCTTAGTAGGTTAGATGCTGAAAAAACTGCATGAATTCTTATCTATGTTATAAATCATCAGGAAGAAGGCTTCCATGAAATAATGGAAGAAATTTATCAAAGAGAAAACAAAATGGAAAAAGGAATGTGGAGATGGAAGGAAGAAACCTAACCAGTGTCTGGAGGTTCGAGGGAAGAAGAACATGATACAGAGGAAGCCTGAGAGACCAAAGACTACTGAATTTTTTAAACTATAAAATAGGGTTAAGGCTTTTCCTGTAGAAAGACCCTGAGAAGGACACCATTTCTTGTACTCCAAGGAATGAAGATAAAGATCTATAGGTACCAATAAGAAAGAGACCAGTCAGTAATAAACCAAGGAAGAATGGCTAAGTTGTGGCAGTTGACAACTCCCACCTGCTGAACATGGTTGTTATATTCCAACCAGATATGAAAAAGAGATATATTGTCTTACTGAGGAGGGTTAAAGTAGCCCACATCCTCTGATATCAATCAGTCTTCCAAATAGCTGTCCAACTGATATTCTCAAAACATAAATCTGACCACATCATGCTCCCATTTAAAATGACAACGTCTCCTCTCTATTTGAGCCTATTGTTTCACTGATCTAGGAAATTCTCTTGATGAGGAAACTTCCCGTATCAATATAGTATAAGATGTAGTACACATCCCGCAATGTGGTATACTTCCCACAAGTAATAGTTTTAAAGAGATGCCCAGAGCACTGAAAGGGTAAATCTAGACCTAAGATTTGTCTTAGGTCGCATAACCTGTATGTATCAAGGTGAAATTTGAACTCAGGTTGTCCTGTCAGCAAAATGAGAAGGAAATGGGGGAGTTGGTATTGGAACCACAGTAGGTAATGGTTGGGGATGGAAGATCATTGACCCAGGGAGCCTAGAGACTCAGTGACCAAAAAATTTAGGGACTTAATAGTACAAAGAGAGCTTCAAGATGTAGATTACTATTATAATTGTAGTAGTATGAACATCAGAAATGTAGGGGTAGCAGTGATGAATTGAGGGTACTGGACAGGGTCAAGGCTACTACAATTAGAGAACAGGCCTGGCAGAGCATAGTTCCGGTTGGGAGGAGTGCCATGAGCATTGTAAGAGGATCAGAGCAGGAGTGTTGAGGGATAAATTGCTGTTCCATAAATCTGTTCTGTCCATACATGTGTACCTTTCTGTTATGAACCATGTGTGCCTTACCTGGGCCCTTCCACACAAGTGCAATAACCATAGCGGTTTCTCATCCATGTACCTTTTCATGAATCCTTTATGTGTCTACTTTTCCCAATGAGTGTGTGTATATTAGGTATATTATACTTAGGGTATATGCTAGGATAATAATGGTGATAATAACTATTATGATAGTAATAGCTAGCATTTTTATATAGCACTTACTATGTGCCAGGCACTGTGCTAGGAGATTTACAATTATTATCTTAGGTTAATGAAGAGGTTGTTCAAGTACTTCATTTATTACTATGTCATTTCATTCAATGTCTTCACTTGGAGTTAATTATGTCCTCTGGCAGACTGGTGAAAATAAACCTATCCATGGTGGCTTGTATGCTTTGGTTTTAAGTGGATTTGGAACCTCAAAGTATCTTGAATATGAAGCAGTTTTTCTGAGGGAGTCTCATATAAGGAGGGCCTCAGGTGCTAAATTTAAATTCTGGTTCATATTCCTGCTTCAGAGTATGATTTTCATGAATGTAGTGTCTATAGATCATCTAAATAACCTAGACAGTCTAGAGTTAACTACATTAAAGAGAATACTAGAATTTTAATACTGGGAACTATCTTGAAATAAACTCATCCAACTCCTTAATTTTATGGACTAGGAAGATGAATTTCAAAGTGATGCAATGACTTGTCCAGTGAGCCAAGGTGTTAATTGACTGAATAGCAATCTGAACTCTGATATCCTGACTCCAAATAAGTACTCTTTCTAACAAATCACATTACCATAGATGTTTGTCAAACTTTCAAAACATTATATTGAATGAAAGCTCATTATAGAACCAGGGATTTTCTGGTTATATTTAATTCTATTTTAAGAGAAGTTTTTATGAGAAAAGTTATATATATTTTCTGATTTTTAACAGATTATCAGTGAGAAATATAAGATTTTTCTGGTCACTAATAATATTTCAACCCTATTAGGGGGCAGCTAGGTGGCTCAGTGGATAGAGCACTGGGTTTGGAATCAGGAAGACTTATTTTCATGAGTCCACATCTGACCCCAGACACTTACTAGTAGTGTGATCCCGGGGGAATCTCTTAACCCTGTTTGCTTCAGTTTCCTCAGTTGTACAAATGAACTAGAGAAAGAAATGGCAAACCAGCCCAGCATCTTTGCCAAGAAAGCCCCAAATGGGGTGACAAAGCGTTGGACATGACTGAATAACAGCAACCTTTCAATCACTGAGCTTTTGAAAGTACACACACACACACACACACACACACACACACACACACGTACGTGTATGTATCTATATAGATATATATATAGATATACGCATGCATATATATGTGTATATATTTATATACATAATAGCTAATTTTTATGCAGAGCTGAAGCCTTTGTAAAACACTTTATATATTTATTTCATTTGATCTCTACAATAAACCTTTGAGGTAGGTACTGTTATTACCCTTATTTTACGGAAAAGGAAACAGAGGCTCAGAAATGTTAATGACATTCAGGATCATACAGCTAAGAGTCTGAAGTGGGAATTAGTTCCAGGTCTAGAGATTTCACCTTTGCTTTCCTTTACTTTGAGAAAAGTACTTCATGAACAAGTTTCAAAGAAAAGACCCAGTATAAGCTCAACACAAGACCCAGTATAGGGCTGAAGGACTGTTTTATGGGACATAGAATTTCCTTAGGGATTAAAATGTGATTGGACCTAAAAAGAATTCAGGACTTTTAGAGAAAAGGGGCAGGGGGAAAAATGTCCTAATAATAACTTGTTTTACCAGTCAGTCCTTAGCACAATATCCAGATTCCTAGGCCTCTCATAGCATTTGCTTGACAATCCACTCACTGTTTCAGAGATACTTACTGGATAGAATGGTTTAGGCAAATAAGACTTCCCATCTGGTGTAGCAAAAGATTAGGAATCTTGGGCAAACTATAAACAGCTTCAGAATGAGGTTGCTACTATTAAGACCTGTTATAGTGGTAGGTGGGGGGCATCTAGGTGGTGCAGTGGATAGAGCACCAGTGCAAGAGTCAGGAGGACCTGAGTTCAAATATCACCTCACACACTTGACACTCACTAGCTGTGTTGACCTTGGGCAAGTCACTTACCCCCAACTGCCTTGTCCCAGGTCATCTCCAGTCATCCTGATGAATATCTGGTCACTGGATTCAGATGTCTCTGGAGGAGAAGTGAGATTGGTGACGTGCACAGCCCTCCCTCACTCAAAACAAAGTCAAGTGCAAGTCATATCATTATTTGTCTGATGGCATAGTCTTCTTTGGCAATGAAGGATGAACACACAGTGTTAGGTGGGTAGAGTGGGTGTTGTGACTTCCAGGACACTAGGGATAATTCGCTTGCTCAGACCAATGGGCATCTCACTAGCTCTGTTGTGCTTTAAATCATACAAAAACAGAGCCTTGCTCCTTTGACTCGAGACTTTAACCTCTGTTAATTAACAAGGACTTATATATCCATAAAATGCTTAGCATTGTGCCAGGTACTACAAGGAAAAATGAGGATACTTCCTGATGATAACTGGTATTTATGTAGCACCTTAATATTTGTGAAGTACTTTCCACATATAACCTCATTTGATCCTCAAAGCACCTAAGAGTTTCCATTCTTGCTATTCATAAGTGTTATACTCTCTGGCTTCACTCTTTGTTACCAATAGAAGATGAGTGCATTTACAGGAAACAACTATGGACTCAGCTGACTCCCTATTGTTTTTTATTTATATTTTTTAATCAAGTATCCTCAGAAAAATATAAGGAAAGAGATATAAGTAGGTTGAGAGGAGGAGCATAGAAAAGGTAAGGAAAGGAGAGAAGGGAAAAGGAGATGAGGATAGAGGAGACAATAGTCTTTATCATGGAGCCAGGGAAAAAGGAACTTGGTGGTATGTGACCTGGCCTCTAGTACAGTGAACCTGAGAAAGAACTACTGTGGGATCCTCTCAAGTTAGATTTTCCGAGTGTGGAATAAGGGGGAAAACTGGTAACATTTAGTGAATTCCATTTGTACAAACAACCAACCTAGAAAATTAAGAGAAAAAGAATTCTACAGAAAAACTCATTTTCCTCTCTGTCCTATCTCAATTCATTCAAATAGATTATCTATACAAATTTCAACTCCATATACAATTGCCAAGTCTATTTCACTGTGTGATTTGTTGAACAATCTACAAAGACTTAGTTCATCATATCTGACTGGTTACTCTACCTGCAGTGCAAGATTAGCCAGGTGGGGCTTAGGAAGGACAACATTGATTTTAATCCTAAAGTTGCTTACAGATGAAGAGCCATCCTCCCAACTGTCTGAATTAGTTTATGGCCATCTGGATTCAATTTTTTTTGTCATTGATAATAATTGTTCATGGAAAAGTGATTCTGGCTCTAATGACAAAAAGGAGGCAGCGTTAGTGGAGAGAGCCCTGGATAGGAGACAGTATATTCAAGTACTAGTTGAGGCTCTGCCACCTAGTGATGTGGGCCAGACACGTCTTTCAGGGATTCACTTTCTTTCTCTGTAAAGTGGAGGGGTCAAACTAGATTTTCTTTAAGGATTCTCTCAGCTCTAACTTTCCATAATATTAAAGTCAAGTAAGTGATTGCAGGGGTCCACAAGTGAGTTCATATTTATGTACTTGTTTCAACTTTGGATCAGATCCTAGAAAATCTTTTGCCCATGCTGACCCTTCTACCCTTCTGGAATATATCATATGCCTTCCTAGGAAATCAGTGATAAATATTAATTTAAAATCTAATTTCATGCCATTGTCATTTTTCAAATTTCTTGCAGCATTACTGGAACATCCCAGAGTTACAACTTGGGGCTTTGTTCTATGGAAAATAAACATCCTTATTTATGACCTGGGTATCCTTATTCTGAGGCCAAGTTTAGGCAGAGGTTGACAGAAAAGGGTAAAGAAGGTGATATGGGGCTCCTGGATAGGCTGCCATGGTAGGAATGACTTTTTTCCTCTTCAATTTCCCATCTCCCAGCTGCAATGACTTCTGCTCCTTGGACTGTCAGCTCATAGACAGATCCAACCCAATAGTGTTATCCAGGAATTTCAATCACCCTGGCTCCCTTCCTGCTTGTCAACTGCTATGATAATAACGATGAATAGGAAATAGCTCCATTGCACTCATAGGAATGTATTAGTTAAAACATTTGTATCAAAGGAAATATCCTGTTTAGTTGGAAGAGTTTCCTTTGCTCAACTTTAGCAATGCTCTAAAATTTTCCAAGGCTTACAACTGTATTTACTCAGGAGAATAAGATCTAGGAGTCTTTTTTTCTTTTGATCTGGCATAAATCAGCAAGCTGCATGAATGCCAAGTTAGCATTTGTTTTTTTAATTTGTCCGAACTACTTCTTACTCTAAGAGTACTGAGGGAAGTGTAAACACATTTAGCTACCCACCTGGTTCATATAATTTCAGTTAGACTCTAATGCCCATCATGCTTTTCAGAACCTTATTTCCCAGGGAAAAATTGTTCTATGTGCAAAGCCTGAAAAAGAGCACGCTTTTTAAATAATCATTCGAAAATTGTATTTTGCCTGAGAGAGAGTCAGAGAAGAAAAGATAGTATCTCCAGTTACTGGAAAAGCCACTGGGCAGCTATGTAAGAAGAATGAGAAACAATAGATGGGCAGCCAGGCTACAGCATTGGTACCCACAAGGTACTATTTAAAATGGGAGAAAGGCTTCTGTTACACTGAGTGGATCCTCTACGGAGATTGCCTAGGAAGATATAGATAGAATCAGAATGTTTGAAGAGTTTGTGCTGTGGGAGGAGTACCCACATGGATTAAATCACATGTAGCCCAAATAAACTCTGAGGATATTTATTCTAGTTCTCACTATCACAGATGAGGATCCTGGAGTATAGTTCCTAGCGTAAGGCTACATCTCCAGTTCAAGGTAGTAGGGGTATGATTCTTTAATAACATAAGCTTGCTTGAGAACCCTCCCAACAAAGTAGGGAGAGTAGTGTGCCCTCCCCCATTATCAGCTGAGAATTAGTTTGTTCTGATAGCCTCATGTAAGAGGTGGTGTGGTGTTTGTGGATGCTGTTTTGTTGTGCCTGTGTAGATTACGTGTGTCCACGTGGGTCTGTCTAGATATGGCTCAAAGGGAGCCAACAATAAATATTTCCAGCATTTCCTCTTATCACCTTTCTCTAAGGAAGATCTTGATTCCTGTCAGGAGGGGGAATAGGCAGTTGGGACTGGAGACTATCCAGTTTGCTTTCTTCAAAGAGAGGGAGTACTGGCCTAGAATTACATATATTTGCTCCCTTATATGTCGTTAATCTTGGGGAAACAATTTTTAGATTCAAACTATTTTCGTGATTTCTATTCCTTAATGGTAAAGAAGGGTCCCAAGTAACCTATTCAAGGCTTGACTTCCTTCCCACCAGTCACCATTTCCACAATGAACACAAATAGCAAACCAATTTATACAAACAGCAAACAGAGGGAAAGTATACATATGACATTACATACCAAATAATACTCAGAGTGAATGAATTTTCCCTTTGGAAGGGAGATAACTCAGATAAACCAAGAGAGAAAGAGAGTCCCAGATCTCACTGGAGGGGAAATTCCCTAAGTTCCACTGTAGCTGGAGATAGGGACATGACAGAGATTTCCAGATCCTCTACTGGTTGACCTCCCAGAGTCTTTCTCCCCATTTAAGGACTTGAGGAGACCTTGAAATGGTATGTCATCTTTCCTGAAGCCAGAAGTCTGGAGAGCCAAGATCTCTCTTCTCTCCAGCTGTCTCCATGTATGCCATACGGACCCAGGACATTAATAATCCAATAAGAAAAGAGTTCCATACAATTAGCCCTTTGGGCCAAGGGTTAAATTTCAGTAGTTTTTTAGAAAGGGGTGCTTACTGAGGTAGCATAATAATAGCGGTTGATATAAAATATCCCCTCAAAAGTCTGTAAATACTCTCTCACAAATATATACAGAGTCCCAGGGAAAGTGGGGTCAAACTTGGAAAGCACATGTGACAAAAGTATAACTTGGTTTTAGATGTCTTTTACTTCCATATGTGAGGTGCTCATGAAGTTCCCCTTAGTTCCTTTGCTAGGGCTCCTTACAGATTTATTAACCCATGTGCAATCTGTCCTTGGCTGTCACAATAGATACTGCTGCCAACTGATCTGGGGATGTCATGAAGACATGGAAAGTTCAATATCTTCTGGACCTCTTGAGACTCAGAATGTTCTCCTATGACCAAAGGGTAGGGAGAGAACTTTTCATAATGTAAAATCTATGACTTATGCAAGTCATCATCACCTCATGTTTGGCCTGTTGCAACATTTTTTTTTTTCCTTTTTGACTTTTTAAACAAATATTCATTTTTAGTTTATAACATTAGCTCCATAAGTCTTTGAGTTTTAAATTTTATGCCCCTTCTTCTCCTCCTCCCTCCCCAAGACCATGCAATCTGATAAAAGCTTTACATATACATTCATATTAAAAATACTTTCACATTAGTCATGTTGTAAAGAAGAATTATAACCAATGGAATAAGTCATGAAAAAAAAGAAACAAAACAAAACAAAAAAGAAAGAGAGCAAATAGTATGCTTCCATCTGCATTCAGACTCCATCATTCTTTCTGTGGATTTGGATATCATTTTTCATCATGAGTCTTGGAGTTGTTTTAGATTCTTGCATTGCTGAGAAGAGCCATATCTGTCAAAGTTAGTCACTGCACCATGTGGCTGTAGCTATGCACAATGTTCTCCTGGTTCTGCTCCCTTCACTCAGCATCAGAGCAATAATTTCTTTACTGGTCTTCCTACCTCAAGTCTCTCCATACTTTGGGGCATCCTCTATTCATCTCTCAAATTGATTTTCCTAAGATACAATTCTAGCCATGTCTCCCTCCTACTCAATAAATTTCAATGGCACTTCCCAGGATAAAAAATAAAGTCTTCTGTACAACATTCAAAGTTCTTCATTACCTGACCTCCTATCATTCTAGTTTTCTTATACCTTATTCACCCCATCCCTTAAGTCCCCTGTAATCTAGCAATTCTGGCCTCCTTAACAAGACATTTCATCTTCCATCTCTGTATTTTCATAGGTTGTCCCCCATGCCTGGATTTCTCTCCATCCTCATTTTTATCTTTTGACGTACTTGACTTTCTTCAAGTTCCAGGTAAGATCCAACTTTCTACAAGAAGCCATCTCAATCACCCCTAATGTTCGTGCATTTTATCTCCACTTTATCCTGTGTATGTCTTGTTTGCACATAGTTGTTTACTTGTTGTCTCCCTCATTAGACTGTGAACTCCTTGAGAGTAGGGATTGTGTTTGGGGTGACAGATAGGGAGGGTGGAAAGACGAACGCAAGGCACAAGTAAATGGGAGCCTGGACTGAAGAAAGAAGTGAGAGAAACAAGTGTGTGGCAGAGATGGATAGGAGCTTGATCAAACTAAAAAGCAACTGGCAATTGTAATTGATGAGAAGAGTTCCAGTTAGCAGTATCTATCCTTCCCCTGGATAAGGTGACTTATTTCAAACTTCTATAGCTTATTTAAATTTGTGTTTCAATATTATTTGATAATATTAATAAATTACAAATTGGTAAAAATGATTTTGCTTAAGACTATAGGTTCTGGGTTTGAAATTAAGAGTGGGAAAGTTTTGACTATAAAAGAAGACATTTCCCAAATTTTCTTTGAGGTAGGGGTTAAGTTGATTAGAGAAAATTTTATACAACTTTCATAACTTATGAGAATATTCAAAGTATGCAATTAGCCTTCCTTTGAACACAGAGATATAAATATGATATAAGATAAACCAATATCATTGTGTGTGTGTGTGTGTGTGTGTGTGTGTTGGGATGGGGTTGTTGTGGCTATCCTTCAGTGCACCTTCCATACTTTGCATCACATACCCATACCCTAAAAAATATTAAATATTTTTAAAGTTGTAAAGTTGCACAGTAATAGTTCAGGTGCTGATTATTTCTTGGCTGGACTGTATTCCCTAGTGGCTTGCTGTTTCTGCTGGGAAAAAATACAAACTCCTTTGCTTGGTATTTTAAGTCTTTTGCAATCTGGTACCACTTTACCTTTCCAGGTTAATTACACACTGCTCTCCTCCATAACTCTATGTTTCAATAAAGCTGGCCAAGTCGATGTTTCTTGCATATGACATTCTATGTCCTGATCCTGTGCTTTTTACATAGACTCTTCCTTCTTTCGGGAAATTTTTCTCTCTTCATTTCTCCCTTTTAAAAGTCTTAGCTTTAGCTTTAGAGTAAGCTCAAGCTTCATGTCTTTCAAAGAATTTTCACCCCTTCCCTGCTCCCCAATTTCTTCAGTTACTAGTACTCCTCTCCCAGAAATAATCTTTCACATATGATTATTTTCAGTATGGGTTTAAATCCTGCCTTGAACAAAAGTGATATTATATTAGATCAATCATTTAACCTCACTTAGCTTTCTTTTCCTCATCTGTAAATGAGTATTATACCTATAGTAGTTACCTCACAGGACCATTGAAATGTTCAAATGAGATAGTGTAAATAAAATGCTATGATAATGTTAATTCTTGCTATTTTCAGAAACACATTATGTTCATTTCCTCTTTCATTTGTGTTGTTTTCCTCTTTTTCAGTGCCCTACCTTCTCCTTTCTAACTATTCAAACTCTACTTATTGCTCAGGGGAGATAGGTGTGCCTTCCTTTACTTCTACAGACAAGATACATCAAAAACAAAAGTATAACACTTTCACTCAACAATTCAGGGGCATAATCTCTCATGACATAGTGCCAGTGCCTCCATCTCTAAAGGAACAGGCTTCAACTTATCCCAGTTACTATACAGCATTGACCTCACTAAATTCATGCCCAGATGAGTCATCATTCCAGCCCCTACTATCCTGGGTCCAGAAAGTTACTCTGAAGATCACTCCTTGTTCCTCAGGGAATCAGTGACTCCAAACCCAGACTGTGGAATGCTGGGATGCTGAGGTACCCTCCAGAAATTTAAAGTTCACAAGGTCAGAGTTTCTACCACTTTCACCTCAAATAGAAAAGAATAAGTGTTAAGCCCAAGAACAGAGAATGATTTTTCAACAGGAAGAGGACTTCTAGGGCTTTCTATGGCCACATTGCCATTCAGCAAATTCTGAGAGAAGTGTCCCACCACTATAGTTAGCTAAAGTTAGAATTGCAAAAGGCTAAGGCTGAGCCTGACAAGCTTTTTAAAATGTCTCTCAGCCAATTACCCCACAGTCAGCCAGAACCAGTTATAGAATGTCTATGTATTCTTTAGTCTCTCTAGGGTACTCCACTTAGACATCATTACAACTATCTCAGAGGCTGACTTCCCAGATTTTCCACGTGGATGTGGAAAGAAATCATAAAACACCTTAGTTTTTGAAAAGATAAGGAGAGAAGATGGAATAAAGGACAGTTAAAGAGCATAGTTAATATGAAAGGATAACAAATGATGTCAAGAATGCTAAAGGTCAAAATGAGCTGAGCTATCAAGGAAAGCTAAGGAAAATTAAAAAGACTTTTTTCCTGTATTGGGAAAAGGAGGAAGATCAAAGAAATGATAAGAACATTGCCTGTGGTGGGTGTGATGTGGATGATGAACTTAAGACATAAGGCAGAGCTGTTCAATTTTAACTTTTCTTCTATATTTTTTCTGCCAGGGACAATGACATTTGGACTGGGAAAGAACAAACACCACTAATATAGAACTAACAAAATAGAGAGAGATAAGACAACATCTACATACCTTTGATGAATTCAATTCTTGAGGTTCAGTTAAACTGTGTTCTGGGTTATTTAAAGAACAATATATGGCAGTTGAATCACTGGAAATGATATTTGAAAGACCATGGGAAGTGGAGAGCCAGAATAGTACTGAAGAAGGCAGACAATATCAATGTTTTCCTTATGTGAAGATAACAGAATCTGTGAATAATAGGTCAAGAATCAACATGCATTTATTACTAACTAGACACCCTACTGGAGGGTAGAGATTTAAAGACATTTGAAATAGTCATTGGTCTTAAAGAACTTACATCTTATCAGTGGAGGCAATATGTTCATATATAAATATATATAAAATACATTCAAGGAAGTTTTGAGAGGGAAGGCTCTTGAAGTTATGGGAATTTTAAAAAAAGTTCTTATGCAGAAGCTGACATTTGAAGTAGGTTAGGGAGGAAATATGGATTTTCAAAGGCAGGGGTGAAGAAGGGAGGGCATTTTAAAGATGTGAGATTGCCTGTGTCAGCAATGAGAGGTGGAGTATCATGCATGATGAACGACAAATTGGTTAACCAGACTAGAAGTTCTTAACCTGGGGTCCATGAATAGATTTCAGGGGATCCATGAGCTTGCATGGGAAAAAAATTACATCTTTATTTTTACTTGCCTCTAACTATATTTTAGCATTTCCTTCGATGATAAATGTAGGTTAAAATGTGATGCTGAAGAATCTATAGAGTTTATCAGATCGTTAAAGGGTTCAATAATTTAAGAAAAGGGTTAAGAACCATTGGTCTAGACCTGAGGGTGCATAGTGGCAAGTAATGTCTAATAAAATTGGAGGGGTGGTGGGATGCAGGGGTGACAACCAGAGAGTTCTATTCAATCCTAGAAGACATAGGAAGTTACCAGAATTTATTGAATAAGTAATGTTGTCAGACATGCTTTGAATCATTTTGCTGGTTGTTTAGGAAAGGAAAAGATGGGAAATAAGCATTTATTATGCGTTTATTATTTGTCAGGCTAGGAGACAGCCAAGCATCTCAGTGGATACAGTACTGGGGGCCTGGAGTCAGGAAGATCTGAGATCAAAATTGACCTCAGATGCTTACTAGCTATGTGACCCTGGACAAGTCACTTAACTCTTTTTACTTCTATTTCCAAATCTATACAATGAGGTGGAGAAGGAAATGACAAACTACTCTAGTGTCTTTGCAAAAAGAAAGAACTGATAAATAGAAGTATGCACAAAATGATTATATATGCATACATATGTATATATATATGCACACACATATTTGTGTCTAATGGTAGCTACCTCTAGACTGAAGTGAGGAGGGAGAAAAGGAAATTTACATGATAAATTTATTATATATTTAAAAGGAATAACAAGTTGTGCATAATAGATTTGCAGTTTCATGTACAGTCACCTTTTTATTTTT